>CM061067.1:38006062-38633766 GCA_030762895.1 Sophora flavescens | reverse complement strand
AAAACGGTTAGAGTTAGTTAGACTAATTATGAAGTAGTTAGTTAGTTAGTTTCTAGTTAGTTTCTTTATTGTTTTGTAAATAAACATATGTATGTCGGTTCATTTTCATTTTAATGAGAATCAAGTTTCTCTTTTATTTTCATACAATTCTCTGATCTAATAACACTCCACTCAACCAGGATTTCTCTAGACACAAGAGTCGAGTCGAACCACTGGCCTGCTTTGCTAAGGAAGCGAACTTATTACCACTAAAACCAATCACATGTTGATTTTCACACACATAATGAGAAAATTTATCATCTTAAAGATGTGATAACAATAAATATTGATTATGCAATCATACATGAATTATCAAAAATTTAAAGTTGTTTAATAGTTATATAATCACTTAAAATTCAATAGTCAAGATTTGTGTTCTCTCTTTAAAAAAATTATCATCATCTGCATTTTCACGATAACAAAGTATTTAGGTATTATCGTTTGAGAAACTCTGGATATATAATTGATAATGAAGGTTCATACATTAATACCAAAATTGATTTAGCAGCCAGACTATGATGACCAATAGTAGAAGAAAATCCATTTTTGAAATTCAGTGAAAATTAGTTCTGGTTAATCCGTTAGTGTCTCCCGAACAATCCTTCCATAAATATTCGCCAATGATAAGTAATAATATATTTTATATTTAATTTAATAAAAGTGTATAAAAATGATCTTAATAAACAATAGGAGAATGGTAGCAAGTGCCCTAAAGATGCTCTTTAAGAAACCAAGAAAGAAAGATTTCATGGGGTGATACATTTAATATTTGAAAGATAAATTACTTAGTTTCATTAAAAGCAATTTTCTTGGTTCCTTAGAGAACGTCCTAGGTACTCGCTAACATAACCCTAAACAATATAGTACTAGTTTGTTTTATAGTTGGGGCGTCAAGCCTAGTTTAGGTTCCAAACCCGGTTGTTACGAGTAACTTCATGCGTTTGGGTACAAAGCTCAATTGAAAATAATTGATTCTGATGGGTTAAAGCGGGTTTTGTGAGGCAAAAATTTCTAGCTTTAGTTGAAAATAATTGATTCTAGATGTGAGACCCACAAAATTCTACATATTTACACCTCAAAGTGATTTTACTTTACCATCAGAAGCAAAATCAATTCTTCTAAGCCTACTTTTAAAATATTGTTGCAAACATAAATCAATTTTTTAACATGATTTTTCAAAATCTAATTAACTTCCCAAAAAATCAATCCTCCAAAATCAATTCTATCAAAAATCTAAAACAAAACGGACACTAACCTTTAAGGCTGGTTAAGGAATAAAAATATATTTTATTAAATTTTTCTATTTGTAAGTGTAACCTACATTGCGTTCCTCCGAGTGGAATTTGGCTCAATCCCTTAAGCAAATTCTTGGATTTAAACCTTGTGGATTAAAAAAGTGGTTGTGAGAGGAGACCTCACCAAAGATGTACGGATTAGGTTCTCAAGTGAAGATTAGCTAGTCATCATAGGTCGATTGATACTTACACTATGCATTAACGAGAAAAAAGTAAACTTCCAATAAACATTTTTATTTTGCATTCCTTAGTGCATTGGTGCATGGTAAACACACACAAATATATATATATATATATATATATATATATATATATATATATTGATTGGATTTTGAATTAATAAGATGATTGAGTGGAAAGTGCAAAAGGATAAACGCAGAGAGAGTAAATTCACAGGTACATTTTATATTGAGTTTGTTATTTGAATTTTATAATATAATATCCAATATTTATATATGATATATTTATCTATTTTTGTGATCTGATGTACAAAAGAGAATGAGTACATACGGAATCCCAACGTTCAAAGTGATAAAAATATATTTTTTATTATGATAGTGATGAGGTGTGTGGCATGTACGATATAAGGTAGCACAAATCCAGAGGTTATGACAGAATTACTTAACTAATACAACTCTTCCAAAGTTGTTGTAATTATCATCATCAAATTAACCATTTAAATCGATGCTGCAAATATGAATATTCTGTCTTTTTCCTTTTTCTTTTTTCTTTTGCTGGAAATCATATCTTCTGTGTCATGTTCAGTCAAATATATTATAAAAAGTCCCAAAGGATATATGCAGAGAACAAAGAAGAAAAGAGGAGGGGGTGAAACGAATTTACCCAAGTCTTGTGTAAATAAATGCTCAAGTATCGTAATTAATTAATTAATGATGCATTGACAGAGTGAGAGGATGCTAGGATTGCGGTGGTCACGACACTCTTCCATGGCCTCGTGCAGCAGTCAGTGTACAGTGTAGTGGGTTTATATGAATGAAAGTCACATATTACCACCGCCCACTAGTAATAAGTAGTAATTGCTCAAACACCCCACCCTAGCACCCACGCCCGTATATACCACATAATCTTATTCATGTCACTCTACTCACACCACCTACGTGGCATTATTAAGGTCCTCGTGCTAAAGTTCTTTGGTAATATTTCAACCCTTCCGTGATTGAATTTAGAATATACTTTATAAAGACCAATTCTCTAAAAAATTAGTTTTTAATCTTGACCGATCCAATCCTCTTATTTTAGCTAACCTTTTGTTAAGGTTTTGTTATCATTATACTTATCTTCCATGAAAAGGGGACATTAACATTCACAAACCAACTAAAGGAAGATAAGATGCAACTTTTGAAATAACAAAATGTGGAGTGTAATTGTAAAGTTTCAAGGAGAGTAAATGTAATTTTTCTTCTTCTTCTTTTTTTTTAAAAAACAAATCTTATGTAATCTTTGACATATTTTCTTTTGGATGGATATGAAGCATTTTAAAATTAAACAGAAGCCGAAATGCAAATATGCGAAAGCGACCAGCCTAACTATTATGACTTCTAGATGAGAGAGAATAAATTTATCCATAAGGGTTTATCTTTATATAATTGATATAAGATAGTAGCGAGGTCAGATAAAGATTCTTTGACAACACATTTTACTGAAAAATCAAGTGTCAGCAATTGGCATAAACCAATAAATTAACCATCCAACTTTGAAATTAGTGGATGTATACGTTTATTATTATTAAGGGGCATTTGTGTGTAACTAGTCAATTAGGGTTTTTATGTCAGAATCTCCCCATCCAAGGCCAAAACTAGTGAAACTAATGTTCAAACCACTATTTTTTTTTTTTTACCATAAGAGATTTGTACCACCACCTAGTTTGATTACCTATTATAATCAGATTTGGCAAAAATATCCATAAAATGAAATAAACCCTGTATATATAATATCATGTTCATGGCTACATGCAATGGCATTTAAATAAGCAGGGGCTCCACGTCAATGACCTTTGAATATAATGATAAAAGTTCAGCTACATCATGGGGCATTCAAGTGTGTTCCATGTTCATGAAAAGTTGATGTTCACTTTCAAATGAAGAAACCTCCATAAAATTTAGAGTGGTAGTGATCGAATGAGACAGGAAGCCCTCCAAATTGTAGACTGTTGTGACTGCTTAACTCCTTTGGTTAGATATCACTGGGTTTTTGTTTCATTTGCAAAAACCTTTTCTGTTTTCAGAATTTTTATTATTTTCACCTGTTTCCTATATAAATATTTGAAAACAGTAAATAAAATAAACACTATCACGATTTTACAATCATTAATAAAAACAAAAACAAAAATAGAAAACATTTTGCAAAACCAAACACCCTTACAAGTGTAGGAAAACAAAGCAGCATAAGTAGAGGCTAAGAGGTACAAAGAGAGGCTAATGTATTGTTGTCATGGAGACATGGTCTCTTTCGTCAAGGCTGTTTACAGAGAACTTGGAGACATTGTCATTTCTTGTCTACATCCAACACTTTTCCACGTGCACATCATGTTCCCTAATAAGTATACTCAATATAATTTGATAACCACTGAATACTTGGAGAAGTGGCCAGATACCTTCCCCTCTATTGAAGTTGTTTTTCAAGTACATACATGTCTTACCTAAGGAAATATCAATCCTAAGTCCCACTTATATATTCTACTGCTAACATACTCAGGAACATGCATGAGCAGATGTATGGTGAAGAGAATAAGCAATTTTTTTATTCATTAAGTAATTTTGCTAAAGTTTGAACTTTAAAACAATTAACACTGGAATGATTAAACTTTTCAAGGGATCCATTGCAGCAGTAACTGGATGATGGAAGGATTCTTCCAGCTAGCTATATACCCGTTATACTGCACTGTCAAGAAAATTTAAATTAGTTAACAGAAGAGCATCCCAGCAAAGCAAATTATGAGTCTAATTCTTCAATAACTGGTCTTCTAAATCTCTTATCGCGGTGTGCCAAGGCCCATTTCTGAGGAAAATTCAAAAACATAAACATTGTATAAGCATCGGATTACACCGGAAAAGTTTCTTCAAAAGAACGGCTAAGCAAAGCAGGTGACATAGTAAACAAACACAATTATTAGAACAGCTTGACTACGGTGTGACATTCATGACAGTTAACAGCTCTTTCATCACAACATAATAAAAACTCATGATTATTTAAAAAGACCAAAGGTATTAAAAATCTGAAGTGCTGACAAGCTTGCAACAATGAGAGGCAATGAACTGAGCTAGAATATATACACTTGAGTGTTATGTCACCCTTTGGTTCAAAAAGGAAATTGAAAAGGGGGAACTATAATTGATTTGCACAATCACAAGGATGACACCAATGAATTACGATCTACGGGTATAACATTGCTCTGATGTTCTCATATGTTCCAACAATGCAATATCAAAGTGTGTACTAAAATTGATGCCTGATGTTCCAATATCCTGAAGCATTAGTAAAAAAAAAAACTACCCCTATTTCTTCCCCTAACATGCCCTTTCCTGCATCTTTCCAGCTCATTGAAAAAATAGATTGCAAAAGTAATTGCGTCCTTGATGCTGTCAAACTAACAAAACTAGTGGGAAATACCCTTGTTCACACCAAAAATACTAATAAACTAGTCACAACCACAAAAACCACATTACAAGTTGCAATAGCAAAAAGAAACAGTTTATCTCCGAATTAAATCAATTACATATAATAAGTGTAAAAACAATAACACTCACACAACCAGCAGTTTTTAATGAGTTGACCACTATCAAGAAGTGAAATGAATAGGAAGTCTTCATAATGGCAGAAAAGTGAACATTTATTAGGTAAGCACTACCCCTACAAAAGCTCTGTCCAAGAATATGGATGACCACTACATAATGATTTCCTTGATAGGAAAAATTAACTGCAATAATAGTTGCAATAATATTTACTAAATCTCTGATTTTGGTCCAACTAATAATTTATTGCTGCTCCAAATGTGGTCTATTCTACCTCCTTTAATATAATTTAGGTGCAGATCATGTTCATATCAACCTAAGCAAACAGTTTTTAGTTAAATCCAAGTGCGACAAGGGAAGATTTGGAAGGGGAAAGTCAGTGAGCATGTGTGCACCAGAGAAAGTAATGGATCAATCATTTAATCATAATGCAAAATCAAGGCTTTCCTACTTCCTATACAAGGCCTTGAAAGTGACAGATACTCAACATAACAAGCAAGCGCAAATAACAGAGCTTCAATACATAGGGATTACACTGCAATCACATTGTTAGTCATTTTGAATCACTAAGAAAAATAAGGAATATAACAAAACAAAATTACAGACTTAAAGGACCTAATGGACACAGGGACTGAAGTGAACCATCACAATTTCAAATACCGACAGATTGTCTTATAAATAAATTTCCTAGCTGGCTAGTATTTTACATGCAGAATGGAATTTCTCCTCTGATTATCAGTTGTTCACAATGCCTATACGACTAAGTCACGGATTATAATAGTTCCCAGGCCACTCCCTAAGCAACGCTATAATCTTACATTGGTTAAAGATCAATGGCAGATCGAGAAATTTAGCATGAGGAGAAAACGGACCAAGCCAAACATATATTAACATAAAGAAAATTTTCAAGTCCTTTTCTTTTCCTTTTACTATCTTTTAGTCTTTTTATTTTGTAAGGTAAACCTTGTATGATAGCAAAGATTACATCATTTGCACAAAGCTTTTCAATAATTAAAAGGGCTATATGTTCGTCTAATTCATTTTATGAGGGCCATCAACTAAATATATGAAGGAGTACATACAGACAATGACAAAATTGGGAGAGACCATGGTGTACCCATCTACCCCCTCCCTCTGCCCCTGTTAGAAGATAACCTGACAGCAACTATATAGTTTTGCAAAAACGTATATACTATAAAATCTCGAACAAAATCTAACAAACTTGGAGAACAAAATGAAACTTTATTGTTTTCACTTTTCCTTATCTTCTGTTGACATTTGAAATAGAATTTAGAATACATATGATTATTTCTTGCATTGCTGAAATAATACAATGGCATGCACGACTCCTCATTTATCTTTTTTTCATAATGTACACGGATACCATCCAAGGAGTCTAAAATCAAGCTTCAACCCTCCAATCCTCCATTTAAATCAAAGTTATAGTTAATAAATTTACCCGCAAAAGATGACAAGGAGCTTACAGAGTCATTTTAGTTATCCTATTAATCACCATTGAACTTAGATGTCATCCCTTACACCTACATACCCAGCTCCATGAGGACAACGACATAGACAGTTATTAAGGATTTAGTTGACCTAATGGTACAAACATAGCTGAGACTTTCAGAATAACTTAAACTTGAAAGCATTGCATTGACAAGGAATTGACGCTGACAATAAGATTCAGAGTTAGCCAATTAAAAAATCAGCTTCTATTCATTTTGTATTGAAAATAAAGCATATCATAATTTCAAATTTTCAATTGTAGCATAGCATGCTCCTTGAGTACTTAAAAGCTTAAAAATGTTGATCTTAACCTAAACCATAGCAAAGTACCATGTTTTTCCAGGCTAGAGATCAGAAAAGCCAAGCAACTAACATGGGATGGGACTTTTAGAACACATACCATATTTTTTGTTTCCTTACTTAATGGGTCCTGAAGTATAGAAACCTTCAAGTCCCATCATATTCAATGGCACTAAGCTTGATAGCTCACAGGTTCCGCAAATGAGAAGATGGAAACATGCAAGTTTGCGAGTACTAGCATATGTAGGAAAAATCCAGAAAAAAAACCGAAAGGTTCCGATGTTATTCATAATTCACCCCTTTAGACACCAATAGGCAATAGCTTGATTTTTCATCTAGGAGAAATCTAGATTGCACAAANTAACTTGAACCAAAAGTAAACAAGAAAAGAAAACTGTTAACACACATCAGTATCAGCATACACAAGGCTTGATATTTCCATGGGTTGAAGATTCTGTTATGATAATGTAAAAGTGGACAGTTTTATTTTGTTGAGTAGGTGAAAACTAGATGACCAACTGAAACCTGAGCGAAAATGAGTTCATTTTGTTTTACCTTGGTCTGCACCAGGGGTCAGCTTTAAGCCCCTATCTTTTTACCTTGGTCTTGGATGTACTTACGGAGCACATTCAAGAGCCAGCATCGCGATGCATGCTTTTCGAACGATATAGTCCTAGTTGGAGAGTCGAGAGATGATATAAATGGAAGGTTGGAGACTTGGAGACAAGCTTTAGAAGCACATGGCTTAAGCTTGAGTAGAAGCAAGGCGGAGTATATGGAATGTAAGTTTAGAAAAGGCGAAACACCTCTAGCTTAGAGGTGAAAGTTGGAGACCACAACATACCACAAATCACACGGTTTAAATATCTTGGGTCTATTATACAAAATGACGGAGAAATTGAGGAGATGTAAACCACCGGATTCAATCGGGGGTGGTCGAAAATGGAGGAAGGCTTCGGGTTTTGTGTGATAAAAGGTACCTCTTAAGCTAAAGGGAAAATTTCTACGTCATGGCTATTAGGCAGGCGATGTTGTATGGGGCGGAGTGTTGGGCGATAGAAAATCAATCCGAGAGTAAAATCAATGTAGGAGAGATGAGAATGTTGCATTTTGGATGAGCGGAAAAACTAGGCGTGATAGGATTAGGAATGATAGCATTAGAGAGAGAGTTTGGGTAGCACCTATTGTAGAAAAGATGGTTGAATCTCGGCTTAGGTGGTTTGGGCATGTATGGAGGAGACCTTTAGGTCTGTAGTAAGGAGAGTGGATCAAGTGGAGGGCAATCCAATAGCTAGAGGCGGAGGTAGGCCAAGAAAAACTATAGGAGAAACTATTAAGAAAGATTTGGAGGCCAATGATTTAACTCTTAACATGATTCATGATAGAACATTATGGCGCCGTATGATCCATGTAGCCGACCCCACCTAGTGGGATAAGGCTTGGTTGTTGTTGTTGTTGTTGGTTATCCAATGCAAGTGTAAAACAGTTTTCATCCCAAATTTTCCACCTTCCCAGTTCCCACCGCTTAATCAAGCACACTTAGCAACACAGAGCAAAAAAAAAATCTAAATAACCATGTGATATGATGTTATTTACATTCAAAGTTATCACTATAAAAAAATAAGTGAATCCCAAGTTTTGAAATATGGCATGGACTGGGAATGTAAGAGTAAAACAGGATATAATACACAAAACATGAAGAGCAAGGTTGCTTACGGATAGGAAACAAAACAAATATTGGATATATCAAACTCCGGGGTTGGCACTGCAGAGCATACCCATAGTCAACGACCTCGAGCTCCTCGAATCGATGCCGAGACAAGAAGTGAGGCGTGCTGATGACACAGCAGAGTGCAGGGGAAGCAGTGATTGCACGCAACCCAGTTGAGCAAACGACCTGAAAGAATAACAACAATAACATTCCAATGACATGGGCAACCGTTAAATTCAATTGGGTCGAAGAAAAGAGATAACTTTATGGCTGGAAAGTTGAGAATGGATGGATGGTCAAAACACGATGAAGAAATGGACTTGCCTCGGAACTGTGGAGGAAGAACGAGCGTTAAGGACAAAAGGTGAAGCCTTTGCCTTCGTGGAAGGCTTGGTAATGGCGGATTTAATGAGGGAGAATGCTGGTTGCGAAGCGGATCTGTAACGAGAAGCCATTGGAGAAATCACCCAAAAATTCAAAGTTAGGGCTTTCAGAGACAGTCAACACTCGATACAGACCCAAAGGGTTTTACGGAGGTTTTCATTTTTATTTTTTTTTCCTTCTCCTTTTTAAATTTTTGGTTAAACTATTTTTTTTTTTCTACACTTAATGGTCGTTTTTAAACTTTTTTTTGGTTCAAAAAAAATAAATATAAATTTTCAGATAATTATTATAAAAAAAATTTTGAAAATTTTTAGATAATTATTATAAAAAGTTTTTTTTGACGGCAGACAACTTATTTCATATCATTAGCAATATCGTTTGCAATGTCATCAAAGATATGGAGATTAGGGTAGGAAATAGCCACCATGAGCAAGTTTATGAGCAACTATGTTGTCTTGTCTCCTAACAAAATCAACTATTATTATAAAAGTTAAATCAGTTTATACATATTTTTTATATATTACTTTATATATTATTGATTGATAGTGTACAAACAGACATTATAATCTAAGGATTTAATTGATATATATACCGATCAGCCAATCAGAAATTGATATATCACTATAAATGTTTCACTCTTATCCTAACTACCTTAAGGGCTCATTTGGTGGTCATGATAGGATAAGAGAACAATATAGGAGTATGATAGGATATGAGCAGGATAAGCTGTTATCATATCCAACGTTTGGTGTCCACCAGATAACCAACTAGACAGCATTATAATTTAAGTATGATTTTTAATATTTTTATTTTTATTCTAAATGTTTTCATCTTTATTAGATTTTAGTTTTTTTTATAATTTTCATTATTTAAAATTATATAAAAATACAAAATTATCCTTGTGATAAAAATTACATATAATGTTTTAAATTTTTTAAATATTGTCTAACTAAAATTATTTTTTTATATTTTTAGATATTCATTTTTTGTTTTTACTTTACATATAGTTAATTTATTAGAATAATTTTTTTATATTTTACAGTATTTTAAAATAATATAAATAGCAAAATTAGCATTGTGATAAAATAAAATAAAATTTTAAAATTAATTATTAATATTTTATTTTAAATATTTTATATTTTATTATACATTTTTTTGGTAAACATGTTAAATTTTATTATGCTTTAAATTATTATTTTATTAGACTTTAATTATTTTATATATTATATTTTTTTATACTTTAAATCATTATATCCTACTTATTACGAAAAAAAAATCACCTTATCTTATCCCGTTGAGTTCTAATACAACCCTTCCTTCATGATAGGATTTTAGGGCTCGTTTGGTGGTCAGGATATGATAAGGACGGATAGGATAAGGGAACAGGATAGGAGTATGATAGGATATGAGCAGGATAGTTACATTATCATATCCAGAGCGTTTGGTGTCTACCAGGATAACCAATAAACTGACATTATAATTTAAGTATGAATTTTAAAATTTTTCGTTTTTATTCTAAATGTTGTCATTTTTATTAGATTTATTTTTTTATAATTTTCATTATTTAAATTTATATAAAAAACAAAATTATCCTTATGATAAAATTACATATAATATTTTAAATTTTTAAATATTGTCTAACTAAAATTAATTTCTTATATTTTTAAATATTCAATTTTTGTTTTATTTTACATATAGTTAAATTATTAGAATAATTTTATATTTTACAGTTTTTAAAATAATATAAAATAACAAACTTAACATTGTGATAAAATAAAAATAAATTTAAAATTGATTATTAATATTTTTATTATTTTAAATTATTTTATATTTTATTATACCTTTTGTTGGTAATCATGTTAAATTTTATTATACTTTAAATTATTATTTTATTATACTTTAATTATTTTATATATTATATATTTTTATATTTTATTATACTTTAAATCACTCTATCCTACTTGTTACCGAAAAAAAAATCACCATATACTATCCTTTTGAGTTCTAACCCGGTCCTCCCCTCGGGATAGAATTTTAACTAGATTGTGAGGATAGGATAAGTGACAGGATTGACTTAACCTATCCTGCTGGCTCACAAAACAACAGTATCAGACAGGATATGATAGCTTATCCTATCATGTCTCTCTTATCCTGACCACCAAACGGGCCCTTAACTAGATGTACAGGATATGATAAGTAACAAGATTGACTTATCTTATACTGCTGGCTCACTAAACAATAATTTCAGACAGAATATGATAGTTTATCATATTGTCTCTCTTATCTTGACCATCAAACGGACCCTAAAAATTATCAATTCAATGATATTTAATTGGTTGTCAGTGTAAAAATATTGACACTGAGAGTGCGTACAAATTAAACTCATAATCTAATGCTTAAAATAATTGTTTTACACGGTAAAAATTCTCCTTACCCCAACGATATTACTGTAAGACGACAATGAACTACTTATCATAAATGATGCTTGTTCAAGAAGTATTATGGTTCATTTCATTGTCACTCGTAAAATTTTATTCAATTCAAGAACAAGCATTAATTCATTTCAATTTTACTATGCTTATTCATGTTTTCAAATTATAGCTGAATGGAATTTTATTCTTATTTTATACTTGCCAAAAAATTATAGCTGAATGATGAAAATGCAAAACACTACATCAAAATAAAATGCAAGAAACAAAAAAAAATCTCCTTTAGCTTTGAAAACAAAAGGATATTATGAGAATTAAGTAGAGTTTATCTTCGGCTTATCAAAAAAAAAAAGAGTAGAGTTTATCTTCTTTTATTTGAATTCAAACTTTTTTGTTACCATGTCATTGTCACAAAGAATCAACTATTATAAACATCGACTAATCTACGTCAGGAAATCTTAGTCAGGAAATCTTAGACGACATTTAAAATTCCCAAACAAGTTCCCATACACAAATCTTATGAGGAGAAGACAACCCTTAAATTGTAGTTATAATTCACTTATAAATAATTTTTATTGGGGCGATATTTTAAAAGTTGTTAGAATAATAATAACGAATGCTATACACGTGTACTCCAATCTTGTCCCTACTAATCTCCAAGTTTGGAGGGGACTAATTTTGATCAAATTAATGTTGAAGTTTTCCCATTTTTCATTCCCCCTCATTTAGTTTCTTAGAAAATGGTTATACAACCTCACCTCTATTTCTACTTTCTCCCAAAACCATTCCCTCCATGTTCTCCTACATCAAGCAAAATGTTAATTTAACATATGAATCCTTTTATTGAGTGCATTCTTGTATGTGATCACTGGTCCAAAACCAATTGGGGGGCGTTGATAAAAGGAATATGAACTTGTAAAGAATTCGGATACATGACATAAGGGATGAACAACAGTTCTCTAACATACATGCACCCAATTGATTCCAAAAATGATGTGTGTTTTTCATCCCTGGCAGACAGGATTCTGAAATTCATACAGGAATAACAAAGGAAGATGTAAGAACTACTCCTATTGAATGGCACCAACGATAACCCTCCTTAACCATGTTTCATAGGGCACTATGAGGACAGACTAATCAGCCAATAAATGCCAGATAACGTCTCAGAACTCAGACCACATGGTTACAAAGCTTGGGTGATTTATCAGACTACGGCTTTTTCTTGAATGCTGTCAAAGCAGGGGCAACTTCCCAGTCACTGAATCTACATATGATTTTGGTCCTGATCAAATCCAGCAATAAATTATGATGAAGCAGAAGATTATTTGTCAAGTGAGTAAGACACAACCTTTGATGAAAAGGGCGACATTGATTAATAACAGCATCAATCAAAGGTAGTAACATTCAATTGTTCAGTTATTTACACAAGTATATTAATTTCCTTGCACGTTTTTCGTCATACATGAAATACAACCAACAAAACTACAAAAGACAACTCAAGTACAAAGCAACAAGAAGCTTACCAGGTCCAACAGCAAGAATAGTCTTTGATCCTGCCATAACCTGAAGATATCAGAGTTTCAGCAAAAATACTAACAACAACCAGCAAGAATAAGTTTTTTCAGATAATACAAATCGTGAGAAAAACCAATGGATAACCCAGCTTTTTAACCAAGTATTATAAGTTAGACCAAAAGGACCAAAGCTCCAGAGCCAAAATTAAGATCTAGAGTACTCCAAATGTACCTAAATTGTTCCGATTCACCTGACAAGCAATATGCATAGGTTCAGCTGAGTGCCTAAAACATTCGCTGCTGTGTATAAACAATAACTCGTGCAATTATGGTTTCTCATACCCATGTGGAAAACAGTGTCCAGTCAATTATTCTGGGAAAAAGTATGTATTAGAAATAACAACTTAATCTCTTGGGAAATGTCTAAAATTAGTATTGCATAGGAATTTACTCAATAGTTTCTTGTAAATAGGTGTGCATTTATTTCCTAGATTTATTTATAACCCCTTGATGTACCATCTGTTTAGAGATGAATAACATTCTCATAATCTTCAAATTCTGAGATGGTATCGGAGCAGTTCCGACCTTGTACCGCTCCTGCTTTCCGCGGAACTTTGTTTTATTCCGAAATTAGTTGGCCTTCATTGCCAACGATTCCTTGCTTGTCATTTCATTCCTTTATCTCTTCTACATCAATTGGCCTTTATTACCAGTCTCTTCTTTTAGCCGACCACATTTTCTGGTTCATCCCTTTGCTAGTCACTTCAAATTAGAAGTGAAGTTGGATAAAATGTCATCCTCTGAAGAAGGAAAACATGTTTCATCAAGCGGTATAAATTGTGACAGTGTTTGGTGCACGCGTTGCAATAAACCACGCCATACATGTGAGAAAACCTGAAAGCTTCATGGCAAGCCGCCAAGTCAAGAATGGGGGCAGAAAGGAAACAATTCATGCAACAATAAAAAGGCCAAAGCTGCTGCATTATCACAAACAGAATTCAACAGCCTTAACCAAAAGGAGTTTAAGAGGTTGAAATCACTTATAAGCAGTCTTGAGAAGCCTTCGGATACTTGTTCTCTGGTATATAATATATTCAGGTAGATTTCCATTCTCTATTGGATTGAATGTATCAGGTAGAACCTTTCCCAATTCCTGGATTGTGGGCTCTAGAGCCATAAACCATCTAACCAACACATCCAATATTTTCTCAACCTATTTCCCATGCCCAAGCAGTAAGAAAATGGGCATAGCTGATGGCTCCTGTTTGCATGAAAAAATTAACATTTAGAATGGTTTTGCATTCCTATTTCCTAATAAATTAATAACAGTAATTTCATATGAAGGTTGTTAGTTGTTTCCATGTGCCAACTCTCTGCCAGGCAAGGTTGTCAAACTCAAGATCTTAGCTAAGATCGTTTGGGGGAAGAAAGATCATAACTTGTAGGATCGTAACACGAATCGTAAGATCCCACGAAAGAGAAAAAAATATATTTAATTATTTATAAATATATATGTTAGAAAGCATATTTAACATGTGCTTAATATGTACATAAATAGGTGCTAGTAATTAGGGGTTTGTTACTAATTAGAGATTTGATTTGATTCCTTTGTATTTATTATTGATTCTCTTGTACCCTAATATGAGATTATAAATAGCATACATGTGTGGCCATATTGACACACAACATTCACATATTCTATTCTAACATGGTATCAGTAGTTTAGGTTATTTTTCTGCTCAGTGGTGTTCTTATTTTCGGGTGAACAGTACCCGCAACCACTGTGTGGTCCGTTTTCTGTTCCACCGTGCCTCCATCCTCCGGTGTGACCCCACCATCCTCTCCGGCATCCTTCGACGACCACTGCGCCGGCACCACACCACCAACCGCCGCCGCACGCTCCTCCACGCGCGGCTGTTCTCCGGCGCGTGCGTTTCACGCGCCCGACACCAAACAGCTTTTCTGCTGCTCTCCGGCGTGACCCACTGTCCGGCGACTATTCCGCCACCTTCCCTTCACTCCGGCAACCCTCTCTGCCCCTGTTTCAGATCCATTTCTCATGGCTTCCAACGATTCCTCTTCCAATTCAAGCGCAGCAGTGACCTTTACTAATGTTCCACTCATCCCGTGTGAAAAATTAGTCGGATCGCCAACTACGAGACTGGGCTGCTGCTGTCCAATTATGGTTTCAAGGACAAGGCCGTGAAGACCACTTGACCAAACAAGCTAAGGACATTCCCGACAAGGAACGAGCCCAATGGAAGCAAATCGACGCCTCTCTGTGTAGTGTCCTATGGTTTTCAATTGCTCCCAAACTCCAACCGCAATACCAGGCATTTACCACTTGCTATGATGTTTGGACAAAGGTTAAGAAAGTCTATTCTAATGATGTTCATCGCCTCTACAGTGTTGTTCTCAACCTGATTTCTATGAAGTTGGAGAAC
Organism: Sophora flavescens; assembly: GCA_030762895.1. Lineage (NCBI taxonomy): Eukaryota > Viridiplantae > Streptophyta > Magnoliopsida > Fabales > Fabaceae > Sophora > Sophora flavescens. The sequence goes on along the minus strand of CM061067.1, from coordinate 38,618,389 downwards.
ATGGATATGCAGACATACCTTGGTAAGCTTGATCATTTAATTGCTGATTTTGAGAAACTAATGCCGTTTGCTAATGATGCAACAGCTCATGCTGAGCAACGCAACAAGTTTTTTATGGTTCTTGCACTTGCCGGTCTACCTTCTGAACTTGACTCCGTACGTAATCAAATACTATCGAGTACCATCGTTCCCTCCTATGACCTGGTTAGTGAACAATTGCTGCGTCTTTCAACCCCTCATTCTTTCGGCCACTCCTCCATTCTTCATACTGATTCCTCCGCTCTTGTCTCCCACTCTCATCATCGTGGTGGACGGAGTGGAGGAGGACGTGGTGGTGGCAATCGCCGTCCTCGCTGCACTTATTGCAACCGCTATGACCATATTGAAGCTGAATGCCGCACCAAGGCCAGGGAACAGTCCAAGCATGCTAATGTTGCTCATGTCACTGGCCCAAATATTACCGAGGAAGTTACTATTTGTGCTGCTGATTATAATGATTTTCTCCAGTTCAAGGCAACCCAATAGCCCATCTCACCTACCGCTGCTGTGGTTCAGTTTGGTAATCCTGTAGCCTTTATTTCACAATCCTCTTCTCTTGGACCTTGGATACTTGACTCCGGTGCTTCTGATCATATGACTGGTAACAAATCTTTTTTCTCTAAACTGTCTTACTTGGATTCTTTGCCTAGTGTCACCTTAGCTGATGGCTCTCAAATACAAGTTAAGGGCATTGGTCAAACACATCCCCTTCCTAACCTTTCCTTAGATTCTCTGTTGTATGTTCCTGGTTGTCCTTTTAATTTAGTGTCAATCAGCAAACTCACTCGCACCCTTGATTACTCTGTTCTTTTTGTTAACAACTCTGTTTATGTCCAGGATCGGCGTATGGGACGGACGATTGGAGTAGGACATGAATCTCAAGGATTATATCAACTTTCACCTCCAGTGGCCTATGTCTCCATTTGCTTCTCAAACCCCTGGAACATCAACGTTTGGGTCACCCTAGTCTTAATAAAATGCGACTCATGGTTCCAAGCTTTTCTAAAGTTCCTTTTTTTAAATGTCAGTCATGTTAGTTAGGAAAACATACTCGCCATACTTATAGTCAACGAGTCAATAAAAGTGTTGCGTCACCTTTTGCTTTAGTTCATTCTGATATTTGGGGTCCTAGTCGTGGTAATCCTTTCAACCTTAGGTTACTATTATTTTGTCACTTTCATTGATGATTTTCCCGGTGTACTTGGTTATTTTTAATGAAGAATCGTTCTGATGTTTTTAATATATTTCAAGGTTTTTGCGCTGAAATTAAAAATCAATTTGGTTCTTCAATTAAAATTTTTTGCGACCGATAATGCTCGTGAATATTTGTCCTCCCAGTTTCAATCCTTTTTGACTTCACGAGGAATTATTCATCAAACATCATGTGCTCACACACCACAACAAAACGGTGTTCTTGAAAGAAAAAATAGGCACTTGGTTGAAGCGGCTCGTATTCGCTACTCCTCCACAATAATGTTCCTCTTCGCTTTTTGGGGTGATGCGCTTCTCACGGCTGCTTATCTTATCAACCGCATGCCTTCCTCCGTTCTTAATAATCAGGTTCCCTACTCTCTCTTGTATCCACAAGAAGAACTCTATCCTATCCCTCTACGTGTCTTTGGTTGCACATGTTTTGTCCATGATCTAACTCCAGGAAAAGAAAAACTCTTAGCCAAATCTCTCAAATGTATTTTTTTGGGTTACTCACGTTTGCAAAAGGGCTGTCGTTGTTTTTGTCCACAACTTCAACGATATCTTGAATGTGCTGATGTCACCTTTTTTGAAGCTGTCCCATTCTTCTCCACCTCCGCCGTCCTTGATGTCAACTTCACTCAGGACCTTCCAGATATTCCACCAGTTGTTCAGGCACCTATTGTTGCTCCCACTCCGCCTCCTTTGCGTACCTACCAGCGGCGGACACAGGCTTCTGCGGTGCCTCCTTACGGGGATCCTTGGTCTTATCTCCGAGCTCCAACCGCCCCTCCATCTACGCCCTCGCACTGAACTTCCCATTGCATTACGGAAAGGTACTCGGTCCTCTTGCAATCCTAATCCCATCTATGCTTGTACTTTAAATTTTGGCCGTTTATCTCCTTCCTATGTTTCCTTTGTTTCTGCTTTGGATTCTGTGTCTATTCCTAAGTCTACAGGTGAAGCCATGGCTGATCCCAACTGGCGCAAGGCAATGTTGGAAGAGATGGCAGCGTTGCATTCTAATGGTACTTGGGAGATTGTTCCCTTGCCTCCTTGTTGTTGGGTCTATACGGTGAAGATTGGACCCGATGGTCATATTGATCGCTTCAAAGCTCGTTTGGTGGCTAAAGGTTATACGCAGATTTTTGGTCTAGATTACGGGGATACTTTTTCCCCTGTGGCCAAAATCAGTTCTGTTCGTCTTTTTATAGCCATGGCTGCCATTCATCATTGGCCTCTTCACCAGCTGGATATTAAGAATGCCTTCTTGCATGGCGAATTACGGGGAAGAAGTTTATATGGACCAGCCCCAGGATTTTCAAGTTTCAGTGATTCTAGACTTGTTTGTCGGCTTCGCCGTTCTCTTTATGGATTGAAGCGAGTCTCCTCGTGCCTGGTTTGGCTAGGTTTAGCTCGCTTTATTACGATTTGGCATGACTCGATGTGAGGTCGACCACTCTGTTTTCTCTATCCATTCTCCTTCGGTGGGCATATCTATCTTGTTGTCTATGTCGATGATAACGTCATTACCAGGTGATGACACGAGATGGTATCCGTGGCTCAGACACACCTCTTCAAACATTTTCGGACAAAAGACTTGGGTCCTCTCAAGTACTTTTTAGGGATTGAAGTTGCCGATCCACTTCAGAATTTCAATCAACCAACGGAAGTATGCTCCGGATATTCTTACGAGGTATGCTTGATTGCCGTCCAACCGATACTCCCATGGATCCCAATGTCAAGCTTCTTCCGGTCGGGGAGCCATTGAAAGACCCAGGGAAGATATCGTCGTCTTGTGGGCGGACTCAACTATCTCACGATCCACTAGACCTGATATCACCTTTGCGGTTAGTGTGGTAAGCCGGTTCTGAATGCCCCATGTGATAACCATTGGGATCTTTGTCATGCGTATTCTTTGGTACATCAAAAATGCACCGGAGCGAGGATTATTATATGAAAATAAAGGCAATGCCAAAATCACTTGTTACTCGACGATCTTGTTGGCGGGATCACCATCGAATAGGAGGTCAACTTCACGGATATTGTGTTCTTATTGGAGGAAATATGATCTCATGGAGGAGCAAGTAGCGAGAACATTGTTGCCGGATCCGGTCAGGAAGGTTCGAATACCGTGCTATGGCAGCAACTGTGTGTGAGCTTACATGGCTTAGGCAACTACTCCAATAGCTAAAATTGGGAGATATCCAAGATACTAAACTTATCTGCAACAATCAGGCCGCACTTCACATTGCATCAAATCCGGTCTTTCATTAACGAACCAAACACATAGAAATAGATTGTCACTTCGTAAGAGAGAAGGTGCTTTCAGGGGAAATCACAATTGACTTTGTCAACTCTAGTGACCAGTTGGCTGACATTTTCACTAAGTCCCTTAGAGGCTCTCGTGTTGACTACATTTGTAACAAGCTTGGCTCATATGACATATATGCTCCAGCTTGAGGGGGAGTGTTAGAAAGCATATTTAACATGTGCTTAATATGTATATAAATAGGTGCTAGTAATTAGGGGTTCGTTACTAATTAGAGATTTGATTTGATTCCTTTGTATTTATTATTGATTCTCTTGTACCCTAATATGAGATTATAAATAGCATACATGTGTGGCCAATTTGACACACAACATTCACATATTCTATTCTAACTATATATATATATATAATAACAAATAATAAAAATAACCTTGAAACATCAAAATAACCTTGATATAAAAATATCATATACAAATCATAAGTCACAAAAAGAGCTACCATGCTACATAAGTACATAACTCCTGCTTCCGGGAGCATTGATCTGACAAAGCTGCCACAAGCCCACAAACAACAATGCTTGAAGACATCTTGACCAAAGAAAAGTGAAACAGACTAACATAGAAGAAGAACAAGACATGAGACAACTCAGTTGCAGGTGGTGAGATGCTTGACTGCTGCTGAGAACCGTGAGATGGTCGAAACGAAGAACGAAGAAGGAACGGGGGTTAACGTACCAGCACGGTTAAACTATCAGGTAAATGTCAAGTGAGTCAAAAGTAAAATAAGGGAATAATATTAATTAGCTTTAGTTTACTAACAATTTTCTGGGCTGAACGGGACAACAAGTATTGGGCCTCAAAAAGTTGGGTTGCACAAAAAAGGAACACGGTCGCGAACCAAAAATGGGTCGCGAACAAGGAAAATAGATCAGAAAAACCCAGATTGTGCACGCGACAGAGATCGCCGCTCCCACCGATCTTCCGCTCTTCCCAGTCGATCTCACCGTGCCGGCCGCCGTCCGAGCTTTTCCACTGATCTAGCTCGCTGAAGGGAGAAAAACTCGTAGGATCGTACGGTAGCGCGCGAGTTCGACAACCTTGCTGCTAGGCTTTTAAAGGTGGTGTTGAAAATATGATTATAATCTTTGTCATTAATATATAGGTTTAGGCATATCATATCATATCTTGTAAATAGGAATAGAATATCCTATATTCATTATGTAATTATTTCATTAAACCTATATAAAACGGACTCCGTTGTGTAGTTGTGACACACGGTTTCACCATCTCTATGCCTCTGTTTTCTCTCTTTAACATGGTATCTAGAGCCAGACAGAGGCAATCCTAAAACCGTGCTTACCCGGTGGACCCACTGTTCTCCGGTGACAAATTTTCTTGACAAACCATGTTCTCATTCCGGTTTGCCCCTTTTTCACTGTCGTGACGTCATTCCGGCACCATTTTCAGCCTTCTTGGCCCTCTGCCACCGTCAGCCGCCGCATTTTCCGACGACTTTTCCGTTCGACCACCCCACCATCATGCGCGGTCCACCCCTCGAGACCCAGCCCAAAGGGACGCCTCACGCGCATCGCGAAGCTTCAGCTAGCAGTGCTTTTCACCGGCGTGTGGCGGCACCGTTCCGGACGATATTTCTGGCGCGGTGGTCGCCTCTCTCTGTCGGTTCCAACTCCACCACTCCCAGGTCAATCCGAGCACTTTTGCTACTGACGCACTATGCACTTGCACCGTTTAGGGTTTTTCAGGTCACGCGTTGTCATCGTTTTGGACATTTGTTACTGATCTATGACTTCCTCTACTTCCACAGATCCTCCTAAGGCCATGGATCCTCTTAAGGCCTCTCCGGCTAATTATAAAGATTTTCTCAGGTGGTTTGAGCATCGACAATCATCCGGATCCACTGCGTTGGTTGCACATACTAGTAACTCATCTGCTTGCATATCTCAGTCACCCTCCCTTGGTCCTTGGGTTCTTGACTCCGGTGCGTCTGATCATATCTCTGGTAATAAGGCTTTTTTCTCCTCTCTCTCTACATCAGGTTATTTACCTATTGTCACTTTAGCTAATGGTTCTCAAACCCAATCCCAAGGTATTGGAACTGCCCATCCTCTTCCTTCCCTGTCAATTAATTATGTCCTTTATGTCCCTGGGTGTCCCTTTAATTTACTCTCTGTTAGTCGTTTAACCCGTTCTCATGATTGTTTGATTACCTTTACTAAAGATAGTGTTATTCTGCAGGACCGGAGTTCGGTACGGATTGGCACCGGATGTGAGTCTCATGGCCTTTACCAGCTTTCCACCCCGGCCCAGATTTGCTCTGCCACAGATTCCCCTCTTACCATACATGCTCAGTTGGGTCATCCCAGTCTCCCCAAACTCCGGAAATTAGTGCCAAGCCTTTCCAAGTTATCTAGTTTGCATTGTGAGTCGTGTCAACTAGGCAAACACACTCGTAGTCAATTTCCCGCTCGAGTCAATAAACGAGCTTCGTCCCCTTTTGCTTTAGTTCACTCAGATGTATGGGGTCCTTCTCGTACTGTTTCCACTTATGGGTCCAAATACTTTGTTACATTTATTGATGATTTTTCAAGGTGTACGTGGTTATTTTTAATGAAAAACAGGTCTGAATTATTTTCAATTTTTCAGCAGTTTTATCAAGAAATTAAAACTCATTTTGGTGTCTCCATTCGCTCTTTACGTAGTGATAATGCCCGAGAATATCCCAACAATTTCAAACTTTTATGGCTTCCAATGGAATTCTTCACCAAACATCTTGTGCTCATACACCTCAACAAAATGGGGTTGCCGAACGCAAAAATCGGCATCTCGTTGATACCACCCGGACCCTTCTTCATGGCAATGTTCCATTTCGATTACGGGGATCTTTGTTTTGACACTTGCTATCTTATAAACCGCATGCCCTCCTCTGTTCTTGATAACCAAGTACCTCACTCTATCCTTTTTCCCCATATTCCTCTCCATTCACTTCCGCCACGTGTCTTCGGGTCCACATGTTTTGTCCACAATCTAGCTCCTGATCTTGACAAACTTTCGACTCGATCACTCAAGTGTGTCTTCCTTGGTTATCATCGGACCCAAAAAAGGTATCGTTGCTTTTCTCCTACTCTTCGACGCTACCTTATATTGGCTGATATTACCTTTTTCGAGTTTGTCCCCTACTTTGAGTCGACTCCTCACCTCATAAGTAACTTGAGTCGACTCCCTCACCTCTCGAGCAACTTTCTATAGTCGTTCATCTTCCTTCAGCTATTGTACCTTTTGAGTCTGTCCCACCGGTAACTCTGCCTGTGGATCCCCCAGTTGCTCGACCGCTGTAGACTTATCATCGTCGCTCACTACCTACCTTGGTGCATGTTCCTGCCGTTCCTCCTACAGCTCCACCTGCTGCTCATCCTGTTCCTGAGGCCATGATTTATTCTTCCCTGGCACCAACTCCTTCCCCGGGTCTAGCCCCGCCGCCTGACCCAGACCTCCCCATTGCTCTCCATAAAGGTATACGATCTACTCGTAACCCATCTCCCCATTATATTGCTTTGAGTTATCATCGTCTTTCTCCTTTGCATTATGCTTGTCTTTCTTCGTTGTCGTCGGTCTCTATTCCTAACTCTCCAGGTGAAGCTTTATCTCACCCTGAATGGCGGCAAGCGATGATTGATGAGATGTGTGCTATTCAAAGCAGTGGTACCTGGGAATTGGTCCCTCTACCTCCTGGGAAGTCTTTAGTTGGTTGTCGTTGGCTTTATACTGTGAAGGTGGGTCCTAATGGTAAGATTGATCGGTTTAAGGCCCGTTTGGTGGCCAAAGGTTACACTCAGATATTTGGGCTTGATTATGGTGATACTTTCTCTCCTATGGTCCAAACGGTCTCTGTTCGGCTTCTCCTCTCCATTGCTACAATTCGTCACTGGCCTCTTCATCAACTTGACATCAAGAATGCCTTCTTACATGGTGATCTTGAAGAGGAAGTATATATGGAGCAACCACCTGGGTTTGTTGCTCAGGGGAGTCATCTACCATGGTCTGTCGGCTTCGCAGGTCACTTTATGGTCTTAAACAGTCTCCTCGAGCTTGGTTCAATAGATTCAGTATTGTAGTGCAACAGTTTGGTATGGTTCGCAGCGAAGCTGACCACTCTGTATTCTATCGTCATTTGGCCCAAGGATGCATTTATCTGATTGTTTATGTGGATGATATTGTCATAACTGGTAGTGATCAGCATGGCATACTACAAGTGGAACAATATCTTTCTCATCAATTTCAGACTAAAGACCTTGGTAAGCTCCGTTATTTCTTGGGTATTGAGGTAGCTCAATCTAAGGATATAATGATTTCACAAAGGAAATATGCTATGGATATTCTTGAAGAGACTGGACTATTGAACGCTAAGCTAGTCGACACTTCTATGGATCCAAACGCCAAACTTCTACCCAATCAGGGGGAACCACTATCAAATCCAGGAAGATACAGGAGATTGGTTGAGAAATTAAACTACCTCACAGTCACCCGTCCAGACATTTCATTTGCAGTCAGTGTGGTAAGCCAATTCTTAAATTCTCCTTGTCAGGACCATTGGGATGCCGTGATACGGATCCTTAAATACATTAAAGGTGCTCCAGGAAAAGGTCTCATTTATGAAGACAGAGGACATACTCAGATAGTTGGTTACTCAGATGCCAATTGGGCAGGCTCACCCATTGATAGGCGATCTACTTCTGGGTATTGTGTACTTATTGGAGGAAACCTGATCTCTTGGAAAAGTAAGAAACAGAATGTAGTTGCAAGGTCCAGTGCAGAAGCTGAATACAGGGCCATGGCATTAGTGACTTGCGAACTCATTTGGTTGAAACAGTTACTCAAAGAACTTTAGTTTGAAGAAACTATGCGAATGACGCTAATATGTGATAATCAAGCAGTATTGCATATTGCCTCTAATCCCGTGTTCCATGAAAGGACCAAACATATTGAGGTAGATTGTCATTTTGTCAGGGAGAAGATCCAATCAGGGGACATCATCACTAGCTTTGTCAACTCCAATGATCAGCTGGCAGATGCCTTCACAAAATCTTTGAGAGGTCCTCGTATTAGTTATCTATGTAACAAGTTGGGTGCATATGATTTATATGACCCACCTTGAGGGGGAGTGTTGAAAATATGATTATAATCTTTGTCATTAATGTATAGATTTAGACATATCATATCATATCTTGTAAATAGGAATAGAATATCCTATATTCATTATGTAATTATTTCACTAAACCTATATAAAACGGACTCCGTTGTGTAGTTGTGACACACGGTTTCACCATCTCTGTGCCTCTATTTTCTCCCTTTAACAGGTGGTATTATATCCTCTATTTTATGTCACATTAATTAAGCATTACCTGTGTTCGTCCAGCATCAGCAACAACAAAAGTAGGAAGGCCAATACTGTCAGCTGCTTCCTTGAGCTTATTCCTGATAAAAAGTAAAGTAATGGGTCTAGGTCTCTGAACAAGAAGTGAATTTACAGTATTCAGAATAAAATCATTTCCTTACATTTCTTGTTGATTCCTACAAGTTACAACAATTTTTGGCTGGCCGCACTGTTCCCATTGTCTCAAAAGAGACCGGTCGCTGCAAAAGTACTCAGTGGTGGAGTCGCCAGTAAGAAAAACAACAAAATAATACATTGCTATTAATGATATAGGATCACGGGTAAAAAGTATAGTAAAACCACTCATATTGAATAGTCATTAGCCTAATGTTCAGTGTTATCGATGGGGATGGCGGTCTATGGCGGCCGGCAAAAAAAAATCCGCCATACATTATAGCGGATGGCGATGCGGCCATATGGCGGATGCCATGGCGGACAAAAAAAATTATATATATATATATATATATATAACAAAAATTACAGAAATAAATATATAAATATAAAATCCAAAACACTAATAACATATGCCAAGAACCATAAACTAAATTGATAGAAAATATCGTGAGTCTCATATTCACCTATCATAGACTACTATCAAGGTTGATTACATCAAGTTCAAGACTTGGATTTCAAATAACAACAAACAGATAAAACAAACAATACAAGGAGATGAGAAGAGGGTCTGTGAAGCATCCGACCTGGTTTAGAAGCCATTGTCGGAAAGGACTGAAAAAGGAGAAGAGAAGATACTGGTCCCTTGTTGCCGGGAAGAGGGTGGTCGCCGGAGGTCAAAGGTCATCGGACGGTGGTCGCTGGAGGTCAGTGGTCGTCGGACGGTGGTCACCGGACAGAGGGTGTTGCTGACAGTGGGTGTCGAAGAAGAAAGTATGAAATGAGAGAAGAGAAGAGGTACTTGACGAAAGTGAGAATAGGAAATCTAGGGTCAAACGTTTTAGTTAGGGTTTTACCCATTTTAGGCCAATATTTTGGGTCGGGTCGCACAACCCAGACGGCCCAAGAGGCTTTTTTTTCCCTCAAAAAAACCCTAAAAAACCCGCTTTTTCCGCCATGGCAGGCGCTTCCGCCATGCGGCCGCCACAGACCGCCATGTAAAATCCGCCACGCCACCGCCTTCGTATGGCGTTTCCTTCGAAACCCGCCACTGCTTTCCACCATGGCGCCGCCATAACCGCTATTCGATAACACTGCTAATGTTTAATATGAAACTTTTTAAAGCTAAACATGTAAGCTTCCTGTTTGCCTTTGCTTTAGAGGTAAAGGAATTAATTCGCTGACCATAGCCAACTCATAAATTCTTGTGTATCTAAAATTGTCAACAAGGATCCCCCTTCCAAGGAAAAAAAAACAAAACAAGTCACCACCATACTGGCCTATATAAATGATAACCAAAGAGGCCATATTCAGTACCTACAAAAGTTTAACAACATGAAGCAATCTTTTAAACATTATGTTAAGCCATTTGTGGTCCTTTTTTATATGACGATTTGCTAGGTGTTGGATTGGCAGGAAAGGTTACCAATACACAAAACTAGAAAATATCTCAAAGTTCAGTGTTGAAGAATGATGACTATACTTGAAAGTGAAACCGGACGTCTCTTGTATTAACATTCCAATGGAACTACAATATATAATAGATAGGGGAACCTGATTCCTAGAGCATTAATTATCTATGCTAAGTCCTAGGAGAATAGATGCAATGAAACTAAGAATACAATGGATGAGAATCCACCGTCCACACCGTCCAACCGTCCAAGATTAATATAACATTAATCCTAATCTAATTTCAATAAGAGTATTAATTATAAGCAATTTCCAATACTCCCCCTCAAGCTAAAGCTTACTAAGCTTTAAGCTTGTTACAAATATACCCTTTGAAAGAAAATTTAACTGGACCCAAAAAAATATCTTGGATAAACCAACTAGAAACACCATAACAACCAGCCAATAAGGTTCGTGCCCAAGAACAAACCACCGAGCAACCAACTAAAGAAACCACTGCTGACTTTACGGACAGCAGGCAAACCAAACATAAACGATGACAAGTCGGTGGTGAAGCTTGAACCGGAAATTGTCACCACTTCAAACAAAACCAGAATGACATTGGGCCGGCGCTAAGTGAGCTAAAACCACAACTTGAAGGTGTCACAACTTCGAACCAAACTGAAACAATAATGGACCAACACTTATAGCAGCTAAAGTCCAAACTGAAACTGATGGTGGGATCGGTGGCGCCATGACTTTTGAACCAAATTGGAATGATAAATTGTAGTTGGGGTCTAAAAATAATTTCGGTGCAGCCAAATAGTGTTAAACAGCACCAAAGAGACAACTAAAAAATACTGCAACAGAGGGCAGCTCAAAATGAGAACAACAAAAAACAAAGACTCCTGAAAACAGAGTCAGCAACGCACTACTCCAAGGAGGGTAGCAAAAACTTGAGACCCAGAAACCAAACATGGTCAAAACAGAAGGGGGAGGGTTTAACAAATAAAATTCTGAATACAATTATTGGAATAGTCCCAAACTTTTGGGGACTCAGCAGAATAGTGACGGGACAGGTCACGGAGGATGATACCGCTCTGATACCATGTTGAAGAATGATGACTATACTTGAAAGTGAAACCGGATGTCTCTTGTATTAATAGTCCAATAGGACTACAATATATAATTGATGCGGACATAAAGCCCAATAGGAACAAGGTTTATGAAAGGGGAAAATGGAAGCCCATTAAGTGGAGGAGAATATCAAGAAATACTTGAGCTGAGCATGTGTGTGCGTGTAACTAACTGTTGCCTTGCTGGCAATAGTGGTGAGGTGAGGAGTGAGTGTGTGCCTTTCGGTTACTGAGGGAATTCTGTTATAAGAGTGAGGTGGGAAGTAGAATGGGGTAGGCTGGAATTTGGGACTAGACTTGGGAGAGAGAGGCACTCTCAAATTGCCTTAGGTTACCCTTTTCATTGCTCTGTGTTTTCTTCTTCATCCCAGCACTGTAATTCCTAATTATAGGCTAGGGATTATCAATAATACACTACTTTCCTCTATATTTCTGTTCTGTAATTTCTTGGTTCCTATCAATGGTATCAAAGCTCTCGGTCCCGGGAGCTTGGATGGGCATTACACGAAAAACAAGGGGGTACAGATATGAGAATTGTGAGCGTGGTTCTCAGGGAAGGAAAATTGAAAACCAATTGCAGAGGCATGAGATCAGGCAGCCATTGAGAGAACGAGATCGAAGGCAACAAGAACAACCTCGACGAGGAACTCAGGAAGGGAGTCGTCCTCCGTCTTACGATTTAGGAGGAAGGAAGCTCGAAATTCCAGTATTCAACGGAGAAGAAGACGCCTATGGGTGGGTGATTAGCCTTGAGAAGCACTTCCAAGAAAGGGGAACACCAGAGAAGGACAAGTTGACGAAGGCGGTGGCGGCACCAAGAGGCGGTGCTCTCAAATGGTGGCATTGGTGGGATCGAAGCCATCCACGGGCAAACCGGGGCCGCGTTCATGGTGGCACTACTCACGGCGTTTTAAGCCCGAGCACGGGGACGTTCTCACCGTATTCGGATGGGGACGAAGAAGGAGAACCCGAATTGGTGGAGTCCGAGTTTCTGAGAAAGAGAAGAATGATGCGGGGAGAAAGATGAAGAAAAAGGGGGTGGGGAAGGTTTGAGTGAGGTCGATAAAACCAATCATTCGAGGGAGATGGTTGTTGAACCGAAGACGTCACAACAAAGTGCGTGGAAGGAGAAGGAGATGAGTGATGACGCATCGTGGTGGCTCAGGTAATGGCAGCGACGGAGGCGGTGAGGTTGGAGACCGAGGTAGTTGGGTGGAGATGTTAGTCAGTGGTGGGCGTGCACCGCCACCGGAACCACTGGAACCGCCGGATCGAGACGTGGCCAGAGATAAATGTTGGGCGCCGTCGACCTACCGCTTACCACCACCTGAACCGCCCGACAGGGGATGTGCTCGTGGAGAAGGGAGGGTCGCCGCCGAAAGTCCGATTCACGCATGGCCGAGACGCCGGATACGGGCGTGTACGTGGAGGCGGGTGGGTCACAACATATCCTTGTCAAGCTGCCATCACTCTACGCTTCTAAGGTAACCAGCGCAAGTCCCGAGAAGAAAGGGACAAAACTGGAATTACAAGAAATGGGGTCGGTTTATGACCTAATGGGCCTGGCCCAAAATTGTTCTTTTCAATAAGACTCTCATCAAGGAAAACCAAGGTCTCAAAGCAAGTGATTCAAAAAATGATAGTGGGCCAACTTAGTGAAAAAGAAGATTGGGCCTTAGAGGATGCAAAGGAGCTAACAAATCACTGATACGAAAAATGGGGAATTGCTCAGGACCTCCACATTTCATGGGTTGCTTAATTTTGTATATGATAGAGGGAAGAGTTGCAAGGGAATTGAGGAAGTGGACCAAGCCCAAGTCAATGAAGAAAATTGGACGCTAGAAGAAGAGGGTATTGGCCTTTTGACCAAACAGATATGGATTGTGATAGTTGCTTTAAATATCAGTTGGGTAATGGCTTTAGCACAACGTAAATTTGTAAATCTCCTGGACAAGACAGGTTCAACAATTGGGAACGGTGGAAAATGGGGTTTTCGTAAACAAAAAGGTAGAAACACTGGTTATGATGGGTCCTTAACCCAGAGAAAACATGAGTCCCCTAAAATGGGGGCTAGCCTCACTGATATAACCAAGAAGGGAACCTGGTCGTGGCTCGGGTTGGCTACCAAGGCCAACATCGGTGTTGAAAGGGCAATCTTTGAATGTCCAGCGAGAGACAAGCGTGGGAAATTGGAATTGGGCATTGGTGATGTTTGACAAAAAGGACCCTGTGGGAGATCGGAGGCAAGATAGTGGGATTCACGGGTTTCTCTACCTTAGGGATTTACCCAGATTTCTTTTATAATTTTGGTTATTTGCATGAAACAATCACTCTCATTCTAGAGATTTCGACTCAAAACAATATTAGAAATGTTGGCAAAGGTAATAATATGGGAGAGGATGAGTCAATGCATGACATGTGGGCTCTTCTTCGATTAGCGTGCGCAGAATTTCCCATGGTGAGGGTAGACAATGAGTTCCAAATAGTTGGTGAAATCGATGAGCAAAAGGATGTGCTATCTAAGATCTTGCTACGATAACAATGGGAAAATGGAGGCATGCCCCTATATTTTTAGCAATGCTATGTGTGGCACTATGACTCATGGGGGTGGAGAAATTATGGAGATTTATCCGCAAACAGGGGAATGTCAATATGGTCATTTACCAACTTGCTACTCGTGGAAGATTTAAGTCTTCTAGTAAGGCCTCGGGAGAGGCTATGCTTACAGTGTTTTGGGAAACTCTTCTAAGGTCACGATTGCTATGGTAGTGGATGATTTTGTGATTTGTTTGGTTTCAATCCAAGCAAGACAGTTACCATCATATGTAGGAATCACCAAGCGTTTTGCTTCATTGATGAGGGGCTACAGAGACCATGGGAGGAAGGGGAGATTGATCAATGGGACCCTGTGGACATACTTCTCTGTTCCACACAAAGTGCAGCATTTTGTTTCAAACAGTGGGACCCCGGAAAGGTGTGCTCAAGCAGCCACTCACTTGTTCACCTTGAGGACAAGGAGAATTTTGAAGGGGCGGGTATTGATGCGGACATAAAGCCCAATAGGAACAAGGTATATGAAAGGGGAAAATGGAAGCCCATTAAGTGGAGGAGAATATCCGGAAATACTTGAGCTGAGCATGTGTGTGCGTGTAACTAACTGTTGCCTTGCTGGCAATAGTGGTGAGGTGAGGAGTGAGTGTGTGCCTTTCGGTTACTGAGGGAATACTGTTATAAGAGTGAGGTGGGAAGTAGAATGGGGTAGGCTGGAATTTGGGACTAGACTTGGGAGAGAGAGGCACTCTCAAATTGCCTTAGGTTACCCTTTTCATTGCTCTGTGTTTTCTTCTTCATCCCAGCACTGTAATTCCTAATTATAGGCTAGGGATTATCAATAATACACTACTTTCCTCTATATTTCTGTTCTGTAATTTCTTGGTTCCTATCAATAATAGATAAGGGAACCTGATTCCTAGAGCATTAATTATCTATGCTAAGTCCTAGGAGAATAGATGCAATGAAACTAAGAATACAATGGATGAGAATCCACCGTCCACACCGTCCAAGATTAATATAACATTAATCCTAATCTAATTTCAATAAGAGTATTAATTATAAGCAATTTCCAATATTCAGAAATGAACACTTAGAATAACAGAAGTACCTGTGCACTAATTCAGCATACATGCCAGTGGCAGCATCTGCAATAAAAGTTGAATGAAAAGGCATAAACTAGTAAACCAAAATGGATGGGAAGAGGGGATAAGGAAGTTTGTAATGGGTGGAAACTGAAAAAAAAATATTCTTGACAAATTTCATATGAAGAACAGATCCAGAAAATTAACAATAGTTTCATATCTTACGAGCACATTGGGATGCAATCTTTCCAGATTTCATCTTTAGGTCTTGCCTAACGACTAGAACCTGACACAAATAGTTTACCATTGAAATCAGAAATTTTTCAACATGCAATGATTTAGTTACTGATAATTAAAGTTAAACTTGATGCTATTATTTACATCTATCTGCCCTCCCCGTAACATTTCTGAAACAGAAGATGAGTTAAATTAAACAAACTATTGAATAACAACATGCATGGATACAGAAAGTTTTTGTCTATCAATTGATTTCAAATTAAATAACAACAACCAAAGCCTTTTCTAACTATTAGATGGGATCGACTACAAGGATCAAACGTGTGTTCTGTCATAAGCCATGTTTTCAAAAAAGTCGTTTAACTTGAGTCTTTTTTAAGGGTTTCCCTTATAGTTTTTCTTGATCTCTATCTACCTCTAACTATTGGGCTATCGCCTATTGTCCATCTAATCTGCTCTTATCGGGGCTTCTAAAGGTCTTCTTCTCACAAGCCAAACCATCTAAGACAAGATTTTACCATATTTTCCTCAGTAAGTGTTACATAATTTGGTTCAGTTCTTCTAAGCATCCATAGCACTTGTTTTCTCAAAATTTCATTCCATAAGTTTTTAAAAAAGAAAAGGAGTTGCCGATAAAATTGTTTGAGATTTATGCTATCTCATTGAACCAACGAAAGACTGACAGTAAAGCCACCACTTAAATGATTAAATCAAGTATATACTACCAACAAACTAGAATGACTTATATACATAATGTAAAATTAACCAACTAAAACAGAACGATAGGCATTGAATAACCACTTAAAAGGTAAAGCTCCCAGATTATGAGAAAGGGATGATGAAATGAAGTAACAAACTCTAGGACTAACCATTTTAAGCTCTTGATCACCATTGCTTGAGACAGAGAGTTGCCGTTGAAGTTTGCCAGATTTGAAAATTTTCTTGGACAAGTGATTTCTATTGGCCTTTGATAAATCTAACAACAATCCAAATATGA
The DNA here is from genome assembly GCA_030762895.1 of Sophora flavescens. Lineage (NCBI taxonomy): Eukaryota > Viridiplantae > Streptophyta > Magnoliopsida > Fabales > Fabaceae > Sophora > Sophora flavescens. Next base: position 38,601,931 of record CM061067.1, on the reverse strand, counting down.
AACCTATAACAAGACCTGGAATGAAGTTCTCTGGCTTGAAACTGCCTGCTAACCATTCTCTTTTTTGCTTTTGTTGTTGCTGCTGCTTTTACACATAAATATCAACCTTAATTAAGCAAACAAAATACAAAGTAAAGGTAGAAATCTTATCTAAACTCAGGAGATGGAATTGATATGAATGTAAGAGGAAAAAAACTAACTTGACGGTTTTGGGAAAACGTGCATGATTCCGATGAACCATTTGAGGAAAAAAGGAAAGCACTTTGCACACAAAATATGCATTAAAAGATAATGAATTTCCCTAAACATTTGATTGATTATTATGCAGAAATAGTCAAAAAAGAAAAAACCCTAAATTGAGGAAGCTGAGACAAGTCCAATAAGTCATTAACCACGATTCTGAACGTTAAGAGAGGAGCTATTTACTTAGAAAAACATAAAGGAGATGTAAACTAACAGACCTGGGGACGAGGTTGAGTGGATTTTAGGAACATGGGGTATTTGGTGCTTTACACTATAGAGTGAAGAAAGAAGAAGGGACATCACATGACATCAATGCTCAAAGGTTGAAATTTGGAACATGAACAGGAACAGCAGCACCTACTTTCCGATTCTCTGCAACGGATATTGAGAAGATAGAACAACTTCACTCTTGTCCCTTGTATTGCTTCTGGACCATGCCGCGGTTGAAAGAAAATTACCCTCACCGGTTCACGGTAATCTATACTATTATTAAATCTCGTGGAATGTTGCTACAGTGCCGAACCTCCGCTACGGTAATTTTTATTTTTTGGTATTATTCTGGACATAAAAAGGTATTTATTTTTATTAAATAGGTACATTTTTTGAGACACATTATAATAATTGTGTTATATTTTGTGTGAGGAACAGTAGGAACAGGACCTAAAGAACTGTATCTAAGTTTTTTCCTTAAATCAACTCAATGCTGCTACAGTAATTTTCTTTTTTCTTTTTTAAAAAAAAAAGAAGTCTTATATTGTTACTATGGAATATGCATCATGATTTTTCTTTTATTTATTTACTTCCAATAATTTTTCTTTCTTATTTTGTAATTAGTAAAATCATGGGCTTTCTTCCTTTATTTTAATACCAATTTTTAAAAAAAAAAAATAGGTTGGGGTATTCATCAACCGATCAAAACCATAAAAACCGAACCGAAAAACCGAAAACCGAACAAACCGAAAACCGAAAAAAACCGTAATTTTTTATTGGATTGGATCGGATCTTGGATCCTATAGTGAAATCATATCCAATCCAATCTAAACCGATCTATTATATGCATATACTATTATTTTTGAAATCATAGTATTACTCATTCTTAAACATTATTCTTCATACTTTTATGTTCCTCATTCTCCTTAATATTTTTGTTGGAATGACATATATAAGACTATTTAGAATAAATATTAATGTCTTGAAGTTATATTTTACTAAAAGTTTTGATGCATAATATATATATATATTTGATTGAGTAATCATGAAAAATAGGAAAACAATTAAGTAAATTTGAAAAATAATTAGTTACAATTTATTTGTAGCCGATTCAAGGAAAAAAATAGGATAAGTGGGAGTAGATATAGATAATTAATATAAAAGAACGTGTTAAAAAATATCAATAATTTTTTTTTCTCAAACTCCCAAATTAAAACGAAGATTATCTTTTATTCACTATTAAATGTAAGTAGAAATGACACTTGACATTAGAAAAAAAATCAAGTATGACAAAAACCGAATTATCCAATCCAATCCAAACTGCATTTGATTGGATTGGATCGTATCGGATTTTTTTAAGGAAGCAAACCAATCCAATCCAAACCGCACGATGTTTTCATCATTGGATCGGATGACTTTTTATCTCAAAACCGATCCAATCCAATCCGCGAACACCCCTAAAAATAGGTAATATTTTCCACATTCAATAAAAATACCCTCTTTTATTTATTTTATCCTTTAAATTATATATATTATAAACATTTTTATATTGCTTTGTCAAAGAGATAACATGTTATAAGTCTATGATGTTTTCTCTAATTTAGAAGCTTAAGACTTTAAGGTGAAATATATTTATATAATTTATAGTTACAATAGTTTCGATTGATTTATGTGAGTTTATATTCTCTCGCTTAAGGTTTTACTTATTAAACTCACATGTAACTATTTGTCCAATTATGAATACTTAAATATTGTCACTAATATATTGGTAGCTTCTATTAATCTTTTTGGCTTTTATCTTTTCAATGTTAGGAAACTCAAAAGAATGATCTTACTAATTTTCATTGAGTAATAGAGGAAATCCTTTGCCAAAATGTGATTTCTATGTGAATGTGTGTTTCTTTTATGGAATGTTGACTTCGAATGAGGATCCGCTGTCCCATTTTTGCGTATCACATCTTGTGGCCATTAATAACATCTTGCCACATGTTCTACTTTTTTAAAATCATACCCCAAAAAAAAAATTTAACTTATGTGACAAGATGTTATTGGTGGAGACAAGGTACGGTACACCTAGATGGGACAACGGATCTTCATCTGTTATCTCTTGTTTCATCTTCATGGAGGTTATAATCAACCTAAATCAAACTTATAATACCATAATTTTTTTTGGTTACAAAAAGATTATATTATATTGGTAAACAACATATAAGTATTGTAATGCTTAAAAATGATGCATTTTATTTATTGCTATAATAATAATTAGAATGGTTAATTTTGGTTGATAAAAAAGAGACACACACACAAAGAGAGAGAAAGAGATATCATTTTGTTTTATTCCCGAATATCCATCACAAAATGATCCTTTATGTTTTTAGATACTAAAAAAATAAATTACATTAATATAAAATGTTTAACTTTGTGATACCATGTAATATCCCTGGCTGCTAAGATGCATTTTGTTGGTATATATAGTACCAATCAATTCATGCAAGCCATCATCAACTGTATAATCTCATACCTACACAGCCTCAGGATCCCTCTCATTCTGATGTGTAATCGATTCATTCATGTGTCCCCCCGCCTAGAAGCCTGCCAGGAGCCGCTCCTTGTCCGTGCCTTCTTGCACCGGCGACCACTTTCGCCCTTGTCAGCCTCGGGTGTCACATGCCCATAAGCTTCCGCTTGGTTCGCCCCCGAACCACACTATACTGGGAGAGGTGCCGTTCTGATACCATTTGTAACACCCTAGCTGCTTTATGGATTGTCGACTGTTCCCACAAACCAACACGAGTCTTTTGGGCTACCGAAAAGAATATGCATCTTGTTAGTATAAGTAGTATCAATCAATTTGTTGAGAGTACCACATCAACTAGAGATATGGCCTAAGTAGTGCTTATAAGGCTTGGGCAGTCCTCACCTTACAAGCCGGTTTTATGGGGTTGAGTTAGGCCCAAAGCCCGAATTTAAGATGGTATCAGAGCCTATCATAGATCTGTTATTGGGCCATGTTATTCCACCCGCATTAGTCCACGCTTCAGATGTTCAGTCTTGAGCATGAGGGGGTGTGTTGAGAGTCTCACGTCGACTAGAGATATGGCCTAAGTAGTGCTTATAAGGCTTGGGCAGTCCTCACCTTACAAGCCGGTTTTGTGGGGTTGAGTTAGGCCCAAAGCCAAAATTTAAGATGGTATCAGAGCCTATCCTAGATCTGTTATTGGGCCAAGATCTCTAATATTATTTCACCCACATTTGTCCACGCTCCAGATGTCCAGACATGGGCGTGCCGTGAGGGGGTGTGTTGAGATCCATGTTATTCCACCCGCATTAGTCCATGCATCAGATGTCCAGTCGGGGTGTGTTGAGAGTCCCACATCGACTAGATATGTGGCCTAAATAGTGCTTATAAGGCTTGGGCAGTCCTCACCTTACAAGCCAGTTTTTGGGCCTAACTCAATCCCACAAAACCGGCTTGTAATGTGGGGACTGCCCAAGTCTTATAAGCCATCGATGTGGGACTCTCAACACAATTCATATAAGTCATCATCAACTGTATAGTCTCATAAGTCTCGGGATCCCTCTCATTCTACTGTGTAATCGGTTCATTCATATGTCCCTCCGTCTAGAAGTCTGTCAGGAGTCGCTCCTCCTTGTTTGTGCCTTCTTACACCGGCAACCACTCCCCGCTCTCGTCAGCCCCGGATGTCACATGCCCACCAGCTATCGCTTGGTTCGTCCCGAACCACACCCGCGATTGATTTATGGAGTATAGGTTTTCAAGCTTGTAGCAATTGAAAAAGGAACAAGGAATAAAGTATTGACTTTAGAAATTTTAAAGGAATAAACTTATTTATTTAAATTAATTAATGTGCTGAATGAAACATTAACTTGTTATGTCAGGATCATTGTTCTAATGGCACTTCCTTTTGTGGCCTAGTGCAACCAGCAAACTACATACAAGTGTAAAGTATTACATGATAGTCAAATTGAGGTGCATTGTTGCATGAACATTAACGATCTGCAACATCTGATATGGTGCATGCCATGTGCAATTTGTGCCACACTATGGCCTGGAAGTGAATGGGAGCAATCTTCTCGTTAAACTCCGTCACTAGAATTTAGTTTCTGGTGATGAACTTACCTGAGAAAATCTTATGTTATTTATTTCCTTGAACAGCTTTGTACAAACTTTGTTAGAAATTTTATGAGGTAAAAATGTTGAAGTGGTTATCATTGCTTTTCTAAAGGAACTTGCTAGGCTGACATGTAGACGCATCTATTAATTGGTCCATTATGCGTGAAGAATGCTTGCCAGATTTTCTTCACAAAAGTTTGTCCAATGTGATTTCTAGACTCTGCGTTTCTCTTTCTCTGGCTAATACTTGTTAAATACAGATATCAAGGTGTATATTAGAAAACTCCTGATAATTTGTTGTTGATAATATGTTGTTGTAATACCCGATAATTTTAATAATTTAATTATAAGATTTAAATGATATTATATCAGGTAAATTTAAAATTTGTTATCGTATAAAGGCTGCATGGTAATTTTTTTTTTTAAAAAAATATGTTATAATCTAAAAATGCTCTTAGATTTTGTTTAGAGAACTAAATAAGAATTTTAGGGGTTAAAAATGATAGTGCATATATGTCATATATACCTGCATATTCAAATAATTAATACATTAAGTGATGATTAATTTTATTTTATTAAAACACTAAGTTGATTAAAATTTAACTAGTAGTTTTTTTTGGGGGGGGATCTTCTCCATAATGTCCTTTTAGTGAAGACTATTATTATCCAATGCCTTAGGAATTTTGTTTAGCTTAAAAAGGGAGAGCTCACCTCTTCCTTTCTCATTTTTTCTTTCAAAATCTAAAAGGGGTTTAGGGTTAGAGAGTGGGAGAGCTTCAAGAAGAAAGAATCCAAGAGGAGGAGCTCAAGTGGTGATTCTTTCTCCCTTTTCCATTTTTGGTTTTGAAAGCTCAAGAGGAACAAGATAAGGTGAGGGATTTTTGGTATCATATAAATATTTATTGTTTCCCTGCTTTTGTTCGAATTTGGTCTGATTTTTATGCGGGAAAAAAAAAAAGTCTGTGAATTAGTGTGTTGGCTTGTAAATACTGGGCGGTGCTTTTAACTTGCTTTGTCTCTCTGTCTGTTGATGTGCGTGGACAATTTTTTTTTAATGTGTGAACCATATGCCCAAATCCAAGAGTGGCTCCAAAGTCCATACGTTTTGTTTTTTGTGGGGTCACTGATCACGATTCGTTGTGTTGATTTGTTTCTCTAATGACTGTTAAGTGTAACTCATGGTGCCTCTGATAGTAGTAGTTATATAAAACTCGTATTATAGTGTTTGTAAGCAATAGGTGATGCTCTGGCTATTTATATATATTATGTTAATAATTGTGATGATGAATCATGGGTAGATCTTGCATTTGAAAGAGTCACGCAGCAAGTAAAATTTGGGAACTTGAGAAACTAATATAGTACATATATATTAAAATATATAAGTCTTGTATAGTTGTGTTGTTACCATATCCGTTTTCTTTATCCTCGTAGTGGTTACAAATTGACATAAATCAAATATTTAATATCAATATATATATATATATATATATATTATATATGTATGAAGGGTGCTAAGTAGTATTTTTAGATGGAAAGGAATGACTTAAATATGATGGGATGCTTTTGATAGTGATATGAACCTATATTGGTTTTTGTATTATATGTTTGTGAAATTGTTTCTATGATATTTGTCGCGACCGTCCCGTCCGGGAGGCGCGGAAAATGATAAAAAACAGAGGAGTCGTCACTAAAATTTTTATTGGGAAAATCTTAGAAAACCCAATTATTTAAGGGTGAACTGGTCTTTTTTAAAAAAGAGAGATATGAGTCCGGGAGTCGGTTACGAGTAGGGAAGGTGTTAGCACCCCACATCGCCCGTTTAAAAAACGGTACCTTAAGTTAATTGTGCAAAAACATTTTAATAGCCTTTTAAATATTTATTTTACCCCAAAATTATTTACAAGAAAGAATTATTTTTAATTTTTAATATTTTAAAATTCTTATTAATTTTTATTTTTTTTGAATTTATTGTTAAAAAAAGGAAAAGTTTGATTATTTTGATTAATTATTTTAACATAAAAAGAGACACAAAAAAGGAAAATTTAATTTTGGCCCGACAAGATGATTTATCTTGCTCCTACGTATTCCCGGGTGCGATGGGAAACTCAAAGCCACGTAGTTCTTTTGAAAAATTTTGATTGGTTGGTTTATTTTAATTTTGATAAAGATTTTGGTTTATTTATTTTTATTTTAAAAAAGATTTTATTTCAGAATAAATTCACTTTTGCATAGAGTCCAAGATAGCAGTGCTACACGATAAACCCTTACAATTCATACGACACTTGAGGATGAAAAATCATACATCAACATCGTAGATTGTTGCGTGAATTAAAAAGATTTTTATAAAAATGAAATTGGGTGAAATTGATTTAAAGTATAAATTAAAAAAACATTTAATATTTTTTAACGGGGATTCACTCTTTTAGGGTTAAAGATAGCAAAGCTATACGATGAACCCTTACAATTCATACGACACTTGAGGATGAAAAAATCACACATCAACGTCGTAGATTGTTGCGTGAATTAAAAACATTTTTATTTTATTTTATTTTTTACAAAAAGGTTGGATAAAATTTGTTAAAAGAGCAAATTGAAAATATTTTATTTTTACAAAAAGAAGAGATTCACTCTTGCACAGGGTTAAAGATAGCGACGCTATACGATAAACCCCTACAATTCATACGACACTTGAAGATGAAAAATCATACATCAACGTCGTAGATTGTTGCGTGAATTCCAAAGATTTTTTATTTTATTTTATTTTAAAAAAAATCATCTTTTTTACTTTAAAACAAAATTCCTTTTTTTAATTAATTTTTTACTAAAGCATTTTTTTTTTAAAAGAAGAGAAAAAATCTGACCCACACTTGAAAAGGCCCATACCAGTAAAAATAATGATAATAATAATAATTTGGAAACACACTTATTTCTCTTTGTTGGAACCTTACGTATGACCCAAACTTTATAAGAGAAAAAGAACAAAAAAGAGAGGCCTAGTAATTAGCCCATAGCTTATATTCATTTCTAATGGGCCTCTCACTACGTCCTTGGCCCAACAACAAACTTTTAAACAAAAATAATAGTAATAGTAAATAAATAAAACCAAACTTGGGCCTAACAGAGATGACTCAAAATTATTCTGCTTTTCTTTTTGAAGACATAGGTTTTTTGTTGGTCCACAAAACTCCAGAATTAAATAGACCAAAAAAAAAAAAAAACTGAAACATACCCATTGTTTCAAAGGCCCAAATAACCAAACCCTAAATAATTAGTGACAATCAAGGTAGCAGAAAAAATAGGGAACAAGCAGAGAAGTTATAAACTTCTTCATCCTTACCCACTCACCACAAGCAGAGAAGGCAAGAGTGGCTGCAGTGGGGCTGATATGGACCGGGTTCTTGCAGAGGAGGAGGCGCTGATGAGGACAGACCGTAGAGGGGCCTCTGTCACGCGGTGGTGGTGCGCCGGTCTGGACAGGTTCGTGCGAACAGGGATGCGATCGGAGCTTGGGGCGGTCCAGACACGGTTCTGGCGGTTCGTGGGCGGCGTCGAGTGGTGGCTGGAGGTGGCTCCTGGGGCGATGCACGGTTGAGCCACAAGCAGAGAAGGCAAGAGTGGCTGTAGTGGGGCTGATCTGGACCGGGTTCTTGCAGAGGAGGAGGCGCTGATGAGGACAGACCGTAGAGGGCCTCATCACGCGGTGGTGGTGCGCGGCCTCGGGACAGGTTCGTGCGAACAAGGATGCGGTCGGAGCTTAGGGCGGTCCAGACACGGTTCTGGCGGTTCGTGGGCGGCGTCGAGTGGTGGCCGGAGGTGGCTCCTGGGGCGATGCACGACTGAGCCTAGGATGAAGGAGGGGGAAGATCGGTCAAAGTTTAAGAGGAAGAAGGAGATGGGTTTATGGTGAAGGAGGAAGAAAGGTTGAAAGAGGAAGAAGGGTTGAAGTTAAGATGAAAGAAGAGGAAAGAAGAAAAGTCTGGAACGTGGGAGAAGAGAGGAAGAAGAAAAGAGAAAGAGAAAGAAAAAGAAAAAAAAAAGTCAGGGGGGGGGGTTTCACGCCCTCTGGGAAAAGCTTTTTTTTTTTTTGTTTTTTTGTGCTGGTTCAGAGAGTATTTGGGTATTTTTGTGTTGATTTGTAATTTGGGATAATGGTGGCTAGAGGTTGGAGAGGAGAGTATTGAGTATTTTTTCTGCTGGTCTGGTTCCCTCACCTTTTTTTTTTCTCTGGTCACTGTTCAATATATAGCATCAGGGAGAAGAAGATGCCAAATTTTTCTGTTGGTGGGTACAAGTAGTGGGGAGCAAATCAGCCTTTGCTCCACCACCTTGTAGGGGCAGCAATGGGTGAGGATGGCTTGTACTATTGTCCCCCCTTTTCTGAAAAAAGAAGAAGAAGACAAAGAAGAGGGGTACAAGCATGGGATCTGATTTTTTTTTTGAAATTTTTACTTTTTATTATTTTTTATTTTTAAACAAATCAGAATAGTAACAAATTTTGTTGGGTTTGGGATAATGGGCCCAAAAGATAAAAACAAAAATGGGCTCCATTTGATGATGTAATGGGCCCAAAAACAATATTTTTTGTTTTATTTTTATTATTTTTTGTTATTATTTTCAAGACATTAATTAAAAAATATGGGCAAAATTAGGTGTTCACAGCTGCCCCTCTTTACTTGTTTCTTATTAGATAGTAGGTGTAACCGTAGTTAACCTATTATCGTTATAAGAAACGAGTAAAGACATGAACTCCAATTTTGGCCGGTGTTCGCTGAAAAGTAGATGGATGCATATTAAAAGCTTACGGGATGGACGGCCCGTAGAAGCTCGAACAGAAAGATAAAAGCTTGCGGAGTCATTTGTCCATTGGAGCTTGACCAAGCATAGCTTACGGGGTACGGTACCCGTCGAAGCTTGACAAAATGTAAAAAGCTTACGGAGTCGGTTGTCCGCTGAAGCAAAAATGATTAAAAGCTTGTGGAGTCGGTTATCCACTGAAGCTTGACAGAAAAGTTAAAAGCTTGCGGAGTCGGTTGTCCACTGAAGCTTGAAAAGAAATGGTAAAAAGCAGGCGGAGTCGGGTATCCGCTGAAGCTTTAAAGGAAAGGTAAAAAAGCTTATGGAGTCGGTTGTCTGCTGAAGCTTGAAAGCAAAAGAATTAAAAGCTTGCGGAGTCGGTTATCCACTGAAGCTTGAAAGCAAAAGAATTAAAAGCTTGCGGAGTCGGTTATCCACTGAAGCTTGAAAACAAAATGATTAAAAGCTTGCGGAGTCGGTTATCCACTGAAGCTTGAAAGCAAAAGAATTAAAAGCTTGCGGAGTCGGTTATCCACTGAAGCTTGAAAACAAAAGAATTAAAAGCTTGCGGAGTCGGTTATCCACTGAAGCTTGAAAGCAAAAGAATTAAAAGCTTGCAGAGTCGGTTATCCACTGAAGCTTGAAAACAAAAATGATTAAAAGCTTGCGGAGTCGGTTGTCTGCTGAAGCTTGAAAGCAAAAGAATTAAAAGCTTGCGGAGTCGGTTATCCACTGAAGCTTGAAAACAAAAGAATTAAAAGCTTGCGGAGTCGGTTATCCACTGAAGCTTGAAAACAAAAGAATTAAAAGCTTGCGGAGTCGGTTAGCTTGAAAACAAAAAAATTAAAAGCTTGCGGAGTCGGTTATCCACTGAAGCTTGAAAACAAAATGATTAAAAGCTTGCGGAGTCGGTTGTCCGCTGAAGCTTGAAAGCAAAAGAATTAAAAGCTTGCGGAGTCGGTTATCCACTGAAGCTTGAAAACAAAAAAATTAAAAGCTTGCGGAGTCGGTTATCCACTGAAGCTTGAAAACAAAATGATTAAAAGGTTGCGGAGTCGGTTGTCCGCTGAAGCTTGAAAGCAAAAGAATTAAAAGCTTGCGGAGTCGGTTATCCACTGAAGCTTGAAAACAAAATGACCAAAAGCTTACGGAGTCGGTTGTCCGCTGAAGCTTGACATGAAAGGTAAAAACCTACGAAGTTTGTGCAATTTACTGGGTTTTGTGCTCACAAGAGATAAACAATTACAATGCATGATGCCAAAAATGTAGTATATGCTTGACGAAAACCTCGAATGATTTCAATGCAACACAAGGAAAGCCTGTAACACGTTACTATTTTTTTTAATTTTTTTATCGCTTAGGTGTTTCTTATTATCACCCTTGACCCCTTGAAGTATTGATCACAGACAAGCCCGGAGGTGAACTAAAACGTGTCCTGTCTTCGTGGAGAATAAAGGCTAAGTGCTTTTGAAAGGGTACGCTTTCTCTGCAGTGATTGTCCCTATGCTTCCTGTCAGTAGACCACGGTGCCCTTTGTCGGGAGGTCATCTTGTTCTTTACGAACCTTTGAGATTTTCAAAGAAGTTCTAAATGCTCTTGAAGACACCAAATACATGTTTCACATCTCAGTATATACTTATCATGATGAATGCACACACACAATTGACAGAAGTTAAGAGAAATAGATAAGGGTAAAAAGAATTGGGAGTCAATGTCATTATATTTGGACCGAAAAGGAATACAAAGCAGATATTACAATGGAGTATGGAATTGTAAAAGGTTGTGGAGTGGAAACACATCTCCTCAAGTGATATCTCTTTCCATGACTAGTGTTAGTATCCCTCATACTATCTTGATCGCTTACTAATCAACATCCGAGAACGCTGTCTCGCCCGATTTTCATGCATCTAGCCTACTCGATTCCTCCAGCTCATCGCCTTGACGACACTTCCATTGTTTATTTATTTTATGAACCCTAACTTTTGCCTAGACCGCCTTTTCAGTGTTTTCAGCCTAGCGGGTTGCTCTAACTTTTGCTTAGACTATCTTTTTCGATTTTCAGCCTAACGAGCTTCTCTTTTTCATTTTTCACTCTTTTTCTTTTTCTTTTTCTCTTGGGAAGTGCGTTCAAGCATAATACTTTTGACTGCATCTCGAGTTTACAGGAGTGGAAGATCTTCCCCATCCATCCTTGTGAGAATTAAAGCTCCTCCCGAGAAGGCCTTTTTCACAACGTAAGGTCCTTCGTAGTTCGGGGTCCACTTTCCCCGATGATCCTTTTGGATCGGTAGGATCTTTTTGAGCACTAGATCACCCTCCCGAAACTGCATGGGCGTACCTTCTTCTCGTAAGCTCTCATCAACCTTTTTCTGGTACAATTGGCCGTGACACGTCTTTGCTAATCTCTTTTCTTCAATGAGATTCAATTGGTCGAGTCGATCCCGAACCCACTCGGCTTCTTCCAGTTCTGCTTCTCTCGCACCCTTAATGAAGGGATCTCTACTTCAATCGGGAGCACTGCCTCCATCCCATAAACTAAAGAATACGGAGTTGCCCCTGTCGAGGTGCGAATAGAGGTACGGTAGCCGTGCAAAGTAAAAGGTAACACCTCATGCCAATCCTTATACGTCACCACCATCTTTTGGACAATCTTCTTGATATTTTTATTAGCGGCCTCAACTGCTCCGTTCATCTTTGGGCGATAAGGGGAGGAATTGTGATGCTTTATCTTGAAGTTTTCGCACATCTCTTTCATCATTTTGTTGTTCAAGTTAGTCGCATTATCAGTGATGATCTCGCTTGGCAACCCATAACGACAAATTAATTCTCTTTTTACGAATTTGATCACGACATTCCGGGTTACATTGGCATATGATGCAGCCTCAACCCACTTTGTGAAATAATCAATGGCAACAAGAATGAAGCGATGCCCATTCGAGGCTTTTGGTTCGATCGGACCGATCACATCCATTCCCCACATTGAGAATGGCCAGGGTGCCGTCATGACATTCAAGGGAGCTGGCGGCGCATGAACCCTATCAGCATATATTTGACACTTATGGCACCTCTTTGCATAATTAAAGCAGTCTGCTTCCATTGTCAACCAATATTGACCAGCCCTCAAGATTTTTCTTGCCATTGCATGCCCGCTCGCATGTGTTCCGAAAGACCCTTCATGGACTTCCTCAATTATCTGTTTAGCTTCTTTCGCATCGATGCATCTTAACAATACCATGTCATGATTTCTTTTGTAGAGAATACCTCCATCTAAATAGAAACTCATTGCAAGTCTTCTTAGAGTTCTTTTGTCGTTTTCTGAAATGCCCGGAGGATATTCCCTTCTTTGGATGAAGCACTTGATGTCATGGTACCACGGTTTTTGATCAGACTCTTCCTCTATCACTTGACAATATGCAGGATGATCACGACTTTCCATTTTGATGAGTGGTAAGTTCCTCTCGTCACTTACTTTGAACATCGAGGACAAGGTAGACAACAGCGTCGCCTAATTGGTTATCTTCTCGGGGAATATGATGGAATGTGACTTCATCAAAATGCTCAATCAAGCCTTTGATGTAATCATGGTACGGGATTAACTTGGGATCTCGGGTTTCCCATTCCCCTCTTAGCTGGTGGATGACTAATGCAGAGTCCCCATATACCTCCAGTATCCTTGCCTTTGATTCTATCGCTGCCAGGATCCCAAGCGCACAAGCTTCATATTCGGCTATATTGTTTGTACAATCAAAGCAAAGCCTTGCAGTGACAGGGAAATAATCATTTTCCGGTGAGATTAGTATTGCCCCGATTCCATGCCCCAATGCATTAGAAGCTCCATCAAATAACAAAGTCCACTTTTCTTTTTCTAGTGATTGCTCGCGATCAAACAAAGCCATTATATCTTCATCCGGGAAATCGCATTGCATCGATCCATAATCTTCCACTGGCTGATTGGCTAGATACTCTGCGAGAGCACTACCTTTTACTGCTTTTTGGGTGACATAGACAATGTCGTATTCCGATAGCAGGACTTGCCAGCGAGCAATTCTTCCAGTCAAAGCGGGCTTATCAAAGATGTACTTGATCGGATCCATTTTGGACACCAACCAGGTAGTGTAACACAACATGTAATGTCTCAAACGACGGGCCGCCCAAGCCAAAGCACAGCAAGTGCGTTCCAGCAATGAGTAGTTGGCTTCACAACTGGTGAACTTCTTGCTTAGATAATAGATGGCATGTTCCTTCCTTCCTGACTCATCGTGTTGCCCCAGTACACAACCCATTGATTCATCTAGCACAGTCAAATACATGATAAGAGGTCTTCCCGGAACTGGGGGAACCAAGACCGGAGGCTCCAGTAGGTATTGTTTGATCTTCTCGAAGGCTTTTTGACAATCTTCATTCCATGTTACTGCCTGATTTTTGCGTAGCAATTTAAAGATTGGTTCACACGTCGCGGTCAGTTGGGAGATGAACCGGGCAATGTAGTTCAATCTTCCTAAAAACCCACGAACTTCTTTCTCTGTTCGAGGTGCTGGCATATCGATGATTGCTCGCACTTTTTCAGGATCAACCTCTATTCCTCTTTGACTAACAATGAACCCCAGAAGCTTGCCTGATTTCACTCCAAAAGTGCATTTGGCTGGATTCAGTCGGAGCTTAAACTTTTTTAAACGCTCAAAAAGTTTCTGCAGATTATCAACATGGTCATCTTCGGATCTGGACTTGGCGATCATGTCATCTACATAAACTTCTATCTTCTTACGCATCATGTCATGGAATAAAGCCACCATAGCCCGTTGATATGTTGCCCCAGCATTTTTCAAGCCAAAGGGCATAACCTTGTAGAAAAAGGTTCCCCATAAAGTAACAAATGTAGTTTTCTCCATATCTTCAGGTGCCATCTTGATCTGATTATATCCGGAGAATCCATCCATGAAAGAGAATAATGCATGTTGGGCAGTATTGTCTACAAAAACATCAATGTGAGGCAGAGGAAAGTCATCTTTTGGGCTAGCTCTGTTCAGATCTCGATAGTCAACACACATTCGAACCTTTCCATCTTTCTTGGGAACAGGAACGATGTTAGCAACCCATTGAGGGTACTTCACAACTTCTAGGAAACTTGCGTCCAGTTGTTTCTTGACCTCCTCCTTGATCTTTAGAGACATTTCTGCTTTCATCCTTCGTAGCTTCTGCTTTACTGGAGGACACTCCGGCTTTAATGGCAGTTTGTGTTCTGCTACACTAGGGTCTAGCCCTAGCATGTCTTGGTAGGACCATGCGAAAACATCTTTATAATCCATCAACAACTTGATCAATCTACTTCGCTCATTTTCTTTCAGGGAAAGGCCGATCTTGACCTCTTTTTTATCATCTTCGGTTCCCAAATTGATTAGTTCACTCGGCTCTTCATGGGGCCGAATTTCCCTAGCTTCTTGATCTACCAACCTCAATAATTCAGGAGGGACTTCCCCATCATCATCAACAACCTCATCAGCATAATCAATAGGATAGTCAAAATTGTATGCTGAGTTATTAACACTGTCATTTTCAAGAGAGTCACTTTTAGATCTGCATTTGGTAGTTATCAGGGAAAGATGAATGAATAACGGTTAAAGCTGGGAAACTACATTTATTGGTGAGGAACGATGAATAAAAAAAGAGGGATAAGAACATAAAGATATTGAATGCATGCATTTATTGATAAGTCATACTGAAACGGAAACAAGTAAGCCCATTACAACAAAAATCCTAAAGCCTTGGGCAGAGCTAAAGGATAAGCATTACAGAATTACTTTGAGAAAAACTCTACGGTCCTGGGGAACTCAATGACCTCCCAATTTTTAAGCTCTGTATCCGGAGGGCATGGATACACCAAATTGACACCATGACCGGCGAGATAATCATCTTCAACAGCCGCTACTTGGTCCAGGAATGCGAACCCTACACTTCGGAAGCTCTATCGAATGTCACAGATGGGAACCCTTTCAGCCTCGTATTCACGATTTTCCAGCCGAGTCAACCTCTTTCTTTTCTTCTCTTCCATAACCCTCATCTTATCGACCTTGGTGGGTTTATATCCCAACCCAAACCTGTCCTTGTTCTCGGTGAGCATGAGGATGTCAATGACACCTTGGCTATTCTTCCCCAAACCGCTTCCAGGTCGGTATCCTCCTTCGAGCATAACCCTAGCCATCATAACGGACGCTTTAGATGACTGAGGTTTCAAGAGTGGAGCACCGTCCCCGACATAAGTGGCATTGGCAATTTCAAGCGATTGGAAAGCGGTCTCAAGAGCTTCTTCGGTAGCTTCAATGTAAGGGGTTGTTGATGGCTTACTCACTAACATATCCTCCTCTCCAGAAACAATTATCAACTTGCTATCAACAATGAACTTCACTTTCTGGTGTAGTGTGGAAGGTATGACTCCGCATTTAATGGATCCATGGTCGTCCCAGGAGACAACTGTAAGTTGGCGTAATGTCCATTACTTGGAAGAGTATTTCAAAGGTGCAAGGGCCAATCTGAATGGGCAATTCAATTTCTCCCATAACTTCCCTTCGGGTGCCATCGAAAGCTCTTACAATCATTGTGCTTGGCTTCATATGAGTTCCATCGAAAGGCAAGTTTGCCAGTGTTGACTTTGGCATTACATTCAAAGAAGAACCATTATCAATGAGAACCCTAGCCATGACATGATCTCGACACTTCACCGAGATGTGTAACGCCTTGTTGTGCCCCATTCCTTCAGCTGGAATTTCGTCATCAGTGAAAGTGATATAATTGTCGGCAACGATGTTACCCACGATGTTATCAAGTTTGTCAACTGTGATGTCATGAGAGATATGAGCTTGATTCAACACCTTCATCAGTACTCTCCTATGTGGCTCAGAATTCATCAACAAAGACAAAAGAGATATCCGAGCTGGAGTTTGACTCAATTGATCCACCACCATGTATTCGCTTTGCTTGATGAACTTCAAGAATTCACCGACTTCTTCATTGGATACCTCCTTTTTATTGTCACCCCCTTTGGTATCCTTTTCGGCTGGTGTTCCTTCCACCTTCTCTTTCCCCTTGCGACCTTTTTCTTCCTTTTCTGCTCCCTCCCTTCGTAATACCTCTGGAGTATAAATGCGACCACTCCTAGTCATTCCACCAATTCCCGAAACGTTGGTAATCACAATGGTCTCATTAGGAGGACTTTGTTGAACCTGCCCATCATATCTCCATGGTACCTCTTTGATGTCCTTGTAAGGGAAAGGACCTGGGACTTGGATGACAACTGGTGTTGGCCCACTCGAAGCTGGCATAGGTTCCTTTTCAGTATAGTGTATCACTACTGGCCTCGGAGCAACTTGCTCAGGAACCGGTTGAGGATTAATCACAACAATATAAGGAGTTATCTTAACTGGAATTGGGGAATTCGTAGATTCAGCGACCATGTTAATGCCACACTCATTCGGTTCACAACCAATTAGGATAATCTTCATATCTATTAACTGTTGCACAACCTGTCGAAATTCTGCACAGTCTTCAATTGAATGCCCCATATTCCCGTCGAAGTCGCACCTTATCTCTTCACCAAGAGTCTTCTCTTCAACCATTGGGGTTTGCACCAATCCATGTTTTTGCATCTCCCTTAAAATAACTCTCATGGGAGTTCTGACATCAGCCACTCGGCTCTTAAGAGTAGGTTCCATAAAACTATCAATGGCGTTGACTCCCGAATCCCCATGATTTGGCATAAGACCTTGTCCCCCATTCGGAGCATCCTTCTGAAAGCTCAACCACTTAGCATCAATAAGGTCTTGTACCTTAAATTTGAAAGCCCTGCAGTTCTCGGTGGAATGACCTATTGCCCCCGCATGGTACTCACATTTAGCATTTGGGTCGAACCACTTCGGATAAGGAGGCCCCAATGGTTTCATTGGGATAGGAGTCAACACAGATTTGCTTACAAGCTGATGCAGTAGCTCAGTATAGGTCATGGGTATCGGGTCGAAATGTACTGGATTTCTTTCCGAGTTATACGGTGGTCTAGTTTGGATGGTGTTTGGGTTTGGACCTAGGGGATGGACAATTTGAGGTGGCATGGTAGGGTGTGTTTGAGGCTGAGAAGGGTATGATGGTCGGTAAGGAGCCATCTGTTGAGGATTTGGAAATTGTGAGGTGGCAGCGATGTATGGCTGGTTGACTTGGTGATATAGAGGTGGTTGGTAATATGGGGCGTATTGGGCTTGCAAGGTGGGTGTTTGGTTTGGTTTCTTTTGTTCAAAGGCTACTGCGTGTGCTTCTCCTTCTTTCTTTTTCATAAACGGGCCTCTCTTCTGGCCGTTCATTACCGAAGCCTCAGTGATCTTGCTATTCCTCATCCCACTTTCAATCCTCTCACCAATAATGACCATGTCGGAAAAGTTCGATGACACACTCCCAATCATCCTATCATAGAAGGGCAACTGGAGTGTATCAATGAACATTGCTACAATTTCTTTCTCAGCTAAGGGAGGCTCCACCTGAGCAGCCAGTTCCCTCCATCGTTGTGCATATTCTTTGAAAGTCTCCACGTCCCTTTTTGACATATTTTGAAGTTGCATCCTGTCGGGAGCCATGTCAATATTGTACTTGTACTGCTTCAGGAATGCATCTGCTAGATCTTTGAAGGATCGGATGTGTGCCCGCTCGAGATGCGTATACCAATTTGAAGCTGCCCCGGTCAAACTATCTTGGAAGAAGTGAATCAAGAGTTTATCATCTTGGGCATGTGACGCCATCTTCCTAACATACATGGTCAAATGGTTATTGGGACAAGTGATTCCCCGATATTTGTCAAAATCGGGCACCTTAAATTTCGGCGGAATTACAACATTTGGCACCAGACAGAGCTCTGAGGCGTCCCGAAGACCATAACTATTTACCCCTTCAATGGCCCGCAATCTTTCCTCTAGTACTTCCAGCTTTTCTTTAGACTGGGAATCCCCTCCCGACTGATTCACCGGAGCTTCTCCGTACATATTATTGGGAAATGAATATGGCATGGAGGAGGAACCAAAGTTTGGCATTATTTGAGCCCCCTGGGGTCCATAATGTAGGGTGTATTGTGGGGGCCTTGGATTGACAGAAGGTGTCACTATCGGGGTGTTACCATCCAGTAGGGTCGACATTTTGTGTCTGCAGTATTTCGACAGCATTGGTGGGAATTTGTGTCTGAGTGATGCCATCTTGTGGACTGGGGGCTGCTGGTGGTACAAATCCACGAGGCAAACCATATGGGGGATTGTTCGGGTCAAATGAAAAATGAGTTTGGTTGAGAGGCATCATGGCCCCTGGTGGGTTGAAGCCTTGAACAGGAATCTGAGTAAAACCGGGCGGGATGAGAGGTGTGGCCGGATGTCCTTCTTTCGAGGCTGGAGGGTTTTCCTCTGTGTTCTTTTCTTTCTGCATTGCCTGCAGGATCTCCATCATCTTAGCCATCTGATCCTTGATTTGGCTGACCTCATCCCTGATCTCTTGGACTTCTTCTAGTTCATCTGCCATGGCTCTTGTCTGTGACCGAGTGCGATAAGGGTGTCTTCGAGCAATTGTTCAGAAAAGCCACACACTGTTTTAAAACCACAAGAGAAATGAGAACAAAATGTTTGAAAAACGAAAAGCTTTTAAGAAAATCACCTTTGGAGTTTATTATTATATAATTTTTTTGAGTTAACACCTTATAACAGACAGAGATGGTCCCTCCATCCCGCACAGAGAGCATTTTGCTCATAAGATGGAATGGAGTTGACAACAAATCTAGGGGAGAAACAACTCTCCACAATAGATGTTGTCTCAAACACACTAGCAATTTCTGAATTGAGACACCTCGTCCCACCCTTTGCGCAGAAGGAAAAGTCCTATAAGGCAAAGATGTAGTTGACAACATACTAAAGGAAGACCATGTTCCACGATAGGTGTCGTCACAAATCAAGTGCAAGAGTTGGAGTGCGAAGGAATCATAGAAGAAGAACTGGTTCCATTAAAAACTTCTCAAAGCCAATACATAGAATTATGGAGGCAAGGACATATTTCATTAAAATCTCCTCAAAACAATACATAGATCGGGATTACATCACAATTCTCAACATTGTTTCAACATTTTCATCCTAAAGTCAATAACTTAGGTCTCTTTCTTTTTAGCCCTCGAGCAAATCCTCCACACATTTGCATGAAATCATCCAACTCAGCAGGGAGACGAAGCATAGGGTCTGCACGAATTTGTTCTTTTGCCCTCTCAAAGCTTTGGACAAAATTCGGAATACAATGGCTTAGCTCCAAATTCATGCTCATATATCTTTTTTTCCATATGTCAATATCTATCCCTCGCTCTCGGGCCTCTTCTCTCCACCACTTCACGGCGTTCATTACTTGAACCCTTTGATCATGATAGTGTTTCGCTGAGGTCCACCCTAGATCGCATTGCTTCTTGATATCGACTAGTAGGATATTCAACTCTTGGACCTTTTGTACCAACTCATCAACCATCCTGTCTTGTGCACAAATTTGTTTTTGTAAGTTGGCATTGACTCCCCTTTGCCGATTGACTTCCCCTTCCAATGACTTTCTCACATCTCCTTGCTGAATGACTTCTTCTTCTAACTGGCGCTTTTCTTTTCTTAGTTGATGCCTCTCTGTTGTCAAGGACAATACTTTGCTTTCAAGATTCTGGATCCTAATCATGACGCTCGACGGGACCTTGTCTGTATTCTTCGGGACTTTTGAGGTTGCGGAGATGTCTGCACACAAATCTATTAAATGTTCATTTTCTTTTGTTAACCTCTCACAACGCTTCTGACCGACGACTATTTTCAGCTCGGCATCTTGCTTTTGTTGCTCCATTTCCTTCATTTGTGCTTCCAGGAATTTTAGTTGTTCTGCCATTTGAGTTACCGAAGGGGAGTAATCTTCAGTTTTCATGTTTTCTGCAGGAATGTTGACAAGACCTTTCCTTGATTTTCTCCATGCTTCATACTCTGAGACAATGATTAGGATCGGTCGGCCCAATTGTGATCTCCCCGCCATCCTCACATTTTTCCATGCATCTCTAACTTCTTTTGCCACCAACTTGGTATTCTCATCATCCTCGTATCGAAAACAACATCCACCGAGTTGTTCTTCTCGTGGCATGGTTTGCGTCCAACAAAGTTGTCGTAAGGCTATGGCGGGTATGTAGGATATGCAACCTCTTGGGCCCATCAAAGGAACATTTGGATAATCACCACAACTGTAAATGATATCTTGACCCTGTCGACTTTCGTACCATGGGCATACCCACTTAAAAGAGTCTCTTTCTACCTTGTCAAACTCGCTCTTCCATTCCTCTTCATTAAACTGTCTTGTAGGGATGTTATGGAAGCCTCTTAGTGGATCTGAATGGCGGTTGATATAGCCTTTTGCGTACATGTGAGTCATGACCCATACATAGAGCAACTGTGCACAACATCTGAGCTTCCCTTTTGGATGCCGCTGGCAAAATTCTAGAGTTAAAAGTGTTTCAGCCAATACTGCCGGCACGGGGTTCTTCTTTCTTTCAACTGTGAAGAACACGTCCATTGCTGCTTGATCTATTATGTCTAGCGCCGATGGGAATAGAACCAATCCATATATTGCTAGTGCCAATACCCTTTCAAAGGTTTCCCAGTCTTGTCGATCCATTAGTTTCCTCAAATGACTTTCAAGGAACTTTCGGGTTAACCCTCGTGAGTTTGAGTGCCCGGTCAAGTTCACTTCAATTGCAGGAAGCCCTAGTAACCCTGCTATGCTTGCGGTGGTCAAGTATTGCCCCAGGTGAAAGTACACAACGGGATTTTTCTGCATTGGCAAACTTAACATGCAAGCATATTCTTCAATGGTGGGTGTAATGTCCATGTTTGGCAACTCGAAACATTTGAGACGTGGGTTCCAATACTGAATTAGAGCACTCAAAGCAGTAGCTTCAACTGGTACGAAAATTAGGTCCAAGATCCCTCCATATTTCTTGACGAAGCTTTTTCGATGCTCTTGAGGCAAAGATTGGCTCAACTCTTTCAGATTCTCTAATGAGTTCAAAATCACCTTGGAGCTCTTGGTGGCAGGAACATTGCTAGTGTGTTTGACTTTTTCCATCTCTTGTTATTAAAGGTGTTTTCTCTTACCAAATTATCTGTGCAAAGAAAATTTATTTTATTAATAACGCTTGGAAAGCAAAATTACTTATGCATGAGAGCGTACCAAGATGCATGAATGACTGACATATTGACGATGCATGGCCTAAAATACTACATGTACGAGCATACAATATAATGAGAATGAGTGTAACAGAATGCATGAATGAATTGCATGTTAAGGTGCATGTGGATGCGTGCAGAAAATCGTTATGATGCAAGGGATATAAAA
The DNA here is from genome assembly GCA_030762895.1 of Sophora flavescens. Taxonomy (NCBI): domain Eukaryota; kingdom Viridiplantae; phylum Streptophyta; class Magnoliopsida; order Fabales; family Fabaceae; genus Sophora; species Sophora flavescens. The sequence goes on along the minus strand of CM061067.1, from coordinate 38,580,138 downwards.
TGTGATTATTCATGTTGCAGAAAAAGACGGAATGCGCTCCCTTTTGTCCTACATAGGTCATATCCTAAAGTTGGAACTTCTGAAGTCAAGACCCTATGTTGGTAGGCTGCTAATGGCATTTTATGTGCATGACTTTCGGGATAGATCTAGACCCCTAAACCTATGGTCCCCGGATTACCCTCATATAAAAGATAAGGATCCGAATCCATGAATCTCACCACAGGGACAAATAAGTCACAATGTGGCAGTCCATGTACCGGTAGCAATCCGAGCGGGAGAATCAACGACTGTCAGGGACGCAGAAGCATCACAATAACATCACTGAAGCCCCTTCTAATCTTATGGCATTCCAAGACTCGGGTATAGAGCCCAAAAGTGTGTGCAACATATGATAGTGATGTGTGTGATGGGAGCATACAAACCTTCACAAAACCTACTAAAACAAAACTACCCCAAACCTGCAAAAAGGAACAAACAAATACCAACACAAAAAAAAAAAAAAAAAATCTCTACCCTAAGGTTGCAAGAATATACAAGAGCAGTTATGAAAGTATAAAAAGAAATAAAATAAAAAGGGTAAAACAGATATTTTCAAAGTTTTAAAAAAAAAAAAAAATTGCACAACCAACTATGACAGGTCTGACTCTCAAAAGTCCCCAGTGGAGTCGCCAGCTGTCGCGACCGTCCCGTCCGGGAGGCGCGGAAAATGATAAAAAACAGAGGAGTCGCCACTAAAATTTTTATTGGGAAAATCTTAGAAAACCCAATTATTTAAGGGTGAACTGGTCTTTTTTAAAAAAGAGAGATATGAGTCCGGGAGTCGGTTACGAGTAGGGAAGGTGTTAGCACCCCACATCGCCCGTTTAAAAAACGGTACCTTAAGTTAATTGTGCAAAAACATTTTAATAGCCTTTTAAATATTTATTTTACCCCAAAATTATTTACAAGAAAGAATTATTTTTAATTTTTAATATTTTAAAATTCTTATTAATTTTTATTTTTTTTGAATTTATTGTTAAAAAAAGGAAAAGTTTGATTATTTTGATTAATTATTTTAACATAAAAAGAGACACAAAAAAGGAAAATTTAATTTTGGCCCGACAAGATGATTTATCTTGCTCCTACGTATTCCCGGGTGCGATGGGAAACTCAAAGCCACGTAGTTCTTTTGAAAAATTTTGATTGGTTGGTTTATTTTAATTTTGATAAAGATTTTGGTTTATTTATTTTTATTTTAAAAAAGATTTTATTTCAGAATAAATTCACTTTTGCATAGAGTCCAAGATAGCAGTGCTACACGATAAACCCTTACAATTCATACGACACTTGAGGATGAAAAATCATACATCAACATCGTAGATTGTTGCGTGAATTAAAAAGATTTTTATAAAAATGAAATTGGGTGAAATTGATTTAAAGTATAAATTAAAAAAACATTTAATATTTTTTAACGGGGATTCACTCTTGCACCGGGTTAAAGATAGCAAAGCTATACGATGAACCCTTACAATTCATACGACACTTGAGGATGAAAAAATCACACATCAACGTCGTAGATTGTTGCGTGAATTAAAAACATTTTTATTTTTATTTTTTTTTACAAAAAGGTTGGATAAAATTTGTTAAAAGAGCAAATTGAAAATATTTTATTTTTACAAAAAGAAGAGATTCACTCTTGCACAGGGTTAAAGATAGCGACGCTATACGATAAACCCCTACAATTCATACGACACTTGAAGATGAAAAATCATACATCAACGTCGTAGAATGTTGCGTGAATTCCAAAGATTTTTTATTTTATTTTATTTTATTTTAAAAAAAAATCATCTTTTTTACTTTAAAACAAAATTCCTTTTTTTTAATTAATTTTTTACTAAAGCATTTTTTTTTTAAAAGAAGAGAAAAAATCCGACCCACACTTGAAAAGGCCAATACCAGTAAAAATAATAATAATAATAATAATAATAATTTGGAAACACACTTATTTCTCTTTGTTGGAACCTTACGTATGACCCAAACTTTATAAGAGAAAAAGAACAAAAAAGAGAGGCCTGGTAATTAGCCCATAGCTTATATTCATTTCTAATGGGCCTCTCACTACGTCCTTGGCCCAACAACAAACTTTTAAACAAAAATAATAGTAATAGTAAATAAATAAAACCAAACTTGGGCCTAACAGAGATGACTCAAAATTATTCTGCTTTTCTTTTTGAAGACATAGGTTTTTTGTTGGTCCACAAAACTCCAGAATTAAATAGACCAAAAAAAAAAAAAACTGAAACATACCCATTGTTTCAAAGGCCCAAATAACCAAACCCTAAATAATTAGTGACAATCAAGGTAGCAGAAAAAATAGGGAACAAGCAGAGAAGTTATAAACTTCTTCATCCTTACCCACTCACCACAAGCAGAGAAGGCAAGAGTGGCTGCAGTGGGGCTGATATGGACCGGGTTCTTGCAGAGGAGGAGGCGGCGGTGAGGACAGGCCGTAGAGGGGCCTCATCACGCGGTGGTGGTGCGCTGCCGTGTCAGGACAGGTTCGTGCGAACAGGGATGCGATCGGAGCTTGGGGCGGTCCAGACACGGTTCTGGCGGTTCGTGGGCGGCGTCGAGTGGTGGCCGGAGGTGGCTCCTGGGGCGATGCACGGTTGAGCCACAAGCAGAGAAGGCAAGAGTGGCTGTAGTGGGGCTGATCTGGACCGGGTTCTTGCAGAGGAGGAGGCGCTGATGAGGACAGACCGTAGAGGGGCCTCTGTCACGCGGTGGTGGTGCGCCGGTCTGGACAGGTTCGTGCGAACAAGGATGCGGTCGGAGCTTAGGGCGGTCCAGACACGGTTCTGGCGGTTCGTGGGCGGCGTCGAGTGGTGGCCGGAGGTGGCTCCTGGGGCGATGCACGGCTGAGCCTAGGATGAAGGAGGGGGAAGATCGGTCAAAGTTTAAGAGGAAGAAGGAGATGGGTTTATGGTGAAGGAGGAAGAAAGGTTGAAAGAGGAAGAAGGGTTGAAGTTAAGAGGAAAGAAGAAAAGTCTGGAACGTGGGAGAAGAGAGGAAGAAGAAAAGAGAAAGAGAAAGAAAAAGAAAAAAAAAAGTCAGGGGGGGGGGTTTCACGCCTACTGCAGGAAGCTGGTTTTTTTTTTTTTTTTTTTGCTGGTTCAGAGAGTATTTGGGTATTTTTGTGTTGATTTGTAATTTGGGATGATGGTGGCTAGAGGTCGGAGAGGAGAGTATTGAGTATTTTTTCTGCTGGTCTGGTTCCCTCACCTTTTTTTTTTCTCCGGTCACTGTTCAATATATAGCATCAGGGAGAAGAAGATGCCAAATTTTTCTGTTGGTGGGTACAAGTAGTGGGGAGCAAATCAGCCTTTGCTCCACCACCTTGCAGGGGCAGCAATGGGTGAGGATGGCTTGTACTATTGTCCCCCCTTTTCTGAAAAAAGAAGAAGAAGACAAAGAAGAGGGGTACAAGCATGGGATCTGATTTTTTTTTTGAAATTTTTACTTTTTATTATTTTTTATTTTTAAACAAATCAGAATAGTAACAAATTTTGTTGGGTTTGGGATAATGGGCCCAAAAGATAAAAACGAAAATGGGCTCCATTTGATGATGTAATGGGCCCAAAAACAATATTTTTTGTTTTATTTTTATTATTTTTTGTTATTATTTTCAAGACATTAATTAAAAAATATGGGCAAAATTAGGTGTTCACAATATTGAAATTTAATTTGGATATCTCTATACTTGGACTGCAATTATGTTATTGAGGAATGTTAAATGTAATATAAATTTTATTTTTGATTATGAGAATGTTAAATCTACTCATATGATGAAAATTGATGTATGTGGTTGAAACTTGTTGAAAAGAGTACTTGGTAGAATGAATTGTCATAAAATGATTATGAATATTTGGGTAGGCGAATCGGGGAGCGGAAGAGCTTCGGTATATAAATATCATCGTTGGGGACGAGGGGACTCGTTAGATATCCCAAGCGTTGAGGAGGGATGTTGATGTTGGTCGGATGGTGCGGTATCTTCGGGATACGAAATTAAAACCGTCGGGATGGGGAACCTTGTAACACCCTAGTTTTTACACCTAGGATTAATTATTTTATTTGGATGTTTATGTTTATTATGTTATGTGGTTTAGTTTGAGTAATTAAATTACTCTCTTCAAATTATTTTATTAGGTGCGTTAGCACTGACTTATTTCAGTGAATGCACGTTAAATAGACAATAATTTACGTTATTGTCACTATTATACCAGTACAGAAAAATATTTTAAATAATGTAAATAAGAGAAAAACATTTTCATATTCCTATTCTATTTAATTTTAGAGTTAAAAATATTCTGGTTTGACATCAATCGGAGATTAAATTTTGGACTGATTATTTTCTTAGTTGATCAGTTCAACTATTAATCTTTACTCTAACTTGAATTTCGAAAACATATCCTTATCAATCTTTATTTTTAGATTCTAAAAAGTAAAAACATGTTTATTTTAAGCCTAATATTTATCACTCATTTTGTACCTATTACTAAATAATTAGTATAAAAACTTAAAGTTTCTCTCTTCTCTCTCACTCACTCGACGCTAATCTCTCTCTTTTTCACGTTTCTTCTCTGCTTCTTTCTTTCTTCTTTCTTCTTTCTTCTTTCTTCTTTCTTCTTTCTTTTTCTTCTTCCTCCTTACTTCATCTTTCTCCTCCCTCTTCCTTGTTTTGTTCAGATCGGCGCCACCCCTGCACCGCCACCCGGAGTCGCGCGACCACCACCTCAGCACAGCCGCGACAGCCGCGACAGCCGCGACCACGCTGCGCGACCCATACGTCCGGTCCGCCGTCGCACGAGCGTCTCTCCGCCGTGGTAAGTCCGATCAGCCGCCTTCCATGGTGGTTTCGAACCCCACTTGTTGGTTAAGCTCCTCTCCTTTCTTTTATAATTTCTTTCAACGCTGTTGCTCTTGTTCACTGTAGAACCGCCACTGCCACCTCGCCGGAATCGCGACCACCGCCTCGAGGAGAACCACAGCACCACCTTCAAGTTGTCTCCAAGCTTGGGTGAGTCAAAACCCTCTCTTGTGTCTCAGATTCAAAACCCCCAAAATCTGATTTGAAACCCTAACCCTAACCCTTTGATTTCAGATTTTAATTTTTAAATTTAAGGTTGTTTTATGAGATTGGGACTGTGAGTTTGTGTTTCCCTAAACCAATTTCATTATTCTGAGTTTCCCCTAAATTTTAATAATGAGCTCTAAACCCCCAATTTGATTTTATTTGAATTTGGGTATGTTTTTATGAAATTAATTATGATTTAGTGTAATTAGGACTCTTAATGGATGATTTCCAAAGTTCTTTTTCAAGATCTTTTAATCAAAACAAAGTTTTCTAAAAGGGTATTAGGAAGCGTGAGCTTCAAACATAATTTTCTTTAAAAATAACCTTGTTTGGTAATTAGATTAAGTGTTTAGATTAAGTTAGGATGTGTGTTTGATCATGTGAAATTAATTTCTTGATTTCTGGTTGTTGCGCGTTATTGGATTTACTCTCTGAGACGATTGGACACAACTATGCTTGCTTAATGGAGTAGAGATGAGCTAACGTGGGCATTAGGACGAGGATCCTTTACTTATCTTCAAAGGTAAGGGGGGCTTGCCTGATGGATTTTTCTCAATAACCATTTGCTTGTTGTGTAGTCTGTATAATTGATGTGGTTGTGGGTATCTGATTATGTGGTTTATGTTGTGTTGTATATCTGAGTATCAGTGTCTGATCTGTTTTAAATTATTTGATTATTTGTACATGATATTGCTATGGTACATGATTTGTAGGTTTGTTGTTGTATGTTGCTTGGGAGTGTTGTTTGAGAAGCCTAATTGTGGTCAGTGCACAATCGATTAATCAGATAAAAGCTTTAATAAGCTGTGTAAATTATATTCCAGGTCTTATGGGAAACGTTGGAATATAATAGTTGTGGAAAGTATTATTTTGGAAAAATAAGGAGTTTTGATGATGATAATTTATTAGTGTAAAAGTAACTTGAGTCACAATGAGAGTGAAATTGTGAAAATGTTTCTGTACTGCTAATTTTTATGTAAGAAAGTTTGTAATATTATACAAAGGTATGTTATGAAATTAATTGTTGAAAAGAAGTTAATGATGATTTTAGAAAGTGTTTTCAGTGGAAAAAGTTAAGTTTTGGCTTAAGAAGCTTTAAAAGTGATAATTGATGAATGATTTGGAAAAGTGTGATGACAGATTGGGAAAAACATGGAAGGCAAGTATTTTGAAACGGCAGTACATATTTTAAGGAAGTTAAAACCTCAAGTGACTCACATTTGTGAAAACCAAGTTTTATTATTTAAGGATTTTATTGATGAATTTCCCATTTTGGAAAAAGAATTTATGAAAGCAAAACTGATTTAGTGTTAAACGTGGTGTGGAACTTAGTAACCGAGACGTCGGGGTACTAAGGTTCTGTGTTGTGATGGACTCAGTCATTTGGACTTTGAGGGCCTATATTGTATACATGAGGTATACTGTGATGAAACATTGAAGATGTTTCTAGTGTCACGAACCTAAGACTGGTGCACCGGTCGAGAGGTGTCGCGATTGAGCACTCGGACTGTGAGGTCCTATGTTTTGATAAAAGTTTTATGGACAGTGAGGTCCTGTGTTGTGATGAAAGTTTTAAAAGTGTTTTAAAACTATGTGAGTCGTAAGCCATTTTGAGCTTCGGCAAAAGAAAGAGTGAGCACAAAGAAAAGAACAAAACAAAAGTGTTTTGCATGCATTTGGCAGACGTGCCTGCGATTTGTGGTTTTAATGCATTAATTACCAGCGGCGAAAGGTAATTCCGATGTGCATTATCTCATGTGCCTACGGAGGACATTGAGATTTGAACCCCATCTTACTTGCTAATGGTGTGGCCACTGATTGTGGACATTAGCAATGTGTTTGGCCTTGTGTGCCTGGCTATGTATGCCTTCGTTTTTTTAAGATGGGAAGAGGTTGCGCACCTGTTGGCAGTTGGCCAAGTTAGCCAGTGTGGCTATGGAGTCTGATCAACTCATATGATGTTGGGATATCTCATGAGATTAGGACGAAAATTTAGATGATGAATAGAAGTGTCATGCATAATTTTATGGATGAGGTTTGGGGTGTTGAACCCATTGATAGACTATTAGCTTATAACTGCTCGTGTGGTAAATGTATATGTGTTATGTGGTGTCGCGCATTTAGTTATTGTGTTAAAACCATATGTTGGCGTCTCACCCTTACACACATTTCAGGATTCTTCTAAGTTTGATATTGTACCCTGGGTACTCTAACACAGATGGTGCAGAGGAGTATTTCTAAGTCACTCAGACTTAGATGTTGTTGCTTGATGAGGTATTACTTGCGGAATAACTTTTAGAACGACCAGCTTAGGGTTGAGACTTAGATTTTTTTGATAGTATGTACGAGTTTGGCTCAGAGAGCCTTTATTTCAAATGGAATGTTTATGGCTCGGAGAGCATTCTTTTGAAAGAAAACTTAAACCTTTCCTTTTTGGTTTTGTAAAGCTTATGGCTATAATTATTATTTTTATGTATTAATGTCTGGTTGAATTTGATGTATCTGGAATTCTGAAGTGAAAATGTAATTATTTTAACAGGTGTTATTTTACTCTGGGATGTCCGAATTACAGAGGAGACTGTCGAAATTTTTGTAAAACTACTATTTTGTATTTAAGTATATCCTTTAAATTCAATAGGCTTGCCAAGCTATGATAGTAAGTTTGTGTGTCGATAAATTAAGGCTTAGGTATGGAGTCGTGACAAAAATTTTATACCCAATTTCAAACACTTATGTACTTATATAAGTTATTTTCCGAAAGCACCAGCAAATTATCTTTTAATTTTTATTTTTGCATGTGTTACGTAAGTAATGCCCAAGGGGGGTGTTACAAACCTTGAGAGAACAACCCCAAATGGACTGAAAAACTCGTTTATTATAAGATATATGTATCCCTTATGAATGAGATATGAATTTTGAGAAATCAAAGTTAATACAAGTCATTCCACAAGTATTCCTACAATGACAAAATGTCCACATAACTTTGTTAGCTATTGGAAATGAATAAATGCTTCTGATATCTAGCTTTAAATAATCATAAATTCTCCTGAACTATAATTGGCATGATTGTTTTAGTTTCTTTTGTCACTTAATTATCGTGTGACTACATGTACTTGGGGAAACTCCTTTATTGGGTCAATGGACTCACCACACAATAATTCAGTTGTAGGTATCTACAAAATTGTTGGAAGCCTTAGATGTCATGTGGATAGTTTAAATGATTGTAGCTCTAGTGTTAAGTTGTTGAATTTTTTTTTTTGTTGTTGTCTATCAAGACTTTGTAATTTTTCTTCTTCTTTGTTTTGTTCCTCAAACTGATATAATTGTTTATTTTGGATTGAATGATTTTATGTATGTTTCTGAGGCTGCGAAAGGGAAATGAAGGCCTTTCCTTTCGATCGATCATGGTTACTAAATTCGGGTCATGACATATCGTGCTTAGCACGGGTCTCTGTGCTAGTTAACTAATTATACTAGATATAGTTTTTGTTTGGTCAAAAATCAAAATTAGTTTTTTATTCTTGTAACTTATTTGTCTTTTTATCTTTTATTTTATCGTCTAATTTTTTATTTGTGCCAAATTAGCTATTTAAATTTGTAAACGTTAAAATCATTACCATAATTAATACTAATTAATATCTAATATTATCATAACTTCCGTCAAAACTCAATAAAAGTATATTTTCTCTTTCTTTTACACCTTTTATCTTCAACCCTATTATTGACTTCCTGTCTTTGAATTACTACTTAAACTGTTAAACACGTGACACCAATGTCATTATCATTCAACAGTTGCATGAACACGATGGGTTTGAATGGGTTCGTGAGGTGATGGCAGTCTTGGTTGGGTGAGCGGTGGCTTGTGTTTATGCAAGCAATGGTTAGTTTCACACTTTGTAATTCTCATTTCAGTTAGATACAGTTAATACAGTTAATGTCACTTAGCTAAATTAGTTATCAGTTAGTTATAACTATTGTCATAGGGAAGTTCATTTTCAGTTGAGCTATATATTGGCCAGTTGTGTACATTTCAATTTAATTTCAATGAGAATGATTTTCTCTCCTTTCTCTTCTCCGATACACAATTATAATATGGTATTAGTTGTAAAGTTCACTTTCGCATCTTCTTTCTTCTATGCAAGACCACTTCATTGACACACCTTCACTTTGTTCAAGTTCTTGCTCAGTTTCCCTTTCTTCTTTCACCTTATTTGTTTCTCTCATGGCGAATCCAAACCATGATGATCCTTGGAATCCTTATTTCATTCATCCTTCTGATAACCCAGGCAAGATTTTGGTGTCTCAACCCCTCACGGTTGACAATTACAACTCTTGGAGCAGATCCATGATTATGGCTCTCAATGCGAAGAACAAATTCATGTTCATTGATGGTTCTTTGCCTAGACCTGATGGTCAAGATCCACATCTTCTTACTTGTTGGATTCGCAACAATAGCATTGTAAGTTCATGGATTCTCAACTCAGTCTCAAAGGACATGGTTGCAACTCTCCTCTATCACTAGTGCAATAAGTGCTTTTTACGTCAATTAAAATTGATTTTATACGTCAGAATATTGCTGACGTAAATACAGATGACGTTAATAGTTAATATTTTAACGTCAGTTGTTTAAACAACTGACTTTAAGTATAAAAATTTTAACGTCAGTTGTTTAACACAACTGACGTTAATGTCGTTAAAACTAACGTCAATTGTGTTAAAGAACTGACGTTAAAGGTTTTATTTTTAACGTCAGTTTCCTAATACAACTGACGTTAATAGTGTACTGTATATTTTATAAATTACTATTAACGTCAGTTGTTTGAGACAACTGACGTTAATAGATTTTTTTTTAAATTCAGTTTTAAAATATCACTCCCCTCAGCTATCCCTGCATTCAGTAAATATCCCAGTAACACAGAATATCACACACATTACAGAATTGCAAACACTACCCTTAAATTTCAATATTAACAAAAAGAAAAGAAATATACAAAGGAACAATGGGGGGACTTAAAACCAAAACCCATGTATAGGAAAAACATAACTATCTACAAGTATATATATATAAATTTTAGTCTCTAATGTCTAAAAACAAAACTACCAATCTAAGTATATATATATATATATATATATATATATATATATATATACACATACATACATACATACATGTTATTAATTAGTTTCTAAAGTCTAACAAAAAAACTATTCATCTAAGTATTGCGGAGGTATCTTGTCAATTCCTTTTTCAGCCGCATACTTGAAGAAGAATTATGCTTAGCGCATCCTCAAGTCTCTAAACTCATCTTTTTGAAGAGGCGATTGGTCGTTAAATGCCTACACACGTTCAAATAATAACAATAACATTAACGCAAGTCATCACCAAAACTATAATATATAATTTAACAAGTTGTTTAAATATTACCTTCCCCCATCCATCCGTAATTGATGCGGATACTATGTTCAGCATATGAAGCATCACATAATAGCCGCACGGTCACCCGTCATGTTGAAATCGAGACTACAAACAAAATTAATTTCAATGTCAGTTAAATATACATATAAATTAGTAATTATAATATTAATTATTTGATAAATAAACTACCAAACCTTGAGGATGGTCCATTCAGGATTTGCTTTAGCCTTAGAAGTCATACTTCTCCCGTTGGCGCAACTTATGCTACTCGCCTTCAGCGCGCTATCATAAACAAATAATCATGTCAATTAACAAATTCATATATCATGTGTGTAATAAACTAAAAACAACTGATATTAAAACTTAAATTAAATTTAAGATTAGTTACTTACGTATTTACAGCTTCCACCAGCTCCTGTGGCGGGTTTTGGTGGAGAGAGCATAAGAATATGACAGTATGCCTAGACGGGTGAAGTACGAACAACTGTCAATGGTTATTCATACAGTAGGGAGCTAGATATAATTCTTTCCGATTGTCTCCCATCAAGTTCCCTATGTATTTACTAAATGCATCGCCAGCAAAGAATTCGGGCACAAGGATTGACGGATCTAAGAAGTCGTAAACTGGTACAACGCCCTTATCAAGCTGAAGACGATGGAGATACCTAAGATATGAAAAGGTGTGGATGTTAATTACATAATATATATATTGAAATTAAAATAAATTATTAAATGGAAAAATACCAAAAATAAATAAGTTATAAAATTAAAATTAACTTACGTGCACCAGAGACTCAAAACCGTGCTGGTCATCCAGACGTTATCTCTGCAGGCGTGCCCGAGATCTTCCCCACAGAGGGAAAATATCCTCTGTTGATTTGGGCGTGCCACCCATCCATCGTGCTCCAATGGACATTCAAAAATCTCAAACGCATAATCATCACCAAGTGAGAACAAACGAGTGACAGGTGACAGCGACACCGACGTCGACTTGGCCTTCAATTTAGGAAAAATAAAATAGATAAGTTTTTTTATAATTAAAAAAAACACAAGTAATTATTTGACTAATTTGGACGTTAATAATGAATGCATACCTTTGTTAACATTTCGAGCTCACGTCGTTTGAAGTCCAACTCAAGCTCACGTATTTTCATTTCCAACTCAAGCTCATGGCTTTGGACTTCCAACTCCCGCTCCCTAGCTACCAACTCATCGTCCTCCACATGTGCCCTACTATAACTCTCTTTTGTGATCACGCGTGAAGGGTTGGCATGCCCTGCGGTGTCCTGGGATGAACCGACGGAGGAAAGCTCTCTAGCAAGTGCCTGCTTGAATTCTGGGTTGGATAGTAAGCTTTGCATCAGATGCGTTGTAAGAGCAGGGTTGGAGATGAGCTGCTGAGTCATGTCATCCAAAATTGATGCCTCATCGACCACCCGCTTTCGTGAAGCAGACTTGCCATAATATTCTTTGATGGTCACGTTCCCAGGAACACCGATAACCCGACCAGGATGGTCTTTCTTGCCTAGAGCAGTCATCAAGACGTCCTGCCGTCTAGAAGAGACGAATGTGCCCTGGGAGGATTATGCTTTAAGATCCATCTACAATGAAAAAATGAAAAAACGTGCAAGTGAAAAGTGTGAAAAATATCTATACAAATATCAATTGAAATGAAGTTACTTATTTACTTACAATCTTATCTGCCACTTCGCGAGTAGCATCAACTTTAAAAGATCCCGTCTTTGTCATGCGGCCGGCTAACCAGACATACTCGCGGTCGATGTCCGACGGAGGACTTAATGGTGTGCCCTCAGGCACCTCTCCTTTTTCTATCCTAGCAGAGTGCTCTTCCTGCTTCACCCTCAGCCTATTCGCCATCATCTCCTCAATCTGAGTCTCGTACCCACCTTGAGACATGGTATGGCAGTGGACGTTCTTCGCCTGATTCTACCGACCCTTCTTTGCCTTAGCCTATCCAAACAAAAACACATAATTAAATACAGTTAAATGATCTATAAGAAGAATACAAAATTAACTTAATCAACCAACCTGAAATTCTCCATCCTGTCGACTCCTAGCAAACATATCCCAAGTATTCTGATCAATCCAGGGATAATCCGAGAACATTTTATCAAGCCGCTTCTTCCCAGATACATAGTACCTGGTAAGATCGTGCTTGAACCCATTCCAACGCTTTGATGCCATTTCATACATTTCTTACGATGATCCTCGTCATTTGGCACAGTCCAAGCTGCCTACACATTAAATACATAACAACTATTCTGTGGAACGTCATTCCGGTGGTTGTAGTTGATGCTAACGTGATGCTTCGCTTGTAGAAACACCCACTTTTTAAATTCTTTAGCACGGGGTACCTGAGGATTTAGATTAGCATCGAAGGACACCTCAAGCTTTTGTCCGCTTTGCCTGGCCTTCTCTAGTTTCTTCAAAGAGGTGGCTCCTCTACCATGTTTCCTATGAGACTGTGATGTCTGTATGGACAAAAAAATGATAAAATAGAGGGTTGTAACATTATAAACTTACATTAAAAATAAGGACTAAAGATAGTATATAACATGTAAACTTGCACTAGAATCAGGCGTAGGCACGATCGGGTCCTGCGTAGGCCCCACAGTGTCCTCCCGTGCATGTGGGCCATCCGACTGATCCATATGTATGCCTGTTCAGAAACAATATATATTTATTAACATAGGTTATAGCTAAAAATAAATACAGAAGTATAAATAAAAATAAATGTATACTAAGTTTAAACTACCTATATCAATATCCCTTCAAATTTACACCATTTTCAGGTTTCTTAAGACAAAAGAAATAAGCAGATGAAGATAAATTAACAAAACAGAATTCCAATGAGCAATATATTGTTGATGTCACATGCTACAATGAACTCTAAATTTCTTCCCATTTTGAAATAGGTCATGATAGCAGAAGAAAAACAAGAGAAAACACAAAACCCACGACCAGAAATAGAGACATTCCAAACAACTCAAACTCACAGTTTCAAGTTTCAACTACAGAGACTACAGTTTCAACATACACTCAAAACCAAAAATAAAAAAATGTGCCCTAAAGACTCACCAGAAATAGGTGCTCGCGTGGTGGTGGGGAGGGGAGCTCGAGTGGTGGCCAACGTTCGATGTGGTTACTGAGAGCAGAGGGACAAGGAGAGTTAGTGCGCGGGAAGGGGAAAGAGAGATGTCAAGTTATTGCAAAGAATGAGTGGGAAAGACAGATTTAGGGTTAAGAGTGTACCTCACGATGGTGGCGAAGAAGCCCTCGCGGTGGTTGCGGTGGAGATGATCTCGCGATTAAGGCAGAGTGAGAGTGAGAGTGAGAGTGAGCGTGAGCGTGAGCGTGAGCGTGATGAAAAGAGAAGAACAGAGACGTACAGAGCGAAGTGAAGAAGGCGCGCGGGTGTAAACGTTATAATCAAGAACCAAAAATAAAACAACATTTTACGTCAGTTGTTTGTAACAACTGACGTTCAAAGTCATTTATTTAACGTCAGTTGTCTTTAACAACTGACGTTAAAAGTCATTGTTTAACGTCAGTTGTATTAAACAACTGGCGTTAAAAATAAATAGCACAATAGTCATGGGTAGTAGCACAGTAGTCAAAGAAATGAGATTATACACTTTCAACGTCAGTTGTATTAAACAACTGACGTTAAACATAAATATTTTTTTTAAAAAACACTTTTAACGTCAGTTGTTGAAGACAACTGACGTTAAAAGTGTAAAAGTTTCTGCAAAAACATTCATTTCTTTGACTACTGTGCTACTTACCCATGCACCTTGTAACTTAATCCTCTTAATGAGCATTAAGTTTATAGATTAGTTGTCAAGAAATTCAGGTAGTCTCTCTTCTCTATATAAAGAACCATATTCTTCTGTATCAGTCGATCTGTATTACACCCCCCTCTTCTTTTCCTATATATTTCGTGCTTTTTCGATTCCTTCATAATATGCCTCTATCATATTTGAGGTGTTGGTATTTCTTCCTATTCATAGACTTAAAGGTCTCTGTCTTAATGGTCAACAAACTTCTAAGGTTGAGTAAATCACGTAACATGGATGGTAAGGTTGGGTGAATCACGTAATGTGATTCCCTCACTTTATTTCATCCCCGTCATCCCTTTCACTTTGCTTTCGCTGCAAGTGACTGTGGATTCAAGACGATGCATCAAGGAATTCCAGTGAAGGAGGTGATGCAAAGATCCCTTTCACTTTGCTTTCGCTGCTAGTGACTGTGGATTCACGATGCATCATGAAATTCAAGTGAGGGAGGAGATGCATCGATCCATCCATTGGAGTTTCTGAGGACAAGACTGAGAAGAAAATGATGTTGAAGCAGAAACTTTTTATATTTTAGGGCTATGTTGCAGAAATTTTTTATCTTTTAATCATGTAATTGTGAGTTTCTGAGGACAGGATTGAGAAGAAAATGATGTTGAAGCAGAAACTTTTTTATATTTTACGGCTATGTTGCAGAAATTTTTTATCTTTTAATCATGTAATTGTAACTTATGAATCGCTTCAATGAGATACGATTTGATTATGCATATATATATAACTTTTTTTATGTTAAGTGTTTATTTATTTTAATTTTCACAAGAATTTGTTTACTAATTCAAGCTAATTAATTAAGATTAAAAATAAACTTGTTTAAAAAAAAAGTTTAGAAATAAACTGCACTATATGGAGTGATCTGCGCTAAGAGTGACAACAGGGAGATGACAACGAAAGAAAGATAGGAATAGTTAGGGATATAGGATTATATACGTCAGTTATTTATTTAACTGAAGTAAAAATCACACTTTTAACGTCAGTCGTATAAAAAGCTGACGTTAAAGTGTTAATAATTCTCGCAAATCACTTTTAACGTCAGTTCATTAAACAATTGACGCAAATAGTGATTTGATATTTACAAAACTGCCGCCGCCTCATTTTTAACGTCAAACATATGGTCAACTGACGTAAAACGTTCCCGTATATTACATTATTTTCACTAGTGTATTGTCCTTTAGCTGTAGCGATTTGGACTAACCTTCGAAACCATTTTGCTCAACAAAATGGATCTAAGATCTACAAGTTACTGAAGGAACTCAGCAATGTTTCACAAGGTGATCTTTATGTTCATGGATATTTCACCAAACACAAGACAATTTGGGAAGAAATTTCTGATTTCAGACCTGTTTGTAACTGTGTGTGAGGGGGAGCTCGAGAGACCTTGGAGTTTATTCAACATCAAGAAGTCCTCACATTCTTGATGGGACTCAATGAACTCAATGAACATTTTTCAAATGTCAGAGGTCAGATTCGTGCGATGGATCCTTTTCCCTCAATTGAAAGAGTTTTTGCACTTGTTCTCCAAGATGAACAACATCGATCTGCTACTGCTATGACCTCAAATGAATCTCAAGTTGCTTTTGCTGTCAAGCAACAATCCATCAATTCCAAAGCTTCTGGTAATGGAAAGAAGGAGAGACCTACTTGCACTCATTGTGGACTTATTGGTCATACAATGGATCAATGCTACAAAATCCATGGATATCGTCCAGGATACAACAAGAACAGATCCAAGAATCTTGCTCATGCTGTGGTCAATCAAGTCATGACTCAGTCAAATACACAATCATCAATGCCTCTTTCCTCTTTCGTGCGATGGATCCTTTTCCCTCAATTGAAAGAGTTTTTGCACTTGTTCTCCAAGATGATCAACATCGATCTGCTACTGCTATGACCTCAAATGAATCTCAAGTTGCTTTTGCTGTCAAGCAACAATCCATCAATTCCAAAGCTTCTGGTAATGGAAAGAAGGAGAGACCTACTTGCACTCATTGTGGACTTATTGGTCATACAATGGATCGATGCTACAAAATCCATGGATATCCTCCAGGATACAACAAGAACAGATCCAAGAATCTTGCTCATGCTGTGGTCAATCAAGTCATGACTCAGTCAAATACACAATCATCAATGCCTCTTTCCTCTTATCAGTGCCAATGGTTGATCTCCCTTTTGTCATCACACACACAAACACCTGGTGCTGTTATCCCAGAGTCCTCAGGTTTGGTCTTGTCTGCTTCCTCTTCTAGAATTCATCCTAGTTATGATTCTAAAAGTTCTTGAATTTTAGATTCCGGAGCCACCTGTCACATAGCATGATGTTTGCACTTCTTTAGTCATCACATTCCGGTGCACAATTCATTTGTTACATTGCTTGATAACTTTTATATATCTGTACATTCCATTGGAACTATTATCTTAAATAGCAAGATTACTCTTAACAATGTTCTTTACATTCCTAGTTTTCATGTTAACCTCATTTCAGTTAGTGCACTTCTTTCAATTAGTAATATATCTATAAAATTCCTAGTTGATTCATTTTCTTTTCAGGACAACAGCAGCTCGATGATGATTGGGGAGGGTGACTTGCTCCAAGGACTCTATGTCTTTAAGTCTGCTCCCGTCAGCATTACAGCTTCCGTGCCTCTGTTAATAAACATCACACTTTGTACACCTATAGTTCCCTTAGCAAATAAAGTTTCAGCTGCCACATGGCATGCTAGATTTGGACACTTATCTAATAAAACTTTACAATTAGCCAATGATAAATGTCAATTGCCTTTACACAATTCTGAATTTGTACATGATTGTAATATCTGTCCATTAACTAAACAAAGACGACTTCCTTTTGTGTCACACAACCATTTTTTTGATTCAATATTTGATCTTGTTCACTGTGATGTCTGGGGTCCCTATCACACTAATACACATGATGGCAAAAGATTTTTTTTTTTGACCATTGTTGATGATCATAGCAGGTTCACTTGGACCTATCTTATGCAGCATAAATCAGAAGCTCCTAAACTGATTAAGCAGTTCTTTGCCATGGTAGAAACTCAGTTCAAGACTACCATTAAACAAATAAGATCTGATAATGCCAAAGAATTGGCTTTAACAGACTTCTTTCAATCAAAAGGCACGTTGCACCAATTCAGTTGTATGGAAAGACCTTAACAGAATTCAGTTGTTGAAAGAAAGCATCAACACTTGCTTAATGTGGCCCGGTCACTCTATTTTCAGTCTAGAGTTCCTATAGCCTTTTGGGGAGAGTGTTTGAA
The DNA here is from genome assembly GCA_030762895.1 of Sophora flavescens. Lineage (NCBI taxonomy): Eukaryota > Viridiplantae > Streptophyta > Magnoliopsida > Fabales > Fabaceae > Sophora > Sophora flavescens. The sequence goes on along the minus strand of CM061067.1, from coordinate 38,562,462 downwards.
TGCTACTACCTTTCTGATAAACAGAATCTCTGCATCGAATTTGAAGCAGAAATCCCCTTTTGAGTTGCTGTTTGGGAAGCTTCCAAACATATAAGACTTAAAAGTCTTTGGATGTCTAGCATTTGCATCAACCTTGCCATCAAAGAGAGATAAATTCACTGCAAGAGCCATACCTACTATTTTTATTGGTTATCCAGTAGGGTATAAAGGTTACAAGTTGTACAACCTATACACACATACCTTTTTTATATCCAGAGATGTAAATTTGCAAGAACACATATTCCCTTTCCATACCATTTCTCCAACCTTACCTATACCTGACCTTTTTCCTAACATAGTTTGTCCCAAACCAATACCAGATACTTATCCAAACCAACTTCATGCACCAAATCCGCCCACCTAAAACCCTGCACCAAACCAATTCCCTGCACCAAACCTAAATCTTGCACCAAATACAATTCCCATTAGAAGGTCAACAAGATCATCTAGACCACCCACATACCTTGAACATTACCAATGTAATTCCACTACACAATACCCTTAGCAAATCATATTTCTTATCATAGACTATCACCCTCTTATAGAGAGTACATCAACCAAATCTCTGCCTTTTATGAACCCTCCTTTTACCACCAAGCTGTTAAATTCCCAGAATGGCAGCAAGCCATGAATGAAGAGCTGCAAGCCGTGGAGTTAAACAACACGTGGATTGTAGTTCCTCTTCCTCCAGGCAAGCACACCATTGGTTGTAGATGGATCTACAAAGTAAAAACTAAGGCAGATGGCAACATAGATAGGCTTAAAGCTAGATTAGTAGCCAAAGGCTACACACAACAAGCAGGAATTGACTTCAATGACACCTTCTCACCCGTGGCTAAACTCCACGATCATGGTCCTTTTATCTTTGGCAGCTATCAAAGGGTGGAAATTCTTGCAAATGGATGTGAATAATGCGTTCCTCAATGGAGACCTATTTGAGGAAGTATACATGACCCTTCCTCTTGGCTATAAGGTTCAGGGGGAGAACCTAGTATGCAAGCTGAACAAGTCCATCTATGGACCCAAACAAGCATCTAGACAGTGGTTCACCAAATTCTCCACAGCTTTAATACAAGCTGGTTTCAAGCAGTCTCGCAGTGATTACTCCCTCTTCACTATGGGTTCTGGTTCAGGTTTTGTTGCACTCCTAGTCTATGTTGATGATATCATCATAGCAGGTCCTTCTCCATCAAGCATGTGAAGTCTCTAAAATGTCTGATGTGTATTTCCCTAAGTTTTGATGAGAACTAAATATTGGTTAATGATTTAATTAACCTTCATATTGGTTGCTAACCTGTCTATCTAGTGTGCAGATTAAAACTGTAAGACTCATCTCGTCCATTAAAGTGACATAAGCGCTCGTCCACTAAAGTGATAGAAGTGCTCGTCCACTAAAGTGACAGAAGCACTCGTCCACTAAAGTGACAGAAGTGCACGTCCACTAAAGTGACAGAAGCGCTCGTCCACTAAAGTGACGAAGTGATAGAAGTGCTCGTCCACTAAGGTGACAGAAGCACTCGTCCACTAAGGTGCCAGAAGCGCTCGTCCACACAAGTCTTTGGACTTGCTAAGTCCTTAATGAAAAGCTCCGTTCAATGACGTGGCATATGGAGCTCGTCTACTAGGTTACGTTCAACCAGTTAAAGGAGTATCCGTCCAATGACGTGGCATATGGAGCTCGTCCACTAGGTTACGTTCAACCAGCTAAAGGAATATCCGTCAAATGACGTGGCATATGGAGCTCGTCTACTAGCCCGTACGAATGTAAAATCTTAAATGGCTAGATGGACGCGGTTACTTTCAAGATGGACACGCTTATCTTATGAACGTGAATTCTATAGGAATTATCAGAATCTTATTTTAAGAACCAAAATCAATAAAAGTCAGAAGTTACTCTCTCAAGCAACCTCGGTTATCAGAACCAAAGACCAGTTAAAGAATGCTTCCAACATGCTTTATTCCCTAGTACCTCTGGTCCTTACACGAAAAGGGAATTGTACTCAGCAAAGTATAAAATATCTCTGTACAACTCTGATATGGCTGTATCACGATGCATAAAGCCACGATCCTTCATGCTAGAGTACAACCAACGTTCCTATTGCATCAATGGCTGCCCAGAACGACTCTATTGCATTCAATGAAGTTCTGCTTGAACCCAACATCTAAGGGAATGTCTCTAATGGATCATAAATGCTTGAAGACTATAAATACAGAAGCCATTGAAGATGAAGTATATAGAATACATATAGAGAATACACATAACATTAAAGAGCCATTACTCTGCGCATTAAATTCTTCATTCTTTCATTCTATATTCTTCAATCATTTGAAGTTTATACGCAATCTTTCCTAAGCTTTACATTTAAACCACTCTGAGTGTTAGTGAAAGATTTGTCTGTCTGAAGTTGTATTTATTACAAACCAAATCTCTCAAACAAACCTGAGTGAGCCTAAAGAGGCTAAGTGTGCAAAGAATACTTGTCTTGAGCATGAAGAGGCTATGTGTGCAAAGAATACTTGTCTTGGAGCCTGAAGAGGCTAGGTGTGCAAACAATATTTAGAGTCTGTAACCTGATCAGTTATAATGGATAAATCTTGGTGCTGCCAAGGACTGGATGATGTGCGTGGATTCTGACAAGTGTACCGGATTCGTCGCCAAGTAATAAAAAGATCGATCCCAAAGAGACCGTGATCTCAAATCACAACTAATTATCAAATCAATTAAACTGGACTATATAAAAAGGGGTTTTGAAAAGGTTTTGATTTTTGAAATAACAATCAAGTAACAATCAAATTTAAAATTGCAATTAAACAAAACAAGGAAGTAAATCAATTTGGGGATTTTCAAATTCAAAAGAGATTCCCAGGAATTGAGATACCAACAAGATTGTTCATGTTTCTAAATTGACTACCCCTTGTTAATTATCAAAATTGCCTTGAAGGCGAATTTATCCTAAATAAGTTAATGCTCCATCTCAGGTTATAAAAATCGTGCCCAATTAAACCAACCCCTACTCTCGTGGTAGTTGAATTTAAATTGAACCCTTTAAGCTCTGTGACAATTCGTAACCCTCGAAGGACCGCTTCTAACTCTCGTGATTTAAGTCCTAAGTCTGATTCTATAGATCCGATGCCTAAGTTCACCACTAGGTTCTTCCTCAGAGTATCTATGACATGCAAATAAGTGCCCACCGAATTTACGAGTAATTAAAACAATAGAAATCAGATCTAAAGCAAAATCGAAATTAACAAAGGTAAAACATCAATTCATAACATAAATCGGATCTTGGGCATAGCCCCAATCCCTAGAAATAAAGCTACTACTCAAGCATTTCCATGGTGATGACAAGCTTGGTTAACAAAAACATGAAATAAAACCTAAAAGTGGAGAAAAAGAAGAAGAATAAGAAGATCCTAAATTTTTGCCTAAGTGTAGCAGTCTCTTTTTCTCTGCCTAATTGCCCTATTTATAGACTAGGGTAATTTGAATCCCAATCAAACACAAATTCAGATCAAATCAGTTTCTTCAGATCCAAATATTGCGTGTCACAGTCGTGATGGCCATCACGGTCAGACCGTGACGGATTCTGCCTTGGGCGTTACTTCACTGATTGGTCTGTCACGACCGTGACCATCATCACGGCTAGGCCGTGATCAGTTCTGCCTGTGAGGATCTGGTTCAGCTGACATATCACGGCCGTGATGGGTATCACGGGCTGGCCGTGACCAGTTCTGACTTTTCCATTCTTTCTTTTAAGCTCTACTCGATCACGGTCGTGATGGCTGTCACGGCTAGGCCGTGATAGGCTCTGTTTGGCTCATTTTCTTCACTTTTCAAGCCCCATCTTCATGCAAGATCCATCATGGTTGATCCCTAGCATTTAATCCTTAATTCCTGCACAACAACACCACAAAACCGCCTTACCCGTTCCAAGGTAAAAACTAACCAAAATCAAATTAAAAATGCCTAAACTATATGAAAATGCATGCAATATGATAAACAAATATGAGGTGAAATCACACTCATCAAACCACCCCAAGCTTAAGATTTTGCTTGTCCTCAGGCAATCACTAAGGCCAGACAAGATAAACAATCAGAGCATGGATAGTGAACCAAGAACCCGAGTAACTAATCCAAGTGACAGGCATATTGAAATAAGTACACAAGAGACAATCAATTTCAAGTCCAATTAGAAGCTTAGGTTCCCTAAATTTATATCTCTAACCAATTCGGGCACTCTTCTCACCTCACTCAAGTGTTTAAGGATATGTGACAATTCGCTCAATTTCCTCAAGGAATGTATTCTACCATAAGCTTGACTATTAACCAAATCTCTACTTTATTAATGAAAACAAATAAGAATCAAGAGGTCTTTTATTCTGGTTGTAATGGGGCCAAGGGATTAGTTGTTAGGTGGGGAAACCAAGAAAGGAAAATTCAAGAAGGCTAAACAGAATATCGAACATTGCAAAGCATGACAAGCTTCTAAAATACCTTTTTGGGCTTTTAGTTCACTTTTCCACCTTTCTTCCTTTCTTTTTATTTTTTTCTTTCTATTTTGTCATCCCCTTCTCCATTTTTTTTTGTTTATTTATTTTATTTTATTTATGTGGAGAAAGGGAGATTTTCAACTCAAGAGAAATATATATATAATTTTTTTTTCAACTTTCTCATCCCACAATTTATTTTTCAAACTACCTTTTTACCCTTTTTGCAATACTTTAAAAGGTGTCATACCAAGCATCATTCATCAAATTATTTCAAGGTACCAAGAAAAGTATTTTATTCTTTTAGGCTCAAAATTGGGTAACTAAGGGGCAGCATTTAATCAATCAAAGCTCAGATGGCCGGAAAAATACCTAGTGCCTCAATCACTTTCAAATATGTTTTAAAAAATTTTTAAGTTTCAAAACGGTTTCAAGTCAAGTTCTAGAGAATACAATCTAAGAGGAATAAAACACTCCATCACAAAGAATGGGGTAGATTTAGTGAGTACCCCTTTTTGGCTCAAAAATCTCACATTTAGTGGTTTAAAATCAATGAGAAACACAAATCTAAGGAACCACATGCTAATTATCAACTATCAAAAGATCATCTCAAGCATTTTTATTTTTAGCCTATCACAAGAATAAAAAATTGGGTTAAAAAATTCACTATCTCAATTTATTTGGCACCAAGTTCTCACAATTGGATGCATAATCTAAGCAAAGGACAATCTAATCATGTGATCATGCAAAACTATGCCTATATGAATGCAACATGAAAAATGCAAAAATGCAAAAAATTGCAAAAATACCCCCACCCCAAGGTTAAAAACTTAAATTGTCCCAAATGTAAATAATCAAGTCAGAGAGAGGAGAAAAATGGAACAACTCACCGAGGTGGTAGCGGGTGCTGGCTCACATGCCTAGTCAAAGAGATGTTGTAAAATGTGTCAAGGCCGTGATGCTCATCACGGCTAGGTCGTCATCAATTCTGGTCTATAGGAGCTGGTCTGTCACGGCCGTGAGTTCCATCACGGCTAGGACGTGATACATTCTGATCTTTAGGGTCCTTCTCATCACACCCGTGATGGATATCACGGTTGGGCCGTGATCCTTTCTGATCTTCTCTGGTTAGCTAATCACGACCGTGATGACCGTTACGGCCTGGGCGTGATGACTTCTGACTTTATTTGTCCTTGGCTTTTTGCTCTTCCTTCCTTCTTAACCTAAAAACACTTGGTAAAACCATCAATTAGTGATCTTTCTTCTCTAAATCTCCTCAAGTTATTCAAAAACAAAATTCAAAAACAAATGGAAAAGGGAAAGAAAACTTGGGCTGCCTCCCAAGAAGCGCTTATTTACGGTCCTAAGCTTGACCATACTTCTTTCAATCAACCGGGGTCGGCTGGGCCTAGAAGTGCAAGAACACTTCTCTTCCATGGAAGTCCTTCAAAGAGTCAATTTTGTTCATATGGCCAATTGCGCTTTCGCTTTGCTCTTTTCACTCTGAGTTTCATGGCCTTACTTCCTCCCGGCGGAAGTTTCATTTCCACATGATGAGCAACTCTAACTTCATCACCATTTGGTGCATAATTTGTCTTGCAAAGCTTCGGAGTTGCTTCCATGTTAATCTCTTCCTTCACCTTTGGAGGCGTTATATCGATCCTACACACATGACTCTCAAAAGGAGGGTTGTTATATGAGTTAGTCAAATCAAAATCTACCATACCTTCCTCTACATTCAGAGAGAGTTTACCATTCTTTACGTCTATTATCGCTCCAGTTGTGGCCAAGAATGGCCTTCCAATAATGATAGGTAATTTAGAATTCCCGTTCATATCCAACACCATAAAATCGGTAGGGATAAAAAAATTTCCTACCTTTACGGGGACATTCTCTAGTATGCCTAGAGGAGTTTTAGTTGAGCCATCAGCAAATTGTAAAGAGAATTGGGATGGACTCAATTCCTTGGTTCCCAACCTCTCAAAGATAGTAAGCGGCATCAAACTCGCACTAGCCCCTAAGTCACATAAGGCTTTGTCTATTTTCACCTCTCCAATTAAGCAAGCAATAGAGAAACTTCTTGAATCCTTTAGTTTAGGAGGCATATTAGTTTTTATCATGGCATTGTGCTCCTCAATTAAGCTCTTAGTTTCTATTTCTACTTGCTTTTTATTGGCCAATCTTTGTGGGAAAGGTATTGGGGGTTGGTACGGTGGTGGAGGGACATACTTTGGCTCTATCTCCTCATCTTTGCTCATGTCCTCCTCACATTCCACATCCTTTTCAGCTACCCCAAGCTTATCATCCCTTAAGTATATAGCATTACAATGTTCATTGGGATTAACTTCGGGTTGTCCCGGAAACGTACCCTCAGGTCTAGAGTATGTACTAGCTTGTTGGGCAATTTGAGTTTCTAACATCTTATTATGGATGGCTAAGTTATCTACCTTAGATGCTAACTCTTTTATTGCCTCATTGACTGCCCTACCTTGTTACCTAAACTCTTCATTTTGTTTTGTTTGAGTTTCAACAAAGTTTTCCAAGAGAGACTCAAGTTTAGACTGTTGTACCTGAGGATACCCCGATGCGGGTTTCCTATTACCTTGGCCTTCTTGGAACTCGTGGTTCAACGTGTTGTTGTAGTTCCCGTAGGAGAGGTAAGGGCTATTCTTCCTTCCTTGGTTGTAAGAATTAGGAGGAGCATAATTTGGCAACTTCGGGTTCGTGTCATAGAAGCTTAGGAGTAGCATAATTTGGTAACTTCGGGTTCGTGTCATAGACGTTGTGGCAAGAGTTCACTTGTTCCCCCGAAGCACCGGATCCATGAGCAATACCATGTGGGCACTCCATTAATTCATGTCTCTGCATTCCACAAATCTCACCAACAATGTTAGTAGCACCTATTGAACTCACATTAGGCTTTTCAAGCTTATCAAAGCGTTTATTCAGTGAGTCAATTTTAGACATAATAAGATCGGTGCTATTCATTTCAAACTTACCCCCCGAAATATTTTTCGGGTTATTACCTCTTTCTGAACCCCATTGGTGGTAGTTGGTGGCTACGTTTTCAATGATATTGAATGCTTCTGTCAGAGGTCTATTCATAAAGGCTCCACCAGCTGCGGAGTCAAGTGACACCTTCGAAGAGTAATCCAGTCCGTTGTAGAAGGTGTGCACTAATAGCCACCTCTCGAGTCCATGATGTGGGCATGACTCTAGCAATCCCTTGTAGCGATCCCAAGCTTTGGATAAGCATTCTCCGTCCTTTTGGAAGAAGCCGGTGATCTGAGTTCGTAGGTAGGCCCTCTTAGATGGAGGGAAAATTTTCTCCAAGAATGCCTGTTCCAGTTGGTCCCAAGTCGACAAGGTATTAGCGGGCACTTGCTTCAGCCAAGCTTTTGTCATTCCAGTAAGAGAGGAGGGGAACAACCTCAAGCGAATAGCATCAATCGGGGCACTATGAATTCTAATTGCATCGGTGAACTCCAAGAATGTCTCCACATGATTAGTCGGGTCCTCCGAGGGTAATCCTCCGAATTGATGTTGCCTAATCATGCTAATTAGCATAGGCGGTATAGTGTAGTTCTCCGCCTCGATTTCTGGCCAAGCAATCCCAGTTCGCAAACCCCTCGCATTTGGGGCTGCGTAGTCCTTCAGTGGCTTCATATCTGGTAGATTCGCCATGAGTGGAATGGGAATCAACCTTTCCCTCTCTCTTTGTAGTCTCCTACGTCTATGGAAGGTCCTTTCGATTCCGGGGTACACTTCAATAAGGTTTCCAAGACTTATGAATCTTTGCATAAAAGAGAAAAACACAGAGATAGATACTCTAGGAAGAAAAAGAGATAATTGAAAAAATATTTTTTTTAACAAAAAACAATTAAAAAGAAAAATAAAAAGTCCAGAAAAATCAACTTAAAATTTAAATTGAGATTCAAGGAAACACAGTCCCCGACAACGGCGCCAAAAACTTGATGTGCGTGGATTCCGGCAAGTGTACCGGATTCGTCGCCAAGTAATAAAAAGATCGATCCCACAGAGACCGTGATCTCAAATCACAACTAATTATCAAATCAATTAAACTGGACTATATAAAAAGGGGTTTTGAAAAGGTTTTGATTTTTGAAATAACAATCAAGTAACAATCAAATTTAAAATTGCAATTAAACAAGACAGGGAAGTAAATCAATTTGGGGATTTTCAAATTCAAAAGGGATTCCCAGGAATTGGGATACCAACAAGATTGTTCATGTTACTAAATTGACTACCCCTTGTTAATTATCAAAATTGCCTTGAAGGCGAATTTATCCTAAATAAGTTAATGCTCCCTCTCGGGTTACAAAAACCGTGCCCAATTCAACCATCCCCTACTTTCATTATAGTTGAATTTAGATTGAACCCTTTAAGCTTTGTGACAATTCGTTAATCCTCGAAGGACCGCTTCTAACTCTCGTGATTTAAGTCCTAAGTCTGATTCTAAAGATCTGATACCTAAGTTCACAGCTAGGTTCCTCCTCAGAGTATCTACGACACGCAAATAAGCGGCCACCAAATTTACGAGTAATTAAAACAATAGAAATCAGATCTAAAGCAAAATCGAAATTAACAAAGGTAAAACATCAATTCATAACATAAATCAGATCTTGGGCATAGCCCCAATCCCTAGAAATAAAGCTACTACTCAAGTATTATCATGGTGATGACAAGCTTGGTCAAAAAAAACATGAAATAAAACCTAAAAGAGGAGGAGGAGGAGGAGGAAGAGGAGGAGGAGGAGAAGGAGGAGGAGGAGGAGGAGATCCTAAATTTTTGCCTAAGTGTAGCAGACTGTTTTTTTCTGCCTAATTGCCCTAATTATAGATTAGGGCAATTTGAATCCCAATCAAACAAAAATTCAGATCAAATCAGTTTCTTCATATACAAATATTGCGCGTCACGGTCGTGATGGCCATCACGGCCAGGCCGTGACGGATTCTGCCTTGGGCGTTACTTCACTAATTGGTCTGTCACGGCCGTGACCACCATCACGGCTAGGCCGTGATCAGTTCTGCCTGTGAGGGTCTGGTTCGGCTGACATGTCACAGCCGTGATGGGCATCACAGGCTGGCCGTGAACAGTTCTGACTTTTCCATTCTTTCTTTTAAGCTCTACTCGATCATGGTTGTCACGGCTGGCCGTGAACAGTTCTAGTGGTTGTCACGGCTAGGCTGTGACGGGCTCTGTTTGGCTCATTTTCTTCACTTTTCAAGCCCCATCTTCATGCAAGCTCCATCATGGTTGATTGATGAGTGTGATTTCACCTCATATTTCATTGACATTTTGCATGCATTATCATATAGCTTAGGCATATTTAATTTTATTTTTGTTAGTTTTTACCTTAGAACGGGTAAGGCGGTTTTGTAGTGTTGTTGTGTAGGAATTAAAGACTAAAATGCTCCATATTAGCCATGATGGAGCTTGCATTAAGATGGGGCTTGAAAAGTGAAGAAAATGAGCCAAACAGAGCCCATCACGGCCTAGCCGTGATGACCATCACGGCCGTGATCGAGTAGAGCCAAAAAGAAAGTGGAAAAGTCAGAACTGGTCACGGCCAGCCCGTGATGCCCATCACGGCCGTGACATGTCAGTTGAACCAGACCCTCACAGGCAGAACTGATCACGGCTTAGTCGTGATGAGCATCATGGCCGTGACAGACCAATCAGTGAAGCAGCGCCCAAGGAAGAATCGGTCACGGCCTGACCGTGATGACCATCACGACCAAGACACGCAATATTTGGATCTGAAGAAACTTATTTCATCTGATTTTGTATTTGATTGGGATTCAAATTACCCTAATATATAAATAGGGCAATTAGGCAGAGACTAGGAGGCTTTTTGGGCTGCCACACTTAGGCAAAATTAGGATTCTCTTCTCCTTCTTATTCTCTTCTCTTAGGCTTTATTTTATGTTGTTGTTAATCAAGCTTGTCATCAACATGACAATGCTTGAGTAGTAGCTTTATTTCTAGGGATTGGGGCTATGTCCAAGATCTGTTTTTATGTTGTGAATTGATGTTTTACCTTCGTTAATTTCGATTTTGCTGTAGATCTGATTTCTATTGTTTTAATTACTCGTGAATTCGGTGGCCACTTATTTGCGTGTCGTAGATATTCTAAGGAGGAACGTAGCGGTGAACTTAGGTATCGGATCTATAGAATCAGACTTAGGACTTAAATCACGAGAGTTAGAAGAGGTCCTTCGAGGATTAACAAATTGTCACAAAACTTAAAGGGTTCAATCTAAATTCAAATACCATGATAGTAGGGGTTGGTTTAATTGGGCACAGTTTTTGTAACCCGAGAGGGAGCATTAACTTATTTAGGATACACACGCCTTCAAAGCAATTTCGATAATTAACAAGGGATAGTCAATTTAGTAACATAAACAATATTATTGGTAACCCAATTCCTAGGAGTCCCTTTTGATTTGAAAAACCCCAAATTGATTCACTTCTCTGTTTTAATCAATTGCGATATTAAATTTTATTGTTACTTGATTCTTATTTCAAAAATCAAATCCTTTCCAAACCCTTCTTTTTATAGTTCAATTTAATCGATTTAGTAATTAATTGTTATTTGAGATCACGGTCTCTGTGAGATCGATCTTTTTATTACTTGGAGACGAATCCGGTACACTTGCCGGAATCCGCTCCATCATTGATCTTGAGCATTTAATCCTTAATTCCTGCACAACAACACCACAAAACCGCCTTACCCGTTCCAAGGTAAAAACTAACCAAAATCAAATTAAAAATGCCTAAACTATATGAAAATGCATGCAATATGATAAACAAATATGAGGTGAAATCACACTCATCACTGGACGTAGCTCTTTGCTTTGAAGAGTGAACCAGGATAAATAACTGTGTCAATCTCTCTTCCCTTATAACCTCTTTAATTGCTTTAGTTTTCTTATACGTTTATCAAAGTGGTGTGTTTTCCAAAGTCACTGTTAAAATTTCATCAGATAGGTCACCCGTCTGTCTTGTATCTTTCCACTCATTTGAACTAAGCTTCTGTATGCAAAAAGATTTCAACTTTGTTTAAATTCTGATAAACACAATTCAACCCCCCTTTCTCGTGTTTATAGTTGTCTATTTCAGTTGGTATCAGAGCTCAGCCTATGGGTTGAGCATCTAATAGTGTAGAGATAAAAGGTCCTGAAGAATAGACATGACTGTTGGAGCTAGTTCAAGTGGAAGTCACCAGACTGAAGGAGCTTCCCTAACCAGACCTCCTTAGTTCAATGGAGAAAACTACAACTATTGAAAAGACATATTTCAATTGTTCATTCTATCTACAAACTCTGATCTTTGGGATATCATTACAGATGGTCCGTTCATTCCCAAGAATAATGGTAACACTGACAAACCAAAAGCTCGGTGGACTACTGCAGAAAAGACAAAATGGGAGCTGAACCACAAAGCTAGATATAACATCATTTGTGCTCTCAGTCCTGAGGAGATTGAGAATGTATGTGCTTTGTGACTCTGCCAAAGAAATATGGGACACTTTAGCTATCACACTTGAAGAAACAGAGGAAAAAGCCAATCTCTGTTTGTTGGCCAACACTGACTCAGACTCAGACGATGAGGTACATCCTGGCTATGAGGAATTACTTGATGCCTATGAGGAGTTGTTGGAGGAATCCAACTGCTTATCTAAGACCTTCAAATCCCTTAAGAGAGAGTATGTAAAGTTCACCAGTGAGCATAAACAGAAATCTCAAGAGTGTGAGAAGCTGGCTAAAGAGAACAGTGAGCTGAAGACTGAAAAGTCTAATGAAGCTAAGATCTCAAGTGAAACATCACCATCTAAAGAAGTTGAAAAACTTCAACAGAAAGTGGAAGAGCTAACTTCTGATCTTGCCAAATTTGTTAATGGTAGAGATAATCTGACTAAGCTACTTGGTCGTCAGAGGCACTCTCTTAACAAAGAAGGTATTAAATATGTCTGGTCGTGCTGTCGCGCACGCGCCAAAAAGAACGAGCGGGTTTTAAAACTGTAGTTTAGGGCAACAACTCGAATGTCATCTCACAAGGACTCTTAAAGTGTTATTTATCACAAAAATCAATTTTTTTTTTGGGGGGGGGGGGGGGGGATTGGGATGCAAATAAGGAAAATAATAACAAAACAATGAAACAAGGCAATTCAAAGAGATTGTCAAATAGCTAAAAACCGATTAATCTATTGTTCTCGATTTCCCAACTATCATAGGTTCATGCAATTTCCAAGCCCTAAGCAGATTCTAATCCCCTCCTGGTTGTAGCAACAATTTACAAGAGAAACCACTACTACAGATACATGTCCCTATTCCCGAATTAAGCAAACGGGGTTAAGCCCTCGGTGAACTAAGCGAACACGAAACGTACACACGCAAATTAAGCAGACGCGATTAATTATAGGAACATGATATCACCGAAAATGAATCAACACAACACAGTATACTCCTGAATTAAGCAAACAGAAATATAAAGCATGGCATTGAAAAGGGAAAAGCATACAAAACAGGAAATACAAGAACCTCAAGTGTAGTGGAAATCGATTACAATAGATTAATCCTTGAAACTTAGTTCTCCATGAAAAAACGAAAACACACACAAAAAAAAATGTAAACAGAACAATGGAGAAGCAAAAGTCCCTCCAAGCTGTTCAGAATGGCAATTTATACTATTCAAAAATTAAGTCCACTCGCGAGGCGAGCACACCTTCGCGAGGCGAATATAATGAAAAGTCAGCAACGCTTGGTCTTCTCGTGGGGCGAAGGACTACTCGCGAGGCGAGACTCTTCAAATTCCAAACTGTCACAGCCGTGACCTTCAGCATGGTTAAATCGTGATAGCTTCTGGTCTTCCAGGGTTGGGTTACTCACGAGGCGAGTCAACTGTTCGCGAGGCGACACAGAAACCTTGCATTTTCCTGGAACAATCAGCCTTCGGGGTCGCGAGGTGAAGAGATGTTCGTGGGGCGAACCAGAGAGGATGACATTTTCACTGTTCTGCTGGCTTTCAGGTTCGCGAGGCGAAGAAACTCTCGCGAGGCGAATCCCCTCTTTCTTTATTCTCTTGACTTCCAACTTAACCTGAAAACAAAGACACAGCTATAAGTGTATTATTTGACTCAAAACTGGCTAAATTAACCTAAAACTACTTTAGAGACTCAAAACCTTGCTTGAGGACAATCTAATCTAATTTGGGTGAAAATAGGATATAATTTGCACAAAACCCTGGTCATACTAGCCATAAAACTAGATGAGCCAGAGGCTTATCAAAATACCCCAAACTTAAACTTTGCTTGTCCCCAAGCAAACTAAAACTCAAAAATCAAAAAGACTCAAGACCTGGCAAGCTTAAAAGATTCAATCAACCTTGCACAAATTCAAGCAATACATCAAAACAGTTTTCTTCAATGTCCCCCCTTTCAACAAAGCAATCCCCACAATCATTCATTCTAAACAATTGAGAATTTCATCATTCAAACAATCATTAATCTAAGCAGGGGATCCAAGTTACACACAAGAGGGAGATCACCAAATACAAACAACTGCCTTCCTCACAAGGGCATTTAGTATTCACTCAATCGCTCAGTTTGTGTCAGGCTATCAACATTGCACTCAGTTTCACTTTTCAAGAACACTTCCCATAAATTTGATTTTCATCTCCAAATGATTCCCACAGAAAACATGCATGCAACATCAAAAGGTCTTTTATGGGTTGTAATGGGGCCTGGCTAAGGGTAGGATTTACAAAGGAACTAGGCTGAGGACCCTAGGAACTAAGAGAGCATGAAACACTTCAACACATTGAAATTCTACTCAAGTTCCTTTTCTCATTCATCTTTTCATTTGCCTTGGGTGACTACAGCCTCTTTTTTTTTTTTCTAATGCTTTTATTTTTTACATTTTTACACTTTTCTCTCTTTTTTTTCTTTTTTTTTCTTTCTACAAGCCTTTGGCTCCAACCTTTTTATTGTATTTTTTTCTTTTTCCCAATCCCAAACAACACATTGCACTTTGTAGCCACCCCAAACTTAGTTTCTTGCACCCATTCTCTTTCTAAGATTTCATGCTCTCCTAATCCTAAGATCGGGTTAACATGGTTTTTCTAGATTCTAGGCTCATAACATTAGGTTATCAAGAATTAACAGGCTAATCAGGCTCAATGGGGCTAACTAAGGAACATGCATTAGGAATTGGTTATTTTAGGCTAAGTAGCTATTTACAAAGAAAATGCCAAAATCATCTGAAGCAAACACATAAACATGCAAACCATAAAGAGATTAAAGCAAATTCAGGAAAGTGCAACTTAAAAAGTGATTCTCATAGTTAAAAACATGTTGGAGGCTCAAAACCTCACCTGGACATTCATGCAAATTGTTTGACAGAGATTCTATCCCTATTGTGTGCTTCCCATCACCCCAAACTTATCATAAATCATGCCATCACAACAAAATCTCAAAGTTCAGTTTTCAATTTCACATGGGAATCACTTTTCAAAAACAAAAAAAAAAATTTCAGCCTAGGGGGAATCATCACATAAATCATGTAATCAATCTGTGCAAAATCAATCAAAATCCATCAAACTTGCCAACAAAAGACTCAACACAACTCCTGAGCTTCTCAAATTATTCAGGAGCTTTATTCAAAGAAAAGGAAAAAACAAAACAAAACAAAACTACAACTAGTTCCCTCCCCCACACTTAAAATATACATTGTCCCCAATGAACAACAGAACTATTAAATCAGAGTGAGGGAAAGGAAAGGAAACTCCCTGATCAAGTATCAGTGTAGGTGGGAGCTTCCAAGGAGAGCTCCTCAACATTAACATCCACAGGAACCCCAGCATCCACACCATGGAATGGCTTCAGCCTCTGCCGGTTAACCTTGAAGGTCTTGTTGGTACCTGTACTTTGAATCTCTACTGCACCATAAGGAAACACATTAGTAACAACAAATGGTCCAATCCACTTGGACCTAAGTTTCCCAGTCATTAATCTCAGGCGGGAGTTAAACAGTAAGACTTTCTGACCCACAAAAAATTCTTTCCTAGCAATCATCCTATCATGAAAAAGTTTTGTTTTCTCTTTATAAATCCTGGAGCTTTCATAGGCTTCTAGCCTCAGCTCCTCAAGTTGCTGCAACTGCAGTTTTCTTTCAACACCATCTTCCTTCATGTCCAAGTTACAGCACTTGACTGCCCAGTATGCACGGTGCTCAACTTCCACCGGGAGGTGACATGCCTTACCAAATACAAGCCGAAAGGGGGACATTCCTATAGGTGTCTTGAAAGCAGTCCTCTTAGCCCACAGTGCGTCTTCCAGACGGTGGCTCAATTCCTTTCTGTTCGGCTGCACCATCTTCTCTAGAATCTGCTTGATCTCCCTGTTTGATATCTCAGCCTGGCCATTGGTCTGGGGATGGTAAGCAGTGGAAACTCTATGTACAACCCCATACTTCCTGAGTAAGGCTTCCATGGTTTTGTTGCAGAAGTGAGTGCCCTGGTCACTGATGATAGCCTTAGGTATGCCAAACCTGCAAAAAATGTTGGACCTAACAAATTTGGAAACAACTTTAGCATCGTTAGTCCTAGTGGGGATTGCTTCCACCCACTTTGAAACATAATCTACAGCCAAAAGAATATATACAAAACCAAAAGAAGGAGGGAAAGGACCCATAAAATCAATCCCCCACACATCAAAAACCTCACAAAAAAGCATCGGCTGCTGAGGCATCTCACTTCTACGAGTGATGGCAGGGCCTGTTGTTTGACATTCTTTGCAATTCCTGTATACCTCATAGGAATCTCTAAAAATTGTGGGCCAATAAAACCCAGAATCCAGGATTTTTCTTGCCGTCCTCTATGGTCCAAAATGTCCTCCAACTTGAGAGGCATGTGAGAATTGTAAGATGGACTCTGTCTCATGATCGGGGACACACCTCCGAATAACCTGATCACTACAAAACTTCCAAAGGTACGGATCATCCCACACGTAGTACTTTGCATCGCTCTTGAGCTTGTGGAATTTATGTCTACTTGTACCTGCAGGAACAACACCAGCAACAATAAAGTTAACTATGTCAGCAAACCAGGGGGTTACCCCATACAGATGTAGAAGTCTCTCATCAGGGAAATCATCTTGGATGGGAGAAGGGTCCTCATCCCTTGCTATTCGGCTCAAGTGATCGGCTACCAGATTTTTAGCTCCACTCTTGTCCTTTATCTCCACATTGAATTCTTGGAGCAAAAGCATCCACCGGATCAGTCTTGGCTTAGCTTCTGGTTTCTTTAACAGGTACTTCAGAGCTGCATGGTCAGTGAAAACAATAACCCTAGAACCTAGCAAATATGACCTAAACTTATCAAGTGCAAATACAACAGCTAGCAGTTCTTTCTCAGTGGTGGTGTAATTTGATTGTGCAGCATCTAATGTCCTAGAAGCATAATGAATTACATGGGCAACCTTGCCCACCCTTTGTGCCAGAACCGCTCCCACAGCAAAATTGGAAGCATCACACATTAGTTCAAAAGGGAGTGTCCAGTCTGGGGGCTGGATGATGGGGGTAGAGGTCAATGCTCTTTTCAGGTAGTCAAATGCCTTCTTGCAATTTTCATCAAACTGGAACACGGCATCATTCTTCAGCAGGTTTGACAATGGCAGAGTTATCTTGCTGAAGTCCTTTATAAAGCACTTGTAGAAACCTGCATGTCCAAGAAAAGAACGGATCTCGCGTACGCAAGATGGGTAAGGCAATGAAGAAATCACATCAATTTTTGCAGGATCTACTGAAATACCCTCTTTAGAAATTACATGACCCAAAACTATCCCCTGTTCTACCATAAAGTGACATTTTTCATAATTCAAAATCAGATCAGTCTCAATGCATCTTTGTAGAACTAAACTCAGACTATGCAGACATGCATCAAATGAGGAGCCATATACAGTGAAGTCATCCATGAACACCTCCATGCAACTTTCAATAAATTCAGAAAAAATGCTAAGCATGCATCTTTGGAAGGTGTCAGGAGCATTACAAAGGCCAAATGGCATCCTCCTAGGCAAACAAGCGTCAGAAGGGGCACGTGAAAGTGGTCTTTTCCTGATCCTCAGGGGCAATATGGATCTGGAAGTACCCGGAAAAGACATCAAGAAAGCAGTAATGAGATTGACCAGCCAGCCGATCCAGCATTTGATCTATGAATGGCAAAGGAAAATGATCCTTTCTGGTGGCCTGGTTCAACTTCCTATAATCTATCTGAGACTGCTTGACTATTCTGGACTCTAGTAGGTACAAGCTCATTATTATCATTCCTAACTACTATGAGACCGGACTTCTTTGGTACAACTTGAACTGGACTTACCCAAGTACTATCAGAGATGGGGTATATAATATCTGCCTGCAGAAGTTTAGTCACCTCTTTCTTCACTACATCCAGAATTAGTGGATTAAGTCGCCTTTGGGCCTGTCTTACTGGTTTAGCTCCATCCTCCAATAGAATTTTGTGCATGCATCTGGAGGGGCTAATTCCTGGAATATCAACCAATGTCCACCCAATAGCCTTCTTATGCTTCTTCAGAACCTCCAATAGTTTTGCTTCCTGGTCAGAGTCAAGGCTGGAAGAAATGATGACTGGAAGTTTTTCATTTGTCTCCAGGTAGGCATACTTCAGGTTCCCAGGAAGTGACTTGAGCTCTAGGGAGGGCGGCTGCTCAATGGATGGTACATTGGGAGTAGCCATGATGCCACGGACTTCTGTAGAACAGACAGCTTCACTCTCACTATCACTATCACCCTGCAAAGTTGAATTAAGAAACTCAGCACAAACAGAACAAGGGTTAGTGGCAGTACAGTTAGTACATGAATACAAATCATCAAAACCAGAAATAAAAGGAAAATCAGAAATAAAGTCCTCATGGGTATCCTCAATAAGCTCCGAAAGCAACTCTAGTTGGAAAACCGAGTGCTCCTCCAGTGGGTGTTTCATAGCATCAAAGATGTTGAACTTTGCCACAATATCACCAAACTCTATAGACATGGTCCCATCATGCACATCAATCTTAGTCTTAGCTGTCTTCATGAATGGTCTGCCCAAGATTATAGGTGATCTACTGGAATGTGTTTCTCCTGCCATTTCTAGGATGTAGAAGTCAGCAGGGAAGATCAAATCATCAACTTGCACTAGCACATCTTCTACCATTCCCATGGGTCGGGCACTGGTCTTGTTAGCCAACTGGATGGTGAGACCTGTATACTGCAAAGGCCCAAGATCAAGGTTGTTAAAGATGGAGGTAGGCATGACATTTATGGAGGCTCCCAAATCCAACATGCAATTTTCAAATTTCCTGTCCCCAATAGTGCATGGAATAGTAAATGTGCCCGGATCCTTGCACTTATGTGGTAATGCCTGAGTAGGGGCTATAACAGCAACTCTTTTTGGTGCAGGCTTGGACTGGATAAGAGCTGAAACATTTCTGCCCAAATCAACCCTCTCATTATTCTTCAACTTCCTCTTGTTGGTGCATAGATCCTTCAGAAATTTGGCATACTTGGGCACCTGCTTGATCACATCTAGAAGGGGAATATTCATAGCCACTTTTCTGAACACATCAAGAATTTCCTTCTCTTTATCTTCACCACCAATCTTCTTATTATTCTGCAATCTGTGTGGGAATGGGATTGGTGGTCTGTACACTTTCTCAGCTTCAACTTCAACTATAGGCTCAGGAGTTACCTCAACAGTGTCTTCATCTTTTTCAGAGGTGGCCTCAACAACTTTTCCAGATCTCAGAGATATGGCACTCACATTAGGATTGGAGGCATTAGGATTTATCACTGGTTGTGCCGGCAGCTGGGTTGTCCCTTGACCTTGCTGTATGTTATTCATGGATGTGGCCAGCTGTCCAATATGTGTCCTCAAATCTTGAATGCTAGCATCTGTTCGCTGCCGATACTGTGCCTGTGAGGCCTGGAACTGTCCAATTTGCTGCTGGAAAAGTGTAGTCATTTGTGCAGTCATTTGTGAAGTCATTTACTTGAGCATGTCCTCCAGTGCAGGTCCAGAAGGTGCAGAAGTGGTCACTTGAGGAGGATTCTGAGGTGCCATCGGTTGTTGTTGGGATGAGTTCCCATACCGCAGATTAGGGTGATTCCTCCAGTTGGGATGGTACCTATTGGTGGAGAGATCTGGAGTGCTGTACCGATTCTGACTGTTTCCCTGATTATAGGGATTTACTGCATAAGCTTGAGACGCCTCACTGACGAACTCGTCTCTCTCGATAGGGCATGGATCATATGGGTGCTCAGGAGAATTGCATATGCCACATAACTTTGCAGGCTGAACTCTATCTATTGCCAATTGCCTTACAAAAGAAGTGAGCTCATCCAATCTATTCTCAAGGGCGGCCTGGTTGGAAGATGAACTATGGACCTCATGCACACCTCTTGTCTCAACTGAATTTCTTCTGGTAGTAAACTGCTGGGAATTCAATGACATTCTCAATGAGTTGCTTGGCAGCAGCTGGGGTCTTATCAATAAGTGCTCCCCCACTAGCAGCATCCAAAAGATTCCTATCCATCGGCAATAATCCTTCATAAAAGTACTGGATAAGGAGTTGTTCAGAAATCTGATGCTGGGGGCAACTGGATACCAAATGCTTGAATCTTTCCCAATATTCAGCTAACGACTCATTCCCTTGCCTGATGCCACATATTTCCTTCCTTATTGACGCAGCTCTGGAAGCAGGAAAATATCTTTCTAGGAAAACCCTCTTCAAATCATTCCAAGTGGTGATAGAGTTGGGCTCAAGATATAACAGCCAATCCTTTGCAGCTCCCTGGAGTGAGAACGGAAAAGCTTTCAGCTTGATAGTATCCTCAGTTACTCCCTCTGATCTCGAGGTTGTGGAGCAGACAACCTGGAATCCTTCAAGTGCTTATGTGGATCCTCACCTGCAAGACCATTAAACTTTGGCAACAAGTGAATGAAACCAGATTTTAATTCAAAAGGAGTATCAGCACCAGGATATGAAATACACAATCCATTATAGTTAACATCAGGGGCAGCAAGCTGTCTTAATGTCCTTTGGTCTCCCATGTTTTCAAAAAAAGTTTTGGAATTAGAATCACTACTAGTGCTAGCCCGAAATTCTCTACGGAGTGTGTGCAGTGTGCTTTCAATTTCCGGGTCAAAATCACACAATTCAGGGCAATTAGACCTAGTAGTCAGACCAATTCAAAACAACAACGAAAATAAAAGAAAAAGAAAAGAAATAAAAGAAATATGGAAAAATAACAATTAAGAGTCCCCGGCAACGGCGCCAATTTTTGGTCGCGCTATCGCGCACGCGCCAAAAAGAACGAGCGGGTTTTAAAACTGTAGTTTAGGGCGACAACTCGGATGTCGTCTCACAAGGACTCTTAAAGTGTTATTTATCACAAAAATCAATTTTTTTTTGGGGGGGGGGGCGGGTTGGATTGGGATGCAAATAAGGAAAATAATAACAAAACAATGAAACAAGGCAATTCAAAGAGATTGTCAAATAGCTAAAAACCGATTAATCTATTGTTCTCGATTTCCCAACTATCATAGGTTCATGAAATTTCCAAGCCCTAAGCAGATTCTAATCCCCTCTCGGTTGTAGCAACAATTTACAAGCGAAACCACTACTACAGATACATGTCCCTATTCCCGAAATAAGCAAACGGGGTTAAGCCCTCGGTGAACTAAGCGAACACGAAACGTACACACGCGAATTAAGCAGACGCGATTAATTATAGGAACATGATATCACTGAAAATGAATCAACACAACACAGTATACTCCTGAATTAAGCAAACAGAAATATAAAGCATGACATTGAAAAGGGAAAAGCATACAAAACATGAAATACAAGAACCTCAAGTGTAGTGGAAATCGATTACAATAGATTAATCCTTGAAACTTAGTTCTCCATGAAAAAACGAAAACACATACAGAAAAAAAAATGTAAACAGAACAATGGAGAAGCAAAAGTCCCTCCAAGCTGTTCCGAATGGCAATTTATACTATTCAGAAATTAAGTCCACTCGCGAGGCGAGCACACCTTCGCGAGGCGAATATAATGAAAAGTCAGCAACGCTTGGTCTTCTCGCGGGGGGAAGGACTACTCGCGAGGCGAGACTCTTCAAATTCCAAACTGTCACAGCCGTGACCTTCAGCATGGTTAAACCGTGATAGCTTCTGGTCTTACAGGGTTGGGTTACTCGCGAGGCGAGTCAAGTGTTCGCGAGGCGACACAGAAACCTTGCATTTTCCTGGAACAGTCAGCCTTCGGGGTCGCGAGGCGAAGAGATGTTCGCGGGGCGAACCAGAGAGGATGACATTTTCAGCATTCTTCTTTGGCTTTCAGGTTCGCGAGGCGAATCCCCTGTTTCTTTATTCTCTTGACTTCCAACTTAACCTGAAAACAAAGACACAGCTATAAGTGTATTATTTGACTCAAAACTGACTAAATTAACCTAAAACTACTTTAGAGACTCAAAACCTTGCTTGAGGACAATCTAATCTAATTTGGGTGAAAATAGGATATAATTTACACAAAACCCTGGTCATACTAGCCATAAAACTAGATGAGCCAGAGGCTTATCAATGTCCATCAGACACATCATAAAGTATCGACTAAAGCTTCTACAGTATCCATTAAGTCAACTGTAACCAAGTCTACACATGTCTGTAACTTCTGTGGAAAAACTGGACATGTTATGTCCAAGTGTATCCATAAGAAGATAAGGAAGTCTTCACAGACTCCTAGAACTAACAGAAAATGACCCATATAAATATGGGTACCTAAAGATCAAATTATTTTTGTTGCGGATGTCCTCAACAGGACAAAGAAAACACCACTGCTGGTACCGGGACAGTGACTGCTCGCGTCATATGGCAGGAGAAAGGTCTATGTTCCTAGACCTCCAACTTAAGAAAGGAAGACACGTTGCCTTCGGAGGGAATCAAAAAGGGAAAGTTATAAGAATTGGTACTATTGGTGGTAAACCCCCTCTTCCCTCTATATCTAATGTTCTTATGGTTAAAGGATTAAGACACAATTTGCTTAGCATAAGTCAATTATGTGATAGTGGTTTTGATGTTTCCTTTACCAAGGATGTATGCATAGTTAAAGACAGTTGTGGCAAAACTCTCTTTTCAGCTAAAAGGCAACAAAATCTTTATAATATTAAACTGACTGATCTCTCAGATCAAAGTGTAACATGTCTGATGTCTAAAGAGGATGAGAGATGGTTATGGCATAAGAAACTAGGACATGCTAGTATGAAACTAATTTCTGAATTAAAAAGGAATAATCTCGTGAGAGGATTGCCTGATATTAGTTTTAAGAAAGATGTGTTGTGTGATGCATGTCATAGAGGGAAACAGATAAAATCAAGTTTCACATCTAAAAACCATGTATCAACCTCTAGACCTCTTCAGTTGTTACACATGGATCTGTTTGGACCAGTTAATGTTGCCAGCCTGGCTGGAAAAAAATATGGATTTGTCATAGTTGATGACTATTCTAGATACACACGGGTACTCTTCCTAACACACAAGGATGAGTCTTTTAATGCTTTCTCGGTATTCCGCAAAAGAGTACAAAATGAGCAGGGTTTCTGTATCTCTACCCTTAGAAGTGATCATGGGGGAGAATTTGAAAATGAGCAGTTTAGACAGTTTTGTGAGGAGAATGGAATCTCTCACAATTTCTCTGCACCTAGAACTCCACAGTAAAATGGAGTGGTTGAGAGAAAGAATAGATCTCTGCAAGAGATGACTAGATCTATGCTCAATGAAAATAATCTCCCTAAGTACTTCTGGGCAGAAGCTGTAAACACTGCTTGTTATGTACAAAACAGAATACTTATTAGGCCTTTTCTAAAAAGGACTCCTTATGAATTGTGGAAAGGAAAAAGTCCCAACATATCTTATTTTCATGCTTTTGGATGTGAATGTTTTATTCTGAACACCAGAGATAATCTTGGAAAGTTTGATTCTAAGGTAGATAAAGGTATTTTCCTAGGTTATTCTGAAATGTCTAAGGCTTTTAGAGTTTACAATTCAAGAACTTCTATTATTGAAGAATCTGTTCATGTTAAATTCAATGATGGATTAAAGACTAATAAAGAACTATCAGATCTAGAAGTTGATCTTGCAGGTCTTGATATAAACAAGTCAGAAAGTCAATAACATGATCTAACCAAAACAGAACATGTGCCTGAGGCTGACAGACAAGTGGAACAAACGAGTCAGTAGACAAGTCAAGATCTTCATGATGATCTCAAAAGGGATTGGAAGTTCAACACTCATCACACTAAGGATCTTATTATTGGAAATTCTTCTGAAGGAGTAAGAACCAGATCCACAGAAATCCTTCTGATCCTAGAGAATCTCATTTTAAGGCTGTTAAAAGAATATTTAGATATTTGCTTGGAACTACTAATCTTGGTTTGTTGTATTTAAGATCAAAAGAGTACAGATTAGTGGGATATTGTGATGCTGATTTTGCTGGAGACAGAATAGAAAGAAAAAACACCAGTAGAGGATGTCACTTCATTGGAGCAAGTTTAGTCTCACGGTCCTGCAAGAGGCAGACAACCATTGCCCTGTCTACTGCTGAAGCAGAATACATCTCTGCTGCTGGTTGCTGCTCTCAACTCTTATGGGTAAAATATCAACTTAAGGATTACTCTATTTATGAACATAACATATCTGTATGGTGTGATAATTCCAGTGCTATATGCTTAATTAAAAATCCAATTCAGCATTCTAAGGCTAAGCATATTGAAATCAAACATCATTTTATTAGGGATTATGTTCAGAAAGGCATCTTTGATATTAAGTTTGTTAAAACTGAAAATCAATGGGCCGATATGTTCACTAAACCCCTCGCATAATAAAGGATTTTATTTATTAGAGATAATCTAAACATGCATTGCATTGTTGAATGACTTGTCTGAATGTTAACCTGTCTGTGCTTTATCACCTGTCTATGCTAAATCTATCTTTACTCCCATATACATGTTCTTTTAACTAAGCATTAGTTCAGGGGGAGTGATGATACAATAGTTTAAGTGGAGTATGTCTAATATGCTTGCTGCATTACTATGATTTTCTTAACATGTTATCTTTCCCTTAACATATCTCATAAATAAAACTTGATAACCCTTTTTGATGTTGACAAAAGGGGGAGAATGGGAGAAATGAGAAATGTGATAGAAATGTGCTATAGAAGAATGAATATGATATGAATCTTAAATAATACATGGACATGAGTATGTTTTGATAGTTGCTATAATTGCTCAGATAAATCTTAAGTAAGATTGCTCTGATAATAATTTCAAAGTAAAACAAGTCAAACTCATGTGTGACTAAGTTAAACGGATGACATAATTAATCATAATGTCTGATCAAGCATCTGCATGACCTGTCCGCTTAAGAAAATTTTAACCTGTCTGTTATATGCTATTTTCCTTGTTGATATTTTCTGAGGTTCATTAAATCATCTCAATGTTTGTCATCATCAAAAAGGGAGAGATTGTTAAGTCTCTAAAATGTCTGATGTGCATTTCCCTAAGTTTTGATGAGAACTAAACATTGGTTAATGATTTAATTAACCTTCATATTGATTGATAACCTGTCTATCTAGTGTGCAGATTAAAACTGTAAGAATCATCTCGTCCACTAAAGTGACAGAAGCGCTCGTCCAATTTAATGGCAGAAGCGCTCGTCTCCTAAAGTGACAGAAGTGCTCGTCCACTAAAGTGACAGAAGCGCTCGTCCACTAAAGTGATAGAAGTGCTCGTCTACTAAAGTAGCAGAAGCGCTCGTCCAGTGAAGTGATAGAAGTGCTCGTCCACTAAGGTGATAGAAGCGCTCGTCCACACAAGTCTTTGGACTTGCTAAGTCCTTAATGAGAAGCTCCGTCCAATGACGAGGCATATAGAGCTCGTCTACTAGGTTACGTTCAACCAGTTAAAGGAGTATCCGTCCAATGACGTGGCATATGGAGCTCATCTACTAGGTTACGTTCAACCAGTTAAAGGAGTATTCATCCAATGACGTGGCATACGGAGCTCATCTACTAGGTTACGTTCAACCAGTTAAAGGAGTATCCGTCCAATGACGTGGCATATGGAGCTCGTCTACTAGCCCGTCCGAATGTAAAATCTTAAATGGCCAGATGGACGTGGTTATTTTCAAGATGGACACGTTTATCTTATGAACGCGAATTCTATAAGAATTATCAGAATCTTATTTCAAGAACCAGAATCAAGAAAAGTCAGAAGTTACTCTCTCAAGCAACCTCGGTTATCAGAACCAAAGACCAGTTAAAGAATGCTTCCAACATGCTTTATTCCCTGGTACCTCTGGTGCTTACACGAAAAGGGAATTGTACTCAGCAAAGTACAAAAAGCTCTCTGCACAACTCTGATATGGATATATCACGATGCATAAAGCCATGATCCTTCATGTTAGAGTGCAACCAACGTTCCTATTGCATTAATGGCTGCCCATAACGACTCTATTGCATTCAATGAATTTCTGCTTGAAGCCAACATCTGAGGGAATTTCTCTAACGGATCCTAAATGCTTGAAGACTATAAATACAGAAACCATTGAAGATGAAGTATATAGAATACATATAGAGAATACACATAACATTGAAGAGCCATTGCTCCGTGCATTAAATTCTTCATTCTTTCATTCTTTATTCTTTAATCATTTGAAGTTATTACGCAGACTTTCCTAAGCTTTACATTTAAACCACTCTCTGAGTGTTAGTGAAAGATCTGTCTGTTTGAAGTTGTATTTATTACAAATCAAATCTCTCAAACAAACCTGAGTGAGCCTGAAGAGACTAAGTATGCAAAGAATACTTGTCTTGATCATGAAGAGGCTAGGTGTGCAAAGAATACTTGTCTTGGAGCCTGAAGAGGCTAGGTGTGCAAACAATACTTTGAGTCTGTAACCTGATCAGTTATAGTGGATAAATCTTGGTGCTGCCAAGGACTGGACGTAGCTCTTTGCTTTGAAGAGTTAATCAAGATAAATAACTGTGTCAATCTCTCTTTTCTTATAACCTCTTTAATTGCTTTAGTTTTCTTATACATTTATCAAAGTGGTGTGTTTGTCAAAGTCACTGTTAAAATTTCATCAGATAGGTCACCTGTCTGTCTTGTATCTTTCCACTCGTCTGAACTAAGCTTCTGTATGCGAAAAGATTTCAACTTTGTTTAAATTCTGATAAACACAATTCAACCCCCCCCCCCCTCCCCCTTCTCGTGTTTATAATTGTCTATTTCAAAGCATTCATCAAGTTAAATCCAAACTTCAGTCATTGTTCAAACTGAAAATCCTTGGTAACTTGAAATACTTCCTTGGTTTGGAAATTGCACAATCTTCCAAAGGCATTTTTCTTTCACAAAGGAAGTACATTCTTTCACTATTAGATGACACTGGATTCCTGGATTCTAAACCTGCAACTTCCCCAATGGATGCAAATTTAAAAATCAGTGCATCAAATGGAGACCCTTTGCCTAATTCCTCTCAATATCGAAGACTGATTGGCAGACTATTGTACTTGACAATTTCAAGACCTAACATTTGTATCGCAGTGAATAAACTTAGTCAGTACATGTCTGACCCAAGCACCACACACCTAGATGCTGTGCATCATATCCTGAGGTACCTCAAGACCGCTCCTGGATAAGGCATTCTCTTTTCCTCTTCCTCCCAAATCACCCTCAAAGCTTATGCTGACGCTGATTGGGGTAGCTGCCCTAACTCAAGGAGATCAACTACAGGAATTTGTGTGTTCCTTGGTGACTCTCTAGTATCTTGGAAATCCAAGAAACAACATGTAGTTTCTAAGTCCTCAGTAGAAGTAGAATATAGGGCCTTTGCCTCAGCAGCCAGTGAAGTTACTTGACTCACTCAGTTACTCATGGATTTCGAAATCACCATTGGTCCTACCTTACTATTTTGTGATAATCAGACTGCCATACACATTGCCTCTAATCCTACATTTCATGAAAGATCCAAGCATATTGAAATAGATTGCCATTTTGTAAGGGACGAAGTTTCTGATGGTATGATAAGACTTGTCCATGTTAATTCAAAACATCAAATTGCAGATGTGCTCACAAAGGTTGTTCTGACTCCATTGTTCAACTCATTATTATCCAAGATGGGCATATTCAACATATATGACCCACCTTGAGGGGGAGTTTCACACTTTGTAATTATCATTTCAGTTAGATACAGTTAATGTCAGTTAGCTAAATTAGTTATCAGTTAGTTATAACTACTGTCATAGGGAAGTTCATTTCCAGCTGAGCTATATATTGGCCAATTGTGTACATTTCAATTTAATTCCAATGAGAATGATTTTCTCTCCTTTCTCTTCTCTGATTGCACAATTATAATAGTTAGGGTCCAATCTTGGAGAAACATGGTTCTAGGTTAATAGCATTGTGGAATGGTGGTTCAACGACAATGGTTCAATTGTAATCACTAGAATAAATGGCGGAAGAAAAACATAAAAAGGAAATGCAACCTTATGTTCTCTTTTCACTCTCTCTTGTTTATATCTATAGTATTTTCACTTGGCACTTGTATGATTGAGTCGAGGGAAGGTTTAGATAACACGTTCTAATCCTAATAATAGTCTTCCAATCTAATCTTCTCCTAGTTGTGCTTTTTGTGTGTTTTCTTTTTGCTTTAACCATGGTTGTCAAAACCGGACTAAACTAGTCGGTTCGATCGGTCAGACCGGCAACCGACCTGTCATCCGATCCGGACTACCCACATAATCGTTCTGTAATTGAACCAGATTAATTAAAAACCATCGAACCGGTACAAAACCGAGAAAACCGGCGGTTCACCAGGTTTTCACCGGACTGTCTTTTGCTTCTTGAATCTGGCGGCCCAAGCGACCACTGACGACTGGAACTGCTTCATCCACACATTTTCGCTTTCTCTGACTTGAGACCTAAAAAGCAGAGAGAAGACGACAAGGTACGAGAGAAAGCAGAGAAACGGGATGAGTTACAGATACAATGGGGTGAGAGAAAGAAGGAAGAAGAAGAAGGATGAGAGCCCAAGTGACCTCTGACGACTGGAACTGCTTCATCCACACATTTTCGCTTTCTCTGACTTGAGACCCAAAAAGCAGAGAGAAGACGACAAGGTGCGAGAGAAAGCAGAGAGACGGGACGAGTTACAGATACAAAGGGGCGAGAGAAAGAAGGAAGAAGAAGAAGGATGAGAGTTGGGAGTTGGGACGTTGGCCATGAAAGCACAGCAGAAACAAAAGTGAGAAACTGAAAAGAGAGGGGGGCGCACTAAAGTAGAAGAGTGAATGAAAATTAGGGTTGGTTGCATCTTAAGGGTCTGATTGGTTTGTTCCTTGTTTCATGTTTTCATTTCCTATTTTTGGAAGCAATTACGACAAAAATCATCATAAAACTATCATATTGTTTTCATTATGTTTCTTGTTTTCAAAGACTTGTACAGGAAACAGTGAAAACAAGCAAAATGTTGTTTTCATTGTTATAATGATATTTGCTGTAATTACTTCTAAAAATAGAAAATAAAAACAGGAAACATGGAACAAACCAATCAGGCCTTCAAAAATGGGTCTTTTATGTTTTCGTTATTTTGACAACCTAAGTTCATTTATTATTCTGTTTATGATAGAATGGACTTAATTAAGCACTACCCTTTGCAAGTTGAATGGCTATTAGCTATTTGGAGGAAATATGAACTTATCTTAAGTTGAATGGCTATTACCATGGCCTATCGGGTCAAAAGCCATTAGAATGGACTTGTTTTTAAAAATCTTTACTCATTCTCAATGTTGTAAAAATAACAAATAAAACAAATAAAATAGATAAATAAAATAAATATAGAAAAAGATGAAAAACATCAATAAAATGTTTATAGTATGATACGTGTGAAATCACATTATTTGTAAGGATTATTTTGCTCACAATAGAATTATATTAATCAAATTGTAAAGTTTTTCAGAATTCAACAGACTCTTCCAGAATAACTATATTATTCTGGATGTCATAACAGCAAGAATTACATCAACTCTCACTATCAAAAAATAAAAAAATGTGAGGATGAAAAGAGATGAAATTCAGAAAACTCCCAAAATCACTTCAAAGTTCAAACGCAGGACCAAAATCACGATTTTCTTTATTTTTTAACTAAAGCTAAAAACAAAAGTACAAAGGTGTCTTTTCTTAAATATCACGTGAACACCACACCCAAAATGGAATGACTACCATATTATATATTCTCATTTGTAACCTTTTGTGTGATATTGGTTTGTGAAATTCGTTAGTATATAATGAATAGTTTATAGTGGATGAAAAAATTGTTTCGTTTGGTAATCGTTTTTAAAATTAATGTATAACGTTTTTTTCAGACGCTACTTGAAGTAGCGTTTGAGCTTATAGCGGATAGTTTATCATTTTTTCTTCCATTTTTATCCCTACTATCTTAATTAAATTCCTCAATTATCCTTAGCTACTAAAATAAAATACTAATCATTTAATATAATATATAAATAAGAATTAAACTCACTACTTAGATTTAAATTTAAGATAAAAAAATAGAAA
The DNA here is from genome assembly GCA_030762895.1 of Sophora flavescens. Classification (NCBI taxonomy): domain Eukaryota; kingdom Viridiplantae; phylum Streptophyta; class Magnoliopsida; order Fabales; family Fabaceae; genus Sophora; species Sophora flavescens. Next base: position 38,532,241 of record CM061067.1, on the reverse strand, counting down.
TGTATTTTTATCTATAAAAATAAAATTTATATAAAAATCATATGATAATAATTTTTTTATTATTCCATTTTATTTATTAAAAATAATTAAAACTAAATTAACAATAAAATTAAAAAAATACTTTATTTTTTAAATGATAAATAATTTAAAATAAATTAATATTTTAAAAGTGATAGTTATTTCAAAATAAATAATATATATATATGATTTATATAAAAAAAATACAAACATATCATTTTATGTCATTTTACGTTTATCAGCTAGTTTTATCAAACACTTCAAATCCAATTCGTTAGCTAATCCGTTATCCGTTATTTGCTAGCTTATCCATTATCAACTAGCTTATCCACTAATCATTATCCACTAACTTATCCGCTATCCGATAGTTTTTACCGGAGTTTTTTTTTTTTTTATCCTTTGATTTAATCCATTGTACGTTAATAAGAGGAGACAAAATGCACCGTTGGCCTTTAATCAAATAAAATGTGATTTAATGGATTTAAAACTCATTAAAATGCTTTCAATGTGAAATGAAAACCCATGTTATATTTAAATGTAATTAGACAAGCTAATTAAAACCAATAAAAAGAATCAGAACAATAATTGAAATGTTTAAGGAAATTAATTTTAATAAATGGTAACAAGAGTGATTTAAAATATTTCAAAAACAAATTATTTTGGAATAAAATTTCCAGCCCTCAAATCATGATGCTCTAATAATCACTTTTTTCTCAAATAACTAATTAAATATTCCAATACTTAATATTAGTATGTTAATTTATTAAAAAAATTACATAAATAATATATTAAATTAATATCGGTTAGACCACGATTTGACCATGGTTTAACCAGCGAACCTTAAATCGGTATCTTCAGCAGTTCAACGACCGGTCCTGTTTTAAAAATATTTATATATAAAAGGAGTAGAGAAACTTCTATAAAAATTTCCCCCAAAAAAATATGGGTAATATAGTAAAAATGACAACTTCTAAAATGACATCTTTATATATAAAAGGTGTAGAGAAATTTCTACAAAAATTCCCCCAAAAAATGTGGGCCATCTTTATATGTAAAAGGAGTAGAGAAATTTCTATAAAATTTTCCCCCAAAAAATGTGGCCAATATAATAAAAATGACAACTTCTAAAATGATATTAAAATATTAGAAAATTGCAGTTTTTGAATGTGGGTAATATAGCAAAAATGACAACTTCTAAAATGACATTAAAATATTATAAAATTGCGGGGGGGGGGGGGGGGGGGTTTCAAGCAAAATCAGTTTTAATATCTTTATATATAAAAGGAGTAGAGAAACTTCTATAAAAAATTTTCCCAAAAAAATGTGGGCATTATAATAAAAATGACAACTTCTAAAATGACATTAAAATATTAGAAAATTGTGGTTTGTTTTTTCAAGCAAAATCAGTTTTAATATAAATATGATGAGAAGTTACTTCACATCGTGGATTGAAGTTACTTATATGTGACCAACAACAACAAATTTCCAATATGACTTTTAATGTATCTTTATACATAAAAGGAGTAGAAAAACTTCTATAAAAATTTCCCCCAAAAAAATGTGGGTAATATAGTAAAAATGACCACTTCTAAAATGTCATTAAAATATTAAAAATTTACGGATTTTTTTTCCAAGCAAAATCAATTTTAATATCTTTATATATAAAAGGAGTAGATAAACTTCTATAAAAATTTCCCCCAAAAAAATATGGGCAACATAGAAAAATGACAATTTCTAAAATTACATTAAAATATTAGAAAATTACGGTTTGTTTTTTCAAGCAAAATTTCTAATATAAATATGATGGGAAGTTACTTCACGTCATGGATTGAAGTTACTTATATGTGACCAACAACAACAAATTTCCAATATGACTTCTAATGTAGTTCACAAAGAAGTCTTTCAAAATTTACAATAGGTAACTCATACTTCATAAATTATTTGTTTGGGTTGTTTTGACTTAAGGGATTATATTTTACATTCTTGAATTGTGAATTTTAGAAGTAAGAAATTTTGTGTGAATTGGTCATGTTGCCTATCACAAATCCATTGATATTTTAATAACATTGGTATCATTGTTTACGATGACACCTGAACATGAATCAATGATGCGGTTTGAGGACGTGGTTCCAACATTAGGGAATCTTTATATATAAAAGGAGTAGATAAACTTCTATAAAAATTTCCCCCAAAAAAATATGGGTAGTATAGTAAAAATGACAACTTCTAAAATGATATTAAAATATTAGAAAATTGCAGGGTTTTTTTTCATTAAGAAAAATTAGTTTTAATATTTTTATATATAAAAGGAGCACAGAAACTTCTATAAAAATTTTCTCCAAAAAATATGGGCAATATAGTAAAAATGACAACTTCTAAAATGACATTAAAATATTAGAAAATTGCGATTTTTATTTTCAAGCAAAATCAGTTTTAATATCTTTATATATAAAAGGAGTAGCGAAACTTCTATAAAAATTTCCCCCAAAAAAATGTGGGTAATATAGTAAAAATGACAATTTCTAAAATGACATTAAAATATTAAAAAATTGCAACGGTTTTTTTCCAAGCAAAATCAGTTTTAATATCTTTTTATATAAAAAGAGTAGAGAAGCTTCTATAAAAAATTTCTCTCAAAAAATGTGGGCAATATAGTAAAAATGACAACTTCTAAAATGACATTAAAATATTATAAAATTGCGGTTTTTGTTTTCAAGCAAAATCAGTTTTAATATCTTTATATATAAAAGGAGTAGATAAACTTCTCTTACTGGATTCTGAACAACCGGGGATAATATTATATTATTGGACAAAAACATTTTGCTTTTCACAACAAACAAACTATGTTAGTTGTATGTGTTGTTTTTATAGTCATTTACATTATTTAAGTTTTTCAATTTTTAAAGTTTATAATAGCACTATTTCTTTTTTACTTGTCTTTTTTAAAAAAAGAAAATTTACAGCTAACACATAAGGTTAATTTTCAAAGTTTTTTGATTTTCACATATACATCAGTCTAAATATTTCTAATTGATGAATGGTATCATGGAACTATTAAATATGACAACAATAAAATGATGTTATTAAAGTTTTAGTAAAAAAATGCCATTGTCATTCGTCATAGTAAATCTGTTCATTTTGATTTAGTTTTGTATCTTGTTACTATATGGAAAATTAATGTATAGGAACCACTTAGTAATTTAGTTAGCATATCATATTAATTTGCATGATAAACGCTTGCAAGGAAGCCATGTCAGCAAAGCAAATTGTACCTATAAGATTTTATTTACTTCAAGCTTACGAGTTCTAAGAAATATTATTTTTTGTAATCATATTTTAAACAAAACACGTAATTGACTAAAACATGAATTCTGATTTGAGGAAAGATATTGATAATTGATACTATTTTCCAACAAGTAATGGAACTGGAAGATGCACTGATAGCTGAAGAGCAACATTGGCAATAGTTGAGATTATTGTTCATTTTCAAAAACTATTATATTGCAATTCGTTATTATTGTTTATATTTGTCACAGTAGAGAAATTTGGTTAATCGCTTTTGTGACTGGAAGTTTGAACATAGTATTAGTCATAAATTTCAAACTATTTTGTCATTGATGATTTAATTTTAAATTTTAACTAAATACTATTGTACAATGCTTTTCTGTAATTGTAGTGACAAAGGTTTTCAAACAACAACATATCATAAATTGATTTTTTTTACTAAAAATATCATTTTGTCTATCAATAAAAAATCCAAATTTTACACAAATATCATTAAACTTATTCATTCTTTCGTCTATCTATCTGCTCTTCTTTTACTACACGAATACTTATTCTTTACTATTTTAATTTATTATTTTTTATACTAAAGCATCAAAATTATTTAAAAAAATTTAAATATTTCTTTTTACACATAATTCTTTCACGCATCGCGAGTCATGGTGAAAAGTATTGAGCCAAAACTGCAAGTTAAGAAAAAAACGGATACACATATATGACAAATCCTAGAAACTACAAGACAAATTAAAGTAAAATTATAAAATTATTACAAAATTAACATAAAAATATAAATCTTAAACCAAATTTTCAAAAATCATCCTCAATCATTGAAAATAAAAATTTATTGTGTATAGCATCCTGACATCTGAGAAATATCCAACATAGAGATGGGGTTTTTGACCAAACTGAGTTCCTTTTAGAAACTATTTACCAGTTTAGGGTTATTCTGAAACTATTTACCAATGGGGTGTCGTTTTGAATATTTTATTATTTTTCGGTCTGACGGGTCAAAGGTGCCACTGATGGCGCCATTGAAGGCGCCACTGCAGATGGCGCCACACTTTTTATAAAAAAAAAAAAATCAAAAGAGAGGCACCAAATGCAGTGGCGCCTCTGCCCCTACGTACTGCTACAGTAGCACACTATAGCGATACTGTAGCAGCACCCCCCCCCCCCCCCTCTTGTTTTTTTAATTTTGACTTTTTTAAAAAAATAAAAAATTTATTTCTAAAAAAACCCATTCACCAGATAATGAACTGAATTCACCAAATATTTGCACATACTTAACAAAAAAATTTATTTCTCAAAAAAACCTATTGACCAGATAATGAACTGAATTCACCAGCACTTTTTTTTTTAAAATTTTGACTGTTTTAAAAAATAAAAAAATTATTTCTAAAAAAGCCCATTCACCAGATAATGAACTGAATTCACCAGATATTTGTACATGATTCACCAGATATTTGCACATACTTAACCAAAAAAATTATTTCTCAAAAAAACATATTCACCAGATAATGAACTTAATTCACCAGATATTTATACCCGATTCACCAGATATTTGCACATACTTAACCAAAAAAATTATTTCTCAAAAAAACCATTCACAAGATAATGAACTGAATTCACCAGATATTTGTACACGATTCACCAGATATTTACACATACTTAACCAAAAAAAATTATTTCTCGAAAAAACTCATTCACCAGATATCTAAACTGGTAAATAGTTTCTAAAAAGAACCTAGTTTGGTCAAAAAGTCGAAAAAGAGAAAAATGTTCGCGGAAGAGAATGGTTTGAAGGGAGACCCAAGGCTCCCAGCCATCTCCCAAGCAGGGAATTGATCTCGGTTTTTTTACCAAGCTGGGTTCCTTTTTGATAAAGTATCTATATAAAAAAACAAGAAGTAATAAAAAAAATCCCGTAATAATGAGTAGCAAATAATATCGCAGCAGGCATAAAAAAATAATAGCAATAACAATTTACACCAATAAATATTCATCAATTATTATAGTAGTAAAAAAAATTATTTGGTGAGAGCATTGCAGAAAATCTCCGGAGTGAAATTAAGAAGATGGGTTTACCTGAGATGAATATTCCTTGATCCTGTCGCTGATGGTTCCGTCTAAAGCTCTCTCAGCAATAAATATTCATCATTTTACCTGAGATGAATATCTCTTTTTTGACTTTTTGACCAAACTGGGTTTCTTTTAGAAACTATTTACCAGTTTAGATATCTGGTGAATGTATTTTTTTGAGAAATAAATTTTTTTGGTTAAGTATGTGTAAATATCTGGTGAATTCAGCTCATTATCTGGTGAATGGTTTTTTTGAGAAATAATTTTTTTGGTTAAGTATGTGCAAATATCTGGTGAATCGGGTATAAATATCTGGTGAATTCAGTTCATTATCTGGTGAATATGTTTTTTTGATAAATAAATTTTTTGGTTAAGTATGTGCAAATATCTGGTGAATCATGTACAAATATCTGGTGAATTCAGTTCATTATCTGGTGAATGAGCTTTTTTAGAAATAAAATTTTTATTTTTTTAAAACAGACAAATTTAAAAAAAAAAAGTGCTGGTGAATTCAGTTCATTATCTGGTGAATAGGTTTTTTTGAGAAATAAATTTTTTGGTTAAGTATGTGCAAATATCTGGTGAATCATGTACAAATATCTGGTGAATTCAGTTCATTATCTGGTGAATGGACTTTTTTAGAAATAAAATTTTTATTTTTTTAAAAAAGTCAAAATTTTAAAAAAAAAAGGGAGGGTGTTACAATAGCGCTACAGTGCGAGTCAAAATTAAAAAAAGGGGGGCTGCTACAGTAGCGTTATAGTGCGCTACTCTAGCAGTACGTTGGGGCAGAGGCACCACTGCAATTGGCGTCTCCCCTTTTGATTTTTTTTTTATATAGAAAGTGTGGTGCCATCTGCAGTGGCGTCTTCAATGGCGCCTTCGACCCGTCAGACCGAAAAATAATAAAATATTTAAAACGACCCCTCATTGATAAATAGTTTCAGAATAAACTTAAACCGATAAATAATTTCTAAAAGGAACCAGTTTAATCAAACACCCGTAGAGATGCGTGATGCAATACAGCAACCGTTTTGAAATGAAAAGTAAACGTGGGACAAAAATATTTATACGAGAATATCCTTGTACGTGGCAGTCGAACTTTAGACGCATCACATATCATACGTACCACGATCTACTCCTCAAATTATCTAATGGATCTTCGAAAAAAAAAAACTATCTAATGGATAATGCTATTTGATTATTATGCATAACGTCACATATTGCAATGTGTTCTAATTCTAGTCCAAAAGTGTATATTTAAGAACTTATCTGATCTTGTCAATATTAAGTATGTGTTTGGATGAGCGTTTGATAAATATGATTTTGGGAAGAATTGATTTTTTATAATTGATTTTGGTTAAAACGAGTTGAAAGTGAAGTGATTTATGTTTGGATGCATTCATGGAAAAGTGAATTTTACTACTTCTTGTTGTTTGGATAGTTTGAATCAAAATTACTTTTGAGTGTTAAATTACCAAAATGGGTTTTAATATATATATATATATATATATATATATATATATATATATATATATATATATATATATAATACGTACGTTTATTAAATTATGAAAGTATTGTATTTTTAGAAAGTTAAACATGTCTTATTTACTAGAAACATCCCATGCCCCACGATTCCTTCCCTTTCTGCATATCTCTCTATTCCAAACCACTTGCGGCAAATATTAGATCAAAACCACCGTTTTTTATTTTTTGATAACAAAAACCACACCGTTTTTTCTTCTGTTTATTTCCTTTCTTTATTTCTTTTTTCTCTCCAAATACAAGGGTGCAGTCCCCACCTCATCTCCACTTTTCTGTTCAAATTCCCTCTGCCACCAATGGTTGCCGGTTCCCTCTTCCCCTCTTTCATTTTACTGGATGCACGTCAAATTATTTTTCTTTGATTTTCATATCTGCCTCCTTTGATTTTTCATCCTTAACTTTCTTTGATTTTCTGGATCTGGATGCATGTCTCATGATTCATGAAGTTGGGATGAATATTTTTCTAATAGGTTTTTGATGAGTTACAAGGAAGGGTAAAGATGAGAACATAACTCCACCTCTGATGTCAAAGCGATTTTGCATCACCCAGAAGCTAATCTGTCCTGCTTCAACTTCAACGTGCTTTTGATGTCCCAGAATCGCGTGTCTATTGTTTGCCAAACACCTGGGTCATCAACCTTTAAGCATGTTTAGAGGCTAAACACACGTCTAATGTGAAAAAAAATTGGAACCAAACACCCACTGAGTATGTGTTTGGATAAGTGTTTGACAAACTTGATTTTGGAAAAAATTGATTTTGTAGAATTGATTTTGTTTAAAAGTGAGTTGAAAGTAAAGTGATTTATGTTTGGATGCCTTTATGAAAAAGTGATTTTTATCAATTCTTGTTGTTTGGATAGTTGAATCAAAATTGTTTTTGGATGTGCAATAGAAGAGGTCATAAATCATTGACCCAAGATTATCTCTCAGAATCAATTTTCTTCCAACGTGGAAGCTACAAAATTTAGTGTGTGTTTGGATGAGCGTTTGACAAACGTGATTTTTGGAAGAATTGATTTTGTATAATTGATTTTGATTAAAGTGAGTTGAAAGTGAAGTGATTTATATTTGGATGCATTCATGAAAAAGTGATTTTTACTATTTCTTATTGTTTGGATAGTTTGAATCAAAATTGCTTTTGAGTGTTAAATTACCAAAATGGGTTTTAATATATATATATATATATATATATATATATATATAAAATACGTACGTTTATAAATTATGAAAGTATTATATTTTTAGAAAGTTAGACATGTCTTATTTACTAGAAACAGCCCACGCCCCACGATTCCTTCCCTTTTTTCTGCATATCTCTCTATTCCAAACCACTTGCGGCAAATATTAGATCAAAACCACCGTTTTTTATTTTTTGATAACAAAAACTAGACCGTTTTTTCTTCTGTTTATTTCCTTTCTTTATTTCTTTTTTCTCTCCAAATACAAGGGTGCAGTCCCCACCCCATCTCCACTTTTCTGTTCAAATTCCCTCTGCCACCCATGGTTGCTGGTTCCCTCTTCCCCTCTTTCATTTCACTGGATGCATGTCAAATTATTTTTCTTTGATTTTCATATCTGCCTCCTTTGATTTTTCATCCTTAACTTTCTTTGATTTTCTGGATCTGGATGCATGTCTCATGATTCATGAAGTTGGGATGAATATTTTTCAGATAGGTTTTTGATGAGCTACAAGGAAGGGTAAAGATGAGAACATAACTCCACCTTTGATGTCAAAGCGATTTTGCATCACCCAGAAGCTAATCTGTCCTGCTTCAACTTCAACGTGCTTTTGGTGTCCCAGAATCGCGTGTCTATTGTTTGCCAAACACCTGGGTCATCAACCTTTAAGCACGTTTGGAGGCTAAACGCACGTCTAATGTGAAAAAAAAGTGGAACCAAACACCCACTTAGCTTCAAGAAAAACTTGATTTTGGGATTAAAATCACTTTTCAACTTAGGAGCCAAACATCAACAATATTTGGTCAAACCACGTTTGAAATGGTCAAACGCATTTCTATTGGTACAAACCATCAAACCAAACACACACTAAGTCAATATAACAGAAGTTGTTGTTAAGTCAATATAACAGAAGTTGTTGTTATAAAAAAATATATAATAGAAGTGGAGCTGGGTATGCGGACCGGTTCGTTTAAGTCCGGTTCACATTGGTATGCATTGAAAAGGACCGAATCTAAAAATCCGCATGATAAGTGGACTATGAAAAACAGAGTCCGCGTCTCCAGTCGTTCGCTTAGTCCGTGAACTAAACGGGCTGTCTGTGGACTTAGCACCAGTTTTTTTTTTTCAATCAAACATCAAAAACAAATAATGACTTGAATAGAAAAGCAAACCAAATAAACATTAAATCCAAAGCACATACCAAACCAAGAAAGGAACGAACCGGACGAACACAAGACAAGGATTGTGAGGCTGAGGCTGAGGCAGAAACCGTCGAAGATCTGAGGCAATGGCAAGGACGAACACAGAACACAGGACATCAATGGCAGCCGCAGGCGGAATGGTGGTGAGGGCGTGAGGCTGAGGTCCGCGGATTGGTGGTGACTGGTGAGGCTGAGGCAGATTATTAGGGTTAGGTCACTTCACTTGACTCACTTAGTCACTTCACTTGACTCACTTAGTTAGGGCCCATGCTGAACCGATTATTGTAGCCCGATATAGTTAATAAATTATTATTTTTTATTAAAAGTGTACCAATCTGTGGACGAGTCTGCAAATCCATGGATCGGGTCTGCTAAACCCTGCGGGTTAAACGGACCGGACCCAAAAAGCCTGTATTTAAATGAACTCGTTTTTTACCTAATCCAAATTTGTGTGGATTGTGGATTAAACAGACTGTCCACGAACCCAGATCCATATACCTAACTCTAAATAGAAGTTGTCTCTCCTTCTCTCCTTTTTATTTTATATTTTATTTTGGGTATTTAACATAAGCTACCTGTGAAGGGCGAGATGCTTAGTATTAAAATTTCCAAATTTTAAAATAACAAATCCATACTCAAATTTCAAAACAATATTAATTTTAGATCCATTAATATAGTTCAAAACTTACTGACTCCCAATTTTGTAAGATAAAATTGAACTTAATGAGTGATATTATATGAAGTTAAAATACTGATATGATGTACTTAATTATTTATTAAAGGCAGACATGATCACCAATAGTAGGAATTGCCAAGTCAAATGCTAGATTCCTTGTCACTGCTAAGTTCCTGAAATCAAAAGACTAACTGTTCCTCGATCGATTCACGAGCACTACTAAATCACGACTGCCAATGGGGTAAGTCGTGGAATGTTTGATTATTATGTTCGTGACAACAGAGGAGAATTAGTCTAGTATATTATAATAAAAATAAAAATAATAATATTAATAATAACTAGGCGTCTCCCACTACGGGCCAATGGGTTAAGGGCTTAAGGCCTAGAGTGTCGTCCACATGAATCAATATTAGTTGTCAATAGTTCATTCACTACAACATTTTTTTCTTCTGACAACACTTATTTTTCTAACAGGTATAAAATGTTGCCAAAAAATACATGCTGAATAAGTGTTTCCATAACTTCAATAGGGAAAAGTTTTAAAATATTACTATCATAATTCTTTTTCCAATGCTCGATGATTGTTCCCGTAATTTGGAGAACAATTTTTAATTGTTACATTATTAATCATAAAATGCTACATTTCACATTAAAAAAAGTTACATTTCACAACTATTACCTTAATTATTCCGTCCAAAAAAAACTATTACCTTAATTAATTAATTGATTAATATTTAATTAATATAAGTGGCGCTAATTTCTTTTCTCATCAAAGGTATGATTGTCCTTTTCTCATCTTTCTTTCTTTGATTTTTGTTCAATTTCTGTTCTAGTATTCTTTGAAAAAAGCCATATGGTTGTACGCATGAATTTTTCCCTTTTCTATTCTTCAAACGCTGTTCTGCATTTTCTCCTTTTCTGAGAAGGTGAGTTATTTACTCCAATCACTTGTTCCATTTCCAATCTCCTTTTCTCATGTGGCACTTCACACTCATTTTTTGTTTTTTTTTGTTCCAATAGATATTTTTGTTTGTTTTTTTTTGTTCGAGATTCTCAGTTGGTTTCGTGTGAAGCGTTCGATTTTTTATCCCTTTTTTCTAAAATAAAAATCAGTGCCAATCATTATTTACATTTTTGTTTTTGTAGTATTTTTTTAGGTTATGATTAATCCTTATTCTGCCTCGGCATTTAATTTTGGATAGCAACGAATGACTTTTTGGTTTTTTTTTCCTAATTTCGTAGGTTTAAGCTCTTTTTTTTTTTCCAAAATAGCATTAGCACAGTTGATACTTTACAGTAGCAATGGCGTTTAGGTAGCCCTATTACGATGAGCATCATACAGCAGAATAGCCAGAGGATTATAAAATATTACGTGCATGTTTGGAATTGAGGTGGGAAAGGCTAGAAGCACTTTTGTAACTCATAAGCTCCAATGGATACCTTCATGTTGGAAGTGCTTTTGAGAAGATTAGACTCTATTTCAAACATGCTATCCTTATTTATCAAATTAAACGTGTCTGGGTCGAATATTACTTATTATTTATTACATTTTGTATTATCATATATTGTACATTCATATGCTTCATAATATTTGAGTTGTTATTGGTTAAAACAGAGAATTTTTCAGATATTTATCTGGAATAATTAGGCATAGGTATTTACATCATCTAGATATTTATGTTGGTTTCCCTGGCTGTACAACTCGTCTTCTTATGCAATTACTTTGTTGGTGTAGTTATAGCTGTGGAGGACTTTTCTACTTACACCTATTAAGCTCATCACCGCAATTACTTGCAAGCTATCTTGTGGCGAGGTAAAACTTGATACCATTTTAGGAGGTTTGAAGGCTGACAATCAATTGTTTTACATTGTGACGGCACAGTTTGAAGGCACTGCTCGAAACATTTGTTATAAGCTCTTTAGTATATTTCATTCTGCCATATGATTGTTTTTGGGCACCATTCTAAGTAGTAGCTTATGATTTCTGTTAGTGATAATACATTGATAATTTCAAAATACAATTTTATTAGGCCTATACTTTATTTGTTTATATCAGTAGGCTTCTTTCTCTCTAAAAATATTTGTTTAATTTTGATGCCATGAGAGATTAATAATACAAATATAGACTTACTTTAATATCCACAACTTTGTTTTTCTTGGATATAGCCTTACTTTAATATCCACAAATATATCTTGTTGTATGAGATGCTCTATGGTCGTACACCGTTTAGAGGAAATCAGGAAAGAATATACAGAAGACATTTATTTAAGAAGATTTATTGGTTGAACCGTTGAAGGATCATGATATATTAAAACAGAATCGTAAAACTCAGATTGGTCATTGACTCACTCAACCAACTACTCACGGGTTGAAATAGATGAATCAGTTTATATGAATTTGTAACATATATATATATATATATATATATATCTTATTTGACAAATATGTAACAAGAGGGTGTGGTGGGACTCTCTTTGACAAGTACAATAATAAGGTAACTTATACCTTATTGGTTAAGCTTGTTAAACTGAAATCTGTGTTTAATTCATTGTTTTTTTTTTATAAACTAATTTATTTAGCTTACCGGAGCACGGTTCTAATCTCATTCTGCCCGTTCTGAAATTATGGAGTGTGTATAGAGGCTCTTGAGGCGCGTGTGGCAGACTGATAGACAGGGTGGGAGGCTGAGGTGGGAGGAGAATTGTCTGACTTTAAATATTTAAAGTCAGGTGACTTTAGTGATTAGTAGTCATTAGATCAATCCAACGAACCAAAATAAAACCAGAATAATGAATAGGTTATTAACAATAAAACAAAATATTAAGGAATTAGGAAAATACTTAGAAATATTAGAAACAATAGAACCAAATGAATATATCATTTATCACCAAGAATTGGTTAGAAAAAGGATAAGAAAATTAAAACAAGAATTAGAAAATTGTATAGGATAATGGGATTATCCGAATAATTAGAAGCAGGATTCAGAGAATTAGAAAAAATATTGAAAGAATTAAATAAAAATATTATTCAATTAATTGAAAATACAGATAAAATTGCAAATTACACTTGCAATAAAATACAAAAAGGAAAAAATGAAATAGAAAATATTAAAGAAACCTTAAATAATATAATTAAAAGAAAAGAAATAAATGAAAATGAAGACATTATTAAAATAAAAATTATTTTAGAACAATTAGAAAATCTTTTAATATATGAAGAAAATAATAGATGTATAACAAAAAATGAACTAGAAGAAATTTTAGAATCTAGAAAATTAAAAGGAATAATAATTAAACAAGAACCTGAACAAGAACCTTCATGGATACCTACACCTGTATCCTCGTGGAGGGGATAAAAGAAGAATATATGGAAACATTAAGAAAATCAAATGATTTAGAAGAAATTCAACAATTATTAGAACAACTTAAAATAGTTGAAGAAGAAAATAATCAAATGCACAACATCAAAAAGATTGATAAAAAAGACACAGAAAACAATGAAAATGAAGAAATAATCTTAAATTATAGTTCCTCTTCAGAATCCGAGGAAAACCATATAAAAATGGAAAGAGGTGAATATAGTGGAAAAAGCCCTAAAAGAAAATGGGAAGAATATAAATATACACCTAAAGGAGCTTGGGATAAATATGAAACCGAAGCTATGTATAATAAAGGATATGCAAGGAAAAATAATAATAAATGGACAAAAATTCAAGAAGAATTTAAACCCCGATACCATAATACAGGGAATATACTTGACCTTGACTGTATTAGAAACAAAGAAGATGTATTATTAAGATGGACGAATGAAATAATCCTAATAATTTTAACTGACGAAAGATTTAAACAACTAAACTTTATAGAAACCAAAAATTTTGTAACATTCAAAACAACAGGAAATGTGCAAAAATTTCTAGTAGGAATTAAAGATGCAGAATGGATTAACTTTGGAAGAATGGTAGATAATAGCGCAGACTATGTTAAATTAATAATGACTCTAATACACCAAGAATTTTTAGGATATAATTTAATGGAACAAAGAGAAAAAACAAATAAAACTCTAATTGAAAATGCCAAGTCACATCTTAATAGAATGCAAATATGTGATATGTATCAAATAGAAAGTTTCATCTGTGAATATCAAAAATACTATTACCAACTAGATGAAGAAACTAAAGAAATATATAAATATATCTTTATAGATAAATTACCTTATCCGTTAAATTCAAAAATTAATAAACTTTGGGAATCAAAACCAAGAAACAAATGAATACTTTAGGAGGAATTATTAAACTCTTATACCAAGAACTGAGAGAACAATGTTTGAATAGAGAAACAATTAGACAATTGAATAGAGGAAGTAATGTCATTTGTTGTGACATTCCAGAGATAGAAAAACCAGGGAAATATGGTTGTGAAAAAAGAAAATAAAAAGGAAAAAATATTACAAGAAATCAACCTTACGAAAGACCTACCCTAGAAAAAAGAATTGTTACAAAAATAATAAAAAGAAGTATTTTAGAAGAAAAAGATCAACACCAAAGAAATACTGCCCAAAGGGAAAGAAAAAATGTGTCTGTTGGATATGTAATGTTGAAGGACATTATGCTAATGAATGCCCTCAAAGGAAAGAAAAAGATTTTAAAGAAAAATCAAAATTAATAAAACAAGTCTTCCAAATATATGAACTTGAACCCTTAGAAGAAGAACTAAGTGATTCGGAAATAAGTATATACGAATATACAGATGATGAATTATCTTCAGAAGAAGGAGAATCCGAATAGTACCTATATAAAAATATTAATAGAGAAAAATAAAAATGTAACAGAAGCCTATATAGACACTGGAGCAAGTCTTTGCCTTGCAACAGAAGCATTGATTGATAATTGGGAAAGATTAGAAAAACCATTAAAAATACAAATTGCTGATGGATCAATACATTCTTTGTATTGGATAGCAAAATGAATTACTTTGATCATACAAGGAAAAAGATTTATAATGCCGACAATATATAAACAAGAAACAGGAATAGATATAATTATTGGAAATAATTTCTTACGATTATATCAACCATTTTGTCAATATTTAACATATATTACTTTGAAAACCCCATATATTTATCAAAAACAAAAACGAGAAATTATCAAAATACCAATTATTCATGCTTCTACATGTACTTATTCATCAAAGTTTCAACAGCTGAAACGTGGTGAGATTATTAGCTTAATTTGCACAAAAATTCGCCATGCATTAGTAAATTTAGAACCAAATAGAATAATACCAGCCCATATAGAAGATCTTTTAGAAAAAGTCTGTAGTGAAAATCCTTTAGACCCAAGAATTAATAAAAATACTGAACTGGTTGAGTTAAAATTAAAAGACTCCACGAAAGAGGTAAAATGTAAACCAATGATTTACACAAAACAAGATAGAGATGAATTTGAAAAAGATATTGATGAAATGTGTAAAAAAGGATTAATTAGACCTTCGACCAGTAAACATTCAGCGCCAGCCTTTTATGTAGAAAATCATAATGAAATAAAAAGAGGTAAAAGAAGAATAATAATTAATTACAAACAAATTAACGATGCCATGGAAGGAGACGCCTATTTTCTTCCTAGAAAAGATTTAATTATTGAAAGGATTAGAAATATGGATTGGTTTAGCACCTTTGATTGTAAATCGGGTTTTTACCAAATTAGATTGACTGAAGAATCTAAAGCACTAACAGCATTCAGTTGTCCTCAATGTCAATATGAATGGAATGTATTACCAATGTGATTAAAGCAATCACCGGGAATATTTCAACGACATATATATTCAATCCTCAAAGAATTCAAAGATTTCTGTCTTATTTATATTGATGATATATTAATCTTTTCAAACAAAGGATTAGATGATCACTTTAAAAAGATAGAACTCATTCTTAACAAATGTTATGAACATGGAGTAGTTTTAAGCAAGAAAAAAGCAGTCCTAGCCCAGAATAGAATTAATTATTTAGGATTAGAAATCGAGAAAGGGAAAATAATAATGCAACGACACGTACTAGAGAAACTTCAAAATTTCCCAACAACCTTAAAGGATAAAAAGGAATTACAAAGATTTCTTGGATTACTAACATATATTTCAAATGAAGGTTTTATAAAAAATCTTGCAGCAGAAAGAAGGATCCTACAACAAAAACTAAAGAAGGATGCCCAGTGGACATGGACTGATGATGATGATAGACTTATTATAAAAATGAAAGACTTATGCCGGGATCTTCCTGAGCTATATCATCCATCGGATGACGATATAATAATTATTGAGACTGATGCCTCAAATGACTGTTGGGGAGGTGTTATGAAAGCAAAACCCCCCGGACACAAAAATGAATTACTGTGCCGATATATGTCAGGAACTTTTTCAGATAGTGAGATTAATTATCCCACTCATGAAAAAGAGACATTGGCTTTGATCCGTATGTTGGAAAAACATCGGATTTATATACTGGATAAAGACTTTATTGTTCGAACCGATTCAACTTATGTTGCCGGTTTTAAGAACTTAAATCATAAAGGAACTTATAAACAAGGACGATTGATTAGATGGCAAATGAAACTTGCCGAATACAATTACTCAATCTCTCACATTAAGGGAGATAAAAATATTCTTGCAGATATCTTATCAAGAGAATGGAGCAATCAACAACTGAAGACATACTGAAGCAGATTCAATACCAAGAAATGCTCGAGAAACAAAAGATGATGGAGCTTGACTTAATCAGAACTAACATTGAAGTATTGAAGTTTCAACTACAAAGAATGCCTATCAAAGAAGATCCAATGAAAAATATTAAACAACAGGTACAGGAAAGCACCAGCGAAAAATGGTACACTATTTTCAATGGACCACATCCAGGCATCTACAATGAATGGCATAAAGCAGCCCCACACTGCATTGGAATTTACGGAGTCCATCACAAAGGATTTCGAACCAAAGAAGAAGTAGAGAAGGCTCTGATCGACTACCAAAAAGAACAAGACAAAGACAAGGGCGTTTATCTTGGTCCAAGGACTTTCTCTGAAACCATAAAGACTCCACCAGCTCAAAAGACTTCATTAAAAATACTTGGAAGAATTCCTTCTTCCATTGATGACTATCAAATTCCTTCAAGAAAAGATCATGAACTTCAAGTTCAATTTTCTAAAGAAAATTTTTTTTGAACACCTAAAAAGACTGACCCACTGGTCCGAAAAGGAAAAAATTAATTGTTTTTACATGGTCAACCGAAATATGTTCGGAGTTAAGGCCGTAATTACTCCCGGAGCAACATCGATTTTTACATTTAATATGTTCCAGTTTGGACTTATTGAATGTCTCTACCTCAGCCAAGACTTGAAGAAATCAAATTATTTCCATATAATTTGAAAGAAGCCATCCAAAACTACCAAAAGAATGTCGCAAAGGATAGAACCATCTTCCTGAAGTTCTATTCAGCTTACTCAGACTTTGCAACTAAACAACCCACAAAGAATTTAATCTTCATTGGAGTAAGTAACAATACTTTCTCTATGCGAGATGAACCTACTGGAGAAGAATACAGCGAAGAAAAGATTGTCTTGATACTAGCAAACCAACTGGCGAGTATCTTTACTCAATGTCAATTAATTGGTAAAGACTCTTTCATAAAAGCTATGTACAAAGGTCCACATACTTTGCTACTCAGCAAAACCAGTGGAAAACTGATTCGAGAAAAAGATCTTGCACTACTGACAAACTATGAATTACCATTCTACACGCTACAAGGACTTTCCATGAATTATCAGCCAGCTGTTCTTGACTTATTGTGCTCAATGATTAAGGAGAATGGCAATCACAAATGCGAAAGATGCGTGAAGAAAGAAGACTGTCGGAAAGATGACAAGGACTCAGACGAAGCCATTATTGAAGAATGACGTAAGCACTGACGTCAACAAAGCATTATTGGAAGATGACGTAAGTAATGACGTCACCATAAATTATTAAAGCGTCTGATTGATTGTAAAATGTAATAATGTAAGGACATTTCTGTAATTTACTTAGTACCCCTACATGTATAAATAAGACTCCTCAAGGCAGAGCATCTGAAACAAAAGTTTTCAATCTCTCTCTTCTCTCTGAGAAGTTCTAAGCTTTGCTTAGCGAATCCTTGAGTGTGGATTCACCAGTTCTATGTACTCAAACCACTGATTATAAATAAAATTACTTTTATTCCTCTACTTCATTACTACTTTACTTTCATTACTACCAACTGCTCGTCGAAACCCCAACTTGACTTAGGCGGAAGGTGCGGTGGACCAAGAAACCCAGAATCACTTCAAACCCCCAGATCAAGTATGGCTCAGAAACCATTTAGTTTTATTCAGTTTATACTAGAAAGCAATCATGTCTGAAATAGAAAAAGAAATAATTAATAATACTGATGTAGAACATTTACAAATTACTGAAGAAAACGGAAACTATGAAGGAAGTATTTTAATAGATCCAAAATTATTTCAAAAGATTCAGAAGGAGGACTTGAATTTGTCTAAAGATGCAAATATGAAAAAATTAGGAGGAATAATGAAACGTTTCAATCAAAAAGAAAATATAATATATTATGGGAAAATAATTAATGAGACACCAATAGATATATCTGAAACACAATGAAACACATGCATACAACTATTAAATAAGAAAAAATTAATTGAGTTAAAAAGAAATTTAAAAAAGGAATCACATAGAAGGAAAATAGGTTATATTCATATAGGAGCAATCCAAGTCTTAATTAAGGCAACCTTTCAAGAAGGAATAGATTCACCAATCGAATTAGTTCTAAAGGATGATAGAATAACAGATCCTAAGGATAAAATATTAGGAGTAGTCGAAGGAAACTTAGCTTATGTTAAGTTAAAATTTGAAATACACCCAAATATTGGAATACCATTAGATACTCAAATATTAGACCAATCATTGACTACGGAACATAGATTTTTAAGAAACAATATAATGAGAACAGGAGACGAGATTTTCTCAATTACTTATTGTGTCAATTATGCACTAACAAACTCACATCATAGTATTACGTTTAGAAACAATGATAGAATAGATATACCAAGACTTTTCGAAGAAATAGGAAAGATTTATTATCCTAAAAGAAATGATTTAACAGAATTAGGAATTTCTATAAGAAATCCAAAATCACTAAGTTTTAGGCAGATCCCTAAACCAATTACTTTTCCAGAAACAGAAGAAAATAAAGACGAAAATATAGATAAATTATCAAATCAAGTAAGAGATCTAGCTCAATATTTGAGAAATAGAATATGAACAAAAAAAAAAAGAATTAAGAACTATTTATGAAAAATCTTATAATAAAATAAATCAAGATAAAAAGAACATAAAAGACTTTATGAATATTTATGATAATCATCTTAAAAATAAGGAAGATAAAAACCGAAAACAAATGGAAAAATATATTATAAAAAAGGAAAAAGAACTGACTAATATAAGAAATAAAAGAGAAGAACATAAAAGACAAATATTAGAAAAAATAGAAAAAATAGAAGAAATGATTTTAAAGTCAAGTCAATCAACTAGTTATTTTAAATTAACAGCACCAACTTTCGAAGATATTGATTAAAATAATGGAAATATATTCTGAGTTTGATAGTCAAACAGAGAATGAAATATTAAGCGTTTTAATAATGGATTTACCTATTGATTGTAAACAATTAATAATTGAAAAAATAAAGACTCAAGTTAGACAAGAGGATTATTATCTTGCAATTATTTCGTTAGAAATAGAATGGAATTATATGGAAGAATTAGGATTAGCTTTTGAATTTGAATATGATAGGCTATCATTATTTGATATATATGAAGAATGGGATTTATTAGATGATTAAAATGGACCACGAAATATTAAGTAGTTTGGTTATGAAAATACCCAAATACTGCAAGCAAATAATAATTAACAAATTAAAACACCAACACTAGCAAGAAGAACTCTATTTAAAACAAATAGTGCAAAGAGTACAATTAACATTTTGTGAAGAAGAACGAGATCAATTAATCAAAGACATAATGGAAATAGATGAATCTATAATAGACTATGGGTATAAATTATTAGTAACCCAAATTATGCATGAAAATAATCATCCTGATTATGCCTAATTACTACCACTACCTGGGAAGAAATAGAGTGGTACCGAATTGGTATCAGAGCCAAGTACTAGCTAATTAATCATGAGTACTCTATACATAGAAAAATTTGTTCACTATTTAAGTATGATAGCTTTAACAAATCAAAATAGAATAAAAGATTTAATTCAAAAATTAACAGAGGAAGCCACTGATACATGTAATAAACACATGAGTTACATTGTGAGTATTGTGACAGTGGAGAATACGAAAGAAAAATAGAATTAATAAAAATTTTAATTGATAAGTTAAATGAATGGACAGATCAACAAAGATCTGGATCTAACGGTCCACAATAACTGAAGTTAGGTGCCTTTACCCGCCAAAAAAGGCAGGGAAGTCGAACCCGCTGAGATGCGGGTGATGTTACAGAGCTTTGAAAGCGTACAGGTGGTTGAACCCCGAGCCGGAGAGGGATATATATAGTACAACACAAGTCAGCACTTGCAAGTGCAAGTAGTAGCAAATAAGAATGGCGTGGATTGTACGCATCAAATTACTGGCCCTTAGCTTAGGGGCCTTTCTTTTCTAAAGCGTGGTACATGGTCTACCCCATTGTTACTTACACAAACACAAGGAAGTAGTTGGCAAGTTAAGGTTTGGAATTATCCTCCTTACAAAATTCCCTTCCCCACATATTCCATCCTTTGATCCTTATTCCTTCACGTGTCCCTCAATACTAATCAACGAATCACAACCACAATTCAACTACATAACCTCCACAATCACCTTAAATTTTTCTTCAACTACCAACTGTCATACAACTTTTTCTTCTCCATTTTGGACAATGGACTCTTTTGCCTCTAGTTCTAACTCCTCCCACCACCACAACTATCACCCACGGTTCAGACCGAGCCAACCCATCTCCGACCGAATAGTCCGAGCTCTCCGCCACCGCCTCCTCCTCCTCCACCGCGCCGCTTCAACCTTCTTCATATTAGGCGCCACCGGAAACGTCTACACAGTGGCCCTATCCTCAACGCCTTCATGCACCTGCCCTGACCGTACAACCCCATGCAAGCACATCCTCTTCGTTTTCATTCGAGTCCTTGGGGTTTCCCTCGATGACGTGTGCCTTCGAAGGAGGACCCTTCGCCCTTGCCAGCTTCAACGCCTTCTCTCCACGCCAACGTTGCCGGAAGCGGTTGCTGGTGGAACGCTGCGTCAGAGGTTTCACCAGCTGTTCTTCGATAATGGAGAAAAAGGGTCAACAGGGACAAAGATAGAGATGGAGGATGGAGCAACGTGCCCGGTTTGTCTAGAAGAGATGGGGAAGGGAGAGAAGAAGTTGGTGGCGTGTAGGACATGTCGGAACGCTATTCATGAAGAGTGTTTGGAGAGATGGAAGAGAAGTAAGGGAAGAAGAACAGCTAGTTGTGTGATTTGCAGGGCAAGGTGGAGTGACAAGACAGAAGAGGATAAGTATGTGAATTTGTCCGCTTTTGTTAGCGAGGATGATATGGAACAACCTGCTGGTGTTGGATTCATATGTAATTAATGTTTCATTAGCATTGATTCTGTATGTAAAGATGGGACCTGGAAATGTTTACATTGTAATTAGTCAGAAAATTGTCTATACTTGTTTTGTTACCATTTTTTTAAGTACTGAGTTCCATAGCTCATAACTCTGTTATGGTGGCTGCGCCTGTGGCTAGATTTTTATAACTTAATGCACCAAGAGAATGCTCATAATCTGCGTACTATGATACTGCTGCAAATCAAGCTGAAAACTTTACTGCGTTTTGCTTTCACTAGTCATATGGTGTGGAGAGGCAAAAAATAATATTAAAAAAAAAGTATAACTCTAGGAGGAAGAAAGAGAGTGAACTAGTCATATTGGATGTGGATGATGGCATATATAATTATATATTATTAAATACAAATTAAGTTTTCTATTAACTTCTAGGTATGGACAGAATAATGCTTAGCAGATGAACTCCAATATCTGCAATGAACAGAAATAGCACTTTTTATGTTGTCTAAAGGAGGGTAGGAGAGGTTTTAAAACAACTTCATGTTCTAACCCTTATATTATTTAGAATAAAGGTCCAAATTGATTTTCGAAAAATTTAGGGGACTCATTTTTTATTCCTGAAAAAAATAAATTACTTATTTAGAGTTCTTCAAATTTATAAAAGCGGGACACATTACATTTCTTTCACTTCCGATGTTTGTTTACTTGCATATATATATATATATATATCTAATTAATCATCCTTCCTAATTCGTTAGTGGTTCTGTATCGCCCATGACAAATGACAAATTTTCATAGTGAAAAATGTGCACAATTTTCAGATATTAGGCTTTTTTAATTTTGCACCTTTCTTTTTAGATATTTGCATAGGCCATATAGGACAACTAACGAGTCATCCAGGATGGTTAACGAGACACGTAGGCAAGTAAACGAACGTTGAAAGTGAAATCATGGACTAATGTGTCCCACGTTTATAAATTTGAGGGATTAAATTGAAAATTTATTTTTTTAAGGACCAAAAGTGGGTCATCTAAATTTTTCGGGGACCAATTTGGGCATTTACTCTATTGTTTATTTAAAAATAGACAAGTGATGATATTTTAGTCAATGCATATAAAAAGTTTTAAAATCACTTCACCGTGCCAGAATAGAGATTTTGCTCTCCTCCAAATCCTCCAATATTTGAGAGGAGCCAAAATAGGGATTTTGCTCCCCCCTCCTCCAAAAATTGAATCAAACATGAGAGCATCCACATCCTAGCACCCCACTTTGAAGATCTTAAATGGGTACCACCATTACACATAACTCATTTTTACTTTTTATAACTTAAGCATCTCATCTCTACATCCCAGCAACTTCTAAAAAATTATTAAATAGACCCCACATCCTTACATTTCTCACAATAATTGAACAATTATATATTATAACTTGAAAAAAAAAAAATGTCAGACTCAATCACACAAGCAACGGGTGCTTGTAGAAGCACCCTCCAAATTGGAGGTGCTTAACAAGCACCTTCTCCATCGGTTCATGCATTTTAAGCATCGATGTTTAATTTCTAAGCACCCCAAAAACATCACCGATGCAGATGACCTGATAGATTTAAAAAAGTCTCTCCCCTCTCATTCCCTCCAAATCCTTCAAACCAAACACCATGTTAAGGAATCCAAATAATAAGGTTATTTATTGAAAGACTAGGTATATTTTTTCCCAACATAAATTACACTACTTTCCGTAGAAATTTATTTTTTAAAATCCTTTATACTTATTTATGGTTACGTCTAATATGAGAGAGCAATGAAGTCCCTCATAGGTGAGGGACCTCAAAAGACCGGTCCTTGCAGGTGAAACTTACATGGCACTCTCGTAATATTGGGCACAATTCCTCACCCCGTTCACTTTGCATACTGACAAGTGACGCCACTATCCAGCTATCCTTGAAGGCCTTGTTGTTTTGGCTTCAACGATTCAAGAGTGGGGTGAATTGAGTTTTCTTAAAATATTTCCCTCTTAAAAACTTTTTACAAAACTTTAGTTTTCAGATTTGTGGCCTCAAAATCTTTTACAAAATCAATGAAGGGTTTATATAAAATCTTGAATTGGAAGATGATGAAGATAAGAAAGATTAATTCAGAAAGATTAATTCAGAATAGGTTCCGGTTCAAAACTCAATAATAACAAAATACAGAAACTGATTAAGCCTTTAAAGATTAATAACAAGTTATGCAAGTTTCAGATACAAGCATTAACAATCAAGAACAAACTTGCAGGTTTCAGTTTCAGTGTATTATGCAAGATTCAATTCAAATATTGATCCTTGAGAATATAATTGAATACACAGTTATTATTACAGTTTACTCAAGATTCAGTACTGATTATGCAGATCAAGAACTGATATCAATTGAATACTTAGAACATCAAGATCACAGTTATATGCGCAAAACAGAAATTAAAGAGTTTGAGTTTAGAGATACCACACAACCAGATTTATCCTGCAGGTTCAGTCACCACCACTGTGACCTACATCTAGTCCCCACTCCACTTGTGGGTTTTCATGCACTAGCACAACAAGCTTTAGCCAGGTAGCTTGAAAAACCTTTACACCAATGAGCACTCCTTCACCTCGAGATACGACACTCTTGTGAAAAGCCTCAATGTTCTTCCTTAGGGATACCTCACCCTAATCACTCATAGAGACTCCCTCTCTCTTTACAATCAAATAAAACGAAAAATTGATTCCTAACTCTCAATAGTCAGATAAACAATTGCAAATTGAAGCATTTATGAGAATGAAACACTCTTGTCACAATAAAGCTCAAGCAAGAAGATGAATGATTTTCACAATTGATTTCTCAAATCAAATTCGTGTCATCCTGATATGTTATGATATTCTGTGATATTTTTTTAAAGTGTTCCTTTGATCCCTCTTTATATAGAAAACAAGTTATAGTCGTTGAGATCAATTAAAACAGATTTGGGTCTGATAATAGAATCTGTTTTCATGATTCGTGTTCATGAAGTAAGATTCTACATCGGCGTCGTCTTCAATCCTCAGGGCTCGTAGTTAGTAGACGAGCTTCATATGCCACATCATTGGACGGATACTCCTTTAACTGGTTGAACGTAGCCTAGTGGACGAGTACTTCTGTCACTTTAGTGGATGAGCGCTTCTGTCACTTTAGTGGATGAGCGATTGTATCACTTTAGTGGACAAGCGCTTCTATCACTTTATTGGATGCCTTGCTATCACTTTAGTGGACAAGCACTTCTGTTACTTTAGTGGACGAGCGGTTGTATCACTTTAGTGGACGAGCACTTCTATTACCTTAGCTGGTCGAGAGCTTCTATAACTTTAGCTGGTCGAGCGCTTCTATTACTTGAGTGGACGAGCGCTTATATCACTTTAGTGGACGAGCACTTCTGTCACTTTAGTGGACGAGCGCTCTATCACTTGGTGGATGAGCACTACATCACTTGTGTTGGACGAGCGCTTCTATCACTTGTGTTGGATGAGCGCTTCTATCACTTCCAAAAATCATTTTCATTAACAAAAATTTATTCCTTTTAATGCAGGTTATGAAAAATGATTTTCTTCATGCATCTTTTCAAATGAGCTATTTGTGAATAAGAGATTTCATCTCTTACAAATCATCTAAGACTTAAATCTAATTTCTCCTTTAAGTTATTGTCTTGATGATTCCTTGATCTTTGTCTTAGCTCTTTGATTCCTCCATGTAGCTCTTTTGATTTCTTCAAGTTCTTCATTGAATATTCTCCTTTAATTGTTCACTCAACTTGTTGATTATTGCTTAATACTTGTCTTTGCAATTTGACACTAAAACACTTGCACACACATTAAATTGTATTTGTCATATATCAAAATCTCTAAGTCATTGAGTCTTACAGGCCTGAATGGCTTGTCAAGCAAAAGTTGTTTTTTTATGGAGAATATATTTTTTAATTTTTGAAAATAATATTAAATATATCATTTTTTATATAAATCATACCACTAGTATTTTAGGAATATTAATTAGCATTTGTCATATATTATAAAGAGTTTAATTTATATGCACTGATCGAGTGTAAATAATTTTTATACCGATATCCATTTATAACTTGACAAATCAGCATTATGAATATTTCTTTCTGCTACTTATTAAAATAAAAACACACATGTCAAAATGTTAATGGATGTCTGTGTAAGATTTTTTACACTGACAATATATATTACTTTAATCTTATTATTATTAACGATATATATTCTAATTTTTTTTATTCATAAATGTGGGTCATGCATAATATTGCTATTTTTAAAGAGTTTAATTTTTATACATTGTCATTGTAAAAGAGTTTTACACAAACATCTAATAATATTTTGACAAATTAATATCATTGTTATATTTCTCTCTTAATTATTAAAATAAAAATACACATACTAAAATGTTAATGGATGTAAGTACATTGATAGTATATGCTCATTTTTTTGACAAAATAATTTTTTAATTTGATGCGATTAATAACAAGTAATAATTGATAATAGGTGACTAAAATGCATTATCCGATTAAACACGTGGCATTATGGAAGTAATAATGATGATAGTGAAACAAGGGTTGTTGCCCCAACTAAAAAATATATATTATATTATATTATATTTACTTCATCAAAAGCCGAAAGGTACGTGACTTCTTTTTTGAGCTAAGGTGCAACAACTTTTCAGTACGTATATGCAAACCTAAGGCTTCACGTTTCAAAGGACAACCCATGGGCGGCAATCATTTCAACAAGTAGCTGTAAGATGATCTCGACTATCGAATTTTAAAAATAATATATCCAACGATTATTTAAGGTCCCTCACTTTGATGGATTTAATAGTTCTCCCTTATACTAGAAGCAACCCTTATTTATATTATTTAAATAATATCTTTAAAGGCACTTGTTAATATTTATCATTAATTTAATAAAGTTAAATTGGAAAATGACTGAGACACTTTTCTTCTCTTCAAATGTTCATCGAACCATATTTTTCCCAACTATATTTGTTTTGGTAAAAATAAAGTGGTATATTAAGAGTCACTTATTTTACACTACTTAAAGCAATTTTTCGCTATGAAGATACAATTCTAAAAAGTTTGTCAAATTAATCTCACAACTTCATTAATGAAATTTTCGATTATTTTTGAAACGTTGTTCATCATGAACCATGAGTTTCCCAGCCAATTAGTAGGGTTTTTTTTTTGCAAATACCATTTCTGCCCTCAGATTCTCTTCCTCCTCCCACCATCACCCCTCTTCCACCCAACCTCCTCCTGCCCAGATCTATAGTACAGATTGAGAACCCATTTTTTTTCCTACTCCCATTTTTTCCTGTTCTTGTGCGCACAACCAGAAGGTGAAGCACTAAGCTACATATTTTAATGCTTTGATCTTTGGTAAAGTAAGAGATGGCTCATGTTGAAGCACTGAAGGAGCTTTGACCAGATTGATGCCGTGCTCGAACTCCTTTTTGCCTTTCGTCGTGTTCTTATGGTGTCTCTCCTCACTGCATCGTTTCAAAAGGACACGTTGAAGAACAAAACCAGCACCTTCCCAATCTCATTGTGCCTCCAGACCAGAGCAGCACCTTAGAGAATGCGCTCCTACAATGGAACTTCACCGTCTCACTGGGTTGTGGTAGTGGTCAAAGCCATCATACCATGAAGGACAAAATTGTAAACTTAATTTTATTTGGTAACCTGATTAACAACTACCCAAATTTAATCTCAAACCTACAAATATTTTAAGATTTAACTATTGGGTAGGTACTGTTTATAAATTTTTAAATAGGTCCTTATATTAAAAAGATTTATAGTTAGGTCATCGAACTTTTATAAAGTTTTCAATTGAATCCTTATATTAAAAAAGTTTCTAATTCCGTCATTGAACTTATATAAAACTAGCAAGGTATCCGTACATTGATCACTTTCGTTTTTACACATTTGAAAAGGCCATTTTTGTAAACAATTTATCATATACTAATAAGTTTGTGTATATTAAATCCATGTATACTAACAACATTTATGAAGAAATAAAAGAATGTATCAAGAATATAGCTATTTTTCAATTTATAAGAAATTATATATGCTCTGTACTTTCATGACAACATAAAGTGATATATGCTCAAATACAATGAAATTATATTGGCAAACTCATTCCAAGCTAAAATATGTTTTCCGTACAAACTTGAAAACACATGAAATATTACCATCTGTAACAAATAATAATTTTCTGCTATATATATAAAATATATTTGTACTACTAATGGAAAAAAATATTCCATATCTGGTTTCTTCGATCCTCTTTCTCTTGTACAAATACACCACTTGACAATTGGGTAGTAGCACAAAATAAGTGCTATTTAATTGCAACAGTATTGACCAAAATGCAACGATGAATCGCTCTCATTACAATGTGCAATTCTACTACTTATGTGTGTATCTCATTAACTTGTGCGAGTTCCCTTATAGCTCCACCGGCAGCAATATGCTCTTTTAAAATCAGGGCTTAACTAATTAATTTGAGTGAGTGAGCTTATAACCCCCTTGGGCTTGCTCGGAGAAAATGCTTCGTCTAATGTGTTGTGATTGATAACGCAAGGAACCATATACTAATAAATTATTGCAATAACAAAAAAATGTTCAATATTACTATCACTGCACCTCAAGATAGTCTAAAGACTGATGGAGTTGACATATCTCACTTACCTACATTCTATTTCAGAACTCTGCTGTTGCAACAGGTAAGTGGCATAGACAGTAATCTGCACGCCCTCTACATTCCAAGCCATACATATAGTAACGAGAATATATGTCAGATCATTTATCATGTAGCTTTTATTTTAATGGATGACTACATGTAATATGTGTCAAATTACTCTTCCACAACAGAAAATCATTGCAATCATTATACTAATATTAGAGACTAATAGTATAAAGTGCTTAAAATATTCAGAATTTGTTGACAAAACACTCCAGAAAGCCAACATTATATCATACAAAAGAAGTTAATGTATCTAAAATCACAAAAAATGAATAAAAATACTCAAGACTCCAAAGAGAACCAAGCTAGTGAATGAATTCAGATATTCTGTGGTGTTCTTGCAAAATAATTTATGTAATCAAATGATGACATTTAGCATGAAGCAATCAATAAAGTGTGGTTTCCAATGTGGTGTTTAAGTTTAATACATTTGGCAGCAAAAGTATATACGGAAATATCATAGAAAATAGCTTGTATATATACATTCATTGTCTTAACAGATTGCTTACTTGTTGTATCGCACTCCAAATTAGAACCTGGCAAACTGTTCTCGAGTTGGGTTGAATCACACTCCTATTGGGTTATTTGATATTATTGTGATAACATCGTATATAAGGAAAAAATCAATTGTGAATTAAAAATAAAACAATGACTTGAAAAACAAATATTATCCATGAGTACCTGAATTAGGAGCCCTACTGATCTTGTTTGTGACTGGAGGATAGGTGGTCTGATACCAAAAGGAAAAACCAATATAAAAGGAGGATTGACACATCTTATCCTGGGGACACAAATATTGTCAAATTGAAGATTCTGAAACATGGAAACTATAAAACACTTTATAGGGAAGAAGTTGGAGGAGACATATCTCTATGCATGAGGACAAAGCCATCTCTCAATTTAACAATATCGATAGCTTGATGCGTCACTCAAGTCCAATTAAGATTAAAAAACATCATGAGAAATAAAGATGATACAATTTTGAGAAATTAGTTATGTGTCAATCAAGTCCTAGGCTTCCAATTTGATTTAACTTTCTAATTTTTTTTTATCGGATACTCAATTCTCAAATTTGTGGTTTCAAACATATTGTAAATAGTATAAAAAAAATTTAACTACTCGTGTATAAATTCAAAAACCCCCGTCCTCATTTCCCATTCACAAACCCCCCCTCCATATGCTTAGCACATTGGCTGGAGATGATAATGGTTGCAGAAAGACAGTTGAAGAAATGACAATGTACACATTTTTTCTTATTTGATGGGTAGACCAATTAAAAACCCTTAAATAGATAGCCTCATGTGTTTTGCCATCTTAGCCATTAGATGCTATTAGAAAGACAACATCTTAATTTTTATTTTTATTTTTTTGGCAAGCTACACTATAATTTCCAATATGAAAATAGATGCTGCACCTTTCTATCACTCACACCACCTCATATTAGGAGTAAGTAATAAAATCAAAATATAAAATTGTAAGAAATAAAATGTGATAATGGAAGGAGATTAATTGAGATTAAATGGAAAAGTACAGAGGCTCCATATTCCAGGCATCATCTGACCACCAGTACTAAAGTGTAGGATGGTCAAGTTTGATATCAAGCATAAAAATTGCATATTATGAGAGGCTATGTTGTCATTATAAAAGTTAGTATTGTTCAGAAAAGCTTAACATGCATTAGTGCATGTGAATTCCCGTTCTGGTATACCGAAAAGCTCCCAAGTGTAATTTATTTGATGTACACTTCAGAAAAATGCAGTATGTGGCTGCACCAAGACAGATAATGGTAGGATTGTAGGAAGACAAATATGAGCCAAACAGATTCACACAATTCATACCATGACCATCATGTAGCATGTGCAGGATTGATAGAAAACCTAAAGCATGTGTAGCTTCATTAAAATGTTTGCTATTGAAGAAACATGGATGCATTACCTGATTATGACCAAAGCAACTTGCATAATTGAGAACAATTTTTTTAGTAGGAATGGTAGCATCTATTAGAAAGGAAAACTGAAACTAAGGTTGATCATTTAAGGAAATTGTCTTTGGTGAAATTCTCCCAATTCATTGAAGAATTCAAAGAATATATATGCACAAAAGCGATAAAGATGTTGTGACCATTACTTAGTGCAAAAAATAATAGAATTGGCTCAATGAAAATACGGGTATGAATTCATTTATCATAGAGCCATATGCAAAGCAACTAAAACAATCTTACTGCAATATTTCAGGTTTTCTTCATATTTCTCCTTGGAGATCAATATGATCAGTCTTGAACCAAGGTTTTGCAAAATGGGGAATTGGGTTAAACAAATACAAAATAGATAAATAAAATCTTGAAGTTCAAAACATTTCTCACCTAAAATTAGGGATACTCAATAATTTTGGAGGAATTGGGCCAAAAACAAATACATATATACAGACAGAAAAATAATATTTTTTGTGTGTGCGCGATCAGTGTGAAGCTGCATGTGAGGGGGGAGAGGGGCGTTGTGAATTGCAGAGGAAAAATGAAGATGGAAAGGGGGAGAGGAAGGGAGAGATCTGAGAGGGAGGAACCATAACCTTCGCAGCTTTGCTCCTCTTTGCATCTGACACGGCGGAACTACGTGTTGATGGCGGCGGAACCACGCGTCGGCACCAGCACGTTGAGAAACGAACGTATAGGAGAGAAAAATATTGCAGAAGAAAGGGAAGATGGAAAGGATGAGATGAGGGAGAGGAAGAGAGAAATCTGAGAGGAAGGAATAAATGGATGGGGGAAATTAGTTTTGAAATATTTTAAATTTCATCTTGAGAGCTGAGTGGGAAAGAAAAAAGTGAAATGAAATGAAATGAAAAAAAAAAAAAAAAGGGAAGTGAGGTCAGGTGAGCGGGAAAATAGGTAGATAAGAGTGAATGAGAGCATGACAAACGATAAAGGGGACAAAATTTTATTAAATATAATAGGTAATAGATTTTCAATGGAGTTTTTGGGAGGGTTCCGTGAAGAGGTTTTTAAGTTTTCTGGTGTGAAACGTGATTTGGAATTCCCCATATATGTATTCAGTGTTGCAAGAGATAAAAATGTTGACCCAGAAAACCAAAACGTGACCTGCGACTTCTTCTTCTCTATTTGAACAAATAGTTCATTCCTTCCCCGATTTATGTTTTACGGTTGTATATCCTTTCTTGAAATAATTTCGTAAAAAATAGTTCCCCCACTTGCAACTCAGTACATCTCACTTCATCTTGTTACTTCTTGTTGCATTTTGCTGTGACAATGTCTCAAGGTTCATATTCCACCCAAATACTCATAAATGGCTTATATGATTATCCAACTTGGATGAAATTAGTATATTCCGTCCAATTCAACATATCGCTAACAAATTTTATAATTTAGGGACCTCATTGAAAATTTTATATAAGTTCAGAAACTCAATTAAAAACTTTTTTAGTCTAGGGTCCCAATTGAAAACTTCATAAAAGTTCGCGGACCTAATTACAATTTTTTTTTGTATAGGAACCTATTTGAAAATTATCAAATAGTTCAGCGACATTCTCATAGTTAAACCATGTTTTAATGATAAATCTAATAGTTAGAAATGGTAGTCCGCGAGTAATGAACTACATTTTATCATAACTCACCCTAGAATATGCCCATTTTTCACTCTTTTTAATGTTTTTTTTATCAAATTCTTATGCAAGAACATGTGTTTATCAAGGTTTACAAAACCAAACTGGTCTGGTCGATCCGACAGGTTTAACCGGGACTCGGGACTTAGGCCGGTTCGGTTGGCCCCAAGAACCGGCCTCGCTTGAAACCGGTCTCAGAATCGTCGAACCGGTTCAAAACCGGTAAAACCGATCATAATCGGTTGTGGATCGGCCTGGACCGATTTTCTAAAAAAAAATTTAGTAAAAAATGATTTAGGTCATCCTAGTCAAAACCCAATTCTTTTGTTTTCTAACGTATGTGGGCTGGTTGCAGATTTTGGGTTGACTTTTCCTATAAAGATGGTTTTAACATATATCTTTATATTTATTTAGTTTAATTTCAAAATAAAAAAATTGTGCTTAATAATTTTAGTTGTTATGTTTTTTTTTTGTTTAGTATTGTTACAAATATTATATAAATTAAAATAATATCATTTAATTATAACCGGTTCAATTACGATTTAACTTTGATGGGATCATTCAACTTTGAATCGTTGCCTTCAACGATTCGATGGTTGGTCTGATTTTGTAAATCTCGGTGTTCATGGAAGCAAATTCACACCATCTTACTCAAATAGTACAATCCAATTTATTCTAATTTTTTTAATAACTAAATAAGCAATTCCTGTTGAAATTGCTCCAACTGTCAAAAATGATGTATGAATATAATCGTTGTTTTTCCTCTTTCTTTCATCCTTATCCAGGAAATAATAAGTCAGTGGTTGCGGAAGTAATTTATTCCGGCACGAATCAAAGTTGTTTGATCCTTTCTTATTCTAAGTAAGAATCTCTTCCTTAGACTCACTCATCTTCATACAAAGAAAAACTAATCCATTTGAGTAACATTGAACTTGTCTCTACCCAAATAACATATCTCCTACTCTCCAATTGGTTCCTCTTTTGTTTTTTAAAAGCATAATTCGTTTACCATTAGGCCTAACATTTTGAGCAACAATGCCAAATTCTAATTCAACAATTTAAGCTAATCAAGGGTTTCATTTTTTTTTTTTCCTTTTGTTTTTGCATAAATCCCCATCATAACATTTGAGTATTATTCTTCCACGCCTCTAATATTATATGCTTCCTCCTCATATTTAAGATTATCTTATCCTGTTGTTGTTGTATAAATAGAGTTTCTGGTTTTGGGTCTTCTACTCGCCGGAGGCTATGGAGGACGCTGGGAATTTTCCAAATTCCGGCAACCTATCGCATAAGGTGGTCGCCGTCGTTGCAGGGGAAGCACACACTCTTGTTCTTACTGGTAAGCCTATTCAAGAGAAGAGACTTCAAATCAACAATTCATGTAAATTGAAATCTCAAAAACTGTACCTTTGAGAAATTTATGTATTTTCTAAAAGAAGGGGAATTTTGATTGCAGGGGATGGCAGTGTGTACTCTTGGGGTAGAGGAATGTTTGGGCGGCTTGGTCTTGGTTCAGAAAAAGACGAGCTTTTCCCAGTTCAGGTCAAGTTTCAGAACCCCAATGGAGCACCAGACACTGTCAAAATAGTGGCAATTGCTGCTGGTGCTTATCATAGTCTTGCTCTATCAGGTTCTCTAACACTGCATAATACTTCATAGTTCATACCTTTGAATTTGATTTTCTTTTTCCTTTCCAAATATGTATATGTATCTGTATATGTATAGACACACACAAGTAACTTTGGGGGTAAGTGAAAAATGGGATAGTAATTACATTTGACAAATAAGTAGGGAGAAGGGAGTGGAGTGAAACTGAAAAGATTATTATTATTTTTTTACTAAAATCACATTTGGTTGGCATAGGGCAAAATCAATTCTAGTACTCTTTACCGTGAAACCTAACATGCACTTTGATTTTCACTGCTTGGTAGTCGGCAGACTCGGTACTTAGGAAACTTTTGTTGAACCTCAAAATAGGGACACCGTTTGTTTTTCCACTGCCAAGTAGCCTTGTAGTTTTCTTTTTATGCTGAAGACTTGTTTGGTAATGTTATTTTAAACATTTCATATATTACACCTTGTTTGCCTTTTGTTGAATCCTTAAGTTTCTAGGGAAAACCCATTAAGAACTTCATTAGAATATAGTGTCTTGCTTGTTTAGCTTATAATTAATCAAATCAAAAGAGAAACAGTTGAACCCTTCTCATCTTTGATGCTCCACAAAGTGCAAGCGCATCCTGCGGGTATAATTTAATTTCTATTGTTATTCTTGTTTTGAAATGGCATGGTAGATATGAATCATAAATTGTTATCTGCTAAAATATTGACAAACTCTTACTATGTTACTGGTATTACTGCTTTTTCCAAACTAACTTGACATGCATATATCACTACTTTTTGGTTATGGAAAATATATTTGACGTCATGTTCGGTTTAAAGGAATTGTGGTGGATTTTTTATTTTCTTAATATTTTATTCTTTCGTAGCCTGTCATCCTTTTCTCCTTGTCACTGAGCATGGACTTGGTAAAAATTTCAATTATATTGGGTCATACTGGGTATGTTTGAGGATGCAGCCTTTTAATGCATGGCAATTCACCATTTAGAGGGAGTAGTAACAGTAGTTAACGCCAATTCTGTGGATATAATAAGCAAAAGGAAATAATTTGAAACTATTGGGCAAAATTTCTGCATTGTCTCAATTGCAGTGCAAGTGCAAGGAAGATGTCTTTTTAATTTTTGACTTCCTTCTTTATTGCCCTCTTGATCTCAGAAAGCTGGACATTGCTAGCTGGGAGAGGGGAAATTCGGACCTCCCTTGGCTTTGACAGGGACTCAAGTTCAAGTGGCGTAATTAATATTAACCTCACCTAAGGGTGAATATCGTGTGCATGTATTTAGAC
Source organism: Sophora flavescens (assembly GCA_030762895.1). NCBI lineage: Eukaryota > Viridiplantae > Streptophyta > Magnoliopsida > Fabales > Fabaceae > Sophora > Sophora flavescens. The sequence continues at coordinate 38,497,258 of CM061067.1, read as the reverse complement.
TTTAGCTAGCTTGGTAAATAGATATGACACACCATGCAATAGCTTAGGTAACCTCATCTAATTGGAACCTGAAGGTTCCCCCACCCCACCCCCCACCCAAATAAAAATAAAACCTAACTCCAGTCTCTTGGCGTGTTGACAGAAGATGGATCTGTTTGGTGCTGGGGTTACAATATCTGTATCCTTAATATGCTTGGAGTCCCTTGGTAGAATTCAGTTGCAGATATTACTTGTTTTTACTTCTACAAGTTTGTTGACTTTATATTACATATCTATTGGCCACATCCTTGACTGTTGTATGGATGGTCAACTTGGTATCAATGGAGAGGACTCGCATGACAAAAACAATACTGACGTTGATTATTCTTTAGTGCCCTGTTTACTGAATAAGTTTCTTGAGTTGCACCCGCCTGATTCTTCAACAGGTATGTCTGAAGCAGAAGGCAAAGCATCACTAAAGGTATAACATGAATTGCATTAATTTTACTCTTAAACATAAACCAAGGTGACACGCTCATTTATGTGTTTTCACCTGTTCAACTCTCAGATATGTGCCGTGAAAGCAGGAGGAATGATGTCTATGGCTATTGATGATCATGGGGCGCTGTGGATGTGGGGAAACTGCCCACAACAGAGCAAAGAAGGCGAGTTAGGTCTTGTAAACAATTTCACTCCAACACCAGTATGGGATTTTCATGGTCACACTGTTGTCAAGGTTGCATGTGGAAATGAGCATGTCATAGCACTGGTTAGTGCTGGAGAATCATACAAGGGTGAAGATCTAGTGTGCTACTCTTGGGGTGGTAACAGCCATGGCCAATTAGGCTTAGGGGATAGCGATAGCAGGTCGCGTCCAGAAGTTGTGAAAACATTTGATGACGAGTCCCCCTGGGCAGTTTATGAGGTAGCATGTGGTGCCTTTCACACTGCTTTGCTCACTCACAAAAAGAAACCTGGTGAAACATTAGAAAGCACTTGCTGGACTTTTGGCCTTGGGGATAAAGGGCAACTTGGGCATGGAACAACACAAAGCACATTGTCTCCTATGCCTGTTAAAGAATTGCCACAAAATGTGTATCTTATTTCTGTTGACTGTGGCTTGTTTCATACAAGTGTTGTTTCCTCAGCTGGGGATGTGTGGTCATGGGGAATGGAGAAGGGTCTTGGCTTATGCCCTGATGCTAGTCGATCAGAAACAGATTCTGGTGATGCCCTCTCTCCCCTTCTTATCTCATGCAAGCCATATCAACCTCAATTTCCGGATCCTGTTCAAGTTGCTTGTGGGGCTGCACATACTGTTATTGTTGCACATGAGGGATATAAGGTGTGGTCTTGGGGTAGGGGAAGGAGTGGAGTTCTTGGAAATGGTAGGGAAGTGGATTGTTACACTCCCACCATAGTGCTGTGGCCTCCACTGATGGAGGATTTCAAGGAAGAGGAATTAAAGAGCGCTGCCGCTGATGAACAAGGTAAGGTTCAAGAAAAGGAGACTGAGGTAATAACAGAAACAGATGAGAAATTATCCTCAGCATTGAAAGAGCTAAAGCTGCTTCAAACAAAGGTATCTACAATGGAAAATTATGCTAGTATACTTCATGGCTGTATTTTTGGAAAACCTTTTGATGAACAAGATATCCCCGTTTCATTGCGGAATTCGGGTTCATTTGACATTGCAAAAGAATGGGAGAACATGTTAGAGGCAGCAGATCATAGGAAGCTAATTAGGTTGGAAATGTTCTACCGGGACATGCTTGCTGGTGTGAAAGATAAACTAATGAAGAGAAGGATCAAGGAAATTATAAAGGAATGCCTCCAATCTTCAGGGTGAGAAACTAGCATCTATAAAAATAAGATTCATCTCATTATGAACAAGAGGTTTCACATGCAAAACAAAATGGTGTCTCAGGTTTTTCCTCTATATCCGGGAATATTACAATTTGTAAAGAAAGTTCAGTCTGTTGGATTCAGTAGTAGTATATCATGAGGGGATCATTGTTACAGAAAAACTTAATCTTCTATGGATGTATACAGACTGGACTTGAGATTATTACGCCATTTTTATAAGTCGTAAGAGCCCCATCCTGTCAACAAAAAAAAAATAGTAAGAGCCCCATCATGTAAACTTTAGTGAATGCTACAGTGCAGAAAATAAAGTGGAACTTATTATTTGTACATTCGTGAAGTGATGTATCGGATTGTGGGTGTGAATATCATTTGTTTTATTTGATGATTGTTTTTGGCTCTCATATTCAATGTAATAGTGCATGCATTGTCTTCTCCGTATAATTCTCCGTAAACCTCATTTAACTTGCTTTGCAAAAGATTGCCTTTGCACATGAATGATCCATACTGATTCTATTCTCTGGCAAAAATCTTCTGACTATTTAATATTGTTTAAAACTCATCTTTCTATTTTTGACTTAAGTTTTATGGGTTACTTATCATCATTCTGAGTGTCATGAATTACAGTTTCAAATTATTTGAACATTATAATTCTGTTTAACATGACTGACATTAGAAAAAGAATAGTTCTAAGTTATCTTCTAAAGGTATATATCAATGGTTTTGTATTAGTGTATAAATTATTTAGAAAACTTGTTCCTCTCTCCAAAAATGACTATAGTACTCAATACAAGTGAGGCATTGATCAAATTTTCGCTAATATTTTTACATTTTGAAAACTATTTGTTCATTCAAGTAAGACGGAACCAACAGTCAGCAAGACACAAAGCAAGGTGGGTTAAGAAGGTGTTGACGTCTGGTTTTTTGGTTGGTGTCCAAAATCCTTGTCACAAATAATTTAAGATCAGACGAGTGTAGGGACGGACGAGTTATGCGGTAATCTCGTAAGGATGAGTATATTGCATGTCTGCTCAAACAAGAATGGCTTCTTACTTTTACAGAAATACAAGGATTTGACGGCATACAACGTGATTTGCAGTGAAATTAGAGGAAAGTAAAGAACGTGAAATTTAAAGGAAAGCAATAAACAACGAGATAAACAACGAGGAATCTAAAGGAAAGCATGTAAGTTGCAGGAAATTAATTGAAAGCTTGTAAATGACAAGTGAAGATAAATGGCAGTAAATTAAAGGAAAGAAGCAAGTTATTGAAAAGTATTTAAATGAGTGAAGAGTAGAAGAAAGCTTTTAAAGTGCAGGAAATTAAACGAAAGCGAGTAAAAGGCTTGAAAAATAAATGGGGAGGAATAAAGAACTGAATAACGAACTTAAATGAAGAACATGAAAGGAAATGCTGAAGGTAAAGATGAACATGTAAAATTAAATGAAGCAGATCTTGTATTATAAATTGAATCGAAATGAAAAGGGGTGGAGGAAATACTTGAGTCCAATCCTTTTATCTCATTGTGTGATCGAGATATGCAGGATATCGCTTCAAGTACAACCTCCTCCATTACATCGGGATTAACAGTATTTATAAGCATACAAAATAACTGCCTAAAGAAACTTCCTATCTTAAAAATTGACACTTGTATGACAGTTTTGCTATGTTTCAGATTCAAACTATTTGACAAGTAAACTTCTCTAACTGCTCATTCCTTCGAATGGCTTTATGTCCACTTGCTTGTCGTCCACAATTTGGTTATTTGACAACTTATCTTGCTGATGCTGTCAACCTTGGAAACTTAGTCATTTCTATACTTCATTCGTCTGACAATTCTCATTACCAACTTTGTCGAAAGTTGGGTTATTACTTCTATTTCTCCGTCAGTCAGTTGGATATATTCGTTGGGAATTTGACTGATGACAAATGTGTTCTCCTTTCTTGACGGCTTTATCGTCTGCGACATACCAATTTCATCAACTTTTCAATCATCAATTTTGCTGAATTCGACTCTTCATGGTGGTTATCTGACGACTCTTCAATTTTTTCCGTCATCCTGTCGGATCCATTTCCGTCAAGAATTTTAAATTCCTATTAACAGATGCCCCCCAAATTTTGCTTTTCGACGGTTTTGCCCGTAAGAATAGAAAAATTTGAATTTTCAAATTCCCAACGATCGTCTTAATCTCGGGTTCTTATCCGTTAATTAAACCTTGCTTCTTATTTCATCCCTACTTAATAGGGACAATCATGACGCCGCAGGTTTCTTGGAACTCGAACCGAAGGCTTTTAATCCTCCTTTAAATGTCAATCACATCAGAATTGACTTTCTTCTTCTTATTCTTCCTTCTTCACTAGTAAACCTTTTCTAACGAAAGACCTTTTCTTCTTCCCTCGCAAAATCCTTTCTTAAAAGGAATCCTTTATTTTTTATTCCATCTACCATGGCCACATCTTCTAAGGTGCCGACTTCAGTACCTCATGCTACAGTCGTGCCTCCTAGGACAGTGGTTCAAGACCCACTTTTGGAGAAATCCGAGTTATGGCAAGAATCCAAGGTAATTTACCCTATTCTTGATCCTTCTATTGCTTTAAGTCCTCCTGCTGCATTTTTGGGTCCTATTGTGGCCAACAATGAAATTTCTGAGGGTTTACGCAATTCCTTTCCTTCCGCTAGCATAAATGAAGCTATTTTATCTTCTTTTACTCCTATTCCCATTCATATGTTCAAGAAGAGTAATAGGATTTTCAGAATGCCTCCTGCCACTCGGTTCGATGCCTACATTAGTTGGCTTGACCGAGTTCCAACTGAAAAACGCAGTGTATGGGAAAAAGCTGGAATCTTTGAATTCATTCAACTTTCTCGTCATGTTAAACTGGTAGACTTTTCTTTAATAGGAGCATCAGTTTTCTTTTGGAACAAAACAACAAATAATTTTCATTTTCCTTATGGAATGATGGGTCCGACTTTATTCGACATGTCGGCTATTACTGGCCTTCGTCCAGATGGCCCCACCATGCATACTGAGGTAGAAATTGAAAATCTAATTGATGTTTACGTGCCGAAGTGTTCTTTTTCCAAATACATAGCAGATTTTAGAGGAGAAGCTCATGATCCTGTGACGGACACTGAGCATGTAGCCTTCTTGTTTCTTTGGCTATGTGCTTATGTTTTTTGCAGTAAATCTGCTTCTTTGGTCGCTTCATATGTTCCTTTAGCCAATCTTTTGTCATATGGTAAAAGAGTATCATTAGGACAATGTGTCTTGGCCAATCTTTATGATAGCATGAGCATGCTAGTTGACACTGTCAAATCTAAAAAGAAAACCAATATAGGAGGGCCCCTTTGGCTTCTCCAATTATGGTTAAATGCAGTTTTGGAGCGTCAATTTTCATATAAAGCTCCCGCAGATTTGACAATCGATACGTATGGCTCCTATCTCTGTTATGTGTCTGCCGAGTCTTTGACGAGAGATGAGACCACGAACTTCAAATTTTATTTTAAAATTCTTCATTCGCTTTCATCTTCATCCCCAAAGATCAACTTCTCTCCCTTTTCCGACCGGAAATACGGTCCAAAATGGTTTACACAACTGAGCACCACCATCTCTAAATCCAACAAATCCATTTGGACCAAATTTCTTTGTCAGAAAATTCTTTTTGTTGATGGCCCTAGCTTTAAAACTCATAGAGCCTATCTCCACTTGCCCAACACTGTTGCTTGTCAGCTTGGCTTCTGCCAAGCTATTCCTGCTCCCTATTCGTCAGATCTCGACGAGAATTTCATTGGTATCAAAGTCCCAACGTATGAGCATATTGTTGCCATTAGTGAGGAAGACAAAGTTCGTGGGACTTTCTTACAACCCGTTTCATTTTCGGTCTTCCACGGAGTCACTCAAAGCTTCCTTGACTGGTGGGATGAATACTACTCCAGCCATCATCTGAATTTACAGACTTGCTTGAGTTGTATTGAAGACACCGCGGGTAACACTGATGATTCTCTCGTGCAGGAACATGATCCATCAACCAAAACTCGAGGTGAACTTCAGAAAGAAATTCAAGCCTTTGAGAAATTTTATAAAATTAAGTGGAATCCCAAGTTACCATTTGATATGGTTCGTCATGTCAATAGTGTTTTGGCTGAAGCCAAAAGGAAGCATAATAATAAGGAATCTGAGAGGCTTGCCATGTATAGGAATATTCCCAATATGACCAGGGAATATTTTGACAGTTTGAAAGCTCATTTTCCTAAGCCAGTGCCTATTCCTTGTGCCCCTTTTGGTTTAGCTGATTCACACCCAGGAAAACAATCGAAAGGAGGTAACTTTTTCTTTTTGGACAGCGTGAGTGCTTACGTTGACCCTTTTGAAAAACCAAATCCAGTTACCTTCGCTCGTCGATTTCTTCAACCTGATGACGACTTTGAATTCTATTCGAGAATTCTAACTTGTAACTCAGGTATTCATTTGTCAAATCACTTATTTCTCTTTTCTTTTCGTCTGACAGTCAACTTATTTTCATTGCTATTGACAACTATTCCTCTTGACAAACCCCTCCCTGGCAAGTCTAAGTCCGACGTACTGTCGGGAGAAGCTTCTGAAGATGATAATGAACCCGTTATCCCCTTGGTCAAGAAGAGCTCTCGGTCAGCCAAAGCTTCTGTTTCTGATCCTCAGTCAAAAGGATTCAGAAAAAGAAAAGAGAAAATGGCTCCTTCTAGCCCTCTCTCCAAGAAATCAAAATCTGTCAAAGGTCTTGCAATGGTGACAGCATTTGATGCCATCAAAGTCTCTACTGGCTCTAAAACTCAGGAGGTTATGACTAGTTCTTCCAACACTTCGACCTCCAACCAATCCGAGGTAACAATTTTACGTTAGTCTGTCAAGTTACATCCTTTTGCTCACATGCTTGCTATTCTTGACAGAAAAACAAAACTGTCGAGACTCTTATGGTTTCTGAGAAGGCTATTGTTGATGTTGACTTGATGTCTTCAGACTCTAATCTGGTATTTCCACTGACCCCCCCTTTTTTTTTTTTTAAATGTATAATTTCTCATTTATTTCTCATGTCAGGAAAAATCTCCCCAGTTTGATGATTCAATGACCATTCAGGAGATTATCACGACTGTCGAGCCTATAAATGTATATGATTCGGAACTACATATTGACCAAACTTTAGTAGGTATCTTTATTAGTACTAAGAGTTTGACAATTGAATTGCAGGTTCCTGACTCTCATCAGGGAATGCCTTCGAGCCCTCATCATCCGACTTCAATCACCCCAATTTCAACAGCTGATGACCCAGTAGGAACTACTGTTATGATTGAAATTCCGGATGAAGATATTGACATGGAGGCCCTGCTGGCTGAAACAACTCATTCCATTCCTTCTCCACCTGTTATCAAACCTCCTACCATGAAGTCTCCTGATCCCAAACCGGCTCTACATTTTAACACGTGGATTAATATGCTGTCGGAAGTAAGCCGGAAAGAATCATCCTTTTCTACCACTTCTTCATCGACTCAACATGATTCCAGCGACTCTTTAGTTACTACCTTCATGCATGATCTTCAAGCTCTTCTGGTCAATCCTTTTGATGAACTTCTGTCTGATATCAAGATTCAAAAAGAACTATCTCGACTTGTCAAGGAGATCACTCCTCTTCATTCTAATATTCCTCTGTCGAGCCGTTCACTTTTTATCTCTATTCAGACATTTTGGGAACGGCTCTCCAGTAAATTAGAAAGGATGACTTATGTCATTCCTTCTTACGAAGAGGAAGAAAGAATCAAGGACGATCTCTTAGCTCAGTTTCAAAATCTTGAGTCATCTAAACAAAAAGAACTTGACCTTATTTCCATCGGGATTCAAACTAAGGAGAGCTTACTGGAGTACCGGAAGAGGCTGTTGGCCGAGATTGAATTGACGGACCAAAAGTGTGCTAAGTTTGACAAAGCTTTGGAAAAAAGCAAAGACAGAGTCAAAGCTATTGATGATGAATCTGTCCATCTTGGCCAAAAAGCTGAAAGTGTAGTCAGCAAACTCCGTGCATTGCAGCCCGGCTATGAAGCGACTCACTCACGACAAAACTAATCTTTCCCTTGCATGGGATCAATTATCTTCTTTTTAGGTCAATAATAACAGTTTTAATTCTTGTTCTCGTCGACCATTTAACCTGGTCAATTTTTACGGTCAATTGTAATTAATAACCGCTTCCTTTCTTGCACGTTTATTTATTATTGGATTTGACTGCATATTTCCAACTAACTTCGTAACTCATGCTCTATCGAATCATCATAAATGTCATGGTAAGTTTCGAAACTTTGGTAAACCACATCGCAATAAATGCCTTTTATGTTCAACTATAAATAACGAGGTCTATAAATCTCTGATTTCACAGTTGAATTTTTCACATACCATGCTTTCTTCTACAACAGGCCTCCACCTATTCCTCTTTCTTCCTCCACGAGAATCTGACCTTATCTATATTAAGTTTTCAAACCAAGGTGTTTGTCTTAATGGTCACATCCTCCATGAAGGTCAATAACCAATGTAAAAACATATAGTGAAGGTCAGTAACCAATGTAACATCCATAACTGGCCTCACTGCATATCCGAGGAGAAGCAGATCTTGATACAGAACGAGTGTACCTCGTCTAGTTCCATCATCTTCATCTGGAAGGGTTTGGTGTTATCTACCGTAGCAACAACCACCTTCTGAATGAAATGATGGTGACATCTGCTCGTGCTTATCCCCCTTTTGGAGCCTCCTTGACAAATGAGGCAACCGAAATCTCGTGGGAATGAAGCCTCAACAAATTTAGCTGCACCTCTCCGCTGTTGCATGAAACTAAAATATTATTAGCGCACTGTCCTGTATTTTAGGATCAGACTAGCTTTAATTGACAACTTGATTTCTATCATCAAATGACAATATTTCATTGTATCGTCAATTTAATGAATATACTTATTTTCTTTATTCGTCAATTTGTACTTCTAACATCGTCGGTTTGTATTCCTTCAAATACTTGCCATTAATTGACTTAATTGTCGAGCCAGTATTAATATTGACAAGTGCGTAAGCATTTCCAGAAAATACTCTGTCAACTCTAAATGGTCCTTCCCATTTAGGTGACCATTTCCCGTATTCTCGACAACTTTTATCCATGGGCAATATGACCTTCCAGACTAAATCATCTGCCTTGAATGCTTTGAACTTAACTCGACTATCATAAAAATCTGGCAATTCTTTCTTTTGCCGAATCAAATTCTCCAACGCAATCAATCTGTCATCACTTAATTCATTCAATTCGTCCAAGATTGCATCCCAATACTGGTCAAGAGGCAGGTCATTTTGCCTTTGAATGCGAGTGGATTGGAGATTGATTTCAAGTGTAATACAGGATCGTGTCCATAAGTTAGACGATATGGCGAAGTTCCTGTTGACTGTCTGGGTGAATTTCTATATGCCCATAACACTTGATCAAGGGTATTATGCCAATTTTTAGGTTGTCGGCCCACATGCTTTTTAATAAGATTAATAATGATCTTATTTATGGCCTCAACTTGGCCATTTGCTTGTGCATAATATGGTGTAGATGTGAGCATTTTTATATGCCTAGAACTAACATATTCCACAACTTTCTTTCCGACAAACATTGACCCTTGATCCGTTGTCAGAGTCTGGGGTATGCCAAACCGACAGATAATGTGGTTTTCAATGAAGTCAATTACTTCTTGTTGGGTGACTGTTTTAAGACAGATTGCCTCTACCCATTTGGTAAAGTAGTCAACTCCAACCAAAATGAATTGATGTCCTTTCGACGAAGCAGGATGTATCTGACCAATCAAATCTAGAGCCCACCCTCTGAATGGCCAAGGCTTGACAATAGAATGTAATTCGCTAGCCGGTACGTTTTGTATGCGGCCGTGCTTCTGACACTGTTCACAAGACTTGGCAAATAAAATGCAATCTTTAACCATAGTTGGCCAGTAATATAAACTTCTTCGTAGGACCCATTTCATTTTATCACCTGCCTGATGGGCTCCACATATACCCTCATGGACTTCTGATAGAGCCAAATAAGCATCTTGCTCACTCAGGCACTTGTGTAGAGTTCCGTCAACAGATTTTCTGTATAACAGTCCTCCTTGCATTGTGTAATTCAATGCCTTATACTTTGTTTTTCTATCTACATTCTGACTTGGATTTTCTAAATACTCGATTATTGGCAACCTCCGGTCATTAGGCAGAATTACATCATTAACTAAAATATCTCTTTCTTCTAATGGATACAGCAATTCTCTGATTTCCATTAGTGTCGACAAAGTCTTTTGAGATATTTTATATCCTGAGGCTATCTGAGCCAACTCATTAGCCTCTTGATTTAAATGTCTGGGAATGTATTGAACAATTACGTCATCAAATTTTTTTATCAACTTGTTAGCTACGATACAATATTTTGACAAATTGTAACTAACACATTTGTATTCTTGTGTGAGTTGTTTGATGACTAATTGAGAATCCCCAAAAATATGCACATTTCGTGCTTTTAATTCTATCAATATTTCCAATCCGACAATCAAAGCTTCATATTCAGCTTCGTTGTTGGAACATGGATATTTAAGTTCAAACATGAACTTTGTAGGAACTCCTTGTGGGATCACAATTAGGATTCCTATGCCACTACCTCCTTGATGCCTTGATCCGTCAAAATAGAGTTTCCAAGGTAGTAGACTGACAACATTCATTTCTGGCACATCCAGTCCTGGATGGTCTACCAGAAAGTTAGCTATTGCCTGTCCTTTAACAGCTTTAGCTGGCACGTATTGTAAAGAATACTCTGATAAAGCAATGGTCCATTTGCCAATTCGTCCATTAAGGATTGGTTTCGACAACATATACTTTATTACATCAGTCTTGGAAATAACTAATACATGACATGGCATCATATAATATTTGAGTTTTGTACAAGAAAAATATAATGCTAGACATAACTTCTCTATTGCACTATATCTTCCCTCAGCATCATTTAGGACTCTACTTAGATAATATATAGCCCTTTCAACATTGTCATCGTCATCCTGGGCTAATAAACATCCTATAGTGTCCTCTGATGCTGATATGTACAACTTCAACTCGGCCGACGGGCACTCGCAGCATCATGACCGGTGGGTGACTAGATATGCTTTATCCGGTCAAAAGCCTCTTGGTGACAAGGTTCCCAAATGAAGCTTTGTTTCGATTTCAACTTGACCAGTGGTGCAAATACTCTTGTACTTCCTGACAGATTTGATATGAATCTTCTGAGAAAGTTAACCTTCCCTAAGAAGGATTGTAGCTCTTTCTTATTTGTCGGCGCGGAGGCCTCCATGACTGCCTTGGCTTTATTCCTGTCTACCTCGATTCCTTTTTTGTGAACCAGGAATCCTAAGAATTTTGCAGCCGACACTCTGAAACTACACTTCTTTGGGTTCATTTTTAGATTATGCTTTCTCATCCTGTCAAATCCTTGCCTCAGATGCTCCAAATGGTCATCTTTGCTCTTGGACTTCACGACCACATCATCAATATATACTTCTACAAATTTTCCAATAACATCATGGAAAATTGTATTCATTGCTCGTTGATAGGTGGCCCCTGCATTCTTTAAACCGAAATGCATGACGACCCATTCATATGTCCCAATTGCTCCTGGACATTTGAAGGCGGTCTTCGACACATCTTCTTCGGCTATAAAGATTTGATTATATCCTGCATGGCCATCCATACAACTTAAAATCTCATTTCCTGATGCTGAGTCGACAAGCATGTCGGCTATAGGCATCGGATATTCATCTTTAGGGGTAGCCATATTCAAATTTCTGAAATCTATGCATACCCTCATCTTTCCATTCTTTTTAATAACGGGGACTACATTAGAGAGCCATTCGACATACCTGGTTGTTCGTATGAACTTGGATTTAAGCAGTCTTTGTACTTCCTCTTTGATTTTATGTACCACCTCTGGAGCAAACCGTCTGCTTGCTTGTTTAACAGGCTTGCAACCCTCCCTTAGTGGTAGGCGATGTTCAACAAGATCCCTGCTTAAACCAGGCATTTCGTCATAGTCCCATGCAAAGCAATCTTTGTACTCTGCTATTAATCCGACAAGTTTTCGTTTGTAATCTTTTGGCAGACAAGCACTGACAAAAATGGGCCTTTTCTTTTCTTCTGACCCCAAATTTATTTCTTCCAGAGGATCTTCTACTTCCATATTTTGTTTGACTTCGGCTCCTCTTTCAAAACCCAAAGGGCCGTCGTCAATTATACAATCCGCCAATACACTCTCTTGAGTGTGTACTTCTACTCGGCCGGATAGGCCGACAGTCTTCTCAAGTGGGTCTCAAGACTCATTGTCAGATTCTGGCCGAGTCTTGTCGGCCTTGTCTTGTATTGTAACTCCAAACTGGCTAAGAAGGCTTGCTTCCAACGTATCCTTGTTGATAACCCCTTCAATGGCAGTTATTGGCTTCACATTCGGAGAATACACCCGGAAATCAATATGTGCTTGCTGAGCATAACAAGCACTATCATCTGCCTCCACAATCTCCACTTGATCCTGTTCATTCCACAAAATCACCTTCTCATGTACCGTTGATGGAACTGCCCCTACAGCATGGATCCAATCCCTGCCAAGCAAAATGTTGTAGCTTGACTTGGCTGGAATTATGACGAACAATGTCATTCTTTCGACAGTGCCAATTTGTATATTTAATAAAGTGACACCATCTGACGGAGATGTTTTGCCACTGAAATCAGTGACAACCATATCAGTTGGGATTAGGTCTGACTGATCCTTTCCTAATTTTTTAAACATCGCCCAAGGCATCAAGTTTACAGCAGCACCTCCGTCAATTAAGACTCTATTGGTGGGTCTTCCATCGATGATGGCCTTCACATGCAAAGGCCTTAGATGATTTTTCTGTTCGTCGCTAGGTTTCTCCAACTGAGCCACGTTGTCGAATACAGTAACTAAATTCTCTTGAACACACATCCAGTGGTCACTTGGGTCTCCTGCATTGTTGACGACATCATCGTCGCCATCGAGAGGATCAAACTCAAAATATCCCTCGTATTCTGCTGGGATGAAAGAAATCAAACCTATGTTCATTCTCATTCCAGGCTCCAGTATGACTTCATTGTCTGGATCCTCATCCAGAAAAGCACCTCCGACTGTTCTGCCGTGATTTCTCTTCAAGTCACTCTCGTCATCGACCCGACCTATCTCGACAAAGGCCGGGCAATTCTCTGCGCCTACGCTTATCTAACGCTTCCATGATGTCGGCCCGATCCTCATTCTCGACTGGTCCATGTCCATGGCTCCACTGATGTTTATGTCATCATTTGGATCATTCAATGCTTCAATAACAGCATCAAATGACAACTCCTCTTTTGTTAAATCGCATTCAGGCTTGAATGTAGTTAGTTGTTGCTCTTCTATTCTAGCCTTAACTTTCTTTTCGAGCCCTGCAACCCTCTCTACTTCCGTCAGTCCGACTGGCCATCTGCCTTTGGGTTTTACTGATGAGGATGCTTGTCCTGAAGTCTTCTTCTCTATGAAAACCTGAGATATAGGTTTGCCTTGCTTGGTCTGATTACTGAGTTTCTTCACATCAGCTTCCGTGGGGTGACTTACTATTACGCTCTTCATCTTGGTATCTGCTATCTTATCAACTTTGTTGTCAGTTGTAGCAACCAAGCAACCAGCATCTTGGGAAGGCATCTCTTTTATAATGACGCCTCCTTGTTTGGCAAGTTTCTTTTTCTGAGCTTGTCGGAGTCTCTGTAGTCTCCTCTTTTGGCTCTTGGAAATGGCCAATTGAGTTGAGGGTCCTGAAAGACCAGGCCCTTCCATCTGAGCATTTTTAGCCAGTTGACCTTTTCGGTAATGTTCATTCCAAAAGGGTGGCCCTCGTTCATTGCCCTTGTTTCTCCGAGCCCACGTCTGTTTTTGCAATTCTGGGTACTGTGTCATGGCTGAATTCCTTACCCATTTATCCACCATTACGTTGGATGGGGGTGTCCTTGTCTTGACAGATTAAATCGCCACCAGCAGAGTTACCCTCTTGTCGATCCTCTCGATTGGTTTTTCAAACCACCCGCCGGTCTTGTCTTTGTCTAAATTTTGATTGGTGGATATGTGGCCGACAATTATCTCATGCCGCTTACTGCTGATCCTCCGGTTGAATCAAGCCAGCCCCCGGTTTTTGTCTTGTCCGGATTTTGTTAGGGTATGTGTTTCTTTGGCTGTTTGTCTGTCTATTTTCATTGAGATGCGAGACTCCCTCAGATATCTTGTTGGATCCGGCATGGCTATTTGAGTGTGAAAACCTGCTCCGGTCATCTTGTGGATGATGCGATGGTAGTTTCTGCCCCCTAGCTTTTCTGGCGGCTACCTCATCATAAAACGCTTATCATCTAGGGCAAACTTTAATTATGCCCTCATCTTTCTTTCGTGTCATATATTCAATAAGTGGTTCCCCTGGCTTCGGATAAACATCAAATGGATCTGACAAATCCATTTGGATATTCTGTCCGGCCGTGATGTTGACCATGCCTACTCCCATATGGACTTGGCGGTCTGCTTTGTTAGCTTCAGGACCGAAGGGTTCTGTATCAATCTTCATTTCCGGTCTCTTGTCTGAAAATTTCAACCTTCCGTCTGTCAAACCTTTCTGAATGATATCCCTGAAATGCATACAGTCATTCGTCACATGACCAAAAGTATTATGATACTTACAATATTTCCGATCTTTAATTTCATGGGCTTTCAAGAGCCTATGATCATCTGACAATTTTAATTGCTTATCTTTAAGTAATATGTCAAATATTTGATCGGCCTTGGTCACGTCAAATGTGTATACTTTCTTGTTAATGAAAGGGATTCTTTCTTTGGCCCTTGCGGGCTTCAGAGCTTGACATATATAAGGTGGACCATTTTTTAGTTCGACATAATCTACCTCATACTCTTCAGAATCATTACTCTCTTCGTCAGATTCATTACACCCGACAAAATTAACCCTTTCCCTCTTAAGGAATCTCTTTTGCTTAAAAATCTTTTCAGTTCTTAATTGTTCAATCTGTCGAACCTTGTCCCCTAACTGGGCAAGATCTATCAAATGTTGGTTAACCAGTTTCTTCCTGATATAGTAATCCAGACCACCCGCAACAATTTACACTATTTCTATCTCTGGAATAGGGGTGAAACACCGACTCCTCATCTGACGGAATCGAGCTAGGTAGTCGTCAACAGATTCGTTATTCATTCTTTTAATTCCAAACAAATATGTCAATCCTATTTTCAAGTCTCCTCTAAAGAATTGGTCATGGAAACCTCTTTCCAATTGATTCCAAGAATGGATTGAATTAGGCCTTAGGGTTGAAAACCAAGAAAAAGCATTCTTAGTTAACGAGCTAGGGAAGAACTTCATTTTTAATCCTTCCTCCAAGGCTAAGTCTCCTAACTCGATGGTATATCGGGCAATATGCTCGATTGTCGACTTTCCACTTTCTCCTGAGAATTTCGACAACTTGGGTATTTTATATCCTCGAGGCATTTCTGTCTGTTGGACCCAATCAGGAAATGCTGATGCAAAAAATGGTTGGTTAGCATAACCAATGTTAAAACCAAACCTATTTAATGCTTGTTCGACCACTTGGTTGACATTTTGATTTAAAACATTCTGACGGAACGCTCCAACAGCACCCTGGTTTAGGATCAAATCCTCATCTTCCTCTTGTCGCAGAATATGTACATTTCCACGTCTCAAAGGAATCCGACGATGAAGCTGTTGTCGTTCATCATCTTGTTCAAATCCGTCAATTTGTGGTTCAACAAGTGGTTGATTAATCCTATTGAGATTTGCATTGAAATTTCTACCAGTATTTTGGTTTTCGCCTGGGGTTACAACACCTAAGGCTCTGTTTAACCGACGTATTTCATTTGTCAATGCTAAACATGCATTGTTTGTGTTTTCCATCAATGGCGTAATTATTGTACTCATTTGTTGAGTAAATGTATTCACCATGTCATGGTTACTAGAATCAATCTGTTGTCGGACATTGCCTAAAGTAGCCTCCGACAGACCAACAATGCTTTGTGGGAGTTGCCTCAATGGAGAAATATATGGCCTTTCTACCGGTTGTTCTTATCGCGAATGGGTAACTATCATGGACCCCATTATTCCATTCGCATGACTGGGAATTTGCCCCCCAGTCGATGGCCCTGCCTGTCCAGATGTATGGGCAGCCATCGTCATTCCATTCGGATATGGTATGTAAGCAAATGGAGTATTTGGGTTGACGGTTGTTGACCCATAAGGCATCCCATATAAAGGTTGTGAGAGAGGTTGGGTAGTCCCTCTTGGATTTGAACTCACAACACTTCGTGATGACAATCCAGTAGTTGATGTATTTATTTGTTGTAAGACAGGTGAAGTTGGTGACGGAAGTGTCCCTTGACCAACTTCGTCAAATCTATTGACTACTTGGGCGTAAGAAACGCCTCTTCTTATTCCTAGACCATTAGTACTATTTACCTCTGCATTAGTTCCATTTGCAGGAATATTGTCAGCTGGTGCGATAGCATCTCATCGTTGACACACGGCATTAGTGTCTACTACGCCGCATCACTTGCATTACTCATATTCTACAGAGTTCGGGAAATAGATGTTTGAACCACCTTTCCGCTCCGTAAACGCATACAAATAAAGTTGTATGTTAAATTCCTGACACTATACGAGTTACTCTAAACTCGTCCCACTGGGCGTGCCAATTTGTTGACGCTGGTTTTTTGGTTGGTGTCCAAAATCCTTGTCACAAATAATTTAAGATCAGACGAGTGTAGGGACGGACGAGTTATGCGGTAATCTCGTAAGGATGAGTATATTGCATGTCTGCTCAAACAAGAATGGCTTCTTACTTTTACAGAAATACAAGGATTTGACGGCATACAACGTGATTTGCAGTGAAATTAGAGGAAAGTAAAGAACGTGAAATTTAAAGGAAAGCAATAAACAACGAGATAAACAACGAGGAATCTAAAGGAAAGCATGTAAGTTGCAGGAAATTAATTGAAAGCTTGTAAATGACAAGTGAAGATAAATGGCAGTAAATTAAAGGAAAGAAGCAAGTTATTGAAAAGTATTTAAATGAGTGAAGAGTAGAAGAAAGCTTTTAAAGTGCAGGAAATTAAACGAAAGCGAGTAAAAGGCTTGAAAAATAAATGGGGAGGAATAAAGAACTGAAAAACGAACTTAAATGAAGAACATGAAAGGAAATCTGTCAAGGTAAAGATGAACATGTAAAATTAAATGAGCAAGATCTTGTATTATAAATTGAATCGAAATGAAAAGGGGTGGAGGAAATACTTGAGTCCTATCCTTTTATCTCATTGTGTGATCGAGATATGCAGGATATCGCTTCAAGTACAACCTCCTCCATTACATCGGGATTAACAAAGTATTTATAAGCATACAAAATAATCGCCTAAAGAAACTTCCTATCTTAAAAATTGACACTGTATGGCAGCTTTGCTATGTTTCGATTCAAACTATTTGACAAGTAAACTTTCTCTAATCGCTCATTCCTTCGAATGGCTTTATGTCCACTTGCTTGTCGTCCACAATTTGGTTATTTGACAACTTATCTTTCGATCTTTGTCAACCTTGGAAACTTAGTCATTTCTATACTTCGTTCGTCGACAATTCTCATTACCAACTTTGTCGAAAGTTGGGTTATTACTTCTATTTCTCCGTCGATCAGTTGGATATATTCGTTGGGAATTTGACTGATGACAAATGTGTTCTCCTTTCTTGACGGCTTTATCATCTCGACATACCAATTTCATCAACTTTTCAATCGCCAATTTTGCTGAATTCGACTCTCCATGGTGGTTATCGACGACTCTTCAATTTTTTTCCGTCATCCCGCTTCGGATCCATTTCCGTCAAGAATTTTAAATTCCTAGAAGGTACAAAAAAATTTACATTTGTAAATCACATTTACTATCAACTTCAATTCTACGAAGCACAAGAGCGGTTACTATGGGCGCACTAGTTACTTGGTCTTTGCGCTTTCCATCAATCAGGCAGCCAAAGCCGTTTTTAGCTGTCCACACATGGCACATCCCATTAGGATATGTTCGAAAACCATATGTCAATGACTAAAGAAATGTGTAACCTATAAGAGAACCATTGAACTACTATACACTGTTAAATCCCAACTTGCAATCAACGCCAGCCTTTTCATACATGCCAATAAATAATGGCATAAACTTTTTCAATCAACAAATATGCTATACAATGCCTGAATTTCATACTAATAAAACTGATACAATCCAATCCAATCCAATCCGAAGGAATTTAACAAAAGAATAATGAGAACAAGGATATCATTTTTATATATATAGAACTCCCAAAAGGTAAAAGTAACAAAAACTATGCTAAACACATTAAACCACCGTGAGATTTCTCTAATCTTCGAATAATTAATGAATCATAAAGAATATTTAACTACCTTCGCAAAGAAGTTGGCCATACTCTCAATGTATGTACTATACAAGACAGTCGCATTCTGAAGTAAATCTTGCTCAACAATGCAGATAAACTACCTGCTGGGCAATTTTGTACCAAATACGAGCAGAATCAGACAGTTAAGCAGAATGCATCTTCCACACCGAGTATATCACAGTTTGCCATCCCATTTTCTGGTACTCAATGTTAAAGTTTCTTAGGTAGATCATATGTCTTTTTAAGGAACTTAGAAGCTGTTTCGTCATTTCTATAGCATAAAACACGTAACAATGTGTTTGGTTCAGATGGATCCCATTGTCCTGAAGTTGGAGGTAATGGAAGTCTAGACCTGGCAGAGGATTTATATCTCTCCAAGGTTGTCCGTCTAAACTGCTCAATAAGACTCTCTGTATCGGCTCTGAAAAGGGGAAGGACAGATCTCATAGTAGTTGAAAACTTATCTATCAATTCAGAAGGCAAGCCATCCCCATTTGCCCAAAACAGTTCCTTAAGAAATTTGAAGTCATCCTCTATGATCTGAGAGTCCTTTCGGGAAAAGACACGAGAAGGGCCTCCAGCAAGTAATACAAGCAAGAATCCATCAAATGAAGCTCTCATTATTTCTGTAATAATACGTGTGCGAATCTTTTCATGAACAGTGTCTGAAACAAACAACAGGTTTCGCTCCAGTTCCTGAAGAAATGGCTCAATCCTAGAAGATGATGGATCCCCAACATACAAACCATCCCACAAAACATGGCTTAGATCATGGAAGACAATTCGATATGCTGCTGCCTCACAGAGTTGCTGAATTCCTTCAAGACATGCGGCTGGAGATAGTTCAAACTTCTTTGCTAATCCATTTGAAAAATCTTCCACATGAGCAGATTCAGAGTTTCGTAAAAGTGTAATTATTCTTTTTTCCAAAACATCAAATTCACCCAGGATCCACTGCAAAGTATTCATGCGAACACAGAGTTGTGGTATCCCAAAAGAGCTATCCCCATTTGTTGCAACCTGAGGGTTTCTCTTCTGAGAATTTGGAGATTTATCTTTTTTCTTCCCAAAGCCTTGAAACTTTGAGCCAATAGTGCATCTAGTCAACGCTGGCATTGTTGGAACAAATGTATTTCGTGATCCTGAATTAGAACAAAGAAATACAGTTATTACGTATACCAAATATCCAAGGTAAACTATAAATTTTCATCAATTTACCACAGCCAGATTTCGCTTTGGTAACGTAGTACTGAAGGCATCTGTCAAGGCCATTCATCACTTCAGGAAGTAATGCAGGATGCATCGGTATCGGAAGCTGAAAGAATGCATCCAAAGTTTCATTTATGATTCGCAAAACTTCAACAGCAGATGCGGCACATCCTTCCTGATTAGTTTGCGGATTCCAAAGCTAGGATATTGCAGTAAACTAGGTTAGTTCGAATTTGAAAGGTAATCAATTGATACATATAAATACAACACACTAAATTTCATCATACATATAGCTACGAACATGTTATCACTAATCAACTGAAAGAATCTCATGATTGAAAAACCTACACAACTCTCACATATTTAGCAATGACTTTGTGACATTAGGTTATAGGCTATAAACTCCTAATAGCATGTTTGGAAACTTGATTGATTTGGGTTGAAGTGCTTTTGGCTGGAAGCTACTGTGAGTAGCTTCCACGTCCAAGAAGCACTTCTAAAGCCCCTGACCTTGATTCCAAACACATCATAAGTCTATTTCTATCAAAATATTAATCCCCGACATTCTTTCTAGATGAAAAAGTGGCAATAAAAACCATCAATACGTAATCTAAGAAAAGACGATGAATGCTAACCTCTTGCTGCAGATTTCTATCAATCCACTCCTTCAGTCTGTCTAATCTAGTCTTAATCCATGTTTTTACCAGATTGGCAATTGCAGCTTCAGCCTCGTAAGGAGGCATCTCACGGATTATTGCTTTACCACCATCATCACTGTCCACTGAATCTTCTACTGCTATCTGCACAAGGTCTTTCTCCAACTGATCTGCAGCTCTCAACACTTGAACAGCATCAGGTGTCAATTCTGTGATACCTGAAATGAATTGCTTTAATTCATTTCCATAGCATACATGCAGGGTGGCCACAGCAAGACCTGCTGCCAAAGGATGCCATCTCTTGAGTATTGGGCTGAACACTTGCTTTTCATTAACTGCCAGGCTACCTACATCCTTTGCAAGGATGGCAAGGACAGGGAGAGCATTTGGTTGATTTTTGGATGCTCTCCTGCTTGAGTCTGCTTTCTCCATTATCTATGCAGCAGCAGAACAAGCATATTTCAGCACATGCATCAATCAGAAAAAAATAGAGACAGATAGCTGAAGAATTTAACACGAAAATTGCAGTCTTAAATGTACTACCCATCTATCACAATATACTACCCATAACTAACACACCATGACATGGATGCACCGAGGTTTAGTTCATTAACAAACTATTTATTACTATTGTACAGCTAGGCCTACTATTTTGACCCCTGATAAGCTGTTTTGGATGCAGGTAGAACAGCCCCTCCCCCAGACCAAAAAAAATGAAGAATGGCATCATATAGATCTCCAAACTTGCATGCCTTATGGACCACCTCAAATATTTAATCAGGAGTTTTGGGTATGTAATATCTAGTTTTTCCACTTACTGACGGGCACCATGTTGTCAAACAGAACCAACCTGAAAGTTAAACAGTTGTCTTAAAACAAAAAGAAATCCAAAACTCTCATATTAAGCATAAATGGGTACTAATACCATGCTTTCATGTAACCAAAAAATTATATGCCTCAGGCTCTCAAGTCTATCACCTTTTACTAAAGGGAAAAACCAATTGAAGACGTAAAGAACTTGCCTGAGCAAAAGCGGTACGTAGTGACGACCTGATGTAAGTTTCGATTCTTTCACGGGCCACATTGACTTCAGTTCTTCTCCTTCGCCGATATTCATTAGATATATCTTCAACCAAAACCTTAGCTGCTGCTACCCCTAAAGAAACAATGCCCTGCATGGTCTCAACATTTCCACGATCAAAAGTTTCATGATATGCAAGAAGCCTTTTCTCAGCCCACCCCAATATTGAAGTCAATGTAGAGCTCAAAATTTTGGAATATTCTGTATCCTTTGTTGCCTTTGCATCTTTTGCAACTTCAGCTAGCTGGCCATCGGCAGCAGACAGCAGGTCCAAATCCATCTGGCCAGTCACAACAAATCGGTGAAATAAAACCCAAGTAAAACAGAGATTATGAAATGCTTGGTTCAATCCAAGGATTCCCCAAGTCTTCTTGATTTGTTCCATCAGCTCATCAAATTCCTCAATAATTGATGACTCATCATTAGCATCAAAGCAGGATTGTAGAAGCATTTCATAAAGCCGGAGATTCAGAGGAATCCCATCTGCCCAGTGGCATGAATCAGTGAGAGACCCATCATAAGACGACCTACCTGCAAGAGACATGACAGCACTACGAAGAACCTGCATAGACTCGTTATTCTTCCCAGTTTCCATGGGCCTATCCAAAGCCCCATGAATAATCTGCCGCAGACGCTGCACGGCAGAATTCGACTTGTCAAGAGGTACGCGAGGATGCAATATAAGACCAGCTTCCAGAAACTTCAGTGTCCTCTTCTGCCATTCTTCATACTCTTGTTGATCAACAAAATCCGAAACCTTGAGCTGCTGCAATAGCTCAAGTGGAACTACCACTGACTCAATCCGTCTTCCAACCTGTAATAAAGTTCACAAGATAACAAATCGATGCTCAATTAAACATGATCGATTTCTTTCCCTTCCAAAATGATAATAAACAGTTAAAAATAACTCAATAAGCACCTTATGAAATTATTTAACATTTCAACATGCAGTAGCATTGGATCAAAGTGACACTACACTTACAAATTGGGAAGAATCCAATATCAGATCAAAGAAGCACCTTCGTTAATCATAGAGTCCCGTTTTTCATGATTAAATTCAATTATGACAACAACAAAAAAGTAAACAAGTAAAATTCAAATGAAAAAACCAGATCAAATGTCATTTTCTACATGCATTGCAATTATGCAAAACACACAGATTCATTGAAAAGTGTAAACACTGCTTCATCAATTATTGATATGAAAGCGACCTGGCCAGCAGAAATTCTGAGGAGCGCTCTTCGCACGCGCGAATCCATGGCCTCCGAAACCCTCATCTGGTTCCTCATCAGCTCCCCAACCGTCACAGGCCGTTTCGGCTTTCCCTGACCCGAACCGGACGAGCCGGGACTCTTCTTCGAACCCGAACCGGGTGATTTCAACCCGAAGGCCTTCTTGACCTTGCTGGCGGCGGTGGAGGTTATGGATCGTTGAGAAGCGGCGGATGAGTTGGGCGAGCTGTGATTTGGCGAGTCGGAGTGGTGGTTGTTAGGGACGAAGCTGAGTGGCTTGCCGGAGGAGGTGCGGCAAGCGGCGATGAAGATCTCGTAGGCCGTTAGGGTTAGGTCGGAGTCAGTGAGGTTGACGGCGAGTTCACCGAGAGGCGAGGGGAGGTGGTCGGCGGCGATGACGGTGGGTGATTTAGGAGGCATTATCGGTGGCGGTGGCGTTGTTTCTCTCTTGGAATGGCCCAATGAGAGGTCTCTGAAGAGATGAGCCATTGGAGAGAGAGAATGGAGAGAGAGGGAAAATGAAAAAGAAGAAAGAAAGAAAAGATCAAAAGAAGAAGAGAGAACAATAGCATAAGAGAGAGTCAAGAGTGTGGACTACAACTACATACATACACGGTAAAAAACAAAGTCACAGAGTCGTGTAAGGTGTTGGTGAGAGATGACAGCGACACTGTTTCTTCATTTTTATTTTTTTTTCGCCGACGATTTTTTTTCTTCTTCCTATAATAATCAGAAATTAATCCCTTCTACGAAAGTAGAACCAGAGTCGATAAAATGGGCCGGATCGAATTAGTCCTATAAATTATATGGCTTGGATATTAAAATTTGAGTTCATTTTAATTCGGGATCTTTTTAGCCTTACACGTTGAAGCCTGAATCTGTACCGGGTTAGCCCGTATCTAACTCGGGTAGCCCGTTCACTTTTATATATTTTAATTTTATTAACTAAAAAATTGAAAATATGAAGAAAAAAAACCATAGGCCCGAAATGCATGTTGAATCAGAATTTCAATTTCTAATAGATATCATACAATAACGTAAGTACTTCACTACTTCCATTCCATGTTGGTGTGATGATGCAGAGAAATTAGTTTTACACTATTTTTTGGACATGATTAAATGTTTAATGTATAGCTAACATATATAACAATGCCCAAAAAACACATATATAAGAGTCATTGTAAAGCGCATTCGTATTATTGTAGGTAACTAGAATCCGATTTTAAGGTTTTTTTTTTTAATATGGATTTTATCAATTTCAAGTTTTGAAGAGGAAGAAAATAAAGAGAAGAGTAAATTTGACATATTTGAATGAGTTTAATTTATATACCTTCTTGGTGAAAGTTTATCAAATTAATTTTGAAAGGTCGCATTTTTATGCCTAAAGACATGGGTCGTAAAACTCGTCCAGTAGTAAGGTTAGACAGAAGTATGTGCACAATTGTCCTTTCAATATTTTTTTCCAGGTTTCAACATTTTATTTCTTTCTTGTTTTTTAATCAAGTTTCAGGGTAGCATTTAGTGAATCTGCCTCCCACTTCTTAATTACCATTATCGGTCACCGGATGCGATAAACATTAATTTATATGCAATGGATCATTAGCCTTGATTGATTGAAAAAATACACATTTTTTTGTGGAAAAAAAATATATCGAGCCAACCCAAATAAACCCGCAGCAAACATAGGGCTGGACTTCGACACCTATTTTATCGTCCATATTGATTCCATGCTTTTTTGATCTTGTGCTATAAAGCCCAAGTCTACATCAGACTAACCCACGACTGACCGGATAGCCGATTATGCTACCTCTAAGTATAACTGAGTTTATCCCTCCCAATAATGTATTTTTCTTATATATGCCATCAATCGAATCATTAATCAGGTGATAACAACAATGCCTCCCGATAAACTTTACATATAAACTTAGATGTTCGAATCCTACCCGTCATTAAAGAGAAGATTTTACCTGACAGGCAAAAAAGTTAATCTCATAGCTTGGAATAAAATATCAAGCCAAAAATTAAAATTAATAAAAAAAACGGCTATT
The DNA here is from genome assembly GCA_030762895.1 of Sophora flavescens. NCBI lineage: Eukaryota > Viridiplantae > Streptophyta > Magnoliopsida > Fabales > Fabaceae > Sophora > Sophora flavescens. Next base: position 38,472,637 of record CM061067.1, on the reverse strand, counting down.
TACGGTCTTTATCATTGTTTGTTATTATTATATTTTTATTATTTTTATTTTATTTTCACTCATTTTCTCTTTCTAGAAAAAATAATAGTAATAGTCAGTTATTGAGTCATTATCTTATAATTTTCTCTCAACAGTTTTTTAGTATTTTTTTTATTACTGGAACATTTTTTTTTAGTATTTTTAATCAGAGTATCTAACATGAATTGCTTTGAAACTATATTAAAGTACGGTCACGTTGACCCAAAAAAAATACGGTTAAAAGAATCTAGTTTACTACTAGTTAAAAAAAACTCAGTAAATACCTATTTCAAAGGTTAAAATTTTAATCCTCCTTACAAGACCCCCAATCTTGATCAATTTGCTCAAATGATTTGTTATTTGTGTATATATCCGATCTCTGACTTTCTAAAAACAATTCAATCTATCACTATCACGTCGCAAAAGAGGAAAATAATTCAGATATATAGCTACGTATATTAATGATAGTTTTATCAGATTGACCATAATTACCGACCAAATATACTGGTTTAGCAATCACCAATAGGCAACAAAGCTCGTAACGACTCTAGCTTAAATTACACGATTCTTCGTTTTTATTAAGAAATTGAAATTGGATATTATGGGTATATATTTTAGTTTTCTAGAGCTGTTGTCTGAATATATTGACGTTATAAAATATAGTGAGGCCAACTCACTCTTTTTTTTTTTTTTTTGACAGAGAGGCCAACTCATTCTAGTATTGTAATACGTACAAATAGAATATATTTATCACACGGGAGCATTTAACACATGAATGCATATGAATATTATTCGATACATACATTGATCCCATCTATCTTCCCTGCAGAACTATGATATGAATTTTTTCAACTGTGCAACATATATTGTAGCTACAAATTTTACGTCTACCAACATTGAACTGTTCTATTAAAACTAAGGTTGGGTCAAAGTTTAATATGCTCACAACTAGCAATATGAATAAGTGGTTCAGGCAGGTAAAAGTATAAACACTGATTTGAATGCGTGGCGAATGTGACTTGGTTAAAAAAGCTGAAAGGTCAATTGCAGTTGCATGTTGATGTGGCCCATGTGAAATTGTCAATGTGTAGTAGGTTTTTACTAATATTTGTTTTCCCAACTTATCTTACAACCGTTTGAATTTAATTTTGTGGTTAAATTAAAATGGTGAATGACAACCAACATCTGATTGATCCAAGTGCTTAGCGACTTGGGCATCTTAAGCAAGTTGTCAGGAGGTTCGAATCCTGGTTCTTATGTATGAAAAAAAACTGGGAGGGGAGAACTCACCTTATGTGCCCAATAGGTTCCCGACAGAAATTAGTTATTACTAACGATGGTAGATACTTCGTACATATGTCATGGTTAAAAAAAATATATGGTGAATGACAAATACTAAACAATACCAGGATTTTTTTTTTTTAGGGTGTAACAAAACTTAGATTGTATACATTCGTAATTTCAATTAAAAATATAACACTTAATAGCAGATTTAATAAATTTTAATTATATTTTAACAAATTAATCGTAAAAAAAAATGTGGGAACAATTTGAGAACGCTTGCTTTAAAACAATTTTGTGGAAATGAGATGCATTTAAATTATAGGAGAATGTTAGTAGGTATCCATGGGACACCAATTAAGAAACGAAGAAAATAAAGTCTTTATTGGGATAAATGTATTTAATATTTGAAAAGGGATATACTTTAATTTTCTATGAAAAACTTGATTTTCCTAATTTCTTAATAACACCGATTAGCGATCAAGAGAGGATTAGTACATCCGATCAAGCATTCCATTCATAATACCGTGACTTCAGTTCGATTTCTAGATCTCTCATGTTGATAGGCAATATATAAATTTTATTATAAATTCTCATTGAGGTTGGTGGTATTCTCTGACCTTACAAGAGGTGTGTCTTCCCCAAACTAAACTTTTGTTTATCAAAAAAAAAAACACCTATTAACATGACCCTAAATTAAATTAAGTAAAGTTGCTTGTATGAGCACATTATCTATTAGTTACAATCAATCAAATATTCATTAGTCATTAAAGTAATAATTTAGAAGTACAATATAAAGTTCTTATTGTTTAAACAAAAAAAAAAATTCTTATTACAATTATTTTTAAAGTTATCTAAAAATCTCGTTTGGTTGTGCCAAATGGATAGATGCCCATGCAAGAATCACTTGAGAGGATTGTAGGCAAATGCTTATGCAAAGGGAGAGGGGGCATTTCGATGCCACGGCCCCCTAAGTATAGGAGAGTGATTTTTTTGGATACATTGACTGATATATATACATATATATAGTTTGAAAAACTATATTATAAATGTTAAATGGATTCAGGAATTACTGGTCTTTGAACAACTAAATAGGGTAGATTCACACAAATCACAAGTATCGACATCTAACTTCAAAATCAAATGAAAGTGGGACTGCGTGTGTATACTGGTGTCGTCCAGTAACGCGTAATAGTAGAAGAGGGAAGAGCAAGTCAAAAGGAACCATCAGCCAGCTACTGCCTTTATTGGCCTTTTTTTTTTTTTTTGTCCTTTTCTCTTTTTCAATTCCTCGTTCATTTTTTTAAACCATTATGTGTTATAACTTCAATAACAAACAACGTACGTTATGATAAGTCCAACAGCAATGTGAATCATGACTTTTATGTTTGCGAATAATTGGGGTTTTACCTTTTTAACGCTTTTAATTATGATAATAAAATACATGAAAAAAAATTGAATAAGCATCCAAAGAGATATATTCTTAATACACAGGCAATTTATTGCCATCATATGCAATTATTTTAAAGATATAAATATGTTGTCATAAAAAATGGTGTCTCGATGTCCCCACCAATCAAAAACAGAAAATATACACAAGTATTAATGAATTGTGATTTTATTTTATTAAGTGACAAATTGTAATTGGTGAGAGACGGAGAATGTGACAGGAAAGTGGGACAAAGGATCTCCATCCGTATTTTAGACTAGTGTATTGACCCGTTGATCAGCCTCTGACTCATCTAGTTTTATGACTAGTATGATCAGGGTTTTGTGCTAATTATATCTCATTTTCGCCTAAATTAGACTTGATTGTCTTTAAGCAACATTTTGAGTCTCTAGAGTATTTTTAGGTTAATTTAGTTGATTTAGAGTCAAATAAAGCACTTATGCTATTTCTTGTTTTCAGGTTAATAGAGTGAAGCAGTTCTGGAGGTTTTCGCCCCGCGAACCTGAAGGTGACTATTCCAAAAAATGCAAATCATTCTGTCTCGTCCCGCGAATACTTGACTCGCCTCGCGAGTAATCCAACCCTGGAAGACCAGAAGCCATCACGGCTTATCCATGTTGAAGGTCACGGGCGTGACAGTTTGGAATTTGAAGAGTCTCGCCTCGCGAATGATAAGCTCGCTTCGCGAGCTCGCCAAACACTGAAGACCGTTCGTATTATTCGCCTCGCGAAGGTGTTCTCGCCTCGCGAGACCGCGGAATCCAGAAGCTGTATATAAGTCTGTTTGAAGGCAGAACTGGGAGCTTTTTTTATCTTTTGTTTTTCTCTTTAGTTTAGATGGCTGTAGAAGTAGGTTTAATGCTTTGTTTTTCCTTTGTAATGGAGAGCTAGTCTCCTTGGATTAATCTACTGTGATTGGGTTCCATCCACACTTGAGGTTCTGTAATTCCTGTTTTATTTGCTTTTCCCTTTTCAATACTATGTTATATATTTCTGTTTGTTTAATTCAGGAGTGTATAGTGTTGTGTTGATTTATTTCGGTGATGTTATGTTCCTATATTGAATCGCGTTTGTTTAATTCGCGTGTGTTCGTTCATGTTCGTTTAGTTCATGAGGGCTTAACCTCGTTTGTTTAATTCGGGAATAGGAACATATATCTCGTAGTAGCGATTTCGTTTGTTAATTGTTGCTACAACCGAAAGGGGATTAAAATCTGCTTAGGGCTTGGAATTTACATGAACCAATGATAGTGGGAAACCGAGAACAGTAGGTTAATCGTCTTTAGCTTAATTGATAATCTCTTAACTGCTTTGTTTTTATTGCTCTGTTTTTGCTTTGTTTTCCTTATTTTATTTCAAACCCAAACCCCCCAAAAACTGATTTTTGTGGTAATAACAAGTCAAGAGTCCTTGTGAGACGATATATCCGAGTTGTCGCTCCCTAAACTACTTTTTTTACAAACCGCTCGCTTTTTAGCACGTGCGCGACAGCGCGACCACCCGTGCCATGCACGGGGAATATACTATCTTTTTAGGATTTCAAAAAAAAATATGTAATTGATGATTTCACATTTTTTGTTTAGTTTTTTTGGAAAAAAATATATAAAAGAGTGTTAAAAAAATTCGTCTAACCGTCAATCCCAAAGTTTAAAGATATTGACTTAATAACTATTGTTGATATTAAAATAAAAATAATGACTCGAAATGAAAATACTTGTTTATTACACAAAGTATAAATAGTTATTACATGTTGTTTTGTAAATATGTACTATAGCATGTTATCCGTGCAACGCATATGGAATATCATAATATTTATGTATTAAAAAAAGATAAATATAAAAATGTTTGCATGTGTAGGAAAGAAATGAAGGGAGAATATTGTTATTTTAAAAAAGATGTTTATTTGAAAATAAAATTGAATAATAATAATTATTATTATTATTGTATCTTGAAAATATATTTGATTTATTTCTCTTATTTTCTCGTGCAAGTTAACTATTTTTATAAAATATATATTTACCTATCATATTATTTTTTATTCTCGTTTTAAAATCTATTTGATTTATTTATCTTCATTTCTTGTGCAAGAAAACTGTAACACCCCGATTTTTCGGCTTTCTAAGATCAGTAATTATATAGATACATTTATATTTTTATCTGAGGTTTAGAAAATCTTTTTAATTAAACCGAAACCTTATTTATACTCTACTTAATGGTAGAGAGTCGCGATTAAAATTTAGGTTAAAAATTCAGGTGAAACCCGGTCTGTGAATTTCACTGACAGTATCATTATATTGATCAGAAGGCCTAATTTTGACTCTTGAATTAAATACTTAAGGTTTTTATTTAATTTCCATCGATTTTGGTATTTTTGAAATATTTCATTAAAAAGTGAAATAATGTATTATATTCGGGTGATATATTGAATCGGGGGAACAACGGAGCTGAATACGAGATTCTCGGGACCCGATAAATGGATAAATCTCATATTACTCAAGAGTGAGTCATCCATGTGAAACCATTAATGAGGCACCTGGTTGTGAAGACAATTTTTAGGATAATTGTATTTTTAATCCTTAAGCTTTCACTTAATTTCACTTTGGTCCTTAAAACAAGCTTCCATGATGTTCCAAAAAAAAAAAAATTAGGCCATTCTTCCTCTCAAAGCCATGATTGGCTGCCGCCTTGAGGCCCAAATCCATGGCCCATGTGTGCTTCCTACTTCAATTAGAAGGCTCCATCATCTTCTGACAAGTTCTATCATCTTCTCCATTGTTCCTATTCTCTCTAAACTCCATAAGCTTGGTTTGTGAAGCAACTTGTTGATCTCTTGCAATTTTTCAATTTCCAAGAGGTAAGTCTTGTTCCTCATCATCAATCAACTTCATGTTCTTCAAATATTTTTATAATTCAAGGCCATGATCATCTTTTTCAATTCTTAGATCTAGAAGTTTGAAAATCTCTAGAAAATTGTAGAAAAATCCTATGATCATGAAACCAATTTCTATGATCTTATAATCATCTATATGTTTATAATCCAAGAGCATGAATGAAACAAAAATTTCCTCCCCATTTTTCCATTCATGGCCGAAACCCAAACTTTGTGGGTGGAGGAGTTTTGTTTCTTTTCTTTTTTTGTTAAGTTATACATGATTCAATCCTTATAGTTCATGTGTATATTGAATCCAAGTTATTGAATCAAAATAAAATCTCTAGCCTATGGTTTTGTTCATAACCGACCTTGTGGTCTTGAGAGGTGGAAAACATTTTGTTTCAATCTTTGTGTTTTGATCATTAATCATGTGTTCCAAGTGCTTAAGGATCACTAATCCAAGAGCTTAGGAATTTTTAACCAAATGATTACCTCATGGATGTGAACCATACATAGGAAATATGAGTGTTTTTTATTGTTTGATTAATGATCATTGTTGTGGTTTGTTGAAGGATAACTTTGGTATCTGGTACGTGTGCTACCGACTTTCAGATTTTTTGACGAAGCTCTAATCGTAAGGAAAACTTCAAGAGGTAAGGGGAGCTTTCCTAAGGGATTTTTCCCGATAATTATATGTGTGATTTAGTGTATGATTTGTCATAATTGGATTGAGATTTGTGGTGGTTGTTTAATTCTGTGCTAAGCTGTTATTTTATCTGTGTTTGATTATCTGCAGTTATGCTTTATAATGTGTTTCAATATATGATATGAACTGTATTATACGATATAGCATTGATGTGAAATATTTGATGGTGTGTATTGTTGATTGAGAAGCTTGATAGTGGTCAGTGCTTATTTAATTAATCAGATAAAATCTTCATGAAGAATATTCGATATTTAATTGAGAAATATTGGGATATAATATCATTTAAATATTTGATTTGATGAAAATGAGAAATAGTTTAAATACTATTATTTCAATGATTTAACGGTGGAGGAGTGATCTATGAGTCACAGTGAGGACGTAACCGTAAAATTATTTTAGCACTGCTAATTTTTACGTGTGAAATTCCAAAATATTTTAAAAAATTATTTTGAAAAAATAATCTTCGAAAATAACTTAATTTCTATCTTAGAAAATTATTCTATGGGGAAATGACAAATTTCGATTTAAACGTTTTTAAAATGCTAAATAACGGTTAATTCCTAAAATATTTACGGAAAGCATTCTTAAAAACAACAGTAATCATTCACACATGGATTTAGTTTAAGATCACCTCGTTTTCAAGAACTAGAGTTTCTAGGGAAAATATTTTCAGAAGAAAATGAGTTTCTTAGTAATTTGATGATTTTATAGAGGAATTTATATTAGAAATGATTTTACGAAGATTTGACATTATTTCGGGAAAAGGAGTATCCAAAAGAAAATGGATTTCAATATGATTTGACGTTTTATAAAAGAGTTATAACAAAAAATATTTTCTGTAAATGAGTGTTACTCAACAGTGTTATTTCCGATAACTTGAATAAGTTACAGAGGTTTTGGTTTCGAACTAGTATTTCACAGAACAAAATGTTTTATATGCATTACTCGACAGACATGCCTACTTGATTTATCATGATATCTTGACGGACAAGGTATTCATGACACGACTTTCCATTGCGCCTTAATGGACAATGTATTTTTATGGATAAATGATCCATTTATCGCGGTGATCATTGTACCTTGACGGACAATGTGTCATGTAAATTCGATCATTGTACCCTAATGGGCAATGTGTTTTTATGGACAAAATGTTCCATTTATCGTGTTGACCATTCTACCAGAATGTTTGGACAATGTGTCATGTCTCGCGTTGACCATTATGCCTTGATGGGCAATGTGCCATGTATTGTGTTGACCATCGTGCCGGGAGTTTTCCGGGAGTTTTGGACGATGTGCCATGTATTGTGTTGACCATTGTGCCGGGAGTTCGGACAGTGTGCCATGATCTGTGTTGACCATTGTACCAAGAAGTTGGACAGTGTGTCATGTTGTGTTGACCATTGTTTCTTTCGTTGACAATGTGCCATGCAAGAGCCTGATTTGCTCAAAATGAAAAGAGGTTTGGAATCTACGGAGATTAGGTATAAAAATTAGATGTTGAAATGTGAAGTGTCATTAATCTTTTGTAAATGATAATGATTGTTCGGGTATGAAACCTATTGGTAAATTACTTGTTATTTCTGAGAAGTTTATGTTGTATGACTATATATGCCTATATGTTGTTTTGTGTGTCACGTCTGTAGTTATCGTACTTATATCCATATATTGGTATCTCGCCCTTACAATATATCAGGTTTTACTCGTTTTGTCGTTGTACCTTGGTACTGGTAGTAGATGGTGCAGATGAAGTTTTAACTTCAATCGGGGATACTAATATCGATCCTTGCAGAGGTTGGTAATAGTGGTGAGAACTACAGAGTTCTCCTATTAGATGTTTTATAGAGTGACCAACTTAGGATTTTTCCTTGTGTTGTGTAATTTGGAGAAAATCGGTTTATGGGATTTTGAAACCCTTGGTATGGTTTGAAATTTCTCAATACGAAAATAATTTCAAGAAAACTTATATGTTGTGGTGACCTGATTTATGAATGAAACCAACTTATGTGTATCATCAAGTATGATGTGATTTTACTTTTGTGATGTGTGTGTCACTTTGCTGAAGTATTCAGAAAGAAAATTTTTACACCCGAGTTTTTTGACTTTAAGTAAATTAATTTTCCGAAAGCAACCAGCAAATAAATTTTTAATTTATTTTCGCATGTGTTACGAAGTAATGCCCAAGGGGGTGTTACAAAAACCATTTAAAGAAAATATATTTATCTATCAAATTATTTTTTCTTCTCTCTTGAGAATATATTTGATTTCTTACTATTATTTTTCTTATTGAAGTTAACCATTTTTAGAAAATATATTTATGTATCATATTATCATCATCATCATCATCATCTATCATATTACTTGCCATCATAATCTATTTGGAATTGTTTCCTACAATGGTACAATTAACATCTATCATATCGTATAAATTTTTTTTTTTAACATCCATCATACTATATTTTCTTATCTCTTGAAAATCTATTTGATTTATTTGACATCTTTTTCTGTGCAAGTTAACTATTTTTAGGAAATATATATATATATATATATATATATATATATATATCATATTATTATTGTTATTATTATTATTTTCTCTTGAAAATCTAATTGATTTATTTCTCCTCTTTTACTTGTGCAAGTTAACCATTGTTAGAAAATATAATTATCTATCATATGAATAAATCTCATTTCTTAAAAATATTTTGATTAATTTCTCATATTTTCTCGTGCAAGTTAACTATTTTTAGAAAATATATGGATTTATATATCAAATAAAAAGAAAATATATGTATTTATCATATTATTTTTAACATCCGATATTTACCCAATATATTTATAAATCATCAAAAGCAATATATATATATATATATATATATATATATATATATTTATTTATATTTATAACTCATCACTAACCATTTCTTCTTCTACTATCTTAATACTATACTTCTTCTATGAACATTTAATGCTACATATGTTTTCAAACCAATATTTATTAAATTAAATTAAAAAATGCCAATCAAATGATCAGTAATACAATGAAATGCCAATGACATAATATTGGCAATCCAATATAATTGGTTTTTTAACGGTAATCAAATATAAATAATGCCAAAAAATGTAATATTTATTAAATTAAGAAAGCCATAAAAAAAGATTTATCCACTGCAACAAATTATAAAAAATGCTTATGCATAGATTACGACCTCTTTTGGAATTTATTAATATGATTCAATTGTTATCTTTTTGTAATGTTTTGATTCACAAAAAATTATTTGCATCAATAATTTAGTTTATTTCCAAACCAATAATATTTGCATTTGATTTGATAATCATATGGTATTATTACATTGATTATTCACATCCATTTTGAAATCATAAATTAAAGCATGACATCCAATTCATACCAACAAATTAAAATATTTCATAAATATAATAAATAATTCAACCCCCCTCCCCCCAAAAAAAAAAAATGGTAGGCTAGTTGCAAACAATAATTGTGGACGTCAAATGTATGTGGTTGGGAGACATGAGACATTTCTGGAAGGAATACCTTAAAGGATGACACATGAGAGAAGAGTTTAAGGAGAGCTTGACACTTGTAACTTTCTTCTTTGAGATTATTCTCAATTGTAAATAGTATAGATGCCTACGTTGTTACGTCGACATGTTAACGAAAAATGACTAGAAATAAAAAAATTAAACTACTTACAATATTAGATGTATAAATTCATTATATTAGACACTTAATTAGGGTTAATTAACTTTCTAGTTAAATTCGGTATTCATTGTGTTTTTTGTTTCTATATTATTTTTTAAGGATTTAATACCCAAAACGAAAAATATAAAGCTTTGGTTTCGGGTTTTATCTATTAAGTGATGGTGTAATAAATGGAGTCTCGTATCATTCACATTAAAAGTATTCAAATATTGAAAATAAATAAATAAAAAGAATTCGAATATTATTTAAAGTCATACATCTATTATTTTTTAAGGACTCTTTCTTTTCATATATCTTATATATTTATGTCATCCTTGCAAACATTTTTTTTTTGGGTTTACTTGTAAACATTTTTTACATCGATAAAAAATACATTCCTCAATATAATCATGGACATATATACATATATTGTATATCGAACTACTTTATATCGGTATGTCATTTTTTCTTCTATTCTTTTCTTCAATTTCCTTATTTTTTCTCTCCATATATATATATATAGAGAGAGAGAGAGAAAGAGATGGGAGGGGGGAGGGGAGCGTATCAAGTAAGAACCACTGTCCATTGTAAGAAATGAGAACTATTAATAAGGGCCGTTAGTTCGCAATCAATTTGAATGAAGGGATCAAATTAAAACATTGATAAAGAAAGTCACGTGTGAGAGAAATAACCTCCCTTTCCTCCTTCACCTTTCAGCCATGCCTCTCTCCTTCACCACCATCGCCCTTCCCTTCTCCCTCCCCTCCACCCCGTCACCACCGAGCGAGCACCTCTGGCCCGCCAATAATAGTCACAGTGCTTCACGAAATCGTACCTGCTAACCACCAATGATGTTTCATAAAAAAACCTAAGCAACCTCTGTTGTTTGAAAATCAGCAGTATACTGGGTAATCAAAACCAGTATCGAGTTTACATGCATCTGTGGCATTTTGTCAAACAGGTTATATGCATCATGTTTTTTTAATTCAATGGCACCTTTACATTCTCTAATTGTGGATTCACTATCAGTAATGAAAGGCATAACATGAAAAAAATCTACAAGACAAACCAGACAATTGTACTTGAAATAATCTGCATAACTGCCATGAGTTTAACTGTCACAGGCACGACTCGGGACGACGGCATGGCTCACTGATCTCGTCGGCGATGTGGTGGTTGAGGCGTTCAGCGAAGGGTCTTTGGTAGCCGTGACAACGTGAGGAGGAGCCCAGAGGCATTGCGCGACAGCGGGGCTGAGGTGTTGTGCGCGGATTTTAACTATCACAGGCTCTACACGGGACGACGGGAGCGTCAAGCTCCGTGCATGGCGGATCGAGCGACGGATGTAGGGACGGAAGAGAGGAAAAGAGATGGAGGATGGTGGCCAGCAACTGAATGGAGGGACGCTGCGCGACTGCAGAGACATCTGTGGTGAAGAGAAAGGAGAAGCCGCTTCTCGTGACTGACAACGGTGGAGGCCTCGCCGGCATGATGGAGGTGCAAAGGTGGAGAGGGGAGGACGCTCCCCGACGACGACGTGGCGGAGGTGCGGTTCCAACGGGGTGATAGTGTTTTTGGACCGATTGAGGTGAAAGAGTGGGAGAAGAGGATGCAGAAAAGAATCACGTGACTTTTTGGTGTGAAATATAATCTTCTTGTTAATTTTTTTAATCATGATCCAATGAGTCTAATTGTTAGTTCTTATTTCTCATAATAACTATTAGTTCTTACATGATATACTCCCACACATATTATATATATATATATATATATATATATATATCTATCTATATATATATTGATTGATGAGTTTTTCCTTAAAGATATTAGACACATGCATACAAACACTAGTGCAGAAAAGGGATCCCACGTCGGTTATTTTTGGCTTTCCACATCGGTTTTCAAACTAATGTGGAAACGACCGATGTGGTTTATTGCCACTTTACACATCGGTTATAAAACCGATGTGTAAAGTATATTTTAAACAGCGGTTTTCTTTTAACCGATGTGGAAAATTAATTTGTCAATTGATAAGCAGTTGGAAATTTAACTTTCTACATCGGTTTTGCCTAAAACCAAAGTGGAAATTTCACTTTACACATCGGTTTTAAATAGAACCGATGTGTAAAGTGAAATTTACACATCGGTTTTTGAAGAATCGATGTGTAAAATCTCATTTTTTTTAATCTGTTATTTACATTTCAATCATTCCTTTCCCCTGTTTCAGTAATGCAGATCAATACCAGAATAACATACTGTAAATTTTGGGGTAAACATAATGTAGTTATTGCACCAAACCAGTAGAAAATGATAACAAGCAGCCACATACAATTGGAAGACACAATTTTTTATAGTTCATTCGATGACAAGAAACAGCAAGGCATTAACCACACGTGATTTAGGCATCACATGAGTTAGATAACAAATGGGCAAGGCAAACTAATTGGTAAAGTAAGAGCACTTACTAATTCATAACCATCAATTCCAGGAACTTGTTTAAGCTAACAAACCAAAGAAGTACTCGATCAAACAAGAAACAACAATGAGAACACCAAACCAGTTTTGACACAATTGCAACAAAGTTTTAACCATATCAAAAGCAAAACATACTTCATTCAATTTTCTTGGCACAAACAATCAGCTCTTACAAATATGGTTAAAAATACTGACATTTCATCAAATGACTAGTGAGCACAGAATCTGAAAACAGAGGGCATCAGGCCTAATTAATTTCGAATGAATGAAAACAACACTTTATCAAGGCTACATCAAAACAAGAGAGAAGAAGAATTGAACCAGACCTGAGCACTAATACATATCATCAGTCAAAGGTACACTATAGCTAGTACATGATAAGTTTTTAAACTAATTACATATATACAAACTATGGTTGGTACACTTCAAGAAAGAAAGTTGCCCAACGCCTCTTTATGCTGTTGATGTCAGAATCAGATAACGGAGTTGGATTGTTGAATATCTGCAAGTTTAATTGGACAAAAGATTATATCTTTTAAGTAATAAACTAACATAAAACATATAACGAATCTATATTATTAATTCTAATTGTGTCAATTAACATTTACCTCGTGCCATCTTTCAGTGAACCCGGAGGAGATAAATTTCAACATCCACTACATCACATAGTAGCCACATTCCCATGACCCACGTTGTATACGTGACTACGTACAAATGAAACCCAATTAGAATATGAGGAATTAAATAAAATAGAAATCAATTATTGTACCCACTGCATTTGATGCATTTGAACTAATAAATATCTTACGCTGGGAATAATCCATCTGATAGCCCGAGTACGTCTTTCACCACGCAACATGTGGGTTGCATTAATAGACCTATCATGACAAAAACATTAATTAAAGTATATCTAATAGATTTCAGATAATTAAAATTCCAATGAAAGCTTTTCAGCCAAAACGTACCTTCTGAGAGACACGCCTAGTTGTTATTGTGCAAAGACAGCAGAGAAGTGAACAAAGCAGAGGCAGTAGCACTATGCAATGAAGTATAGATCACCCTGCAGCAAAATGAACATCTAAGAATTCTAATGAAAACCATAAAATTGACAGACACTATAAGGTCTTTTTAAAGTCACTTACCAAAACACAGAGAGGAAAAGGGTGAAAACAAGATCGAAGAGTTTGACAGGTCGTTGTTTCTTTTCCCAGGAGAGCAAGTTGAATATCTCAGTAAAATCAATCAAATGATTTCCTTGTCTATACCTGATCAACGGAATAAAATAGGCAATTAGCAGGACCATGTTAATCACATTCCAAAGATATTAAGATACCAAGCTTATTGCTAAAAAACAGAAAGCAAACAATTCATCTCCTTTGATCCTCTAACTAGTAAGCAACCATCTACGAACCAAAGAAAAACTAGTGACAGACAAGAATTGCCATAATAGGGCAGCTGTAAGAGATATAAACAACAATTTGTCATGTAATCACAAAATTAACACCGCCTTTGTATACATGAATCTGAACATGAGCCAGATACATATTCTTAATTTTGTTTCCCTCAAACATGTTAATTAACACAATACTTCCATTAAAAACACATTTCCTTTACATTTCATAATGTTTTGAAGCTTGACAGGAATTCCAAAATAGTTGTTTTCATGTACCAATACCAAAAGCAGAATGTATTCCAACATCCACAGCAGGAAAAAAAAACCTGTGAGTGCCTTTTGTCAATGTATCAATCCATTTGGCAACATTTACTATCTTTGAGAATATTTTACTTATTTAACCAAATACAATTTCTACTAATCTTCTCTCCGTCGCCTATCATAAAAGAATAATAGCACATGGTATTTCATAACCAACAGATGGAAATATCAGTAATAAGAAGAAACTCATGATGGTAGTGCTCATGCTTTAGCTAAGACATTTATCTCATATGTTAATCACACTATCTTTCATTCTATTCCCTTTTATATTCACTTTTATATTTGGAACATTATTGATAATGAAATGATGTGATTTTGTTTGCCTCAAATAAAAAGAAAAAAAAAAGTAAGACCAAAATTGATACCTCTGTTTTAATTAAAACCCACGCCCCTGAGTTTCAATTCCACTATCAAAATCTCATTCCCCAACTTTATATCATTAACTAGCAATTTCAAACAAACTATCCATTCCCAAAATAAATCCCGTAACATAGACCAGAATTTTAATCTCCCCGTACCTTTCGTTTCGGCTTTAGGGCATTTGGCCAGGGAGGTGCTGGGGTGTGTCTAAGTGTATGTGTTGTCTATGTTTTTATGAATATACTTCTACCCAGTAACGCAAGAAAGCTTTAATGAATATATATACCTTCAATTATTCTGAGAACTTTATTTTTACTCTAAATAAACATTTATGTTATAACAATGCTCAGAAATAAGAAAGAAAAAGCGTGAAACAGAGGTGCAAGAATAATAAAGAAAAGGAGTTCACCAGTTTGATGTTGTGTTCTTGAAGAGAAGATGCTTCCTTTTCACAGAGAAGTTGATAAATAAAAACCCTAATGTGAAAGAAAGAGGAAATAAGACAAGAGTAAGAAAGAAAAATTGAAGTTGCAGCTGATGAGTTTTGAGGAAATATTAAATGTGAGGAGAGGAAATGTAAAATGGAACCTTACCTTCAATATTCAACAGCGCCCTCTGTTTGATGTTTGAGGTACCGTGCAATGCTGGTTTGGTTTTGCAAATAGAACTCAAGGGAGGAGGAGGGTAGCTCGCGGATGGCCGTTCTCTGGCTCACAGTGGTTCTCTGGCTCGCAGTGTATAGGCTAGGGTTAGAGGTCTCCGCTGTTGGTGTAAGCTAGGGAGGGAGAGTGAGCTCAGATGAAAATCTCAGCGCGAAAATGAAAAGGGAGGAAGAGGGAATTAAAAATGTAAATAGAAATACACATCGGTTAAAAAAACCGATGTTGTAAACTTTCACACATCGGTTATCCATAACCGATGTTTAAAATTATATTATTTACTTCCTTATTTTTTTATTCATTTTTCCACATCGGTTTTAGTAAAAACCGATGTGTAAACTTACATATTTACACATCGGTTACCTTAAAACCGACGTGTTAAAGTATGCATTTTTTAATTTTTTATTTTTGGTTCAATTTTCAACATCGGTTTAAAATAAACCGATGTGTAAAACTTTACAACATCGGTTATGACGAAAACCGATGTTTAAAATTTTGGATTTAATTTCAAAAATGTCATCGCCTCCTTTTTCACATCGGTTTACTTAAAATCGATGTTAAAACTCCGATGTAAAAGATATATTTTGCACTAGTGAAATATATCGAGATGTGCAACATGACAAAAAAAAATTACCTTTTAATTTAGAGTAATTTTATTTGCACCCATTAATACATATATTGTTGGGTGTCTAAATTGGATATTTGTTTTAGGTGTTCAAATATCATCAATCTTTAATTTAACTTAGACCGGAGGGCTGTGCCTGTGATTAGCCTCATGGCTAAAATATATGAGCGCAACACTAAACTGCCAACAAAAATTCTATTGAGTAAACAACAAAAGACAAACGTACAGATAGATACTAGCAGATAACTTTGGGGGGGTGGGGGCGTTTACGTGCTAGTTGGTTATACTTAAATAAAAGAGCAAAGTGCGTTTGGTCCCTCAAATTTTTTGAATAGCTCATCTAAAAAAAAGGAACAATTTGATCCCAAATTTTATTACAGAGAAACTCTGATTCCTTCATTAGATGTTTGATGTCTGAGGGATCAGAGTATATCCCTTAACAAAATTTGATGATCAAACTGGACTATTCAAAAAATTTGAGGGATCAAAATAAGTCTTTACTCTAAATAAAATGTACCGAGCACTTGTACTGCGACTCCATTTTGGTTTCCCAGAAAGTATGTGCAGTCTAAAACCACCACCGCCAACCATCCCGACATGCTTCCGAACTTGCTGCTAGGATCTCTGTTTCAATTTTTTTTCTTTTTCTTTTTATTCTTTTAGGATCTCTGTTTCTAATCTCCACAAGAACACAAAGAAATCGTTTTCTGAGACGTAAGTATGGTGTGATGTTTAATTGACTGTTTTTTTTTTTTGACAAATGTTTAATTGACTGTGGTATACAAGCGTACACTTTAAAAGCCAATACTGCTAAAAAAAAATTGTACATTTGATATACTCGTGCGCACACGCACACACACAAAAGAAGTTTTCTAGCAGCAACAACTCATTTTATTGTAATATTTCAGATCCAGTTATGCCTATAAATAATTTTATCCATGTTATTTATTTTTATTGAGAAATTGTTGATGAAGAATTTAGTTTTGAGGTTAAGAAATAAGAAAAAAGAGAAAGAAAACTATAAGCTCAAATAATATTGATATGAGACAATATGATGATAATGTGATGAAAAGACAAATATTTTTATGAAAAAAAGAAAAAAAAGACAAATCTAACAATTTTATTTATAATAGCAGAGATTCTGTATTAAATAAGGAAATAAATCAGAAAATAATAAATAAAAATAACTCATAAGAGTTTACCTGAGATTTTTTTAAATATTCTAAAATATAATAAAATAGTATGAGATATTATCCAAATATTCTAACAAGTGTGTTATATGATATGATGTTTTTCAATTGTTAAAGACATTTTCAAAAATCCTGCTAAAGATTATATTTAATGGTACCAGAAAAAAAAAAGTAGAAAAGGAAGGGGTGTGATCTGATTGGGTCGAGGGAGTAAAAAATACATGAACCAATCAAAATTGATTAGCTTGAGCTGGTCAACTTCAAATCAACAAATCCGAATCAAACCAACATGAGTGAACGGGTTATCGATTTGCTCGATGGTTTTTTCTTTTATTTTTCAAAAAACATAAACCTTCTATTATTGTTATAAATAAATTCTAGTCAGAAAGAAAAAAAAAAGTAATTACACAATTGATAAAATGTAACTTTCAAAGAGAAAGACACAAGTTTTATAGGTTAAGCAAATATCATGAATGAATTAACATCCAGGTAGCATAAATTTTGATATATATATATTTTTTTGAATTAAAGGGGACTAAGCGCCAAAGGAAAACAAACTAAAAACCGTGGGGAAAGAAGCTAGAAGTAGCATCCCCAAAATAATCAAATACAAGAAATCAGGAATAAAATCAAAGATCATACTCTGACCATTCAGAGATAAACCATATCTTGTCATGACATCAGCCGCTTGATTACCCTCCAGAGACGTGACACCACGGGTAGTCCCCCTCCTTTCCATAATCTTCCTCACTAAAGGAGCACACGAATGGGATGCCTCACACCCCTTAGTGAGAATAGAAATAGCCACTTGAGAGTCAGACTCCGTTGACAGAGATTTAAAACCCCTCTCCTATGCAGTCATGACCCCTAAAAGAATTGCCCAGAGCTCAGCACTAACCACTGAACAAATACGTACCACATCTTTGGCAAAAGCAAATACCACTTCACCATTGTGGTTTCGGACTACACCACCACACGCTGCTATGCCGTCCTCAGCCTTAGCTCCATCACATAACAATAATGCATCTACAACCATAAGTATAACAATTCATGTTAGTCTCAAATCCGAATACACAATGAATATAACATTTAAGTTGTCAAGTTTCATCGAGTTAAAGAAAAAAAATACAAATGTCAAAGTTGCCAACGACATTAGGAGTAAGGGTGACAAATGGATGGATTGGATAATTTTTTATTCGGATTTTAATGGATGAATTAAAAACAATCTATTAATCTATTATAATTCATCCAATCCATCCATGATTCATTAAATAAAATCCATCTGATTCATCCATTAACAAATTTACATGGATGGATATCCAATTCATCCACTAAAATTTATTTTAAGAAATTAAATAATTTTATATCTCTTTTATCCATCCATAAAATATTTTTAAAAAAAAAATTGTAAATTTTTTAAAAATATTATCTCTATCTCACCCTCTCTCTAATCTTTCTTCCTCTCTCTACCCTTTCTCTGTCTCTCCTTTTTTTCCCCTACTCTCTCTATCTTTACTCTCTCTCCACTCTATCTCACGACCATTTTGTATCACGACCATTTTTCTATTATTATATGGGAGTTATTGATTATGTGCATCTACAGAGGTTGTTTTGCCACAACGTTCCATGACAATGTTTTCCGAAACTTGTTACGACTTTCTGTGCTTTCAATTAGTTAATACTTTTTTTAAAGTTTCTCAGCAAAAAAAAAAGGCAACGAAAAAAGAAAACGTACGTGATAACGTGGACTACTACTGGTGCTTGAGAACAATTAATTAGTTAATACTTAATATACCAAAAAAAGAAAAAAAAAAGCAGATAAATAAAATAAAAAATAGTGAAAAAAAATAATAGGGAACGGAAGAGAAAATTAGATAGAGTGCTTTTTTTTGTTACAAATGGAGGTTTTTTTATTTGGTGAAAAATAATATGAAAAAAATAAATTGGTTTTGGAATGGATAAAAGTTGATCCATTACATTGGATTGATTATAAAAGTTGGTCCAATGGATTTTAAAAAATATTGGATGGATTATAAACCATCCACTAAAAAAATAATCCAATCAATTTATATTTTTTTTTATAAATGGATGGATTGGATGGATTTTCTCATGGATGGACTGGATGGATGGTGGACAAATGAATTATTTTGTCACCCCTAATAAGAAGGGTCAAAATGGCCCTAGCCTGATGGGTCGGCTCAATTAACCTAATATGAAGTATAGGCGGGGTTTTAAAAACTCAAGTCTGATATTATTTTTGGTCACGAGTTGGTTCAATCCAAATTTAGTGGTTCTATATAGGCCGCCCAAGATGATTTGGATCATTAGATTGGGAAATTCTAAAATTGCTTATCAAATCAATGGAGGTTAGGTTTAATCAAGCTTTAATTCTCCCATTAAACTTGATGAATGTCAAATTAAAACAATTTAATTAATTTGATTTGACTTTTTGAATTGATGGAGTCAAGCGAAATCCTTAAAAGAAATTGCCTCACTATATGTCATGCTAATGAAATTAAAAGAATTAAACTCATTCTTTTTATTGATATTGGTTATCAGTAGTTAATTAAATCTCATTGATAATGTTAGAGCTATTTAATTAATTAATTTAATTAAACAAAATAAGAACAATAAGTAACTATAAAATAAAGGTGGAAATTCAACGTAAGGTGGTTGCAACAAAGATACAACAACAATTTTTAGGCTGTTTCTTGTTTGTATTTTAAGAACAAAACTTTGTATATTAAGAACAAAACAAGAAAGGAAATTTACGTCAGGAGTTCGATTCATGACTCATGTATATGGAAGAACATCTGTTGGGAGATGTCAACTCCTTAAATGGATCTCAGTAGTATCTCGAGGGATTAGTCTCTGACTCCCGATTGAAGGATACCCGAGTTCAAAAAAAAAGAAAGAAAGGAAATTTACGAGTAAAAAGACTCATAATATACAGACAGCCAAGCATCACATGATGATTTTTATTTTTTGTTCAAGACTGTGACTGGGAAATAAAAATAATGAGAAGAAGGCGTTGAAGTTAGGAGGCAGGGAAAGAGAAAAGGAGGTGTCCATGAGATGCGCTGTTTAATAATCCCTGTAAAATATAGGTAGCTGGTGCTGGTGGGACCTTTCATGTGGCCATTCCTTTGTATAATCTTTAATCTTTTCTAAGGTTGACACCTTTGCCTCTATGGGGATTTCTAAGTGAATAATATACGAATGAAGACTATTATAGAGAGATTCCACAAACCGTAGTTCATGCTGATGCTTAGGATTATGAATATATAGAAGCATATGAATGAATATATAATTTTCGAATGACTGGCACAAAAATCTTGGTACATTTTTTTTTAATCTTGTTGGCTTTTTCCATCCATGGTTATGATTTTGAACAGCTTTATTAGTGGATTATTTAATTGGCTAACTATATAATGAATAGTATACGCATAATTAAAAGACAATGAGCATGTATTTTTTTTTCTATTGTGAAAAAAAAATACAAAAATAAATTATTTTCCCATCTCCGTGGGAGGAGAGAAAAACTTATTTGATGTGAACATTAGTTAAGCGGTATATATCATGTTTTAGTTTGATGTTGGGTTCCCATAAAATTAGAGGTAAATAATTTAAGCATAAATTTTAGATAAAAATTACGGGAAAAAGTAATAGTTTAATTTATATGTACTGATGGTGTAAATTTTTTTACACTGTCAATCAATCAAAAATTATTGTACGTGACTTTTAAGGTAGTTAAGGTAATAATCAAACACTTTTAATGATGTGTCGATTTCTTATTGGTTAATAGTGAAAAAAAAATCTTTACACTGTCATACCAATTAAATCAAAAAGGTAATTCTTCAATTCTTAAACGTTAAAATTCGAGTACCATTGTCGAGAATGAGAAGTTTCTTTAGTCATTGTTTAATCAAAAGAGATGCGTGTTTAGTTACTTAAACAACTGGCAATTAACTTTTTAGGATATCATATAACTTCTTTTATATATTTGTCGAGAATGAGAAGTTTCTTTATTCTTTGTTTAGTCTAAAGAGATGTGTGCTTTATTACTTAAACAACTGGCAATTAATATATATATTTTTATATTAACTGGCAATTAATTTTTTGATTTATCACATAACTTTATTATATATTTTGGGCCATATTATGTAACTTGAGATGTTTTTTGGCCATATATATGTGACTTGATTTGGAAGACAGTGTAACAGATAAACAGTCCTGAACATGAAAGAAGGGGACAAATAAATTGTATCATTTGGTCACTTTTGCTTTGCTTTCCGATATTGTGGGTCAGCTAGTGTCTGGCCATCTGGGCTTGGACAAGCCACCAACGGCCTGTTTGCCATTGGGAAACATCATATTTGTATTTGGAGGCCCATAAAGTGAATCAAATATGAATTGGGTGGATTTCGATCCAAATCCGAGTTAATATTAGTGTTAATAACTTACTGTTTTACCATATATAGGTGGCGTTTGGAAGAGCTTATTTAAGCTTATTTTGACTTATCTGATGACATAAGCTCTTATGCAGTGTGTTTGACAGAGCTTATAAAAATAACTTATGACATCCCATAATGAGTTTTTGACTTATTTTGATAAGTCACTGGGAGAAGCTTATGGAATTATCATAAGAGCTTATGCACTAAACACCCTCTCCATGTTTTTCACTATTCGAACCCTCTCATGTCCCTTTCTTTCTTTTTCTTTCTTTAAGCGCTTATGGCATAAGCTCTCATGCGATAAGGTCTTATATGATAAGTTCTTAATTAAGTTGTTTACTCAAACGCACCCATAAAGCAAAACTCATATAGTCAATTAAAAAAAAGCACAAAATTCATAACACAAGCTGAGTCTACAACACGAAAACATCCTATCTTATTCACCCAAAATATATAAATACATAAATAAACACCCTATTAAGGTTGTGAATTGAGAATCAGACGAATCGTATATGTTGTAATTTTTTAATTTCTTAAAATATCCTTCTGAATTCTATGTACATTGAGGTTATTTTATTTTTAAGTTAATTGTTGAAAATTTCATAATTTTATATTGTAGCTACATCAAATTGTCTATCGGATATCTATATATATATAAAATTGTCTATCGAATATAATCAATTAAAATTTAAATCTGCCTTTAACACCATTTTAACGACTATTAAGCTTAATAGGCATAATCTCCATACAAGACCGAAAGGGATCCTCTCATATATATATATATATTTTTACTTCAATTGAATCACAACCACTCATTGAATGTGTGAGAGAGATTAAGTGTATGTTTGGTTCAACGTTAAAGTTGTTTAAAATCACATCAAACTAGAAGCTACAATATATAGCTTCTGCAGGACTAACGTGATTCTAAGGCAAATAGACTGAGTTCTAAACATGCTATAAAATATTAAAAAAAAGGGAACAAGACCCAATTCCTTAGAGGCTAAGTCAAATTGGACCTCAATCTCTCTAAAAGCTCACCAAATAGGCTATATAAGGGGGAACCCTAGCTCCTCATAAAGGGATGGATTCATTCTTACTTGACAAAGAAAGGATCTAGAACTATGTTAACCTTGATTCCCCAATCAGCAATCAGAGATACGTAGGAGCGGGATTCCACATTCGGCTGAATCCACAATTTCTCCGCCATTGCAGGAATTTATTGTTCTTCCCTTAACAATTAGTTTAATCAACTTTTTTTTTTAAAGTTGAGATAGAAATATATGGCATAATTATACCCAAAAAATGAAATTGAGTAAAGGACCAGATTGGTCCTCGAAAAATTTAGAGGACCCATTTTTGGTTCCTGAAAAAAAATAATTATCCATTTAGTCTCTCAAATTTATAATCGCGGGAGATATTAGTCCCTCGTTCCACTTTCAATATTCGTTTACTTGCCTATGTGTCTCGTTAACCATCATTCCTAATTCGTTAGTGGTCTTGTATAACCTATGACAAGTTTCCACGGTAAAAAACGAATAAAAAGTGAAAAATATGTACAATTTAATTTAATTTATTAATGTTTTAAAAATTTTGCACTTTTTTTCACTTTTTTTTTTTCACGGTGGAAACTTGTCATAGGTTATACAGTATCACTAACGAATCAGATAAAATGATTAACAAAACACATACGCAAGTAAACGAACATTAAGAGCGGAAGAAGAGATTAATATATTTAATATTTGTAAATTTGAGAGATTAAATTTTTTTTTTAGGGATAAAAATAGGTACTCTAAATTTTTCTGACCAATTTGGGTCTTTATTCAAAGAAATATATGACATAGCTTAAGGAACTGAGGAAGTGAGCTCATTGTGTATTGCATGATTGTGGTACAAGAGAGGATTCAGTTGCAGAGTCAGAGTTTGAGGTAGTTGTAGTACGATGAGAGCATTGACACTGAGAGTGGCGCTTCACTTTCATACTTTGTCATATCGAGTTCCCTCAACCCTCCCCACCATCCTCTTTCTTCACAGTACTCACTCACTACTCATTCCCTCTCATAATTTGCATTTCATTTTCCTTTACATGATGCCGTTTTTGTTCTAATTCAGGGAATAATAACAATAAATTACTGAAGAGAAGCTTATCTTTAGCACCATCGTTGGATGCAATCTATAGTAATAACTCCGGAGCTAGAAAGATATGGACTTTCCCTCCCGTTTGTATGGGCAGGCGTTCCTGCAAGATTGCGGATAGAAAGGTCACTCTTTTCTCTCTTTTACTTTTACTTCATCCATCCATCTTTTCATTTTATGGTTATGGATGCCACCTATTTGATAAAAATCCTATCACAATTATGCCTTACTTCAAACCCCATTTCCAATTATTATCCTTTCATGGCATTCTTTGAAATCTTCTACTTCCAAATTTTCATATTTGTCTCAAATACAGGGAGCCCAAGATGCAAAGAAGGCAAAACTATACTCAAGGATTGGAAAGGAAGTTGTCTCTGCGTAAGTCCTTCTTCAACTTATCTCCAGCTTTTAATAGGCCAACTGGTGCTATAAAGTTCCCACTATGAGCAGGGTTTTGTAAAGGGTCGGACCCTCTATATGGGTTTAGGTTTATAATAATAGGTAGCCTTACCTTGCATTTGCAAGAGGTTGACTCCATGGCTCGAACATATGACCTTCTTGTTGTCATATGATAACAACTTTAATCGTTGCGCCAAGGCTCCCCTTCTAATAGGCCAAGACTATGTAGCATAGAACTGGTGCAAATTTATTTTAAGGTGACAGTTATTTAGCAAATCACTTTTCCAATTCCCATTCTTGAATGATGTAAAACAGATTAGCTGATCATCCTTTTATCTTCTTTAGCTTTTCTTTACCGTGTGTGGAATTGATGCTTGAAGCTTGATTTTACCTGATTTAACTGTCATCTGTTCTGTAATTGCTATTGGTTCCGGGCCCTTCCGGCTATAGGAGTTTGCTAGTGTCCTGTTTTCCTTAATTGATAAAGCGCCAAACTGTGCATGACTTTCATCATGTTGTATGACAGTGTAAAGAAAGGTGGTCCAAATGTAACATCCAATTCAGTTTTGGCTGCTTTACTTGAGAAAGCCAAGGAGCTTGACGTGCCTAAAGATGTTGTTGAGCGCAACATCAAGAAAGCTTCCGAGAAGGGACAGGAGGCTTATATTGAGAAAATCTATGAGGTTGGTATAACATTATTATTTATTAATGATTTGATTGCAAAAGGGAATATGGGTCTCGTTATTTTTGTGGGTCCAATTCTGGGGCTAGGTAATATAGTGTACCCACGTTGCCTCGAAACCAAAGGTGTAAATTTTGTCAAACAAGAAACATGTTGGTTGTTTCAGGACTTAATTGTTGTTGAACCATCATGAGCATATGTTTGGATAGGATTTTCCAATGTTTGCATTGTAGAACTTCATTTTTGATGGATTTGGATCATCTCCTTTTCTTAAGAACATGATCCTGTCATGTCTTGAGAGAGAAATGTGTAAATTTTCTTGTGTAGGTACGCACCATTTCAAGAAGTCCACCAATCTTACACAAAAGTTCCTCTCTTGTATGATGACACTGTCATGTTTTCAAAGAATAGGAAAGCATCCAAACCCATTTTGTACAAGTGAATATTGCAAATAGGTTAAAGCAATACTTTGGTTCCTATACGCGACACGAATTTTCGATTTGGTCCCTATACATAAAAAATTATTAAAATGGTCCCTATACGTACAAAAAGTCTCCATTTGGTCTCTGCCGTACAAAATTTTAGGGACTGATTTAATATTTTTTTGCTCGTATAGGGACCAAACGGGTAATGTATAGGGATCAAATGAGGACTTTTTGTACCTATAGAGACTATTTTAATAATTTTTTATGTATAGAGACCAAATCGAGAATTCGTGTCACGTATAGGGACGAAAGTATTACTTTAACCTTGCAAATAACATTTGGTTGCCATTGTCATAAGTAACTCTGGTGCCTTGATCATCTCAAATATTTGTTCGGGCATAAGTAACAAAAATGGCTAAGTATCCACTCGAGTAGAAGTGACATTTTGTTACTTTTGCCCAGATGGATGTTAGCGAAGAATTAAATTTTTACTATTACTTTCATGATTTAGCTCCTAAGTAATTTTAAGAACATTTGAAAAATGTTGAATCGGAGGATTCTAGGTAGGAAAGGGAGAAAAGAGAGAATAGAGACTTAGAATAATACAAGATTGATAATGATTTGATTTGATGAATGATGATAATATGGTGAGACGATACAAAAGAAAACAAAACAAACCCAATAGTCCTATTTATACTAATACTAAACTCCTAATCGTAGTTAAATAAGGAAATAAATCATGAAATAATAAATATGAAATAACTTCCAAGAGATCTTCTAAGATACTCTAAAATATTATAGGATACGATAAATATATTATGATATACTTTTCAGATATTCTAACAGCAAACATTCCTAAACATGATAGTTATACTTCCAAAAGTAATGATTTCAATATTTATTCTTCCAAAATACATTACCTTCGAAATCTATTCATCCCAGTTATCCAAACAATGACTATGTTTGGCAGTTTATGTTTATCAATTTTAAGGACAATGTGTATTTGCTGCGATCATCATCTCATCATCATCATCATCGTCATCATTTTTTCAATTCTTAGCTATAAGTTTTTATCAGAAATAAGTTAAACATGTTTAGGTACCAGGGGAAATCAGCTCTTTTTGGACTCATTTGGGTAAATGAGTCTAGGCTACTATATCAGGTATAGGCCCACCCGAGAATCAGTCAACTTTTTCTTTGGGCCTTCCCTTGGGTACTATAATACCCTATCCATACTACACCAATGAGGCAATGACCATCCCTTGGTGGCTTATATTTTTGTACCTGGAATATTATTTTTACTCATAACCGTCTTCTTTTACCTTCAGGTATATGGTTACGGAGGAGTTAGTATGGTAGTTGAGGTCTCAACTGATAAGATAAATCGTTCTGTGGCCAAGATTAGAGAAGTGCTGAGGGACTATGGAGCAAAGATGGCTGATTCTGGATCTGTGATGTTTAAGTTTAGACGTGCTCGGGTAGTAAATATAAAAGTCCCCAATGCTGACAAAGATCAGCTTTTTGCCATTGCTTTAGATGCTGGAGCTGAGGATGTAATTGAACCTCCAACTTATGAAGATGACACTGAAGAGGATAGGTCACAAAGGTAATGATCTGATTTTTATTATATTGTGTTTCTCAGTTATAATCAAATTTCTGGTCTTTAGAGGAAAAAATGTATGACCTCGCTGTATCTCTGATTAAGCTGCTCCCACTTTTTATTTCTGTCTCTCTGCTCTGTCTGAGGTAATAGGTCCTGGGCATTCACTTGGCCTTGGTCTTGGTCTTGGGAGGAAACCTGGAACCAGCTATGGTGAGGTCATACATTTGACTAATCAAAACCCAACCCAAATACAAAAAAAGAATGTTTCATTACTTCGTAGGATTGTTTTTACCAATTGTTAAAGAACAGGTTGGCTAGTCCAAGTAAAGCATCATCTACGATTTTACATAATGTGGATGACTTTGGGATTTCTGCAGTACAAACTTGGATTGGTTTCATGTGTGTCGTCGACAATCGACATCGATGGAACACGTTTTCCACAGCTATGGTGAGGTCATCATTTGACTCATCAAAATCCACAACAACAACCAAGCCTTATCCCACTAGGTGGGGTCGGCTACATGGATCATACGGCATCATAATGTTCTATCATGAATCATGTAGCGCTGTATGATCCATGTAGCCGACCCCACCCAGTGGGATAAGGCTTGGTTGTTGTTGTGGATTTTGATGAGTCAAATGATGACCTCGCCATAGCTGTGGAAAACGTGTTCCATCGATGTTCCCCCCTTCATTGTTTCTTAGGATTTTTTTGCCAATAATTGAAGAATACATTGACTACTCTGAGTAAAAGCATCACTTTACAGTTTTACATCATGTGGAGGTCTGTGGTACAGTCTTAGATTGGTTTCATATGCAAACACGTTATCCACAGCTGATTGCCCCAATGCCAACGCAAGCTTTAGAATGCCTTCTTGATTTAACTAATAAACTTTATGGATAACAGTGGAAATTGATTAGCTGCATTGAAAACCCTAGCTTCTGATATTTGAAGCAAAGATGTCTAGTGCCTATTGTCATTTGTGAGGTGCCACTTGCAGGCATTCTCATCTAATAATTATGAAGGCTGGCATGGCATAGAGGAAATAGTGAACTCTTAGAATGTCAACTATTTGAATAAATACTTATTGTTGTTCAGATTTTTTAAAATCTGGCAAGCGAAATCAACACGAAAATAGATATAATTTAACAGTTGGATTTATGAAAATCACTTTTTATTTGGAGTTATTGGATAGTACAAGTGTATCAAAATCTTACAGTAGTGTCAAATTGATCCCCCTCCCAGATATGCTATATATATAGGGCAAGCATTTCTTACACCATGACATAACCTGTAACGGGATTGGTTGATTTTGTGGTCTCTCGCACTTAAAATTAGTCTATTCACTCAGTAGCTTAGATAGCTGTAATGATGGCACAAATTAAGTTCCTACCTCTGTTCTATTTGGTCACACTTGGACAACAAGGACATTTGGATCTTCGACAATGGACCTATTAGGGATTGATTTTAGTTCATTATTCCAGGTATTATAAAATTGTAGGTTCTTCAGAAAACTATTCTTCTATACTATCGAAGCTGCGAGAGGAAGGCATAGATTTTGAGCCTGATAATGGTTCCGAGCTTCTTCCAAATACTACGATTGAGGTTTGTTTCTATTGGCTAATAGCATATGCTATTTCATTTCTCGGTTTTTCATTTTTTTCTTTTCTTTTCTTTTCTTCCTTCTCCTTCTGGTATTATATACATACAAACGTCAACAAGCAATTGATCCAAAAGGTGTAAGTTTAATCTATGATGTGGCAATATGCAACTTTATAAACTTACTCTGGAAATTGCATTTTCGTGACTCATTGTTCTGTCTGTATTGCATGTTTGAAGTTTTCCTTTAGCAGACAAACTTCTCCTTAGGGAAGCTTTCTTGGATAGTTTAAATAGAGTTTCCATCAGTTGTTTTCCAGAGTTAAATGTTACAAACCACCCCCATTATTCTTATCCTAAGTTTTCATTTCCAATATATGGGGATCGAGGGAAAGAAAAGTTTAAAAATTTACAGTGAACGAGTAAAACGAAAACTGGGGAGGAATTTAAAATTTTTCATCCATCTTTTCCTCAATCCAAATGGAGCATTGATAAGGCACATTCTTGAGTTGAAAATTTTAGCTAAGAGGTCACCAAAGTTTGATGTGGCAACAACAACAACAACCAAGCCTTATCCCACTAGGTGGGGTCGGCTACATGGATCATACGGTGCCATAATGTTCTATCATGAATCATGTTAACAGTTAAATCATTGGCCTCCAAATTTTTCTTAATAGTTTCTCCTATAGTTTTTCTTGGCCTACCTCTGCCTCTAGCTATTGGATTGCCCTCCACTTGATCCACTCTCCTTACTACAGAATCTAAAGGTCTCCTCCATACATGCCCAAACCACCTAAGTCGAGATTCAACCATCTTTTCTACAATAGGTGCTACCCCAACTCTCTCTCTAATGCTATCATTCCTAATCCTATCACGTCTAGTTTTTCCGCTCATCCAGCGCAACATTCTCATCTTTGCTACATTGATTTTACTCTCGTGTTGATTTTTTACCGCCCAACACTCCGTCCCATACAACATCGCCGGTCTAATAGCATACGGTAAAATTTTCCCTTTAGCTTAAGAGGTACCTTTTTATTACACAAAAAACCCGAAGCCTTCCTCCATTTCGACCACCCTGATTGAATCCGATGGTTTACATCTCCCTCAATTTCTCCGTCATTTTGTATAATAGACCCAAGATATTTAAACTGTGTGACTTGTGGTATGTTGTGGTCTCCAACTTTCACCTCTAAGCTAGAGGTGTTTCGCCTTTTGCTAAACTTACATTCCATATACTCCGTCTTGCTTCTACTCAAGCGGAAGCCATGTGCTTCTAAAGCTTGTCTCCAAGTCTCCAACCTTCATTTATATCATCTCTCGACTCTCCAACTAGGACTATATCGTCTGCGAAAAGCATGCATCATGGTCTTTGGCTCTTGAATGTGCTCCGTAAGTACATCCAAGACCAAGGTAAAAAGATAGGGGCTTAAAGTCGACCCCTAGTGCGGACCTATGGTTATTGGGAAATCTTACGTGGCTCAGCCTGCGTTCTCACACTAGTCGTGGCCCCCTCATACATATCCTTGATAGCTCGAATATAGGCAATCCGAACACCTTTCTTTTCTAGGGCTTCCCACAAAACCTCTCTTGGCACCCTATCATACGCTTTCTCCAAATCAATGAAGGCCATGTGTAAATCTTTTTGATCCCTTCGATATTGTTCCATCACTCGTCGTAGCAAGTAAATTGCTTCCATGGTCGACCTCCCGGGCATAAAACCAAATTGGTTGTCGGTGATTTTGGTTTCTTTTCTTAGTCTTCGTTCAAGCACCCTTTCCCATAGCTTCATAGTATGACTCATAAGCTTAATCCCCCTATAATTTGCGCAATTTTGTATATCTCCCTTGTTCTTGTAAATCGGAACTAAAGTGCTTCTCCTCCATTCGTCCGTCATTTTCTTTGACCTCATAATCTCGTTAAAAAACTTCGTGAGCCAACTAATGCCTCTATTTCCTAGACTCTTCCATACCTCCACAGGTATATTGTCCGGTCCAACTGCCTTGCCATTATCCATCCTTCTCAAAGCTTCTTTTACCTCATGCTCTTGGATTCTACGATAAAAAGTGTAATTTTGGTCCTCCTCTCTGATGTCAAGCACCTGTGAGCATGATAAAACTTCAAATCCTTCATTAAGTAACTTGTGGAAATAATTCTTCAATCTATCTTTAATATCTTGTTCCTTAACCAAAACTTTACCTTCTTCATCCTTAATACACTTCACTTGGTCCAAGTCTCTTGTCTTTCTTTCCCTATTTTTAGCAAGCCTATAAATAGATTTCTCACCATCTTTGGTGCCTAAGGATTGGTACAACCCGTCAAAGCTTTAGTTCTAGCTTCGCTCACTGCCTTCTTGGTCTCTTTTTTGGCCACTTTATAATTTTCCCAATTTTCAGCATTTCTACATAAAGACCAAGCTTTAAAACATTCCCTTTTAACCCGAACCTTAGTTTGCACACTTTCATCCCACCACCAGGATTCTTTACCCTTAGGTCCGAATCCTCTTGATTCACCAAGCGTCTCTATAGCTACCTTCCTAATCCCCTTGGCCATCTTGTCCCACATATCATTTGCACTTCCGTTTGCCTCCCAAAACCCTCCCTCCAAAACCTTGTGTTGGAAGATCCTTTGTTTTTCACCCTTCAGTTGCCACCACTTGATCCTTGAAACCTTTTCGTGGCCTCTTCTCTTCACACTCCTTTTAACTCTTACATCCATGACCAAGACTCTATGTTGGGTAGTCAAGCTCTCTCCAGGTATGACTTTACAGTCCAAGCAAATCTTTCTATCCGATCTCCTAATAAGAAAGAAATCTATTTGAGAGCTTGTCACCCCACTTTTGTACGTGATAAGATGCTCCTCACGTTTCCTAAAACACGTATTGGCTATAGTAAGATCGAAGGCAGATGAAAAGTCCAAAATAGACTTGCCCTCACCATTTACCTCCCCTAGGCCATATCCCCCATGAAAACCGTCGTAACCTCTAGGTGCCCTCCCTACATGCCCATTTAGATCACCTCCTAAGAAAATCTTTTCACCTAGCGGTATTTCCTGAATTAGGCCTTCTAAATCCGCCCAAAATTTTACCTTGAAGTGTTCTTCTAACTCTACCTGAGGTGCGTAAGCACTAATCACATTAAAGATGTCTTGTTCCACTACAAATTTTAGGGCAATGATCCTATCTCCAACCCTTTTTATATCCACAATATCATTCTTCCAATATTTATCCACAATTATGCCCACCCCATTTCTCGATTTTACTTTGCCGGTGTACCAAAGCTTAAAACTCGAAGAGTCTAATTCCTTTGCCTTTTCTCCCACCCACTTAGTTTCTTGTAGGCACATGAAATTGATCCTCCTCCTAATCATAGTGTCAACTATTTCCATTGATTTACCTGTAAGTGTGCCTATATTCCAAGTTCCAAAGCGAATCCTACTCTCGTGAGCTAGCTTCTTTACCCACACTCGTTCACAAAAATGTGGGAACCCTTGCTTATTTTTCACTACATCCAGGTGGCGATGCAGCGACCCTTGCTCTTTTGACACTGTACTCGAGCTATACAGCGCGTTGCTTCTGGGCAACGACCTAGCATTAGCATTATTACGTCGTTGATCCATGTCATAGAGATTCGACTAAGTTTTACGTTGGCTGTCGATGACCTAACACAACCCTCTCCTTTTATCCGGGCTTGGGACCGGCTATGTTTAGCTTTGTCACAAAGCACAACATAGGCAGGATTTTTGATGCGGCAAAAAGTTCAAAATTTAATTGGAAATAGTAAATAACTGTTTGGATGTCTAGGAAAAAGAAAATGGAAAAAAAGACCGCTGATGTATAATGCCGTATCCGTATCCTCTGAATTGGCTCTATATAGGACTCTGCCTTTGCATTTTTGGCATATATATACTTTAACTAATTAATGGACCTAACCAATTAAGGGAAGTAGATTCAATTCTATTCGTTTACTTTTAGTTTGGAAGGTGGGGAAAGTGGCCGCTACCTGATGGTGATCCTCATTACATATATAATGTGATGTGTCACTTGACTCCATGGATACCAATGTCATGCTCTTGTTGAAGCTTTCTTTATTTGGGGTTATTAGTTCTGCACAATTTTATAATCTGGTCAAATGGAGGTTGTTTCCCTTATAGTTCTCCATTCTCATCCTCTTCTCCATCATTTTTAGAATCTATTACTTTGTAGCCTTGTACTCTTGATGTGAATAGACAAATCTCAAGGAAATTAGATGCAGCCTCAAGCCCGTTTCATACTTTGTAAGAATGAGATATTTTATCCTTTCAACCGTTTGAGCATGTCTTTATTATAATTGTATTCAACGTCTGTATTCTACTCTGGAAAGTAATTCTAGTATTCTACTATTTTTGGATATAGAAAAAGAATTGCCTGATCCTTCTTTTTAATAAGAAATTAACATGGGGGCAAAACTTACTTGAGTCAATTACTGTTGATTTTTCAGGTAGATGATGAGGCTATGGACTTGAACGAGGAACTTAGGAACAAATTACTCGAGCTTGATGATGTTGATGCTGTTTATACAGACCAGAAATGATAATTTCTATATCTTTAAAAGCTGTTCAGCAGACCACACAAGGTTATTCTTTGACGCTGGGAGTTCATATCACATTTATGTACCTGGTCTAATTGCTAAGTAGGTTCTAAAATTTTTTGTGGATTCTTCTAGCAAGAAAATTTGTAGATTTGAGACATGCACTCTGTATTCTGATCCCTTTTTGTATTCTTGCGGGGGTGGCCAGAAGCATTCTTTCTGGGAGGGGAGTTTGATCCAAAACTGAGGATATTAAGTTATAGTATTGTCTTAAATAACAAATTGACAAAGTCCAATAATAATGAAACAAGTTAGATATTGATCCCTTCTGGTTGAGTACGTTTATCCCGGAGAGATTTCTAAGCAACTATGTCCTTGGATTTCTGTATAGTTTCGTATATGATTGGTCTTTGAGAAATGTATTATTTATGAAGTTGCTAGTCAAATGAACTTATTTTTCACTCAATAATATTAATATCCTTATCTGCATATGAACCAAGAAGCTGTGATATTTAATTATGTCGCTTTGGTGATATTTAAGAAGCGTTTTTAACATCCAAGCTACGCATCGGCTGTTGAAAAGCTGATGAAGGTAGACCTTACAGCAGAGGATTGCTAATATCCAACTGGTCTATCTTGAATATGAACATCAAATTTTGATAGGTGCCTTATTTAACATCATTCTCTAGCAGGTGGATGCACTGACCAATGGAACTCATAGTCAGATGATGGTTTGGCCGAAAGGATTTTTTTTTTTTTTTAAATTGAACAAGGATTGCTAGTCACAACGTATAAAAATTGAGATTTATTCACAGATATTATATATATGAGGTATGCATAATGTAAAAATACTACTTACCAAAAACAAAATGCAGTGGGGAAAACGAATTCTCTAATTGATATTTAAATATATACATTGGTTACATTCATGTATTATGGATCACTATCAGCTTATACACTTATAATATAGTTGCAAAATATATATTGTATAGGTGTAATGTTTGCAAGTAGATGCATTGTTTTTCTCTGAACAGATTTCAAAGTATGATATATAGTAACACAGAATCCTTAGCTATACTTTTACTCTTTTGGAACCCAGCATCCATGCAACCCATATGGAAGTCCATAAGGGAACTTGGCCCTAGCAATCTCTTGAAAGGTGGAACCATCTAACACCAACGCATATCCTCCTCCATTTTTCTCACTGATTATGGAGATTACCACACCTGACATATGAGAAAGATAGGTTAGAAGTTGTAGGCCAAATGTAATAGAGAACAAAAGGGGTCTGAAGAAGAGCACAGATCACTTGAACTGTGAGCAGTATAATTCTTACCATCATCCTCCTCAGTTGCCCCTGGCCTAGCCACAAAGTAGGGTTCTGAGGGCACAGCACCTTCATCATACCAGTTTGTAGCCTTTTTTAACTCGAAATCAAGCTGCATAATACACATCAAAGCAGGTTCAACTAAATATATATATATATATTAGGTAGCTAAAGATATTTTGGACAGAAATTAAAGAGTGAGGTATACTTAAATTAAACCTTTGTGAGGGTGTTGGGAAAGTTACAAGGGCGCCGTGCTCCACAAGCATAAGCATATCTATATTTCTTCCCCAAATAATTAGGGTTTATGCTGCACATGTCCATGCCTTTCCCATGTTCATTTGGGTCTAATGCTGCCTCTAATTTCCCATGTGGATTCCCATCCAGTGGTATTCTGAACCTCCCAACCCTGTTAATCAAAATTCAATAACTTCTCAGTTAAGGTTATTTACATTATTCACATAATCACATGTAGTGGTTATGTTTAATTATGTAATGAAAGGCTAAGATAAAGTAAGAAATTTAGTTACTTAGCATTTGGTAGAACATCTTCTCCATTATATGAGCGAAGGTTTTGTAGCCTAAGCTTATCAAGAATGGCGGCATCTGCATTGTGCTCACAACAGTCAGCAATAACTGCCGTCACCCTCCCATCTTCATCTTTCTCTTCATATGCATTTATGAAATGGAAGGTGACGAACAAAGGCACTTCCACACTTGTCACCTTCGAAATCATATACAAAATTGATTAGATAATTAATATTTTTTACACGTCAACTTGGGTGCACATACAAAATGTATAAGTGACATTGTTGACTTTATAATACACATATATGCTTCAAATTAATGAAACAAAGTTAATCTATATATACTTCAGTAATTAGGTGTTGTCAAAGGTAACCACTCATCAAAGTGGTATAGTGGTGTACCACCCAAGTGGTCAATTTTGGACCATCCAGATTATCATTTGGGTTCATCAAGGTGTCCAAGAATGGGTGAGTTGAATAGTCAACTATCCCAAATGACTTGTTGGTTGATCCATATTGTACCACTTGGGTGGTGTACCACTTTGATGGGCGGTGCATCATAGCCTTTACCCATTAATTAAGGATGATGAATAGAAATTAGTCAATGAAACACAAATCACACAGTAATTAATAGAACTTACAAGCTTTCCACTAGTCTTGCACATAACATGCATGTAAGCTTTGGAGTCAGGGTGCCACTCAAACTTGTATAATGGTGTAGGCTCAGCCTTGAGCAAATTCTGAGCACAGTACCTCAATGGCATCTCAGGCACAACAACATAGTGTTCAGTAACAGGGAAAGAGTGGACCCAACCGGGTGCCGGCCCGGCCCGACAATTGACCCGTCCGATCACCTTCCTCTCATTGGTACCAGGTTCCATCCTCACAACCAGGTACCCTGGTTTTATAAGGTCAGGCAATAAAGTCAAAAACTCTTTATCTGTCACAATGGGGTGTGCAGAATGAATGAGACCTCCCAAAGAGTCACTGTACTCGAATTTCCCAACTGTTTCCAATGTGTCAGGGTCTATCACTATGGACCCTTTTTGAGTCTCGGTCAGGCAAACCACCCTGCCATCGCCGAGCTTCACCACTCCGGTGTTGGCGTTATCGGTGAGCGAAGCACCGGAGAACAAGTTTGCAAGCTCCCCAAAATAGGCCAAGAAATTTGCAGCCTTGGGCACTTCAGAGAATTCACGGTAACATATCTTTTGGTTCTTCTTTGCAGCTTGGTAGGCTTCAGATTCGATTTGCCGGTGGCCAGCGATTAACCGGCCGTTGTCGAAGTGAAGCTTCACCAGAGTGGCGTAGCCGTCAAAGAGGTGCCTGAAGTTGTAGTCGCCAATGTGCCACATGCCCGGGCCATTCCTTAGGTACGTTCCTTTCTGCATGTTATTATTATTAGTAATTAGTAATAATATTCAGCTATACATATCAATATTATATATTATGCAGATATATACATGTTATCTACAAAACATGACAAAAATGGTAGGTAGTTATTAATTAGTTGTCCTTGTTGTCATACTAAGCGAAATTATAGACCTGATGACATTTGCATAGACGTACTAGTCATCATAGAATCATTAGAAGGTACAAATTAACGATGTGGATACATATATATTCAAAGATCCTTTGATATTGTATATGTTAATTAAAGAATAATGAATTTAATTTTGATCATTTTTTAAATGAAAAAAATGCACATGAATCCAATGTTATGTAGTGACAAGATCTTTATTATTAGGTATAAGATCAATTTTTTTTTTTTGAAGCAAGGTATAAGATCAATTATATAAACCAAATTGTTTATCAAAAAAAAAATTTATATAAACCAAATAATGATATTATATATTATTATAGTCAAATGTTAATCAATGAGCACTGATTAAAAAATTATAATAAAAAGTTTGTATTGATAAGTAATGTATTTAATATATATATATTTTTTTACACAATTTAATATAATTCATTAAAAATTTAAAATCATTGTTTTCCAATAAAAGCTTTTTATTCTTTAGCCGATGTCCTCGATGATACTAGTTAGTAAAACTCTTTGTGCTAAATCATTTTTCAAATAATTAATTATACGAGGGATATTCTTTGTCGGTTTCCCATTGTCTTAGACGTTATACAAGTATGATTAACCTATATTAATTAATTACGGGTAGGGTCAGCAACTTTATTTAGTTTTAAATTTATGGATGTTAGTGTCCCAAAGAAATGAAAGCTTTTCTTTTGTATCAACTATAAAGATTCCCTTTTATGTTTTCACGTTGCTGTGTTTTCTAGTTAGTGTACACTTCGTATAACTCAATTGATACAGATGGTGAAATTGATGTAAAGGTTACATATTAAGGTTTTATAATCACACATATAAGAGACTTCTATGTGATATATATAGGTTTTTCTTGAAAATCATGAGTATCATGTCACGAGATACAAAAGAGGAATACATGATCAATTATATATTATTATTTATTTTTTTGTGCTGGAGGAATACATTAACTACTTTGTGTGTAGAAATTGGAAAATGTTTTTGGTACCATTAGCTAATTGGTACAATCTGCATAAATACTTGATGTTAATATGAGCGCCATATCGCATATTTCGAAGTAGAATAAAAGTGGGGTTGAGTGACATATATCTGGGACAGTATGCCATCAAGCTTATAAATGAAGTGTGATGTAATATGTTGTGAATAATATTTAAATAGTATGATTGAATATTGTGCCACTTACCAGCCATAGTGGTATCTGTCCTTGAACAAGCAGCTCTCCTTCCCATCTCTCTTGCAACACACTAGTCCATGCAACATGCTGCTGCTGGTGGCGACTCTCTGACGGTTCCTTCAACGTTGGTGGTGGTGCACTCAAAGGACTCGCAACATTAGCTATTGTCAAGTCTTGAAGATTGGGTTGGCTTTTATAGATGCCCTTGTTTCGTAATGAAAAACCGTTCCTGAAGTTATTATCAGAAACAACCATAGTTGGCAATGTAATGGAGTTTTTGATAGACATCAAGGACGTGAAAGCCATATGGAAGTGGAATCCCTGAGACTGAAGAATAACAAGAGGCTAGCTAGCTAGAGGAGTTCAATATATAGATTATAGAGGGCGTTTCCTTTGAACCCGTTTTCTGTGATGAGGAGGCTTCAGTGTGAGTGATGTATTTATAGGACGGTCATGGCCATGAATTGATCTCATACAATATGTAAGAAACTATGCTTGCTTTGTGGGAATCTTGGATTGGTGGAGATCCATTTCACTACGAGACGTGACTTGTTTTTTCTTGGGGCCATTACTTCAGCACACGAATATAATATATTATATTAAATTATAATGCCATTTTTTTTAATTAATAAGATTTAATGATGTCACCAAGTCCATAGAAAGACAGAAAAATTAATATGCTATACTGAGTAATTTGATACCCTGGATCGTGGAAAAAATAATCAATTACCAAGCTGCTTAATTTTTGTGGTTTCTTCTTATACGAGTTCATCAATTGAATTTAGTGCGTAGATCAGTTTCTCTCGTCTCAAAATCGTCTCTTAGTTATCCAACAAATGGATGAATATCGCCTGTTCTGAAATAATGTTACATTATCTGTCTCATCCATTCAGATTGTGTTAATTGAAAAATTAATTACATTATTTATTATAAGTTTGTCTTTTTTAAATGACATCATGACATAATCTAAGTGGATGAGACAGAGAATGAGACATCATTTTAGGACAAATGATCTCCATCCCCAACAAATGACTTTCATATTAAATAGTAAAATGAAATACATGGAATGTAAGTCTAGCAGGAGATGCAGCAATATAGAGATGAAAATTTGAAAACATACTAGCTATAACACAAGTCATGAACACAATGCTAGAGGATAAAAAGAAGCCAACAAGAGAATAAACTCAAATAATTAATAGAGATGAAAACATTGTGTTGAATAAGTGAATATAATATACACAATAGGATTAAGAATAACGGTAGTAATTTCTTAGTGAGAATATTGTGTTGATCATGAATAACATGATAGCATTGGAGAGAGATAGCATCGGAGAGAAAGTTAGTTTAGTGAGCACTACTGGAAAAAAATGTTAGAATCTCGCTTTAAATGATTTGGAGATATATATAAAAGATGTGTAAAAGCCCCACTAGTGGCAACTCAATAGTTAGAAATAGATGAAGACCAAGTAAACCTAGACGAAATTATTAAGAAAAACTTAACTTTTAGTCATTTATTTACAAACATAATTTATGTACAATATTATGATATTATTTTATTCATGTAACCAGTATCCCCACCCTTCATTATATTGTAATTTAATAAAATTTATGTGACTTCTATAATGAATTAATGTGTGTCATCAGGTTGCAATAATACGAAGGGTGATGATTTGAAGTAAATCTTTTAAAGTTATTTTTAGAGTAACTTTTTTTTTACAAGAGAAAACTACTACATTTCATTCATAATCAAAGAGCCAATACATGTTGGAATATCAAAGAAAACGTGAGAACTAACATAGTCTATGGCCACCTTAGCTAAATTATGAGCAACCATATTAGCTTGCCTTCCAGGGAACTCCACATGAGAGTTTTGAAAAAAAGACAAAAACAACTCCTTACAAGAAGAAATAATAGCTCCAAACTCAAATATCATTAGAACTGGAATTAGGGTGCGTTTGGGTAAACAACTTAATTAAGAGCTTATCACATAAGACCTTATCGTATGAGAGCTTATGCCATAAGCACTTAAAGAAAGAAAAAGAAAGAAAGGAGCATGAGAGGATTCGAATAGTGAAAAACACGGAGAGGATGTTTAGTGCATAAGTTCTTATGATAATTCCATAAGCTTCTCCCAGTGACTTATGAAAATAAGTCAAAAACTCCTTATGGGATGACATAAGTTATTTTTATAAGCTCTGTCAAACACACTGTATAAGAGCTTATGTCATCAGATAAGTCAAAAGGAGCTTAAATAAGCTCTTCCAAACGCCACCTTAGTCCCATTCACCACCAACTTAGAATCCAACTCAAAAATCACTTTATCCACCCGAATCTCCCTCATCCAGTTGATAGCAAAGTAGAGACCTGCAACTTCCCCCGTATGAACATCAACAACAGGACCGAACCACTGGGTTTTTGCAACGATAAAATTCTCAAACTGATCTTAGGCACGTACTAATACCAACCTTATTGCTACCAACGGGAAAAGAAGCATCAATATTACATTTGATAAAGCCCAAAGGTGGTTTACTCCAACCAATACTGTTACCAATAGGATTGCGCATAGGATGAACATTAGTATTGGCTTCATTTGCCCTGGTCCACTCGTCCAGCATTAAATGATCACGCATAGCTATATCAAAGCTGCTCTCGATCTTCTGCATTGTCCCAGACCTTGGTATTACGGCTTTACCAAAAACTCCACAAGGTGCCCGCCCATTTATTTCTATCCTGGACCGAAAGCTGCTCAAGTGCAAGAAAGATAAGCTCCCTGAATCCATTCAAGTTTTCAAGGTTGCTGGAAATAAAGTCCCACAGGTTGACCCTTCTCCACACCTCTTCACACTTTGTGCAGGAGATCAAAACATGCCAGGCGTTTTCTGAGTTTGAACTACCACTACAAGAATAATGGTGATTAGCGACGGATTATTTGCGACGATCTCGATGCCTTCGGTAAAATTGTCATTTGTGACGGCCTTTGCCGTCGCTAACAGAAATAGTTGAATTTTCAAGATTTGTGACGACCTTGGGTGATTTGCCATGGCCTATGTCGTCGCTGTGGTTGTGCGTATTTCCTGAAATTTTGGCGCTAGTTTTGGTGGACAAAAATGGAATTTTGTGACGGTCGAGTCATCGCTAATGTAGCTGACATTTTGCGACGGCCTTTGGCCGTCAGTAATTGATCACTTTTGCGACGGTCGAGTCGTCGTTAAATAGGTATTTAGTTTTTGCGACGGTCAAGCGGTCGCTAATATGTAATTAATTTTTGAGACGGTCGAGCCGTCGCAAACCGGTAGAGTTTCTGATGGCTTGGGCCGTCACAAATTTGTGATATAAACCCCAACTCACCCACTTTCCTCCTTCACCCTCTTCGTTCCTCTCCTCTACATACGTATAGAGACGGCTCCCTCCCCCAACTCGCCCACAATTGTCCGCCTGCTGCCACTGCCGTCCGCCGCCCCCTTGCGTCGGACTATTTGCATCGGTAATCATTTTTATAAACCCCAACTCGCCCACTTCCTCCTCCTCATTCGTCCTCCTTCCTCCCCCTCTTCTCTTCTTTCCTTTTTCCATTTCCCCCCTCCATCTTTGATTCACGTTTTAAATTTTTTTTTTAAAATTTTTCAGTTCAGACCCATAATGCAATATCATGGTTTGCCTCTTCGTTCTTGAAACTCTGCTTCGAAGTTGTCAATTTCACGGTTTGCTTCTTCTGCTTTTGATTCTGGTTTATATTTAATAATGATTTTGATTTGGGTTTTGCTCCTTGAAGATTTTGAGGTTCGTTTTGATGAAGAATCTGTTATATATCTATGTTTTAATCATATTGTTTCTGGGGTGTACTGATTCTAATTCCCAGTCAACCACATCTGTATCAAGTTTTCATTTTTATGCAATTTTTATTAGTTTCTGAGAGAATGATATTTATTTTAGTTATGTGGATTTTGCAGTAACCACAACTAATCAAGCAAAAACGGCATTGACTGGGAATCAACGATGTGCACATAGATGGATTTAAGCTACTTGAACATATGGATTTAATTCATATTTTAAATAATTAAAATATTAAAAATTAAATTAAATTATTTATTTAAAAAATATATATATTGCACTTTGCGACGGCTAAGCCGTCACTACAGTCTCATCATTTGCGACGGCTAAGCCGTCGCTACTGTCCTGTGATTTGCGACGGTCAGGCCGTTAATAACATGTTAAATTTTGAGACGGAAAAGACCGTCACAAATTTGCGACGGCCACTTAAAAAAGGCGTCATAAACGATTTGCGATGACCCTATATGCGACGCATTCGAAGCTGTAGCAAATCTGACAGAAACCCTTATTTTGCGACGACTTTGTGCTATTTGCGACGGCGTTTGGCCTTCGCTAATCCCAATTTTTCTTGCAGTGTACACCAAGGACACAACGGTGACCAATTGACTCCTCTCACAATCAGATTACTTCTCGTTGGTAAACACCTGCGAGCTGCTCTCCAAAGGAAATTTTTTACCTTTGGAGGCACCTTGAGATCCCACAACAACGACCACCTACCATCCTCCTTGAGATGAGTCACGTCCAGAATTTTTTCCATGCAAAGTCTATAGGCCGATCGCACCGTGTAATGCCCCTTTCGGTCATAACTCCACAACTACTTGTTCTCTTTAATTGCATCCAGCAATGGAAAGTTTAGAATCAAAGGAATAAACTCGGGATTGATACAGCCTACAGCTGTAGGGACATTCCAAGCTTTCCTACCCACCTCCAACAAGCCACAAACATGCAAATTAGGGTCCATTTGAGAGCCATCCACAGGGAGCACCACATCTAAAGATTTTTTCCATCTATCAAACCAAACACTGATTTTGCTTCCATCACCAATGTACCATTTAATACCCTCTTCGAGAACAACTCTATCTTCACATAAGCTTCACCACACATAGCTGGAATTATTGCCAACAGAAACCTCAACAAACTCATAATGTGGAAAATATTTAGCTTTGAATAGCTTCGTCTCCAAAGAATCTGGTTGTGTCAAAAACCTCCATCAAGAAGCGCCACATTGAAAGCATAAAGATTTCTAAAGCCCATACCACCATCAATTTTATGCATAGCAAGTTTATCCCAAGAGAGCCATTTAATTCCTTTGAGTTTGCTGGAAATAAAGTCCCACAGGTTGACCCTTCTCCACACCTCTTCACACTTTGTGCAGGAGATCAAAACATGCGAAGCATTTTCTGAGTTTGAACTACACCAAGGACACAAAGTTGAACAATTGACTCCTCTCACAATCAGATTACTTCTCATTGGTAAACACCCGCGAGCTGCTCTCCAAAAGAAATTTTTTACCTTTGGAGGCACCTTGAGATCCCACAACAGTGACACCTACGTACCATCCTCCTTGAGATGAGTCACGTCCAGAATTTTTTCCATGTAAAGTCTATAGGCCGATCACACCGTGTAATGCCCTTTTCGATCATAACTCCACAGCTGCTTGTCCTCTTTAATTGCATCCAACAATGGAGAGTTTAGAATCAAAGGAATAGACTCGGGGTTGATACAGCCTACAACAGTAGGGACATTCCAAGCTTTCCTATCCACCTCCAACAAGTCACAAACACACAAATTAGGGTCCATTTGAGAGCCATCCGCAGGGAGCACCACATCTAAAGATTTTGTCCATCTATCAAACCAAACACTGATTTTGTTTCCATCACCAATGCACCATTTAATACCCTCTTTGAGAACAACTCTAGCTTCACATAAGCTTCGCCACACACAGCTGGAATTATCGCCAATAGAAGCCTCAAAAACTCACAATGTGGAAAATATTTAGCTTTGAATAGCTTCATCATCAGAGAATCCGGTTGTGTCAAAAACCTCCATCCCTGTTTTCCAAGAAGTGCCACATTGAAAGTATAAAGATTTCTAAAGCCCATACCACCATCAATTTTATGCATAGCAAGTTTATCCAAGAGATAACTTGATAAAATATGTATATATATATATATAAGAGTTTAATTTCATTATATATACCAATTGATCCTTTATTTGGACTAAACATCCACTTTAATCTTTTAAATGATAAGGCATTTATTAATTTAGTTTTTGAGGTGTAAAATTTTTTCACTTGATTTCTGAAAGGTTAATTCATTTATCAATTTAATCTTCAAATCTTGTCATATTAGTTCTTAATTATGAATCAAATTGGAAAGTAAATTGAATTTTCAAGAACCAAATGACAAATTTTTATGGTATGAACTTTTTTTTATAAGCTAAAGAATATATAGATGTGAATATAATGTATATTCGAAGCCATATACAGTAAGAGATTTGTTAGGAAGTAGGTACATGTTCAACCAAGAGTAGAAATCACAACAATGTTGAACTTGAGATCCAAACAATACCAGACAAATGAACAAGCAAAAGCACTGCAATAAAAAGATGTACTATCTCCGGATTTAAATATAAACAAAAAAAATAGCTATATTTTTTGGATTCAAATATAAACAAAAATCAATTAAGTCAATACTATTAAATGTTAGTATTGTAAAAATCAATAAAATTAACCAATCAAATCAATTCTTCATTTTACTTTTTCAAAAATATTATATATTCCTTAAAGAATTAACTTTTTTTTTATATAATAATCAAGATAATTAAATTAACTTAACTAACTTTTTTAATAAATATGAATTTAATTTTTTTTTACTTAATTAGGTTAGGAGGAAGTAACACGCATTCCAACAGGTTATGAACTTACAGGTTAATAAATTCGCCTGTTCGAATCTTATCGATTCCTTCCCCATAATCAAATCGATGCTTTGTGATCGTAGGATGACATGTCGCCTCCAGAGGTGCCGGTTATGCATAATTCATCAATTCCCTTTTGACCTGGAAATTTGCTCGTACGAAAAACCCACCTTGTTTGTCTTTATGCGTAATTAAAATAGATCTAACTCTCAAAATCAAACATGTAATTATGTTTGTGCTATTAGCAATTAAAGAGTATTTGACGCATTAAAACTTCACTTTGACTTCAAAATGGAGTGGTTAACTGCAGTTGCAGATCTTGACTAGAGCCATTAG
Source organism: Sophora flavescens (assembly GCA_030762895.1). Classification (NCBI taxonomy): domain Eukaryota; kingdom Viridiplantae; phylum Streptophyta; class Magnoliopsida; order Fabales; family Fabaceae; genus Sophora; species Sophora flavescens. Next base: position 38,428,058 of record CM061067.1, on the reverse strand, counting down.
GTCCTAACTAAATCGATTTATTCAAAATTTATAATTAATTATATATAATTCGAGTTTAATTTTAATATATTATTAATGTGGAATTTTTTATACTGTCAATCAATCAATCGTAAATTTTATATATATGACTTTGGATTTAATTGATATCTACTACTGAGGTAAAGATTTTTAATACTATCAATCAATCATAAATTATCATATCATTAAAAATATTTGACTCTTATCATAATTACCTTAAAAATTACACATATGTGATTTATGATTGATTGACGGTGTAATTTTTTTTTATTAACAATATATCAAAATTAAACTCTATAATTTTATTAAAATTTTAAAATAATATACATAATTAATGCTTTTGAAGTGAATATATTAAAATTATATTTTTTTTATCTTTATCATAAATTTTCCTCTTACAAAAGACACCAATTTTTAATGATTAACCGTTGTGTCTTTTCAAGATACAAGTACTATTCTTAAAAAGACCTAAATAATTTTATATTAATATTTTTAAGGGGGGTATAATAATATTTTTATATTAACAAAATTATTAAAATTTTTGGATGGCCGTTGGTCCCTCCCGACACCGTGAAGATCCAACGATGGTTAACTGTTTTGACTTTTGAAAGAAATTTTTTTACACATTAAGGACTTGTTTTCAGGTTTCTAGTTTATTGTTTTTATTTTCTAATTTAGAAATAATTACAAGATATCATATTTTGTTTTAATTATGTTTTATGTTTTTAAAAATTATATAGGGAATAATTAAACAATAAAAATAAATTTAAAGTGTTCCTTATACAAATATTTAAAAACGGAAAATAGAGTGAAAATAAGATAATATTTTTTTTTTATTTTTTTAAAAAAATAAGAAATTAAAAATAAAGCAAACATATCCTACTTTTTTTTTCATCTTTTCTTACACCTTTGTTTGTTTGAAAAGAATTTTATATATAAATATAAATATATATATATATATATATATATATATATATACATTAAAAAGGGGCCAAAAAGCCCATGGATTAACTACAAAGCATGATATCTTGGGTTATAGACACCCCACTCATATCACCAAGAACTAATCTACTGGGAACCATAAGAGGATCATCTAACCAATGAACACCTAGTTGTTGAGTTAAACACTGTGATGCAAGCCAATCCGCATAGGAATTTTCCTGCCATAAACATGTTGAAATCTTAAAACCCACTCCCTATTTTTCCAATTATTAACTCATTGTTATTCTGCTTTCTTTCAAATTCACTTCTAATTTATTTTTCATATTTTTCCCCCAAAGAAACAGCTACGTACACTTATATATATGTATAGTCATAATAATAGGCAATTCCCTGTTTAAGCTGGCCACAGTTTTTATATTTGTTTTCATTTATCTCAAACAACAATATTATTTTTATACATTTTTATCACATTATTTTTTTCCAAATAATAAAGTAATAACAGCACAGTTTTTAAGCTTTGACACACCCTCCTTAGGACTCTTCTTTTATCTCAATAAAAAATATGTAACGAAATATATATGTGAAAAAAGTGTTATGCAAGCATCATTTTCATATCTCAAGCCATAACCATTATGGAGTATATATGTTGATACTTTGTAGCAAATCATATGATCTACTTAAATGTTTTATATATCATCTTGCTACTTTGATGCATGGAGATGTTGTATTCGATTACTTATCTAAAAAGTACTCTTCAACTCATTTTGAATTAATTGTACAAAGTTGACTATTGTATTTAAAAATAATGTGAGATCAAATTAGAAACAAGAAAATAATTAAGATGACAACCAGACAAAGAAAGAAGAAGAAATTAAAAAACGAAGAAATTATATATGGCAACAAGATGTCCATATGATCGTAGGATCCATATGGCGTATGCATATATTATATATATTGCCGTCCAAAGTGGAGGCGAAACAACTTGAAGAGGTGCACAGTTGAATAGCAGAGCAAATAATGATGTTTTCCATGAATGAAGTATAATAGACACCCATTTTTCATTATTTGAGTTTCCATATTATTCAGCATTTTATAATGACTAATGTTAATTTCTTACTTAGTTCATACCTCTTTAGGAAGGTGGGAATGCTCATTGTTGCCACTTAATTGCCATTTAGTACAAAAGAAGATAGTTAGTTTATAGGTTGACCTTCATGGTTGTGCAATCTGGGTCCGTATGTTGGCCACTCAATCTCCAATCTTGTCAATAATCCTTTAATTAATTAAAGCTTTTTTTATATATAATCATTAATTAAAGCTTTGCATCGCACAAAGTATACAAAAGTGTATCTTAATTATACCATATTTCAGTAATGCCATGATTTTAATCATATCTTTTATAGACAAATTGATCATTATGAGTCTAGTTTTCACAGGGAGAAATCGAAGGCTGGCGAAGTGATGAGGTGCTATTTAATCCAGTTTTAAGTCTAATTATTAACAAGTTTTTTTTTTTCCTCTCAAGGGGACCCTTTAAGGGAGAGGAGAGAAGGGAATGAAAAAGAAATGAAACCTATTTTGGAGGTTCGAGCTCATGTACTCGTAACTCATGCCCTTCAATATAATCAACTAAGTTGACTCAAGGAGTATTATATGCTACAGGGGTGATATTTGTTTCTCTATTTATTTGGATGCTATAGGAGGTATTGGACATCAGATATGGTGAATTCTTGCTTCTGATAGCTTAGTCTGGGCTTTCCTCTTCCCTTGAACAGGACAATGCAACGATTGATCACAATTTTTTTTTTTGGTACAAATTAAGTGTATTAAATAACTATGAGCACCAGCAGTGCAGGTACAAATACAAAAGGGGTCCTCCTGGGTAACAATAGCACCAACGATTCACAATCGATCAAGTTTCAGGTGTAGAAGTTATTGTAGCAGGAGTATCATATCATGGTTGGTGTGCTAGTTGTCATGATGGTTTTAAGTTTTATACTGCTGGGACACGTTATGGTTCATTGTATTCAGATCTTTAAGGTTGTGCGTTAAACATGTGGCCTTCCTTTTTAATTTTTGTTAAAGTATATATTGAATTTTTAATTTTTTACTAATATACTTGTTGCTTATAAAAAAATAAACTGACTCAAGGGTACTAAGATACAGAAGACATTTAATACAACCAATACAATAATATTATAAAACATATAATTATTATAAATAAACATATAATTATTTGATAATAAATCCTTTTAAAATGATATTTTAAAATTCTACAGTTCAACCTAGTTTCTCTCAATTTTTTTATGAGAAAACAAAATTTAACAAGTAGAGTACTTAGTATTGGACCTCTAAGATAAAGAAGACATCTAATTGGAGAAAATAAACGATATTAGATAATTAGTTTGAATTAATCATAGACAAATGTTAATCAGTAACCTTGTGACACTAGTTAAAAATTTCAAAATAACATTTTTGTAGTGAAAAATAGTGTATTCAATATATTAAATATTTAAATGTTATATTTTTTAGTATAAAATTCAATGTTAATGTTTATATGCACTGATGCATCGATATAGTTCTTCATCTGAACTTGGAGACAAATGAAGGTGAAAACAAATTACACAACCTAACCATCCCCCGCAGTCGAAGTTGTGTACGCAATGGATAAAAAAAGTTTAAATATATTTTAATCCTTTTAAATATACTAGATTTTGATTTCTAAAAAAAAAAAATTGTTATGGCTCGTGTTCCTATAATTTAAAAAATACGAAATTATTCTTAACCCTCATTTTAAAAGTGAGTTAAATTGTTTAATAAAAAAAAAGTGAGTTAAATTGTTCAATCCAACCCTCTCATATTAAATCTCCACTAATGCATGTCGAGATTAAGAAAAAAGTTAATATAAGAAGGTTAAATTGACACACTAAAAATATGAAGAAATTTCATTCACGTTTGAAATTATAGAGGCGCGATAAATTATAGAAAGATAAAAAAAAAAAATTTAAGCCAAAAGAAAAATTACACGACCTTGACTCACCTTGTCTGAGCACTTAATGAAGAGGTCTTATTTGAAGGTACAAGTGTTATGCTATTGGTGGATTATTTGTTTAGTTGTTTTGAACTGAGAAAATAAAGACCTCTGTAATTGCTTGGGGTCTCTTCATGCCCTCCTTGATTCCCACACAACTGTCAATCACAGAATGTACAAATTCTACTCTATCTAAGTGTATGTGGCAGACAAAATTAGGATTTTCCCACAAAGGGGAACAGTTAATTTGTATATTTAGATCAAAATTACTAATATAAAATCAGTGGGTCATCCTCCAAAACCAACAATATCAAGATATATGGGCGGTGCTGATGCGCACTGATGCAGTGACGCACGTTGTGTAATCTCAATTTGAGAAAATGGGTTTCGCTAATCATATTCAATTGGTGTTGTGTGCTAGTACTTAATTATATTTGTTTAATTCGTTGGTTACTTTTGCATCATTGGGAGTTAAGACATTTGTCGCGATTGCTTTTCTAATTATTCTAATTGAATTAAACTGGCTACAATACATCGTCAAAAATTAGGTAGGCAGAGTCACAGAGATCACACGCACAATAATATATGTATATGTATATGTATATGTATTACACCTCTTTATTTAAACATTAGGTACCGAATCGAGGAGATGCCATACTCCCACATTCTCGGTATATTCTTAATTCTTGGGATGCTTTCGACTAATTTTCTGTTTGCCATCTTATGGAATCGATAATGACCGGTTTAACTTGATCAATAAATTAAGGATCCATAGCAAATACTGTGAAATAGGGGTTGTTCAATAAATTACGTGCTAGCTTCTTATGTGATTCTTAAAGAATATATGTTGTTAGAAGAACACGTGTAAATAAAAGACAGGCAAGTATAATAAAGTTGATGCCACATAAACTTGAATAGGCTTTTTTTCAATAAGCAAAGAGAATGCATTATAAAATTAAACGTGTACTCTAACTCATATAGAAGAAGATCACGAACAGAAATTTAAACAAACCCTATATAGAAAACGATCACCCTTGTACATCTAACAAGTAACCAATTATACAAACAACCCTTGTGTATATAGAAAATATTAGCAACACAAGTGCAATTGAATCAGCAAGGAAAACATGTTATTGATAATCACCTACACCCTAGCCTTATACAAAAGTATCTAAACCATGCCATGTGTAGCAAACAACACCTATGTTAATTAACACCTTAAGGACCTCCATCTTTCAATGGACACATTAACTAACCAGTCTAAAAAAATTACAAACTGCCCTCCTGGTTTTGCCAAAAGCAGCAGCCCATCAGTAGTTTTCACCTACAGTAAGAAGGATTCCCTGCTAGTAATGAAACCATCATCATTGTTACATTGACATTAATTTCCAAATCTTTTACAAACCCAATTTCCCAAACTGTTACACTAGTAGGATAACTTATCCACAAGCAAAGCAATCAGCATATGGATGACGTTAAACATCCTACAAGACTGACTATTACACCAACTGAAAAAAGATAAGTTGGAATTACCAAATTTTGCAACAATCAACCACACCAAAACCAAATTTTTAGCAGGTTCACAACATGAATAAAATCAAAACTAAAATTGTTAAACACCGTAATATTCTTTCAATTCCCAATGAACTTAACTCCATTTTTCAGTCATGAAGGCTATATTGCTCTGGTAATGATGTTGCTGCTAATTTATTTGGTGAGTTTTGAATCAGATGGTTAGGTTTTTAATTTATATTGCAGCATTATTACAGCATGGCTATTCGATATTATAATTATGAATTATGAATTATTAATTATTAATTAAAGCCTTTTGCTGCTTCTTTTCGTGAGCTGTAGTACTCTTCATCATTGCTGCTGGGAAAGCAAATGAAAATATATTAATTTATTGTATGGTATCCCTTCATTTAATTGTTTGTTTTCATGATCCTAAATTAACTAGGAACCCCTCAAATAAATAAATAGACTAGGAGCTAGCCTATAAGGACTGCATTTCCACTGCCTAAAAATAAAAATCCAGAATCACAAAATAAACCAAATTAATATTTTCTAGATTTCCCATTCAAAACTTGATTCTTATTTTTTTGGTTTGAAACCCATCCTAATTAACCCTTTGGATCGGGTGAATCTGCCAGAGTATCCCACAGCTTAGGTCCTTCGGGCATGCTACGAGACTAATTTCTGATTCGGCTAATTGAGGAGGGTTTTACCCCTTGGTTTTCAGCCTCCCAATGTGGGTGACTAGACTCCACAAGGATTGGAACCCGGGTTCCCCACGTTCTCCTCCTCAGGGCTGGCGCAAGGGTGAAGTTAATAAAACCCTAGCTTTACTTATCAAGAAAAAAATTTATTTACACTTAGTTTTTATGAACCAAAAAGGTCACACATGCTAACAAAAAGGTTCAACCTAAAGCATAATCTGATTCAAGTTGACTCACTCACTTAAAATAACAAGATCTTACTCAAAATTTGCTTTAAATCTCACTCGCTCTTGAGCCGACCTTGCTCCTCCTTATGAAAGCTTGTTGCTTCCACTACGTCAAAACTCAATTGGTAAAGAACGAGAAATTGGGTTTCGTGGCATGTTTAGTTCTATTAGTGATATTTATGGTACCAGTGTAACAGTGCATCCTCTTCCAATAATGCCATTAAATAGAAACAAAAAATTCTGGCTTCCTCAGCTTTCATCACTGCGATCCTAATGTCAAAGACTATAAAATTTTAAAATAATTGAAGTATCTATCCACCGAAATCATCCATTGCTGCGGACAAAACCATATGCGGGATCGACTTTGTCATTTTGGCAATCTTCCATGTGTCCAAGGTTTATATGTTGGGTTTCCTTGGCTTGTGGTTAATTATGCTCCTTAAGTTAAATCCCCTGCAAGCAATCAAAGCTCATAATCTTACTGAACAACTTCATTACGGCATAATGTTGAGACAGATTTTTGTACTGAGCTGCCATTTAATCTGAATCACAACTACACGCTTTTAGGCTATGATAGTTGAGCAATCGTAAAAAAGGTGAGATTATCGATACATAATTTAGAACTACAATGCATCTAAACTTAATTTCTTAATTTTTTTTACATTTCAACCTAAATACCAAACATGAATTAGTTTAGACTTGAGAATTAAAAAGTAGCTAGGAGTATGGAGCATATGCTTTCACAATTAGCTAAAATGACTGAAAACAATGATTAGTCTAACTATATATATATACCCAAAATTAATTGTTGAAACCTTAATCCTGTCCTTGAGAATGTGAAGAAAACTGGAGATGATCAAAAGCAGAAGCTAGAATTTTAGTCTTTACACATCATTACATCTTCATATTGTTTTATAATATCTCCCTTATTAAGAAAGATTGTTAGCTTTTTGGATCACCTTATAATTAAATGAACCATTTGTTTTTGGATCAACTTACATCAATAATATGTAGAAATAGTGGCCCAGAAGCATTTTTCTTATGGTTAAATAAAACTGGCTGATTAAATCAGAATGATGAGAGGGACGGGATGATATAAAAGATGCGCGCGCTTTAATTTTCACCGGAGGAGTATGGAACAAGCAACATATTTGTGGGATGGGGTCTAAGAAATTGGAGAAGGAACTTGATCAAATTTGGAATGACAGCGACAAAGTGAGAGTCAATATATATATCTTGAAATTGTTAGCAGATGGGCCCACTTTATTTATATGTAAAAATTGTAAAGAATCCTCGGAATGCCATAAGTCTCTTGCTGTTTGTTGAGAAGGTCGGCCCAATCTTCTTGGAGGTTTCGGTTGGGCCATGTAACACGTCTGGGCCCTTCAATATTACACTCGCCCATTTCCAACAATGGAGGTGAACAGTGGTAATTTAGTGGGTTTTGCAAAGAAATGCTATGCTGAATTTCATGGTAACTGCTACTCAGATATATGGTAGTGGCTTTTATCCATATAACAAAATATGCTAAAAGTGGTATTTATTTTCGATGCATGCTTACTGGTTCTAGAGATAACTTCAACTTATTTAGATAGCCTCCTTTTGTAAGAGGAGGTCCGTGGCCCTCTCTTCCCTTCAAGATGTTCATAACAGTTTCTTACTTAGACATTCAAGTTGGAATGGTTTTTGTGATGTGGGATTGTGGCTTGGCTTATTCTGAATAATCAATATCAGGTGATGTTATTGTTTTTGATGGATATTCTGCTGCACTTGATTTTTGGTTACCTAAATTGTAATGTTTGCTTATAATTATCATCCCTTAGATGGAATTTGTTGCATTTCTTATCCTAGTTGATCTCCTTAGATGATTGGTTTCCTTGTTAATGTGCTTCATTACTGTCTATTTTTATGTTAGAGTCAGTGAAAGCTTATCGTTATCGCTGCTCAATGATGACACATAAACTTGAGGTACAAGTGTTTTAAAAATATGATAACATAGTTAATGGATTTGCTTTACAACCATAAAGCTCTGTAATATGAAAGAACTTCCTGAATATTAGTACTTCATATATGATCAGCCATTGGTCTTTCTTTGTCTTTTATTTCTTCTGTAAATTAAGTTATATTAGTGCTATGGAGAGGACCAGCTAGCAGGTTGGATATGTAGGATAGAGCATATATAGTTTTTTAATTCCCTATAGTTTTATTTTACCAAGTGGGAGACATTGGACTAAATGTGGTGTATCATGTATGTGCTGTGTATGTTGATCTGCAGCAACTTGTATGAAAATAATTTTAGTTCTTCTCTTCTTTCCAATTATATATTGCAAAGTATAGTTTTGTTATCGTTTTATTTACATTTACAAACTCTGCATGTGGTGGGTTTTCCAAATGAAAATGCAATTAACAAGTGGCAAGTGACATGTTCATGTTGCTATTTGCAAACTAAAGAGAAAGGTTTAAGCAAGAAGAATCATGGTGCTTTTCTTTTTAAGTTTGCAAATTACTTGTCAAGTGATTGGTCAAATATATGGCAAACTGACTAGACTCCAAGTGCTTGTCATTTTCGGTTAGCTATATTGTTTTTTTTTTTACTTTCATAAAGTTCTTCTAGTAGATATATATTGTAAGCTTGGTATTTGACACGTAATTGATTTATGATTTGACTGTAATATAATTGTCTCACTTTCATCATCCACTAAGTCCCAAGGATTTTCTGCTATGTGAAAGAAGATAGGGTTTTCTCAGTTGATACCTAATGAGTTACTACAAATAGATTCAAACAAAAGACAATCATATCCTAAGATGTAGCCAGCTGTTTTGGGTAGTTTTTTGGGACATCGAATTGGGAATATGAATCAGTATGATTTGGATATATTCTTGTGAAATTTTTTCTTTGGATGCCAAAGAACAACATATATTGAGTCATTGAGACTTGAAAAGAACAACATAAAATTGTGGCATGTTGTGTTCTAATCAATTAATTCCTTTATCATGACATGTTATCATATTTGTGGATAACTTTGGTGTAAACATCATTTTGGGTATTTTTGCCATTTGCAAGAGAGCTCATTCGACGAAGTAGTCATATTCACAAGCTTTAAATGTAAGAAGGACTCATTCTAATGGGAATCATGTGTATTTATATAATTTATTTACTCTTACATTTGATCATTCAAATGTACTTTAATTCTAACTTGATTTAATTTTCATTTTGCCGTAATTTCCTGAATGTAAATACATCACATACTCTGATGATCGACTTACTCGACTTAAGGAAGAGTGATGTCTCTATGTTATGAATTTTATCAGCAACTAAAGGGTACAACATACTATGATATTATGCTAGCTAGTGTGTCTCCTATAATATTAGACTTGTGTATGTGTAAGTGATCTTGATAACTCTTAGAAATAAGAGTTATTAATATCCTTTTAGCTTTATCATTGTTCTTGTTTTGATCAATTTTGGAAAAGAAATTCAAGTTTTGCCTTAATTAGTAAATATATGTGTTGAATTGTTAAAATGCTGAAAAAGCTGTGAAATCTTAATTGTTTTTACTGAAGGGTTGTTTGAGTTGTGAGCAGGAATTAGAAGAGAAATCACTGCAGGAGTTGCTCTGGAATGTTATGGAATGCTGCAGCATCTGGGAGTAGAATCACTACAAAACCAAAGAGTTGCCAGCTCAGCTGACCTTCACTAAATGACAAAGAACCTGCAGTGCGTTCCACAACGAGGAGAGAGAAATGCAACATTCAGCTAGTTGTTCTTGGGATTTGGGCCAAAGACTATTTTATTCTTTGAATTTTTGTAAGCCCAAAAAGTGAGATAAGAAAGAGAGTGTAACCTTACTTTTGGGAGCTAGTACAAATAGGATTAGGACCTTGCTTTTAGGTCAGCTCGTACTGTAACAGCTGAGTACTGTAGCAGCCGTCATCTCATAGTCCTCTCTGTAATTAATTTACGCATTATGTCTTTATTTTCCATTTTTTGCTGGTTTTGTCTTTAAGCTCATTATGAGCTAAATTTATCTTAGCTAGGACTCTATGAATTTGTAATTGATACTTAAGGGTGATTTATGCAAATGGATGTTATTCATTTTCTTCTTCTCTGTTTGAAAGCTTAATTTCATTTTAGACTGATCAACTAATTTGGAATACTAGCTAGTTGGGTTTGGAAAAACTTAACTAGTGGACGCATTTATCTGACAACTGAGGGAAATTAATATGAACTTAGGAATAAGCATTTAATGAACTCAGTTTTACTGCTAGAAAGAAAACTTTAATTCTTGGACTAAATGCTGTAGCATCCTGAAGCATCGATTACCCTGAAGTTAAGATTACAAAGGATTAGAATCCTAGCTGTTTCCATATCTGTTCTAAGCACCCATTTATTATTTCTATTAATTCCTTGCATTTATTTACTTACTGTTCTGACACTCAATTGCTCCATTTACTTTAAATGCTTAAAAATACTTTTTATTTTGTTAAGCTAAATAGGAAAGGTTAAATCTAGAATTTGTATTCAATTCATTTAAATCATCGTGGGAACGATCTTTACTCACACTTTATTACTTGGTTGACTGTGTACACTTGCACATCACATCTACGGAAGCAACAAGTTTTTGGCGCCATTGCCAGGGATTGACAATGGTGTTGAATATTTAAATTCTTTTGTTAACTTTGTCTATTTAGTTAGTATTAAAAACCGTGTGCACTTTGCTTAGCAATAGGGTAACATCTGCATGCGTAGCAAAGGCACACCCGAGTTTCAAATAGACTTGGAAATAGAGAAAACTGCAAAGAAGCTAAGGAAGAGAACTAAAGAGCAAAGAGCTAGAGATTAGTTATCCGACTTAGGCTTCATGGCTCACTTTTTGGGAGATGAGGAAGAGAATCAGCCTGGTATGATTTAAATGGCAAATGATAGAGACAGATCCATCCAAGACTATGCTGTCTTTGATCCCCAAACCATGAACACTGGGATTGTGAGACCAGAAATAACTACCCTGCAGTTTGAGTTCAAACCCATGATGTTTCAAATACTTCAAATTGTTGGGCAGTTCAGTGGTGCCCCTACTGAAGATCCACACTTGCATCTGAGGCAATTTATGGAAGTGGCAAGCAATTTCAAGATTCCTGGAGCAAGTGATGACGCTTTCAAGCTAAGGCTCTTTCCTTATTCTTTGAGGGACAGAGCCAAGGCCTGGCTGAACTCTTTGGAAGCCAACTCCATTACTTCATGGAATGGCCTAGTTGAAAAGTTTTTGACTAAGTACTTCCCTCCTACTAAAAATGCAAGAATGAGGAGTGATATAACTTCATTCAAGAAAAATGATGATGAATCACTGTATGACTCGTGGGAAAGGTTCAAGCAGTTGTTGAGAAGATGTCCTCATCACAGCATCCATGTATGCATCCAAATGGAGACCTTCTACAATGGACTCCTACCTCCTTCTAGATTGATGTTAGATGCTTCATCTGGAGGTACATTTTTAACAAAATCATACAATGAAGCTTATGCATTGGTTGAAAGCATAGCTACTAACAGCTATCAATGGCCAACTGTGAGGGCCAATTCGGCTAAAACCCCTTCTGGAATACTTGAAGTGAAGGAAGCAAATGCCCTTCCTGCTCAACTTGCACTAGTGCAATAAGTGCTTTTTACATCAGTTAAAATTGATTTTTAAGTCGAATCTTGATCGCGTAAATACTACGGTGATGTTAATAGTTAATATTTTAACATCAGTTGAGAACCGACGTTAAATATAAAACTATTAACGTCAATTCTTTAACACAACTGACGTTAATTTTGTAAAAATTAACGTTAGTTGTTTAAACAACTAAACAACTGACGTTAAACCCTAAACTATTAACGTCAGTTCTTTAAGACAACGGACATTAATTTTGTTAAAACTAACATCAGTTGTTATAAAGAACCGGCGTTAAAGGTTTTAATTTTAACGTCAATTGTTTATTACAACTGACGTTAATAGTGTACTGTATATTTTATAAAATACTATTAACGTCAGTTGTTTGATACAACTGACGTTAATAGATTTTTTTTTTAAATTCAGTTTTAAAATATATCACTCCCCTCAGCTATCCCTGCATTCAATAAATATCCCAGTAACACAGAATATCACACACATTACAGAATTGCAAAGGAAAAATGGAACAATGGGGGGACTTAAACTAAAACCCATAGGAAAAACAACTCTATGTATATATATATAAAAACATATCTATCTACAAGTATATATATATATATATTTTAGTCTCCAATGTCTAAAAACAAAACTACCAATCTAAGGATATATATATACATGTTATTAATTAGTTTCTAAAGTCTAACAAAAAAAACTATTCATCTAAGTAGTGCGGAGGTATATTGTCAATTCCTTTTTCAGCCGCATACTTGAAGAAGAATTCAGCGAAGTGCATCCTCAAGTCTCTTAACTCATCTTCTTGAATAGGCGATTGGTCGTTAAATGCCTACACACGTTCAAATAATAATAATAACATCAATGCAAGTCATCTTCAAAACTATAATATATAATTTAACAAGTTGTTTAAATATTACCTTATTCCATCCATCCATAATAGATGCGGAGACTATGTTCAGCATATGAAGCATCACATAATAGCCGCACGACCACCCGTCAATTTGAAATCGAGACTACCAACAAAATTAATTTCAATGTCAGTTGAATATACATATAAATTAGTAATTATAATATTAATTATTTGATAAATAAACTACCAAACCTTGAGGATGTTCCATACAGGATTTGCTTTAGCCTTAGAAGTCCTACTTCTCCCGTTGGCGCAACTTATGCTACTCGCCTTCAGCGTGCTATCATAAACAAATAATCATGTTAATTAACAAATTCATATATCATGTGTGTAATAAACTAAAAACAACTGATATTAAAATTTAAATTAAATTTAAGATTAGTTAATTACGTATTTACAGCTTCTACCACCTCCTGTGGCGGGTTTTGGTGGAAAGAGCATAAGAATATGACAGTATGTCTAGACGGGTGAAGTACGAACAACTGCCAATGGTTTTTCATACAGTAAGGAGCCAGATATAATTCTTTCGGATTGTCTCCCAACAAGTTCCCTAAGTATGTACTCAATGCATCGCCATCAAAGAATTCGGGCAGAAGGATTGACGGATCTAAGAAGCCGTAAACTGATGCAACGCCCTTATCATGCTGAAGACGATGGAGATACCTAAGATATGAAAAGGTGTGGATGTTAATTACATATTATTTTTTTATATATATATTGAAATTAAAATAAATTATTAAATGGAAAAATACCAAAAATAAATAAGTTATAAAATTAAAATTAACTTACGTGCACCGAGAGACTCAAAAGCGTCTTGCCCATCCAGACGTTATTTTTGCAGGGCGTTCCCGAGATCGTCACCACGAAGGAAAATATCCTCCGTTGATCTGGGCGTGCCACCCATCCATCATGCTCCGATGGACATTCAAAAATCTCAAACGCATAATCCTCACCAAGTGAGAACAAACGAGTGATAGGTGACAGCGACACCGACGTCGAATTGGCCTTCAGTTTAGGAAAAATAAAATAGATAAGTTGTTGATAATTAAAAAAAACACAAGTGATTATTTGACTAATTTGGACATTAATAATGAATACATACATTTGTTAACATTTCGAGCTCACGTTGTTTGAAGTCCAACTCAAGCTCATGCCTTTTCATTTCCAACTCATGCTCATAGCGTTGGACTTCGAACTCCCGCTCCCTAGCTGCCAACTCATCGTCCTCCACATATGCCCTACTATAACTCTCTTTTGTGCTAACATGTGAAGGGTTGGCATGCCCTGCGGTGTCCTGGGATGTACCGACGGAGGAAAGCTCTCTGGCAAGCACCTGCTTGAATTCTGGGTTGGACATTAAGCTTTGCATCAGATGTGTTGTAATAGCTGGGTTGGACATGAGGTGCTGAGTAATGTCAGCCAAAATTGATGCTTCATCGACCACCCGCTTTCGTGAAGCAGACTTGCCATAATATTCTTTGATGGTCACATTCCCAGGAACATCGAGAACCCGACCAGGATGGTCTTTCTTGCCTAAAGCAGTAATCAAGACGTCCCGCCGTCCAGAAGGGACGAATGAGCCCTGGGAGGATTGTGCTTTAATATCCATCTACAATAAAAAAATGAAAAAACATGCAAGTGAAAAATGTTGCAAATATCTATACAAATATCAATTGAAATCAAGTTAACTATTTACTTACAATCTTATCTGCCACTTTACAAGTGGCATCAACTTTAAAAGATCCCGTCTTTGTCATGCGGCCGGCTAACCAGACATCCTCGCGGTCGATGTCCGACGGAGGACTTAATGGTGTGCCCTTAGGCACCTCTCCTCTTTCAATCCTAGCAGAGTGCTCTTCCTGCTTCGCCCTCAGCCTATCCGCCATCATCTGCTCGATCCGAGTCTGGTACCCACCCTGAGACATGGTGTGGCGGTGGACGTTATTCGCCCGATTCTGCCGACCCTTATTTGCCTTAGCCTATTCAAACAAAAACACATAATTAAATACAATTAAATGATCTATAAGAAGCATACAAAATTAACTTAATCAACCAACCTGAAATTCTCTATCCTGTCGACTCCTGGCAAACATATCCCAAGTATCCTGATCAATCCAGGGATAATCCGAGAACATTTTATCAAGCCGCTTCTTCCCAGATACATAGTACCTGGTAAGATCATGCTTGAACCCATTCCAACGCTTTGATGCCATTTTCATACATTTATGACGATGATCCTCGTCATTTGGCACAATCCAAGCTACCTACACATTAAATACATAACAACTGGATGGATTATAACTCGGATAATTATCTAATAATGTAAATCAAACGAATGTAAAGGTAAAATACCGCGATAGCCTCCCAAATCTGATTCTCAACGTTCTGTGGAACGTCATTCCAGTGGTTGTAGTTGATGCTTACGTGCTGCTTCGCTTGTAGAAACACCCACTTATTAAATTCTTTAGCACGGGGTCCCTGGGCATTTAAATTAGCATCGAAGGACACCTCAAGCTTTTGTCCTCTTTTCCTGTCCTTCTCTAGTTTCTTCAACGAGGTGGCTCCTCTACCCCGTTTCCTATGAACCTGTGATGTCTGTATGGACAAAAAAAAAATGATAAAATAGAGGGTTGTAACATTATAAACTTACATTAAAAAGAAGGACTAAAGATAGTATATAACATGTAAACTTACACTAGAATCAGGCGTAGGCATGATCGGGTCCTGTGTAGCCCCCACAGTGTCCTCTCGTGCATGTGGGCTATCCGATTGATCCATATGTATGCCTGTTCATAAACAATATATATTTATTAACATAGGTTATAACTCAAAATAAATACAGAAGTATAAATAAAAATAACTAGATAGATCCTGTAGATATACAAAACATATATCCAATATAAGGACAATACGAGAGATTGAAAACTATAGTTTTTGAAGATTGCCAAGCACTGGTCATGGCCTGGCAGTGATATCCATCACGGTCGTAACGTTCCAACTGAACCAGACCCTCACAGGCAGAACTGATCACGGCCTAGCCATGATGAGCATCACGTCGTGATGAGCATCACGACCAGCGTGATGAGCATCAACGGATCAACCAGAGCAACATGCACTCAAAACCAAAAATAGAGACATTCCAAACAACTCAAACTCACGGTTTCAAGTTTCAACTACCGAGACTACAGTTTCAACATACACTCAAAACCAAAAATAGAGACATTCCAAACAACTCAAACTCACAGTTTCAAGTTTCAACTACTGAGACTACAGTTTCAACATACACTCAAAATCAAAAATAAAAAAATGTGCCCTAAAGACTCACCAGAAATAGGTGCTCGCGTGGTGGTGGGGAGGGGAGCTCGAGTGGTGGCCAACGTTCGATGTGGTTACTGAGAGTAGAGGGACAAGGAGAGTTAGTGCACGAGAAGGGGAAAGAGAGATGTCAAGTTATTGCAAAGAATGAGCGGGAAAGACAGAGTTAGGGGTTAAGAGTGTACCTCACGGTGGTGGCGAAGAAGCCCTCGCGGTGGTTGCGGTGGAGATGAGCTCGCGATTAGGGCAGAGTGAAAGTGAGAGTGAGGGTTGAGAGTGATGAAAAGAGAAAAGAGACGTACAAGGCGAAGTGCAGAAGGCGCACGGGTGTAAACGTTATAATCAAAATAAAACAATATTTTACGTTAGTTGTTTGTAAAAATTGACGTTAAAGGATATTTAATTAACGTCAGTTGTATTAAGAAACTGACGTTAAAAATAAAAAAAACTTTTAACGTCCGCTGTTGAAGACAACTGACGTTAAAAGTGTTCTGCAAAAACATTAATTCCTTTGACTACTGTGCTGCCTACCCTTGAGCATTAAGTTTATAGATCAGTTTTCAAGAAAATCACACTTTTAACGTCAGTTGTTTAAAAAATTGACGTTAAAAATAAATAATTTTTTAAAAAACACTTTTAACATCAGTTGTATTAAACTATTGACCTTAAAAGTTTATTAGTTTCTGCAAAAACATTCATTCCTTTGACTACTGTGCTAGTTACCCATTCACCTTGTAACCTAATCCTCTTAATGAGCATTAAGTTTTTAGATCATTTTTCAAGAAATTCAGGTAGTCTCTCTTCTCTATATAAAGAACCATATTCTTCTGTATCAGTCGATCTTTATTACGCCCCCCTCTTTTCCTCTATATTTCGTGCTTTTTTCCTTTACAATATGCCTCTATCATATTTGAGGTGTTGTTATTTCTTCCTATTCCTAGACTTAATGGCCTCTGTCATAATGGTAAAAAAACTTCTGAGGTTGAGTAAAACACATAACATGGATGGTAAGGTTGGGTGAATCACGTAATGTGATTCCCTCACTTTATTTCATCCCCGTCATCCCTTTCACTTTGCTTTGGAAGCAAGTGACTATGAATTCAAGACGATGCATCAAGGAATTCCAGTGAAGGAGAAGATGCAAAGATCCATTTCAATGTGGATTCACTTTTGCATCATGGAATTCAAGTGAGGGAGGAGATGCATCCATTGGAGTTTCTGAGGACAGGATTGAGAAGAAAATTATGTTGAAGCAAAACTTTTTTATATTTTAGGGCTATGTTGCAGAAATTTTTTATCTTTTAATCATTTAATTGTAACTTATGAATCGGTTCAATGATATACTATTTGATTATACCTATAACTTGTTTTATGTTAAGTGTTTATTTATTTTAATTTGCACAAGAATTTGTTTACTAATTCAAGCTAATTAATGAAGATTAAAAATAAACTTGTTTAAAAAAAAAAGTTTAGAAATAAACTGCACTATATATATGGAGTGACCTGTGTTAAGAGTGACAACATGGCATTTCAGATAGGGATATAGGATTATTTACGTCATCTATTTATTTAACTGAAGTAAAAATCACACTTTTAACGTCAGTTGTATAAAAAACTGACATTAAAAATAAATATTTTTTATTTTAAAAACACTTTTAACGTCAGTTGTACTAAACAACTGACGTTAAAGGTATATAAGTTTCTGTAAAAACATTCATTCCTTTGACTACTGTGCTACTTACCCATTCACCTTGGAACCTAATCCTCTTAATGATCAACTTAATTTTTTAGTAACTTACCACGCCTAGTAACTTCATCCTCTGCTCCAATAAATAGTTTCCTTCCTTCCTTTTATTTTTCTGCTTCACAATATGGCTCTGCCATGGAGATTAACTTCATCACTCTTTCTTCCTATTCCTAGACTCAAAGATCTTTGTCTTAATGGTCAACCAACTTGAGTTTGTGTAAATCACATAACATGGGTGATAAGGTTCTGTAAATCACATAATGTGAGTTGCTCACCTTATCATCCTTCCGGAGAATCGGCTGCTACAGTTCCAAAACCTCAGCTTATGAATGACCACATTATCAGCATGTACCTCGATTCCAACATAAGTAACACCATCACTGCTAGACATGATCACATTTGGAGTATAGTTTTCCCTTTGGCATATTTCATAAAACTCTCTGATGGGATGTAGCTTTAATGTTTCGGGTGTGATAAGGGGTTCCAAAAGTGGCCTTATGCTTTGCCACACAACCTCCTCATTGAATTCTGGAAAACTCAGTCGCTCGACTCTCCTCTCTTGGTCACCCGTGAAGGGAACGAAGCCTCGACAAATGTTTAGGATTTTAAACCCTTTCAATGTAACTTTTTATAGGATTTTAAAATTTTGAATGTATCTTGTAATTTTATTATTGATACACTTCATGAATGAGATCCGGTTTGAGTAATTGATTCAACTTATACTTCGCACATATATTTTAGTTTTCAAAACAGAAACACAAAACATAAAAGCAAGTGAAACTGAAACTTTGAGGAAGGCAACGTGGAAGGGTACGTTTACTAGCTAAAAAAATTATTAAAATAACCTTTAACGTCTGTTGATGTAAGGACTGACGTTAAAAGTGAGTCACTTAACTTTTAACGTCAGTCCTTACAACAACTGGCGTTAAAATTGAATTAATGAAGTCTGATATTTACAAAACTGCCACCGCCTCCTTTTTAACGTCTAGCTTTTAGTTAACTGACATAAACCTTTCCCGTCTAATGTATATTTTCCACTAGTGTTACCTTCATTACTAACATGCTGAAAAATCTGACTGCTACTAATGCCAGTAAAGAACCTGGTATGGCTGAACCTGTGGTTGCTCAAATGAGTTCTATTTCATGTGTTTTCTGTGGAGGGGAGCATCTATTTGAAGAGTTCCCCAACAACCCAGTATCAGTGAATTATTTGGGTAATAGAGGGTATAATGCATACTCCAATACTTACAATCCGGGTTGGAAGCAACATCCAAATTTCAGCTACGGGAATTACAACAACACACTGAATTCTTCAGCTGGAAATGCTCAACAGCAATACCAACAACAAGGACAACACAGTCAGCAGCAGCAGAACCAATCCCCAGCCAAAGAACCTTCTCTGGAAGCCATTCTGAAAGCCTTCATGAATGAAATCAGGGCCCAAATTCAGAACCAAGAAGTAGCTATGAGGAACCTGGAGAATCAGGTAGGCCAGTTGGCCACTACTCTCACAAATAGACCAAATGGAACCCTGCCTGCATCTACAGAAAGTCCATCAACTACTTCTGATAAAGGAAGGGAGCAAGTCAAAGCTATAAATCTGAAAAGTGGTAAAGAGCTGCAGGATGCTGTAGCATTGAAGCAATTGGCAACAGAAAAAACTGATACAGTTGAGCTAGAACAGGAAAGTCCTGCTGTAATTCCAGCAAATACAGAACTAGTGCAGGAGATACCCAAGCAAAAAGAGGCTAAATTGATTCCAGAAAGGCCACATCCTCCATTTCTACAAGGGTTGAGGAAAGCAGCTCAAGAGAAGCAGTTTAACAAGTTCTTGGAAATTCTGAAACAGTTGCACATTAATATACCTCTGGTTGATGCTCTGCAGCAGATGCCTAACTACATCAAATTCACGAAAGACATTCTTACAAAGAGAAAGAGATTGGGAGAGTTTGAGACAGTAGCAATGACAAAGGAGTGTAGTCAGTTGTTGCAGAACAAGGTTCCTCAGAAAATGAAAGACCCGGACAGTTTTACAATTCCTTGCTCTATAGGGAATACTTACTGTGGAAAGGCCTTGTGTGATCTTGGAGCTAGCATTAATTTAATGCCAATGTCTATTTTTAAGCAATTGAAGATTGGAGCAGCCAGACCTACCATTGTCACTTTGCAACTTGCTGACAGATCCATTGCTTATCCAGAAGGAAAGATTGAGGATGTTCTGATCAAGGTAGACAAATTTGTGTTTCCAGTGGATTTCATCTTTCTTGATTTTGAAGCTGACAAAGAAGTCACAGTCATCCTTGGAAGACCCTTTCTTCCAACTGGAAGAACACTGATAGATGTGCAGAAAGGATAGCTCACTATGCGGGTGAATGATCAACAAGTGACTTTCAATGTTTTTAATGCATTACACTATCCTGATGAAGTGATGGAAAACTGTTATGCTATTACTGGTATTGAATCACTAGTGCAAGAGCAACTGATAGCATCTAGGCAAGACTTGGAGCAGGAGTGTGAACTGAATAATGAAATTGATGTTGGAGATGATGAGTTGAAGCAGCTAGCTGAAGGGAATTTGGCACACAGATGTTGGATCAGGAAATATGAGCCCTTAGATGTCTCTGTAGATACCTTCAAGGAGAATTTACCCTCCATTGAAAAATCTCCCACCCTTGAACTGAAGCAACTTCCTTCTCACCTAAAATATGCTTATCTTGGAGAAAAGGAAACTCTTCCCATCATCATATCTTCATTTCTAACTTATGAACAGGAGAATAATCTCATTGCACTTTTGAAGAGGCACAAGAAGGCTATTGGATGGCAAATGGCAGAAAGGAATAAGTCCTAGCCTTTGTATGCACAGAATTCTGTTAGAGGAAGATGCCAAGAACAATATTGAGGGCCAGAGAAGATTGAATCTGATAATGAAAGAAGTGGTAAAGAAGGAGATCATTAAATGGCTTGATGCAGGAATCATATACCTTATTTCAGATAGTGTGTGGGTAAGTCTTGTGCAATGTGTTCCAAATAAAGGAGGAGTTAATGTGGTGCAGAATGAGAAGAATGAGCTTATTCCTATAAGAACAGTCACAGGTTGGAGGATATGCATGGACTCTAGAAAGTTGAACAAGGCCACAAGGAAAGATCATTTTCCACTACCATTTATTGATCAAATGCTTGATAGGTTATCCGGGAGAGACTTCTATTGTTTCCTAGATGGCTATTCAGGTTACAATCAAATAGCAGTGGCACCAGAAGATTAGCAAAAGACCACCTTCACTTACCCATATGGTACATTTGCTTTTGGGAGAATGCCTTTTGGGTGGCTCAAAAGGTATGGGGCTAGGGGGTTTCGAGTGGGTCCTGGGATGCTTGGAAGGGGAAGAAACAATAGTTGAATAGGGAGGGATATGGCAAAGAAGGAGTGCTAGTCCATAAAGGAAAGAGGGGAGTGGCAAGGAAAAGGTGAAAAACTTCCCCCACCAAATTCTGTCAATGGCATCATAAGTTTTCTAGGACATGCTGGGTTCTATAGAAGATTCATCAAAGACTTCTCAAAAATTTCCAAGCCACTGTGTAAATTACTGAAGCATGATAGTGGATTTGACTTCACTGATGAGTGTTCATCAGCTTTTAAACTGTTGAAGAAGGCTTTGACTATTGCACCTGTAACAGTAGCTCCTGACTGGGAAAGACCATTTGAGTTGATGTGTGATGCCAGTGATTTTGCGGTAGGAGCTGTGCTAGGCCAAAGGTATAACAAAATCTTCCATACCATCTATTATGCCAGCAAGACTCTCATTGATGCTCAGATCAATTACACCACTACAGAAAAGGAATTGTTGGCTGTGGTGTTTGCTTTTGACAAGTTCAGACCCTATCTGGTAGGAACCAAAGTAGTGGTATATACAGATCATGTAGCCATTAAGTATCTCATTAACAAGAAGAATGCAAAGCCACGAATTTTCAGATGGGGTACTTTTGCTTCAAGAATTTGATTTGGAAATTAAAGATAAGAAGGGTATTGAAAATCAGGTAGCTGATCATCTCTCCAAAATTGTTGAAGGAGGGGAACCAGAATCTCAAGGAGAAATTAAAGAAAATTTTCCTAATCAACACCTGCTAATGCTTGAAGATGCTGCAGCACCCTGGTACGCAGACATTGTGAATTTTCTGGTCAGTTGAGTAATACCAATGGAGATGAATTCTCAACAGAAAAGGAGGTTTCTATATCAGATTAAACACTTTTACTGGGATGAACCTTTTCTGTACAAAAAATGCCCAGATCAGATCATGAGGAGATGTACTGCTGAGGAAGAAATGCAAGACATAGTTAGTGATTGCTATTATGCTCCCTATGGTGGTCACTTTGGAGGAAAAAGAACAGCTGCAAAGGTCCTTCAATCAAGATATTTCTGGCCCACATTATTCAAAGATGCTTAAGAGTATGTCAAGAATTATGACAGATGTCAGAGGGTGGGGAGTATTTCCAACAGACAAGAGCTGCCACTCAACACCATTTTGGAGATTGAACTGTTTGATGTATGGGGAATAGATTTTGTAGGGCCATTTCTTGTTTCTTATGGGAATGCCTACATCTTAATTGCAGTGGATTATGTCTCCAAATGGGTAGAAGCAGTAGCACTGCCTTCCAATGGTGCCAGAGTAGTCACAAAGTTCTTGCACAAGAACATATTCACCAGATTTGACACTCCGCGAGCTATAATCAGTGATGAGGGGACACATTTTTGTAACAAGCTTTTTGCTAACTTGCTTGCAAAATATGGGGTGAAACACAAAGTGGCTACTGCATATCATCCTTAGACTAGTGGGCAAGCTGAAGTGTACAACAGAGAGATCAAAAGAATTCTTGAAAAAATGGTAAATCCTTCCAAGCACACCAAAAATTAAAAACTGGTAACTCCTTCCAGGAAGGATTGGTCTTTACCACCGTTTTCCCAGTGTCTTTGCACCTAGATGATGCTCTATGGGCCTACAAAACTGCATTCAAAACTCCTATTGGCATGTCCCCTTATAGATTGGTTTATGGCAAGGCTTGCCATTTACCAATAGAGCTGAAACATAAAGCATTATCGGCCATAAAGAAGTTGAATTTTGATGCACAAGCAGCTGGGGAAGCAAGATTGTTACAGCTGAATGAACTTGAAGAGTTTAGGCTCTCTTCCTATGAAAATGCTGAAGCATACAAGAGCAAGGTCAAGGCTTGGCATGATCATAAAATCCAGCCCAGGGAATTGGTTGAAGGCATGCAAGTGCTCTTGTTCAATTCCAAACTGAAATTGTTCCTTGGGAAGCTGAAGTCAAGGTGGTCTGGACCTTTTAAATTGGTCAAGGTACATCCACAAGGAGCTGTGGAATTTTTAGATGAAAGCTCTGGAAGAGAGTTTAAAGTTAATGGTCAAAGGGTGAAGAAATATTGGGGTGAGCCTTATACAAGAATGAAGGCCACCATCCATCTTTCAGACCTCTAACCACAAGTATGGAGTCAGGCTGAGGACATTAAACCACACGCTCCTAGGAGGCAACCCAGTTTTATATCCTTTAATTAGTTAGTTTATTTTAGCTTTTAGTTTTATTTAGTTTTAGTTTAATTTCAAATAAATATGTGATGTTAACCCCTGTAACTGCAGGCTATAGCAATATAGTCGTTGGGTTGTGTTGGGAGTTGGGTCCCCAAGTTTAACTGCAAGAATTTTGAAATTCTAACTCAGAAAGCTGAAGGGTTTTGGGGGGAAGGATCACAGGAAATCGTGGGGAGCACATTTTGGCATTAATTACCACCCTCTCTCTCCACCACTCACATCCATCCTCAACATCTCACCTCAGCCACTCTTCCCTATTAAAGAATCAACCTTTTCTGCCCTAACCCCACGCTTGGCCCTACCACCCCCTGTTTCTGCCGTAACCATCCCTTTCTGTCACTATCAGACAACCCTACTCCTTTCCAGTTGAAATACCATGGGAAAATCCAACACTCGAGTTTCCAAGAAACACGCAACTGTCATTCCATCCTCTTCCTCTGAAGATGTGGACCAGACATGTGTGGAAGAGGAGAGCAGGCTGAAATACGAAAAGGAAGTGGTTAAAAGGAGGTTCCATCTGGAAAAAGGTTTCTTCCTCCTTGACACTGACCATTACGACCTAACTAAAGAGGTGGCCTCTCTGATTGACATTCATCAGTGGAAGAAATTCGCCGCTCACCCCAGAGACCCAATAGCCCCGTTTGTGCGTGAATTCTATGCTGATCTGACCTCACCACAGCAAAAGCATGTCATGGTGAGGGGCTCAAAGGTTTTGTTCTTTGCTGCTACGTTGAACAGAAGGTGGGGATTCAAGGATGTCCAAGATGAGTATATGGCTGAGTTGAAGGGGGTTGAAGAAACTACACTGAATGACATGATGAAAGAGATCACTGTGGAAGGGGCTGAGTGGATTAAAAATGATGAAAATTGGAAGATAGC
The DNA here is from genome assembly GCA_030762895.1 of Sophora flavescens. Lineage (NCBI taxonomy): Eukaryota > Viridiplantae > Streptophyta > Magnoliopsida > Fabales > Fabaceae > Sophora > Sophora flavescens. Next base: position 38,403,507 of record CM061067.1, on the reverse strand, counting down.
AAGACCTGACCTAACCCCTTTGGCCAAGGTTTGGTATCACATCATCAGGACCAAGATTCTTCCCACTGCCCATCGGGAGACTGTAAACAAGGAAAGATTGGTTCTTTTATATTGCATTTTGAAGGAGAAGAAAGTGGATCTTCGTCAGATAATAGAAAGGGAGATTATCTCGTGTGCTTTCAAACCCAAAGGATTGTTGCTTTTTCCATCACTAATCACGTCATTATGCTTAAAGAGTGGAGTGAAGACAAAGCCCGGGGAGGAGGTCATAGCAAATGAGGGCGTTATTGATTGACTTGCAATCAAGCGATTCACAGGGTCAACCTCCAAGGTGACTGCCCAAGAACCACTTTCTGGGCAGCAGGATCACCCAGAGGGTTGGGAGAAATCGACCTGTGCCACCAAATGCTGCAGCATAACATGAAGCAGCAACAACTCTTCTGGGAGTTTTCCAAGGAGCAGCATTTATGGCAGCAGAGAACCCTGTGAATCAACATGATGAGACCAGGAAGTTGCCCTCCCCAGTTCCCTGAAGCATTGTTTGAACCCTTCAAATACCAAGTCTTTGAACCCGTGAAGAAAGATGTTCCTGCCAACCCTAAGGTACCAGATCCTGTTCCTGACAATCCATCTGCACCAAATCAAAATCCTGAAGTCCCCCGTGCAAATACCACAGCGAGTGATCATTCTGTGAACAGTAATGAAGTGAGCTCTGACTGGAAACCCCAACCACCACCAAGGGATCCCACCCCACCTTCAGCACAACCCAGCAGCAAAGACAAAGGTAAAAAGATGAGCCTGAAGGCCCTCCTCCACCCAAAAAGGGTAGAATCAAGCACACAGCTCCCCCTAGGCCAAGAAAAACAAAGGCAGAATTAGCGGCTGAAGTAAATTCTGACTCCAGTGAAGAATCGTAGGATAACATACCTCTGAGTCAGAAAATTGCAAAAGGGGCAAAAGCTAAGGCGAAGATTGGTGGAGGGATATGGTGGAGGCAGTAGGGGATGTGAGCCCGGAGGTGGCTATTACAAAAGAAAATCCAGCAACCAGCAGGCCTACTATGAAGCAGATGACAAGAGGAGGAGGCACCAGGAGCAATGCAAGATTGGCTCAGCCTTGAGCAGAAGTTTCACCCTAAGGTGTTGCAGTGCTGCAACACCGGATGACCAGGGCCCTTTTCAAATTTCTCTCTAGTTTTAATTGCTTTTGTTTTTTAATTTATGTTATTGGAAGTAGTTGTTTGATGGTGTAGTTAGCTTGAAATATGCCTGCCCCCACTCTTTCAAAGAGAACTGTGATTAATGGAAAGTGTGTGCCTTTTTTTGAAAAGAAAAGTAAATGAATGAATTAACGGTGTTTGTTGTCCATGTGCATCTGATGAAAAAAATGTTTTGATTGTCCCTTAATGCATGCAAAACACTATAATGCCCTGATTTAATTCCTTCCCCACACAGAATTCCCTAACTCAAAATGGATTTAAAAGAAGGACTTCATTCAAAGTCACCAATCAATTGGGGGAATTGGGTTGCAAAGACCCTTATCCAAGGAAGAGAGGGTGAGGTCTGAATTAGATTTCAACCTAAGTGTGGGGGTGTGTGAGACTAAACAAGATGTTGTAGCACTCTGCAACATAAATCATGTGAGCTCTTGGGCTTCAACATATTCTTTCATCATGCATTACATTCATGTGTTTTCTCTGCAGAACTTGCTTAATTTCTGTGATTGATTGCATATTTCACGGTTGCACACAACGTATCATCAGAGGAATAAAGTAAAAATTGAAAAGCTACAGAAGATGTTTGTATTGAAGTTGTTGCCTTTCCTCCTAAATTTTTCTAAAATATAAAAAAAAAACAGAAAATAGAGTCAAAAATAAAATAGAGTCTAAGTTTGGGGGTGGGTGATTTGGACAAGAGATCTTGAACTCCACCTAAGTTAACTACTTTCCAAAAATTCCACACCTGAACCTTAGCTCCATTATAATCCATTAAAGCCCTCTTGCTGTGTGTAATTTGTGTTTGTGTTTTTGATTGTTAGAAATTTGGCAAGCCTATGATAGAGTTGCATATGAATGAAGATTGAGTGAAACACCAACGAAGAACACAAAGTAGAGTGAATTGAGTGATATGACAAATCCAATAAGATGATTAAGCCCATGTTCTTAGGAAGATAATCTGATGAGTCTTCACCCTTGCATCCACTTTCAGTAGCACTTTTTTAAGCGCTATTGAATATCTCCCATCTTTAGTAGTGGGTGAATAGATAGCGCTTGGAAGCATTACTAAAGGCAAAAAAAATGCTACTAAAGCCATTTTCTGTAGTAGTGACATAACGGGTAATCGGAATCCCAAACGGTTGCAAGTCTTTGAATGACTATAACCTTTTGAATCGGATGAAATTTTTGGACATATTATATATGCACAGAAAACTTTTTTCGAGACCGTCGTCCTAACAAGTTTTTAAGCTGTGGGGGCCAAGGCCCCTCCTATAATGCATGTAGAACATCCCTCCATATCAACAAAAAAAATAATATAAATATTGGATATTAATTAATTTTCTATTGAATGGTACAAATTAAGGAACATCCAATCACATTAAGGTCGACCTAAATTATATTTTTGATCCCTTATCTTTATTTTAAGTTTTAATTTGATCCCTTTTTTATTTTTTGTTTTAAAATGGTCTCTTAATTTTCAACATTATACCAATATGATCCTTCTTTTATTTTTTCTTCCGAAACGGTTTCTCATTTGATAAAAGTTAAACCAATGTGATCCCTTTTTTGTTTACAAAATGGTCCCTCTTCTATTTCTTTTGTTCCGAAATGGCCCTATTTTACAAAATTTATATCAATTTGGTTTTTTTGTATCACATTTTAAACAGAAAGGATCAGCAGATTAAAACTTAAAATAAAGACAGATGATCAAAACCGAAAAAAATAAAATAAAAGAAATAACAAATTGAACTTAAAATAAAGAACCAAAATATAATTTAGCCTTATTTTTATTATGGGACGGATAATAATTGTGGCTTCATACAAGTCGCTGAATCGGGTGATCGACATGCACCATCACAATCATGAACCAGACCCTACCATGCCATCATTTTGTGGAACTGGAACCCTGATCGACTCTGCACCCTGTCCTGTTTTGCCATGCATGTCTCTTCTTAACAAAGTTGGAAACTAATTCCCTCTATTTCATTTTAATAATATACGGCTACTTGTCACATTATCAAATTTTTTTCTCTAGATTTGTTATCATAAACAATGAAAATATTATTTTTAAAAATTAAACTCATCTTCAATTCTCAGTGTTCGTAATGCTTTTTGCACATTTTGGATGTGGTGAGATGACGTTGGCCGACAAATGATACAAGTGTCCTAGACAAGAATCATTAATATATTTGTCTTTTGGTTCCAGAGGCTTGTCGTGGGCTAAGTGGAAAAAATCCTGAGGTGAGCCAGACTGGCATGTGCATTTACTCCTCTATCATGATTCTTGACCCAACCTAGTGCAGGGGCCTATTGGGCTCCTAAGCCCATAAAATGAGTTTAATGCAAGTTTATCGTGAAACCTAATGACTTGCAATGTAACTTATGATCCATGATAGGGTCATGAGCTATAATGTATGCCGACTCTCAAAAGAATACAGGTAATGATATTCTGAGTTCCACGTAATTATTAATTAAGTTTTTTATATTATCAATAAATGATACGTTTTAAAATAAATATTATAAACATTAAATATTTAAAAATTAACATAATGTAACAATGTATGACTAATTGTCTAATTGACATATAATAACTAAATCCTTAAATAAACAAAAGAAGTTAAATGTAATACTTATTTAGGATATTAACTCGCCCAAAGGAGAATAGATAAACACTCTAGGGCAGAAACGCAGTCAAATGATGGCATTAATTTGTCTAAATCCTTATCGCGAAGAGAGGATCCAGTTATGGCAAGGCAAAGCTAGCTGAAATATAAGGCAGGCACTTTTTCGCTGCACCTAGCTATTCTATATTCTCCCCCCACCTAGAGGCTCGGGATAGCAACTACTACAATCCAAGCAACCCATTAAATGTGCTTTCTTCTCATTGTAGTCCTGAGTACTAACAGGTAGGTGACTTTGATGGTGATAGATGTAAAAGCCGGATGATTTTTTTGTTTTTTAACAAAACAGATTAATTAAGAGGCAGGCAATATGAGCATGTGTATGAGTCTACGAGAATTAGGTCACTTTTTTTTTTTCAGCCGGAAAAGAATTAACAGAATTAGGTCACTTTTGATTTCATCTTTTGACCACTTTTGATTTCATCTAATGTTTTATTATCCGATAAATTATATTTATAAGAATTTCATTTTTAAAAATATTTCTTTCAAACATTCAGATATAGGAATATAATTTTTAATTATCATTTATAATTTTATTTTAAGATATTTTTTATGTGTAAGAATAATCTTTCAAAACTTGTACCAAATATGAAAGATTTTTTTTTCATCAAATCATATTTTTATTATACTAATCTATTATATTAAAATATTAAAAATCTATTATTTATTCGTTGTTGGTTTTAAAGAAAAAAATTTACTTGATGACTATATAATAAATGTAAAAAATATTTAAAAAAATTATATAAGAATGAAGATAACCTTTCCCTAAAGATAAGTTGTCCCAAGCACTTATTCACATTTGTAATACACCTCAGTTCGGTTGGTTAAACAGCGGGTATAAATTAAAAGTGTGTGGGTTCAAACTTCAAAGCCACGCACTGTGTTCTGCCTCTTACCCGTTCCCTTCTCTCTCCCTCATATAAGGCCTATTGTGAACCTCCCCTTATAATATAATATAATTTTTAATATAGTTAAACTCATTAAAAAATGTAGGTAACACGTTATTAGATGAAAATATGTATTTTTTCAAATTAATAATATATCAAAATTAAACATATTTGTAACATCTATTCATTGTAGATATATCTTGTAATAATCTTTTTATGCATCAAAACATTATTGAAACTCAATTGACTGACCCAAATAACTTTTAAAAAAATTATTTTAGTTAAATTAAAAAAATTTAATTTCAATATTTTGTTTAATAATTTGGCTTGGGATGACCATATACAAGTCTCGATAGAGAATTATAATATTTATCTTCGTACCCGTATTTAAAAAGAATACTCATATCTAAACTCATACTTTTAATGCATATTAATTTTAATATCCATATCGTTGTCGGGGGTGGAGACAAGAATTTAACTCTACGAGGGCTTTTATATATATATATATATATATATATATAAATAAAAGCTGACAAAAAAATAAAAACTAAGAAGAAACAGAACGTATTAACCGGAGCCATCCCAAATTCCCAACTTTACGAACTGTCTCATACATTTTCTTCACAAATATATATGAGTCAGTATCCTATATTAAGTCGTCTAAAAATCTGGCGGGGGCCCAAGCCCCTATGGACCTTAATGTACCTCCGCGCTTGACCCTTACCCGTTAGATATGTAAGTACGAATTCTTGTATACATTACTCGCACATTTTTAATAATTATATATATATATATATATATATATATATACTAAACGAAGAATCCATATTACCTATTTGCTCAATTAATTAAAACTGTGAGACATGAATTATGAATATGCGAGTTTCAACTTTCAAAATGCATTTCATCCATTTATCATTTTATTCGCCCGTTTTCGTTTTTCACTCTCTCGTATAAGGCCTATTCTACTCTCCACTCTCCGGTTCCTCACTCCCGTGTTAGACTATAGAAAATTAAATTAAATAAATAGCTTATTATCGTTGTTCAATGGAATAATGATTAATTGCAGACTAATTCAATTCAAAAAGAAACTAAAAGACTAATTCACGCAGCAACCATTTTCCTAATTATTAACGTGTTCACAAAATCCGTGTCCATACTTTCTGTGATACATTCATTAAAAATAGTCGTTATGAAGAAAATAAAATCGTGCATGCATGACTTTTGTTTTTTGTTATTTTTAAATGTGAAAAGTGAAAAAAAACTGAATTTCCTTTAAGTATGTTGAATTTTTTATACACTCCATTCACGTAGTAGAAAATGTGATATTGTCACTGGGAACCAGCTGATTGGGTGGTGATAGATAATACGTGTGGTTTTGGAAGAGTGCCGACAGTCGCTATCAGAGGGAAATGTGTAGCCAGACACAGCGACTGTGACCCGATGCTGATTTTCGTCGCCGGTGTACACATTAAATATCATTTTTTATTTTATATTATTTCTTGAGAAATTTTCTACTTCCACTGCTCTAGCTACTTGCTATTAACTTTTTAATTTTCACCAATGAAATGGGTAGGTTGCCCACGTAGAAATGTTGGCCATCGCCATCACTATAACGAAACCTCTCCACCTCAATTTCATTTCAATTAATTAATTCCTAAATTGACAAACATGTCTGTCTCTCTAGACTTCATCACGAAGAGTGATTAATATACGAATAATAAATTTTAAATAACTCCTTAAATACTCTCTCACACGTGCACTTGGGACACTTCTCACACTCACTGTATTATAGGGGTGTTCATCAACCGATTCAATCCAATGCCAACCACATCAATCGAACCGAAAAACCGACAACCGAAAATCGATCCAATCCAAACCGAACCGAAATTATTTAGTTCAATGAAAATAATTTGATCTTTATATTATAAAAGTAATTATTAGTCTTTATATTTTTATAAGTTATCATCTAGTCCTTATATTAGAGAGTTTAATTGGTATGTAAATGTAATATTAGTGTAAAAACTTTTATACTGTTAACCAATTATAAATCATGTTATGAGTGACTTTTAATATATTTAGGACAATAATCAAACATTTATAATGATTTAACAATTTATAATTAGGTGATAGTGTAAAATATCTTTACTCATGAGAGTGTATATCAATTCATGTATATCCCGTTAAAACCCTTATTAGAAATTGTCAAATGTCAATATAATATTTTAAAATTAATTTTTATTTTAAATAAGTAACAAATTCATATGACTATTTAAATACTCGATCAAATCCAAATCGAACCGAAATATTGGATGTTCTTTGATGTAAATAACTATGTAAATATGTATCAATAAAAACCGAATTATCCAATCCAATCCAAACCGCATTTGATTGGATCGGATCGGATCAGATTTTTTGAAGGAAGCAAACTGATCCAATCCAAACCGCGTGTTGTTTTTATCATTGGATCGGATGACCTTTTTGCTCAAAACTGATCCAATCCAATCCGCGAACAACCGTACTGTATTACACTCTTCCTTCGATCTATATTCTTCATTACCCCGCTATAGGTTTTAGATAGGCAACCATTCAAGACTATACTCTCTACAATTCTCTTAATTAAATGATAGATCTTAATAACAAGTCACATTACATGAATACAAATTTGTTGTCCTAAAAAATGATGTATCGATGTTTCCAACTAATCAAAAATTGAGAATGCGTATAAGTATTAATGAGTTAAGATTTTATTTTATTAAATAATAAATTGTAATTGGCGGGGGACAGAGAATGTGACAGGAAAACGGGACAGAGGATCTCCATCCGACATAAGGATATTGTTTAAGAAAACTATAAAAGGAAAATTTGTATTAAAAATTTAAATTTAAAACTTTTTAAAATAATAAATACATTAACTTCTCACATAAACTTGTCTCTTTTGATTACTTAACCAATGTCCTAACAATGCTGGTTAACATCCTCAATATATCCTTGTCCACGCAATGTTATATATCCATCGTCCAAACTCTCACCAATCAAAACGTTAGTCATAAATTTTGCTTGGTGATCGACAAGAGCTTGAAACTTCATAGAGCATCAAGCTTTGCTATCATATTGTTGACTTAAGAGTGAGTGATGTATGAATAATAAACATTACTTTTAATATCATTCACACTCTTATGCAATATGCAATACAACTGTAATTTTTTTTTTCTCACTACACACTAGAGGACACCTTTCACACTCACTCTATTACACCCTGCCTTACTCTATATTCTTCTTACTCCAAGATATGCTCTACATGCTAGCCTAGTGATAGTATTTATTGGCACCCAAGACTACTCTCTAGATTTATTCTAATTAAATGATTACATCATCATCCACCAATGCATTTACTGTCCAAATTATCACTAACAATCAAAATTTACTGTCCAAAACTCTTAAAACCAGAACACACCATCCAAAAGTAGTGCTGAATTTTCACTTCATACAAAGAAATACACTTATCATCCAGATTTTATAGACTACTTTCAATTAAGTAACATTTCCTTTCTTTTAATTTTTTTTTTTTTGAATTAATGTTCTCTTCAAATTTTTCATTTTTTTACTTACGTGTGTTGAAAGAAACATAAAATGTAACATTTCCACCATAAATGTCCGTTAAAATATTTGATTCATTTAACAGTAATTTTTTATATAAATCAACATAGTAATTTTGTGTGTGTATCAACATAGGAAATAAATTGAGTATGACAAGTATATAAGGAAATGTGAGACGATGAGAAGGTGTGAACTTGGTGAGACTATCACCGTATCATTGAAAGTTGCAATTAATAACGTAGCATCTTGTTTGATTAGATACGCTTAATTAGCTTTTTATCAACATTTTTTTCTCCTTTTATAAAAAAAAAACAAATTTTTTCTTCAAAATTTTGAAAAAAAAATGTTTAACTTAGGTTTTGAAAGTGTACACAAAAAAAAAAAAAAAACTAATTTGATTCACAATACTTAAAAAGACGATGGAGAATACTAATTGGTATGAAACAATTTCATACAAACACTCGCCAACGGTTTAAAAGAAATGTCGTTTTGACTTTTAATCGAAAACCAGTATTTTAAATACGCATTCTGTCTTTGATATGCTTTTGATTTTCCTTTTCTATATCCCAAAACTTGTCTCTTGTAGAGACCAAGCAAAGGGACTTTTTTATATATATATATATATTGGTTATAGGTATCATGTGTGTCACTTTCCATCATAATTTTCCATCCAAAAAACCTCAATAATGAGATTCTGGAAGAAACTTATCACTCAACTCACTCTCTCTCAATTTGGATATTTTAGATATATTAAGCTTGACAGAATCAAAATTCTGCTCCTACGTATCCTACGTGGAATCAAAGCTTAGACGTAGTTCTTTGAGTGATAGTTACTTAAAGATTAAACCCTAATCATTAAGGCATGAAGCAAATGGTACCGGTTCTTTTTTTTTTAAGCAAAAATATAATGATATATAACACTATGGTATCCCAACCCATATAAAAGATATCCAAGAAAAAGAACCTGTATAAGAACGATAGTGATAGAAATTTGGTGTGTTACATGCATATGTACGTAACCATGTACATTATATACATTTGATGTTAGTAATAGTGTGTAATGCATTTATAGCAAATGATAAGGGAGAATGGCTGTCCAATATTTGAAATTAGTAGACAGCGCATTTCGATGCAAACCCACGGGAACAGAGAGATCAGTATGTAGCACTCAATGATGAGAGACTACGTACCATTCATCCTTTGTTGTTGATGGTGGGTCGGTCAAGCAAGTAGCAAACATGTCAACTTGAATAGTAAGAGATCAAGAATTCTTCTCTTTCCCCCACGAAACGCTTCCTGCAGCATATCTAAAACAGTGATCCCAAAAAAGCATACAAAAATGCAATCACTTTTGCCGGAAAGAAGTTTCGCTTTCAACTATTGAGATAATAAGATTGATTCTTATGTCTGTCCACACATACATACAGTATCAGTCGACATTGAATAATTGGGCTTGAGGCTATACTCTTTCTTAAGTTTCTAAGACAATGAAAGTAACAAGTGAAAAATATTGACCAATGAACGATGGGAAATTTTATATAATTTTTAAGGGTGGGGGACTCATTCGTTCAATAACTAATTAATGTTAGGGGACCATACAATAACTTTATATATTCAACGATCAAATTGAATGCCTAGTTGTCCCGGACACTGAATGTGATATATATTGACTTCTCTGCAGCATTGTTTGAAGCTCGGCAAACAAAGTCTGAAGCTGTAGTTGTCAATGGTACAAACACAAGCAAAACCTACAAGGAACACGATTTTTTTTTTTTATCCACAATTTTTTTTAATTAAAAGGAATATAATTAGGGCTCTAACCCTAAATCCTTCCTTATTTAGGACTTATCCAATTTGGTCCATACCATCAGTCTCTCGGTCCCTCAATGACTTTTTTTTTTTAGTGTTAAAACCAAAAGCCATATGTGGCATATGACTACTCATATGTCATAAGAGAACCTGCATTTGAAAAACATTATAATAATAGATAGGGATGACAATTTTATCCTAAGTCGCGGGTAAAATCCATAATGGACATGGGGCGGGGGTCTTAACGGATACCCGCCGGTAAATTAAACGGGCATTTTTGTTACCCGTCGGTTAACGGGGCGAGAGTAGGTATTGAGGTATCCGTACCCAATAATGAAATTACAAACGTGTCCATAATTATAACCCTAAGTCACTCATCATCCATTCACTTTAGTCACTACGCCGTGTTGGAACCAAAGTGGTTTTGGATTAAATAATCACTAAGTTTTGATTTTAACAAAAGGATTAAATTTGCTTGGCAAAGTGTTAGTTGAGATCTAGCATGTGCTTTTAATTATGCAGGAATATTTAAATATAAGTAAAAGAAATATGGGATAAGTTTTCATTGAAAAATACGCGTCCACCTTTGTAGACGGGCTGCTCAATATTTAATTTGGTAAAGTTACTTATTTATTTATTTATTTATTTAAGTAGACTGGATTTCTTAAGTGAACGAGGCTTTAAATGTTTGCTAGACGAATACCAAAATAAATTATTAGATACAACAAGTCCAAAGACTTGATAATAAGCATGCCCATCTTGCCACGTAAGCAGACGGAAGTAATTAGTAGAAGTAAATGAACTGAAAAATAAAGTAATCTAGTAGACGAGCTCTAACTGCCACGTCATTAGGCGAAGATCTTTATAACTCTTTGATGAATAGCAAGTCCAAAGACTTGATAGACAAGAGGATATGTCACGTCATCGGACGAGCAAAATAATTTGTTGAAACAGACCTAGTCTCATATATAACTAAGTAGACGGAGTTTTTTAATGTAGACGAGCTCCATCTTCGAATAAATCAATGCTATATGAATCTCTTGAATTTATTTCAAATGATTGATATTTATTTCAATAGAATATTTGTTCTTCACTATTGTCCTATCTGCTTTAATATTTTACCTTGTTGTAAAAGAAACATAATACCATCAAGAAATGCAAAAAGCAAAATCGTACAATAAGATACTGCAAAATGATCTGTACGATGACAACTTTATGGCTGAAAAAGCTGGATTGTTCACAAAGGAGGAACAACAAGTTCTCAAGCTGCAAAACTCAGAGCAGTAAGTCTCCTATTTCATGCTACCTCGATAACCAAGAGCACTATTTAGCTTACCACAATCACGCTATCAGTCACAACGGATATAATGCATTAAATGCTATCTCTAAACGGGATTACTCAAAATAACCGTTGAAGAAATACAACTGAAGAAGAAGGTCACTATAAATAGAAGACCCGAGATACTGAAGAACGTCTCTTGCCAGCACAACCTTGCTAGCTCGACTTTTGCGAATCGATAATCACTAATTGTTATATTCTTTCAAAAGCAAGAGTCTGTATTCTTTAATTGAATATTGTGAAAATATTCATCTGATCTTAAACTGTCATACTCATACATAGCGAGTCTAGAAGATCAAACATTAAATCTCCTTGTTAGAGTTAGAGCCTAAAGAGGCTTGGTAAGAAAGAAATACTTGTAGCCTATAGAGGTGTTGAATATTTGGTTGTAATCTATTTGGAAAATAGTGGAGAAAATCCTTCAAGTAGAAGGGACTGGACGTAGCACTTGGTTGGAAGAGAGTGAACCGGGATAAACATTTTGTGTGATTCCTCTATCTCTTAACTCTTACAGCTTTATTTGTTTCTCACTAACCGAGGGGTTTTGATATTGCTTTTGTTAAAGCCTTTTAAAAAGGATATATTTCTTTGTGCTTGCTTCTGTTTCTAATCTCCTTGCGTGCAAAAATTATTTTAAAGGTTGCTTTTGAAAATTATTAACAAACACAATTCAACCCTCCCTTCTTGTGTTTGCCTGTGTCAACTTCAATTGGTATCAGAGCTCAGCCTTGAAAGGGTTGAGCACCTAACAAGTCTTTGAGAAAGTATGATCCAACAATCATGGATGCAGAAGGACAAGCTATCAACAGACCTCATCTCTTTGATGAAACAGATTATGACTACTGGAAGAAGAGAATGATGGCCTTATTAGATGCACAGAATGTAGATATTTGGGAGCTGATTAAAACCGGCTACACTGAACCAAGAGATGAAGCTGGAGCTGCCGTTCCTAGTGCCCAATGGACTCAAGAGCATAAAAACCAACATTAGTTGAATTTGAAGGCTAAGCACTATCTCATGTGTGCTATAACCAGATCTGAACATGACAATGTTCACAGCTACAATACTGCTAAAGAAATCTGGGATACTCTTGTCCTAGCTCATGAGGGTTCCTCAAAAGGAATCAAAGATCAGCATGCTAGTTCATCTGCATGAGCTGTTCAAGATAGGTGAACATGAAACAATAGACCAAATGTTTGGAAGATTCCAAACCATCACCAACAGTCTCAGATCTCTTGGAAAAGTTTATGAAAATAGAGATCATGTCAGAAAAATCCTGAGAAATCTATCCAAGCAACGGAGACCCAAAGTAACTGCTATTCAGGAAGCCAAAAACCTGAATGCACTCTCTCTGGAAGAACTTCTTGGATCTCTCAAGGTTCGTGAACTTGAACTTAATGAAGAAGAAAATTTCAGAAAAGGAAAATCTATTGCCCTAAAGGCAAAGAAAGCAAGTTCATCAAAAGTTCTCAAAGCTGTTGAGTCATCAGATGAGTCTGAATCTTCTGATAATGATGAAGGATCAGATGAGGATGAATTGTCCTTTATCTCAGGAAAATTCAACATATGTGGAGAAAGAATGGTGGTTTCAGAAGGAAGCAACTCAACAAAAAGTTTTCCAAGGAGAAGTCAGACTCCAAGGAAAAAGGTTCACCTTGTGCTTTGAATGCAAGAAACCTGGTCATTTCAAAGCTGGCTGCCTTGAGCTAAACGATAAAAAGAAATTCTTCAAAAAGAAGAAAGGCTTAATGACTACATGGGAAGATCTTGATCTGTCTTCATCAGATGAAGAAAATTTCAGAAAAGGAAAATCTATTGCCCTAAAGGCAAAGAAAGCAAGTTCATCAAAAGTTCTCAAAGCTGCTGAGTCATCAGATGAGTCAGAATCTTCTGATAATGATGAAGGATCAGATGAGGATGAATTGTCCTTTATCTCCAGGAAGATTCAACATATGTGGAGAAAGAATGGTGGTTTCAGAAGGAAGCAACTCAACAAAAAGTTTTCCAAGGAGAAGTCAGACTCCAAGGAAAAAGGTCCACCTTGTGCTTTGAATGCAAGAAACCTGGTCATTTCAAAGTTGACTGCCCTGAGCTAAAGGATAAAAAGAAATTCTTCAAAAATAAGAAAGGCTTAATGACTACATGGGAGGATCTTGATCTGTCTTCATCAGATGAAGAAAATGAAGCTGAGGAATGGGCAAATATCTATCTCATGGCAGACACTGCATCAGAAAGTGAATACACTGATACTGAGGTAATGGACTCTGACCCGTCCACTCTTCAAGATGCTTTTGATGAACTGTGGCATGAGTCGTCTATACTATCACGAGAATATAAGAATCTCAAAAAGAAGTTTTCTAAACTGACTAGAGAATATGATAGTGTCTGCGCTGAGAAACAAAACCTTAAAAATGGAAATGACATACTAAAATCAGTGGATATCAGTCTAGCTGACCAAATGGTGTGTGAACCTGATGTTTCTTGTGAAGTTGCAAAATTGAAACAAGATGTAACATATCTAACAGATTCTTTGTCAAAACTTATAGGTGGCTCAGATAAGCTTAGTCTCATTTTAAGGTACTCTAGGTCACCTCATGATAAATCTGGTCTTGGTTATGACAAAGAAAGCAAGATGTATCTCACAAAAAGTCAAAACCTCTTACACAACATAGAGCTTCAAAAGTTCCAAATAAATATACCAAAGCTAAGTCTAGCTCGTCCAACACCTTTTGAAAAGTGTGTGGAATAAGTGGGCTTATTACATCTAGATACATACACAATAAACATGCTAAGCATACTTATCCAATAACAACTAATAAGAAAGGACCCAAGTCACACTACAAAAAAAAACCTATTTAGCGACCGAAGATTTCGGTCGCTAAACATGATAATTCGGTTGCTATATTGTGTAGCGACCGAATTAGCGACGGAATTAAGGGGGTAGCAGAAACCCTGGTGCCTAAATGTGTAGCAACCGAATTTTTATTTCGAACGCAAATTTGCGACCGATATTTCGGTCACAAAATTATATATTTCGATCGCCGTATAGTTGGTCGCATGCTCAGATAACCAAATTTGGTGACTAATATTCGGTCGCTATTTCGGTCGTAAATTTTGAATTTTTTTTTATAAAAATTTTCCTGTAACTTAATATTACTGACCAAATTTTGTTTTTCAACTATTACCCCATTGATTTTTAATTTCTGATATAAACAAATACACCAATATTTTTTTTTGAATAAATAGAAAATGTAAATATGATGTACTAAGGATCCAAAACACCACAGTCAATATGATCAAGAAAACACATACATTAAATAACACAAGTTTAATAATTGTTTATAAAAAAAAGTTTAATAATGTACTAATTAACGATCAAAACATAAAAACACACCACAGTCAATAAGTACTAATCAAAATATCAAAACTCATCAATCTTCCAAAGGGATGAACATGTAGAAGTGAGAACCCCCAAGGTACTTAAACTTTGCCAATACACCAGTGGACAACAAATACAACTCCCTGATACCATTTGTGTCTGTTGCAAAATATGGGCGATCCTCATGGATTACTATATTCCCATTGAACAAATTTCCGCATTTGTCTTCAATAGTCACAACACGCGGTATTCCTCTTCCCCAATGATGGTAGAATGATCGGGGGATTGAAATTAAATCCTGCAAATACACAAGAACAATTTTGTAATGATTAGTTTATGCCTTAACCATCATTACGTGAATCCGATCGTTATTCTTAAGTTGATGAGATACTGTACCTGGTCTAAATGGATGGCTGTCTCAAAACATTTAGTCGGATCCATTTTACGATAAAGCGATAAGGAAAACAAGTCATATGTCTAAACTTCCTCAAGTGATAATAAGAAAAGATGGAAAGATCCATGTAGCATACTTGCATGTTAAAATAGAACAAAGAAATGCAACTTCACATGCAACTTTCTGATTAGCAAAATAGTAGTTTTCGGGAAGCGGATGCTTTTACGTCGTTTTGAAGGATGGTCATAGAGAGGACTTTTCCCTACTGGAAATGCCTAGATAACCTAGTAAGGATGGTCATCAACAACTATTTCTGGAAAGCTCCATTGCCTAGTGAAACAAATGAGTAGAAAACCAGAGTTGCTTTCATAATATTGTGTACAGAGCTGCTTTCTAATTTGAATAATGTTTGAATGATGACGACACGTCATGTGCCTGGCAAATTGTGCCCCACCATTCATTTTATCTAACCCTATACTTAATCCTTTATTATCTAAGACCTTGGCCTTAAGGCAGAATTAAAGAAAAACCTCAAACTTCAAGAATCCTTCAAGCACATCCAAAATATTGAATGAGCATGCGTGCCCTGAGAAGGTACGCATGCTCATTAATATTGAATCTCAAATAGTAAACTAATTAAGGCTTTCGTAGCTTAATAATTAACTCTAGCAGAAAATAAAACCATTGACTTATAAGGATTGCAGCATACTTCAACAAATATATATTGAAGCATATTTCAATACAAACTTAGATAAAATATAGTAGCAAACATCCTATTGAGCTCTGCTCTCCACTAACAAGTAACACATAATTGTCAAACACATGCATAACTTCTAAATTAGCAACACACAACAAGCATCCCGCCTTTTTGACAGGATCACATCCTATTGAGCTCTGCTCTCCACTAACAAGCAACACATAATTGCAAATACATGCATTCTCAAGTATGCTTAGTAAAGATGTATTTGGATTCACTATCCAAATCATCTCACAGTTGAAATAACAATGTACTTGAGTAATCTAAATAAGAGAAACAAGGATGAGAAAGCCTTAAAAAAAATATATTACAGGACATAGATGGACTCAAGTTGTATTGCAGGGTGTAACATAATCATTTTCAAGGGACCTTGACCTTGGAATTCAACGGTTCAAGAAGTTTGAAAACAAATGTTTCCTGCCACCATCCCTCACTTACCAATCTCAATCGAAAAAAAAGAATCTCAAAGGCCAGCCATTAATTAGCCATCAAATTTTTATCAAACCTCCATACATTCATATACCCAAAGAACAAATATAAAGTGTTCAACTCAACAATGAAAATTTACAAAATTTACAAGTTGGGGTTATGACCCTTGCCTCCACATTGGCTTGGTCTTCAAACTCATATTAAAATAGTCTTCCTTATGTCTAATACAATGTGCCTGTAATTTACTAATTACATTCTTGGCTTCATATTTTCTTATTTTATGCAGGGATGACCATGAAACTTATAGTAGTCCTACTTCCAAGCATTACAGTCGAAGAGATAGTGAATCAAGAGGAAGCTAACTTATATTATCTATCCAATAAGTTATTTAAATCAATATATCCCTACTGTCAAAATTTCTCTACTCTGGATTTCACTAGAACAACATCAACGATTAATTTGACAGCATAAATACCCATACTAACAGAACTTCCCTAAACCCTAACCTGAGACAGAACTGATCAGAGGAGACTGTGGGGGTGGTGGTTGCGCAAACAGAACCCCTTGAGATGGTGGTGGTGGCCGGAGGAGGAAGTGACAACACCTGAGAGAGACATTGAGAGAAACTGAGACAAAGAGAACCGAGAAAGAGAGAGAGAGAGAGATACACAGAGAGGGAGAAGAGGAGACCTTACCAAAGAAGGAGGTCACGGTGCTACAGTGGTGGTCGTGGTGGCGGTGGTGGTACGGTGCTGCTGGGAGGAGGAAGAGAGAGTGAAAGACAGAGAAGGAGAAACACAAAATGAGAAGGATAAGGGGAGAACCTTACCAATTGGTGGCCGGAGGAGGACGAGACGGTGATAGGTGGTGATGCGAGGCCGGAACAGGGATGGGGCGGAGCAGCTGCGCGAGAGAGAGTAGAAGAAAATAGAGAAATGGGGGAAGAGAGAAAGAAAATCGCGATTTAGGGATTTCATTTTTAGCGACTGAATTATTTGGTCACTAAATCGGTCGCTAAATGGGTTAATTTGAAATTTGAATTCATAAATTTAGCAACGAATTTTTAAATCGGTCGCTAACACGCGCTATTTTAATTTTTTTACACGCCATTTAGCGACCGAATTAATATCGGTCGCAAATATAAATAAAGTTTAACCATTGCATTTAAATCGGTCGCCAGTTCGGTCGCTAAAAAGTCATAAATTTCTGACTTTTACTTTCCTTTATTTAGCTACCGAAATAGCGACCGATAACTCTGCTACGCTCTATTTCTGTCGCAGTATCAACTCTAATCAGTGTTTCATGTAGATCCTACAATCGGTCGCCATTTCGGTCGCAAAAAGCAACCAAAAAATTCGGTCACTATTTTCGGTCGCTAAATAACCTTTTTTTGTAGTGTTAGTTTGGGTACCTAAATATAAGATAATACATGTTGCAGATTTGCTTAACAACAGGAAGAAAACAGATGTCTTGGTACTTGGACAGTGGCTGCTCACGACGCATGACGGGAGAAATGTCTATGTTCCAAAACCTTAAGCCCAAAGATGGTGGCTGGGTCACATTTGAAGAAAATCAGGAAGGGAAAATCATTGATATATGTAAAATTGGTAAACATCATTTTCCCTCCATTGATAATGTTCTTTTAGTAAATGGCTTGAAGCACAATCTACTGAGCATAAGTCAATTATGTGACTTTGGATATGCAGTTGTTTTTTATAAGAACATGTGTACTGTCAAGAAAGATGATAGATCACTTTTATTCACTGCTAAAAGGCAAAACAATCTCTATAAGATTGACTTGGAGGACCTCTCAAATCAAAGTGTCTCATGTCTAGTGTCCATTGAAGATGAGCGATGGATTTGGAACAAAAGGCTAGGTCATGAAAGCTTGAAATTAATTTCAAAGCTAAACAAGCATAACCTCGTGAGAAATATGGTCTTGTCATAGTAGACGATTACACTAGATGGACATGGGTTTTGTTCCTAACTCACATGGATGAGTCCTTGAAGGTCTTTTCTGTATTCTGCAAACGTGTACAAAATACAGTAACATCTAGAGTCCTTCATAGATTTCATTCTCATTCAAGCTACATGAGCCTATTCTCCGCTTTCTGTAAAACCTCCAAACAGCAAAACATCTTCAGCATGAGCAAAACTGATCCGCTTCCCTATTCCTCTGTAACACCTTGACACGATCTCGGCAAGTGTACCGGGTCGTTGCAAGTAATAAAACGGTAAGAACTGGTTATCGTCCTCAGGGATCGTGGACAAGTACCACTTCACAAATTGGACTACTATCTAGGCGATCGTATTTGGATGGAAGGTAGCTCTAACATGTAACGAAACAAACAAGAATAAAATGTTTTTGTTCTTTTAGGTATTTTATCAAACACTTAACAGGCAAACAGAGATGTGATAACAAATGGATGAAATTGTTAGGGTTAGACTAAGCTAATCCTCCCTTGATTGCTATGAAATGGTAAATAACACAATTCCTAATTCAGTTATGACAATCAAATCTTCTCAAATACTCAAACCCTAATGTCTTAGGTGGAATGAGCCTAAAATCCCAAATTAAACCCTAATGTCTTAGGTGGATTAACATGAGAATTTGCATTAAGAGTCAAGATTCATAGATTGCAAGCACCCCAAGACCTATGTCTAGGTTCATGAACTACTTGTCATTTGATTCATGAGCATGCCTTAATATCAATATTTCAATTGTCTATCAAAGCAACAAATCATTCCTAGGATGATCAAACCAAGGAAAGCATTAAGCATGGAATCAAACACTCATAAAGAAATAGGAAATTATATTACTACCACATCATATTACAACCAAGTTCAGAGAAGCAATCATCTAACCCCAACAAGGGGGAGTTTAGCTACACATAATCAAAGAGAAGGGCAAAAGAAAAGATACAAAGATGAAGGAAGGAACTCCATGATGCACACAGCCACAGCAGCAGCAGAGAGTCTATTTTTAGGGTTTTGGCCGCCTCCCTTTTTTCCCTCAAATATGTCCTAAAACAGCTTATAAACAGAAGTTATGGGTCTCGCGCGCTCGCGGGGCGAGACCTGGTTCGCGAGGCGAATCTTATAAATCTGATCTTCAGAGATTGGTTCTCTCACGAGGCAAGAAGGTAACTCGCGAGGCGAGACAGAAAGGGTGACGTCTCTAGCACAGTTAGGCCTTCAGGCTCGCGAGGCGAGATGGTGATTCGCGTGGCGAGACAGAAAGGGTGACTGTTGCTGTTCAGGCTGGTCGTCGGGCTCGCGAGGCGAAACTTTCAGAATTGCTGATGGGTTCTGCTTGGCTTATTTTCTTCTCTTTTCAGGCTCTATCTTCACCCAAGCTTCATCCTGGCTAAATCTTGGGCAATTAATCATAAATTCCTGCGAAACAACACACAAAACCACCTTATCCGTTCCAAAGGAAAAACTAAACAAAATCAAACTAAAATGGCCTAACTATATGCAAATTCATGCAGAAATGTACATGGAAAATGAGGTGAAATCACACTCATCAAATCACCCCAATATTAAGACTTTGCTTGTCCTCAAGCAAAAACCAAGGCCAGAACATGAAAACAAACAGAGCAATGATAGTGAACTAAGAACCCGAGTAAATGATCCAAGTAACAGGCATTTCAAATAATTCAGCAAGAGACAATCAATTCAAGTCCAATTAGAAGCTTAGGTTTCCTAGACTCATATTCTCACTGATTTGGGCACTCTTGCTCACCTGAAGATCACCCCAAGCTTGTTCATTTGCTTGATTCACTTTCTCGCCCCACTCAAGTGTTCAAGGATATATGACAATTCGCTCTATTTTCCTCAAGGAATGATTTCTACCATAGGCTTGACTATCAACCAAATCTCTACTTTATTAATGAAAACATCTAAGAATCAAGAGGTCTTTTACTTTGGTTGTAACGGGGCCATGGGATTTATTGTTAGGTGGGGAGATCAAGAAAAGGAAATTTCAAAAGGCTAGCTAAATATTAAGTATTGCAAAGCACGACACCTTCTAAAATACCTTTTTGGATTTGACTCATTTCCACCTTTCTTTCTTTCTTTCTTTTTATTTTGTTTCTCACTTTCATTTGTCATCCACTTCTATATATATATATATTTTTTATTTTTTATTTTTTTTCTCTTTTATTTGGAGAAGGGGAGATTTTCAGCTCAAGAGAAATATTTTTATGATTTTCTCATCCCATACTTTTTCCACTACCTTTTTACCCTTTTGTCAATACTTTAAAAGGTGCCCCCATCAATCATCATTCATCAATATAATTCAAGGTGCCAAGAAAAGTATTTTATTCCTTCAAGCTCAAAATTGGGCAACTAAAGGGTAGCATTTGATCAATCAAAGCTCAGAAGGCCGGAAAAATACCTAGTGCCTCAATCATTTTCAAAAAATTTTAAGCTTCAAAAAGGTTTCAAGTCAAGTTCTAGAGAAATACAATCCAAGAGGAATAACACTCTAACACAAAGAATGAGGTAGATTTAGTGAGTACCCCTTAATGGCTCAAAAGCTCACATTTAGCAGTTCAAAAGTCAATGAGAAACACAAATCTATGGAAACACATACTAATTATCAACTATCCAAAATCATCTCAAGAATTTTTATTTGAAGCCTCATCACAAGAATAAAAAATTAGGGTTCAACAATTCACTATCACAAATAAATTGGCACTCAGTTCTCACAATCATATGCTCAATCTAAGCGGGGGTAACCGAATCATGCGATCATGCAAAACTATGCCTAAATGAATGCAATATGAACAATGCAAAAATTCAAAAATTTACAAAAATACCCCTACCCCAAGCTTAAAAACTTACATTGTCCCCAATGTAAATAATTAAGTCGAGAGAGGGAGAAAAAAATTGGAACGACTCACCGAGGTGGTAGCGGAATGGTTCACATGCTTTCTGGCTTTGTTTCTCCTTCCTTCTTGCCATGAAAACACTTAGCAAACCTATTAACAAATCTCTTGATCTTCTCAAATTATTCAAGAGTTGAAAATAAAAAACAAATGAGAAAGGGAAGAGAAAACTTGGGTTACCTCCCAATAAGTGCTTCTTTAACGTCACTAGCTTGACGGGTGATTTCTAAGATGGTGCCTTAAGAGGGACGGAGACTGATTGACGATCAAAGTCTCCTCCAAGGTAGTGCTTGAGCCTTTGCCCATTAACAGTGAAAGTATCTCCGAATGATGGATCTTCCAATTCAACTGCACCAAATGGAGAAAATGACTTGACATAGAATGGACCCGACCATCTTGATCTCAACTTTCCTGGAAACAGCTAGAGACGTGAATTAAAGAGCAAAACTGATTGGCTTTCTTCAAAATGCTTTGGAAGGATGTACTTATCATGCCAAAATTTTGTTCTTTCCTTGTAGATGCTTGCACTCTCATAAGCCAAGAGTCGGAATTCATCCAACTCATTCAATCGCTGTGATCTCTTATCCAAGACCAGCCTTGTATCAAAGTTTAGGGCCTTCACTGCCCAAAAAGCACGATGTTGGAGCTCTTCCGGAAGGTGGCATGATTTTCCAAACACTAATTGGTAAGGTGACATACCAATAGGTGTTTTATATGCAGTCCGATAGGCCCAAAGTGCATCATCCAGTTTCTTTGCCCAATCCTTCCTAGCATTGTTCACGCTTTTCTCCAAAATCCTCTTCAATTCCCGATTGGACAACTCCACTTACCCACTGGTTTGAGGGTGGTATGGTGTGGCAACTTTATGATTGACCCCAAACTTGGCAAGCACTACATTGAACTCCTTGTTGCAAAAATGAGTACCCCCATCACTAATAATAGTTCTAGGGGTTCCAAATCTGGTAAAGATGTTCTTCCTCACAAAACCAACCACTGCTTTTGTATCATCCTTCACAGTTGGGACAGTTTCTACCCATTTGCTCACATAGTCGACCGCAACAAGAATATACTTGTTGTTGTAGGATGATGGGAAAGGACCCATGAAGTCGATCCCCCACACATCAAAGAGCTCCACCTCTAAAATACCCTTCAAGGGCATCTCATTCCGCCTGGATATACTTTCGATTCTTTGACACTTATCACACTTCATCACCCAAGCTCTGGAGTCTTTGAAAATGGTGGGCCAAAATAACCCGCTTTGCAAGATCTTCATGGCGGTTCTCTCACCACCAAAGTGTCCTCCATACGGTGAGTTGTGGCAATGAGTCAATACGCCATTAATCTCTTCTTCCGGAATGCATCTTCTCAGAATTCCATCCGAACCTCTTTTGAAAAGGTAAGGCTCATCCCATACATAGTATTTAGAATCATGGATGAGCTTCTTCCTTTGTTGTGCATTGAAGTCCTTCGGGATCTTGTTGGCGGCCTTGTAATTTGCAATGTCCGCAAACCAAGGTGCCACTTGCACCATAAACAACCTCTCATCTAGGAATTCTTCTTGAATTGGCAGCTTATCCCTTGCTTGAACATCTGCTTGTGGAAGCCTAGACAAATGGTCGGCTACCACATTCTCCACTCCTTTCTTGTCCTTTATATCCAAATCAAACTCTTGGAGCAGTAGTACCCACCTAATGAGCCTTGGCTTAGCATCCTGTTTAGTCATGAGATACTTCAAAGCAGAATGATCAGTGTAGACAGTAGTCTTAGAGCCAATCAAGTAAGATCTAAACTTATCAAATGCAAACACCACAGCAAGCAATTCTTTTTCAGTCATGGTATAGTTCAATTGAGCATCATTCAGCACACGACTGGCATAGTAAATGACATGCAACACTTTATTTTTTCTTTGACCCAAAATGGCTCCCACCGTATAGTCGCTTGCATCACACATTAACTCAAATGGCAAACTCCAATCTGGAGGTGCAATGGCCGTCTTGGTGGTGAGTTTTTCTTTCAAAAAGTTGGAAGGCATGCATGCAATCATCATCAAATACAAAAGGAGTATCAACTACCAAGAGCTTGCATAAGGGTTATCACAATCTTTGAAAAGTCTTTTATAAATCTCCTATAGAAACCCGCATGCCCTAGGAAGCTTCTAACACCTTTCACATTTATGGGAGGGGGAAGTTTTTCAATCACTTCAATTTTTTCATTATAAACTTCCATCCCCCGTGATGAAATTTTATGACCAAGAACTATACCTTCCCTAACCATGAAATGACATTTTTCCCAATTTAAAACAAGGTTAGTTTCTTGGCATCTTTTCAAAACACATGCAATATTTTTAAGACAATCGTCAAAAGAATTACCAAACACAAAAATCATCCATAAATACCTCAATGAATTTTTCAGTCATATCAGAGAATATGGAAAGCATGCACCTTTGAAAAGTGGCGGGTGCATTACACAACCCGAATGGCATCCTCCGGTATGCATAGACGCCATAAGGACAAGTAAAAGCAGTCTTCTCTTGGTCCTTTGGGTCAACCACAATCTGGTTATACCCCGAGTATCCATCAAGAAAGCAATAAAATGCATGGCCCGCCAACCTCTCTAACATCTGATCAATGAAGGGCAAGGGAAAATGATCTTTTATGGTGGCCTCATTCAACCTTCTATAGTCAATACACACTCTCCATCCAGAAACGGTCCTTGAGGGGATGAGTTCATTTTTATCATTTGCAACCACCGTCATCCCCACTTTCTTAGGAACAACTTGGACTGGACTCACCCAAGGACTATCGGAGATTGGATAAATTATACCCGCATCTAGAAGCTTCACAACCTCCTTCCTTACAACTTCCTTCATGTTTGGGTTGAGCCTTCTTTGGGGCTGTCTAACCGGCTTGAAGTTCTCCTCCAAAAGGATTTTGTGCATACAAAATGAGGGACTTATCCCTTTCAAGTCGGACATAGACCACCCAATTGCAGATTTGTGCTCCCTAAGCACCCTTAACAGCTTCTCTTCCTCTAAAGAGTTCAATCCGCTACTAATGATCACCGGGAATGAAGAATTCACCCCAAGGAAAGCATAACGGAGATGAGATGGAAGTTCTTTCAACTCTAGCACAGGTGGTTCACCCTTGTCTTCTATCCGCACATCCTCCACAACTTTGTCTTCATCAGTATTCAAAACTAGACAAGCCTCAAGGGATTTGACCATAAACGCAACTTATTCCTCACATGCCTCTTCTTCTATATTCTCACCCATAAGAGTCGCTTCCAATGAATCTTCAAAAGTTTGTTGCGCACTCTTGTAAGTCAATGATTCAAAAAGGTCCACACTCATACATGTATCTTTGTCACTTGGATGCCTCATTGCTTCAAAAACATTGAAGGTGACCTTTTCATCTTGGACTCTAAGCACCAATTCCCCTTGATTTACATCGATCAAAGCTCTACCCATGGCTAGGAATGGTCTTCCAAGAATTAACGGAGTCTCACTATCTTCTGCTATATCCAACACCACAAAATCTGCTAGAAAGATGAATTTGTCTACTTTAACCAATAAATCCTCCACTACACCATAAGGATACGTAATGGAGCGATCCACCAATTGGAGAGAAATCCCGGTTGGCTTGACTTCACCAATTCCCAGCTTCTTGAAAATGGAGAGAGGCATAAGGTTGATACTTGCACCGAGATCACACAAGGCTCTTCCAATATTCAAATGACCAATTGTACATGTAATAGTAAAGCTACCCGGATCCTTCATCTTCACCGGTAACTTCCTTTGGAGTATAGAACTGCATTCTTCCGTGAGCATGACCGTCTCCTCCTTCCACCTCCTCTTGTTAGTAAGAATCTCCTTCATAAACTTGGCATAGGAAGGCATTTGTTGAAGAGCTTCGGCAAAAGGAATGTTAATTTGCAACTTTTTAAACACATCCAAGAACTTGGAGAATTGTTGATCCTTTGCCTCCTTCTTCAACCTTTGAGGATAGGGTATCTTGAAATACGGTGGCAACTCCTTAGGATTGTCAACTTCTTCAAGAATTTGCCTCTTAGTCTTCTTTCTTGCAAACTCTTCATCCACCAGTTTTTCCCTCTGTGGTTTTTCAGCTTCAACAACAATAGGACTAGAGGTAGTGGCTTGGGAAGTCTCGGGTTCTTCATTGGTTACATCTTCAACGGTCAATTCATCAACTCCCTCACCAATTGTCTTTTCTTCTCTCTCTTTTCAGGTGGAACTAACACTCTCCCACTTCTTGTAGTAATTGCCTTGCAATCCTCCCTTGGATTCTTCTCGGTATCTCCTGGCAATTGCCCTTGAGGTCTCTCCGTCATTTGCTTTGCCAATTGGCCTATTTGGTGTTCTAGATTCTTGATGGAGGCATTTTGATTCTTCATGTTATCTTGAGTTGCTTGCATGAATTGGGCTAGAATATTCTCCAATTTGCTTGAATTCTCTTGAGGAGGCTTTGCTTGAGAACTTGAGCCTTGCCCTTGTCTCCAACCAAAGTTAGGATGGCTACGCCACCCCGGATTATAGGTGTTAGAGAAAGGATCATGCTTAAGCCCTTGGTTTCCCATGTAGTTCACTTCTTCTTGCCCAGAACTTCCAACCACATTAATCTCACAATTGCCATTTGCATGGTTACCTCCACAGAAATCACACACTGAGGTAGCTTGAACTTGGACCGCTTGTAATTGAGAATTCTGCAGCTGAATGGACCCCAATTTCTTGGTAAGAATGGCCATTTGCCCCTTAAGAGCACCAATTTCATTAAGTTCCAAAACGCCTCTCTTGACCAATGATTGAGAACTAGGCATTTGATAGTCATTATTAGCCATAGTTTCAATCAAGTCCTTTGCTTCGTCGGGTGTCTTTTGACTCAATGACCCACCTGCAGCCGCTTCAATCATGCTTCGAGAATTTCTGTTGAGCCCATTGACAAAGGTTGCCACTTGCTGCCATGTTTCTAACTCATGATTTGGACAAGCTGTGAGCAAATACTTGAACCTCTCCCATGCTTCATAAAGTGATTCACCATCCCTCTGTGCAAAGGCATTAATCTCGGATCTCAACTTGATCATTCTTGACGGAGGGAAGAAGCGAGATAAGAACTTGCTCACCAAATCTTTCCAAGTGATGATGCTCCCATGAGGATGGGATTGAAGCCATGACTTATCTCTATCCCTTAAAGAGAAAGGGAAAAGCCTTAAACGAATGGCCTCATCGGAAGCTCCATTTAGCTTGATGGTGTCACACAACTCAATGAATGTGCCAATGTGAGCATGAGGGTCTTCACTCTCCAAACCTCCAAACTGATTTTGCTGCACAAGATTGAGAAGTGATGCCTTGATTTCAAAATTATTGCAAGCCACTGTAGGTCTAACGATTGGAGTCCCACATCTATCGACTCTAGGGGAAGTATAGTCCCCCATTGTCCTCCTTGGTGCATTGTCTTCAGCCATGGTGACAGTTGCTACTTCAACTTGCGGTTCTTGCACACTTGGTAACTCAACTTGTGGTTCTTGCACTGTAGAGGATGGTCCTTCTCTGTTATGTCTTGCCTTGGCTTCCTTTCTATTCCTTCTACAAAGTCTGTCGATCTCAGGGTCGAATTGAAGTTCACCTGGGTCGATTGTACCTCACATACAAGGAACAAACAGAGCAGAACAGAAAAACAGAAAAACAACAGTAGAACAGCAACTAAACAACACATACAAGCTAAGCAACATATGGATAATTACGCAGCTTCAATGAAAAACAGAAAAGCAGAGCAAAACAGAAAAATACAGCAGGAAAACAGAAAACAAAAAAGAAAAACAGCAGTAGGAAAACAATAAAAAAAATTGCCTAAATTAGGAGTCCCCTTTGGTACTCGTGATATTGGCACACCGATCCCCGGCAACGGCGCCAAAAACTTGACACGATCTCGGCAAGTGTATCGGGTCGTTGCAAGTAATAAAACGGTAAGAACCGACTATCGTCCTCAGGGATCGTGGACAAGTACCACTTCGCAAATTGGACTACTATCTAGGCGATCATGTTTGGATGGAAGGTAGCTCTAACATGTAACGAAACAAACAAGAATAAAATGTTTTTGTTCTTTTAGGTATTTTATCAAACACTTAACAGGCAAACAGAGATGTGATAACAAATGGATGAAATTGTTAGGGTCTGACTAAGCTAATCCCCCCTTGATTGCTATGAAATGGTAAATAACACAATTCCTAATTCAATTATGACAATCAAATCTTCTCAAATACTCAAACCCTAATGTCTTAGGTGGAATGAGCTTTAAATCCAAAATTAAACCCTAATGTCTTAGGTGGATTAACATGAGAATTTGCATTAAGAGTCAAGATTCATAGATTGCAAGCACCCCAAGACCTATGTCTAGGTTCATGAACTACTTGGCATTTGATTCATGAGCATGCCTTAATATCAATCTTTCAATTGTCTATCAAAGCAACTAATCATTCCTAGGATGATCAAACCAAGGAAAGCATTAAGCATGGAATCAAACACTCATAAAGAAATAGGAAATTATATTACTACCGCATCATATTACAACCAATTTCAGAGAAGCAATCATCTAACCCCAACAAGGGGGAGTTTAGCTACACATAATCAAAGAGAAGGGAAAAAGAAAAGATACAAAGATGAAGGAAGGAACTCTATGATGCACACAGCCACAGCAGCAGCAGAGAGTCTATTTTTAGGTTTTTGGCCGCCTCCCTTTTTTCCCTCAAATCTGTCCTAAAACAGCTTATAAACAGAAGTTCTGGGTCTCGCGCGCTCGCGGGGCGAGACCTGGTTCGCGAGGCGAATCTTATAAATCTGATCTTCAGAGATTGGTTCTCTCGCGGCGAAGGTAAGCTGCGAGGCGAGACGAAGGGTGACATCTGCCGCACGACGAGGCCTTGAGGCTCGCGAGGCGAGATGGTGATTCGCATGGCGAGACGAGAAAGAGCGGCCCATTGCTGTTCAGGCTAGTCTTCGGGCTCGCGAGGCGAGATCCTATCTCGCGAGGCGAAACTTCCAGAATTGCTGATGGGTTCTGCTTGACTCTTTTTCTTCTCTTTTCAGGCACTATCTTCACCCAAGCTTCATCATGGCTAAATCTTGGGCAATTAATCATAAATTCCTGCGAAGCAACACACAAAACCACCTTATCCGTTCCAAAGGAAAAACTAAACAAAATTAAACTAAAATGGTCTAACTATATGCAAATGCATGCAGAAATGTACATGGAAAATGAGGTGAAATCACACTCATCACACCTCAGATTCCCTTCAATGCTGTTTGATTGCGCTCCCTACTCCTCCTCCTCAACTGCACGATCCTTTGAGCTATTCCTTCTTCATCAAGTGCTACTAAACCCAGCTCTCTCCCAACCTCCCAGGTCCTCCTCGCTTCGCCAGCTTCGTCACTGATTTCATCGTCAGAGCTAGATATTGCTTCACTTTCATTTGTTGATCTATTTCTAATCTTTGATTCCCTAGATCCACCTTTTCTTTGATCTACACTTTCATTTATTATTCCATCAGCAAAGCTAGGTTTTGTTCCTTTTCCGAAGCTTGGCCTGTCTCACACTTTGCTCTTTTAACAGATAAGCTTATTCTCTCCAATATTTCATTTCTTCTATTTTAAATGCTTTTGTTTGTTTCCTTTTGCTTAATTGTTCTGACTTCTTACTCTGGGGCTTATTCCCACGACCCAAAAGCTGCCAAATGGATTGAAATTGATCTAATATACCATAGGATTCATGGATCTGTTAAAATGGTCATGGGAGCAAGAAAAAGGAAAATGCTATTTCAGCCTATTCAGTAACCATTCCAGAACAGAGATGAGAATTTAATATTTATATTTAAAGGTTTGGCACTTAGGTGTTTTATTAATTGATAATATATTTGGATTGGCAAATTTCATTCAAATTGCACCAATAACTCACAAGAGCATTAATTTTTGTTTCTGTAACATTTGTCCGTGGATAGGAGGTGGGGTGGCTCAAGTGGTTAGAGCTAAGGGTTTAAGGTGTTGGAGGTCCAATGTTCAATCCTTGACAAATGAAAAAAAAGTAACAACTAACATACTAATATTTACCTATATAAAAAAATGTTCGTGGATACCCACCATACCTGTGGGTATCCATAAAACCCGCTACACATCCGTATAGCGATTACCTGCACAGATAATGGGCGAGGACAGACACAGTTTTCACCCAACAGGGCGGGGAGCGGGGGGCGGGGGAGTGCTACTGACACGCTGTCGCGCACGCGTCAAAAAGCGAGCGGTTTGTAAAAATATGCAGTTAGGGTGCGACAACTCGAGTATCGTCTCACAAGGACTCTTGGATTGTTATTCGCAGAAAAGTCAGTTTTAGGGGGTTTTCAGAATTGAAAGATTCAATTAAAAGAAAACAGTTAAGAAAACAATGCAAATGGGTGATTGTCAATAATTGAAACGACTAATATATTGTTCTCGGTTTCCCACTATCATTGATTCATGCAAATTCCAAGCCCTAAGCGGATTCTAATCCCTTTTCGATTGTAGCGACAAGTAACAAGCGAAACCGGCACTACACGATATATGTTCCTAATTCCTGAATTAAGCAAACGGGGTGAAGCCCTCGTGAATTAAGCAAACACGATTGAACACACGCGAATTAAGCAAACGCGATTAAGTATAGGAACATAACATCACCGAAATAAATCAATACATATTCCATACAATCCCGAATTAAGTAAACAGAACATACAGAACAATATTGAAAGAGAGTAGCAAATCGATTGGGAATTACAGAACCTCAAGTGCGGCAGAAATCGGTTACAGTAGACTAATCCAGGGGAATTAGTTCTCCGTGAAATACATCATACAAATGCTAAGAACTAATTCGCAGCCGTCACTATATGAAAAGAAAAGAATATCCTCTGGTTTCTGCCCTAAAACAGCAATTTATATCCTTCAGTTCTGCGCCCGCTTGCGAGGTGAGTAGCCTCTCGCGAGGCGAATCTTATGAGTGGCGCGAGTTCAAAATTGAGTTCTCGCGAGGCGAGACAGTGATTCGCGGGGCGAGACTTCAAATTCCAATCTGTCACGGTCGTGACATTTATCACGGCTAGGCCGTGATGGTCTCTGCCCTTTAGGGTTTGGATTTCTCGTGAGGCGAGACGGTGATTCACGAGGGGAGACAGAGAGGATGACATTTCTGGCACAGTAAGGCTTCAGGCTCGCGAGGCGAGTAGCCTCTCGCGGGGTGAATAATTCCAGAATTGCTTCTCTTTATTAACCTGAAAGCAAGAATTAGCAGTAAGTGCTTTATTCGACTCAAAATCAACTAAATTAACCTAAAAATACTTAAGAGACTCAAAATGTTGCTTGAGGACAATTACATCCAAATTTGGGCGAAAACGAGATTAAACTCGAATAAAACCTATGGTCTTACTAGTTAAAAAACTAGTTAGCCAGAGGCTGATCAAAATATCCCAAACTTAAACTTTGCTTGTCCCCAAGCAAACTAAAACTCAAAAAGGACTCAAACCTGGCAAGCTTAAAGGATTCAATCAATTTCACACAAATTTCATGCAATTTTAACAAGACAATTTTCCTTCAATGTTCCCCCCTTTTCAACAATGCAATCCCCACATTCATTTACTTTAAACAATTGAGAATTCCATCATCCATGCAATCATTAATCTAAGTTAGGCATCCAAGTTACACACAAAAGGGAGATCACCAATTTCAAACAATCGCCTTCCTCACAAGGGTATTTAATGTTTCACTCATTCGCTCAATTTTTGTCTAGGCTACCAACTTTTCACTCAATTTCACATTTTAAGAGCACTTCCCATAAATTTGATCTTCATCTCAGACAACGTTCCCACGCAAACATGCATGCAACATCAAAAGGTATTTTAAAGGTTGTAATGGGGCCTGGCTAAGGTAGGATATTCAAAGGTACTAGGCTTAAGTCCCTAGGAACTAAGAGAGCATGAGCATTTTGACATATTGAATTCCCACTCAAGTTCCTTTTTCCATTTTTCTTTTTGCCTTGGGTGACTGCAGCCTTTTTCTTTCAATACCCTTTTTTTTTGACATTTTTGCACTTTTCTCTTTTTTTCTTTTCTTTTTGCCTTTTGGCTCCAACCTTTATTTTTTTTCTTTTTCTCAATCCAAAACAGCACATCATATCCTCGTAGCCACCCCAAACTTAGCTTCTTTCAAACCTTGTCTTGCTAAGGATCCATGCTCTCATAATCCTAAGATTGGGTTAACATGGTTTTTCAGATTTTTGGCTTATAACATAAGGTCATCAAGAAACAACAGGCTAATTAGGATCAACGGGGCTAACTAGGGAACATGCATTAGGGACTGGTTCAATTTAGGCCAAGTAGCTAATTCAAAGAAAATTGCCTAAATCATTCGATGCAAACACATAGACATGCAAACCATGAAGAGATTCAAGCAAATTCGGGAAAATGCATCTCAAAAGTGATTCACACAGTTAAAAACATGTTGGAGGCTCAAATCCTCACCTGGACATTTTTGCAATTTGTTTGACCGAGATTCTATCCCTAGTGTGTGCACCCCTTCACCCCAAACTTATCATAAATCATGCAATCACAATGAAATATCTCAAAGTTTAATTTTCAATTTTTCAAATGGGGACCAATTTTCAATTTTCAAAACTTAGGGGGAAATCATCACAGTCAACAAATATCATGCAATCCATCTATGCAAAATTCAATCAAATTCTAGCACGCTTGCCGACACAAGACTCACACACATACTCTTGATCTTCTCAAATTATTCAAGAGCTAAAAGAAAACAAAACAAAAACAAAGCAAGGAAAAGATAATTAAAAAGAAGAAGGTTTAGAGAAACTCATGTAGGCGTTTCCACCGGGATCCCACTACCCGTGATATAGCGGCCAAGGAATGCCCAAAGTGCAATATGATCCTCCCGGATCCCATGGCTTGTAGCATAAGTATGGAAGTGAGCGCTTGACAATCATGGTGACCTCGCCAAATGCGGCGGACTTCTCACTCCCTCTTGTGTCAAAGTTGACCTCCCGGTCAACAAAGTCTTCCCAATAAAAATGGGGTTCAACCTCTTGGACTGGCCATGGTGCCTTCATAGCTAAAGATTCAAAATCCAGTTTTTCAGGCAGAGGTTTGAACTCCATCGCTGGTTGTTCCATAGTGGGTGGTGGCAAACAAGTGGAGAGGATCTCTGGTGCTGCTTCAACTTCTGCACGATTTTCACTCGCTGCACTAACAGATCCATCACCTGTTTCACATGCAGAAATCTCAGCACACACAGCACAAAAGTTAGTGTTAGCACAATCAGCACATGCATAAGAATCAATAGAATCATCTAATTCCAAAAGTTCTTCATCATCCTCAAGCATGGTGAAGTAGATGTCCTCCTGATCCTCATTTTCTATATTTCTTGGCAGAACAGGACCCTCAACCTCATGTGTCTCATGTTCCATATGGACGTTTTGCTCCTCATAACCTAAAAAGGATGAGCTTTCAACACATGCTACACACGAAGTAAATTCATTACAATCAACACATGAAGTATAATAGATAGAATCAGGAAAGGTGTGAATATCTAGAAATTCAACACACAGTTCATCAATAGAAGTATTCTTGACATCATTATCAAAATAATGCTCAAAAGAAGTATTGTCAAGAACAACTATTTGTGAATCTGTATGTTCTTCGAGGAGATGTTGAGTTTGCAGTGTAGCCGAGGTGGAGGCAATGTGAGCAATTTGAGTGGCCAACTTCTGAAAACCAGCTTCTATCCTCTGTTGGGATTGAAGATTGTCAGTGGCCCAATCCTGAAGACTTGCCTCTGTCCTTTGTTGGAGTTCAAGATTGTTTTCTCTCATCTGTTGCAACAAAGAGGCTATCTCATCCAAGATGCCCTGTCCTCCACTATGTTGGCTAGAATAGGGAGGTTGCACCTCATTCACTCCAATCATGCCAAAATCATTACTAAACTCATAACCAGTAAAGTTAGGATAATATATGCATGGTGGTTCATAATTAACATTAGGCATATAACCTTGCATATAATTATCCATGGGAAGATTCACAATCAGACCTAGTAGCCAAAACAATTCAGCAATACCTTTTTTTTATATGTTATTTTCTGTTAATAACAACAAGAGTCCCCGGCAACGGTGCCAATTTTGGCACGCTGTCGCGCACGCGTCAAAAAGCGAGCGGTTTGTAAAAATATGCAGTTAGGGCGCGACAACTCGAGTATCGTCTCACAAGGACTCTTGGATTGTTATTCGCAGAAAAGTCAGTTTTGGGGGGTTTTCAGAATTGAAAGATTCAATTAAAAGAAAACAGTTAAGAAAACAATGCAAATAGGTGATTGTCAATAATTGAAACGACTAATCTACTGTTCTCGGTTTCCCACTATCATTGATTCATGTAAATTCCAAGCCCTAAGCGGATTTTAATCCCTTTTCGATTGTAGCGACAATTAACAAGCGAAACCGGCACTACACGATATATGTTCCTAATTCCCGAATTAAGCAAACGGGGTGAAGCCCTCGTGAATTAAGCAAACACGATTGAACACACGCGAATTAAGCAAACGCGATTAAGTATAGGAACATAACATCACCAAAATAAATCAATATCTATTCCATACAATCCTGAATTACGCAAACAGAACATACAGAACAATATTGAAAGAGAATAGCAAATCGATTGGGAGTAGTCTCTCGCGAGGCGAATCTTATGAGTGGCGCGAGTTCAAAATTGAGTTCTCGCGAGGCGAGACAGTGATTCACGGGGCGAGACTTCAAATTCCAATCTTAAACGACAGTGACATTTATCACGGCTAAGCCGTGATGGTCTCTGCCCTTCAGGGTTTGGATTTCTCGCGAGGCGAGACGGTGATTCGCGAGGCGAGACAGAGAGGATGACATTTCTGGCACAGTAAGGCTTCTGGCTCGTGAGGCGAGTAGCCTCTTGCGGGGTGAATAATTCCAGAATTGCTTCTCTTTATTAACCTGAAAGCAAGAATTAGCAGTAAGTGCTTTATTCGACTCAAAATCAACTAAATTAACCTAAAAATACTTAAGGGACTCAAAATGTTGCTTGAGGACAATTACATCCAAATTTGGGCGAAAACGAGATTAAACTCGAATAAAACCTATGGTCTTACTAGTTAAAAAACTAGTTAGCCAGAGGCTGATCAGCTACCAATACCCGCCTGGCCCCATTACGATTCCTAGTAATAGACTCCTGCATATTTTTGCAGTAAACACCTTGGAGATCATTGATTTGCCACATCAAGAATTCTTCTTTTCCTAAGATTGGTTCTTGTTAGAATATCCTCCATGTTAGGCTTTTCATCTTTGAAGGAACTATTTTAGCCCAAATTTTTTGGAGAATATTCCATTTACTGGGTGTGGCTATGGTGCATCACCCATATTTTACACCATCCATGTGGCAAATTTTGGGCCATCAAACTACTACATAGGTTGGTCAAAATTTCAAACTTTCTAGTTATATCATACTGTAGTCAAACTATATGAATACAGTATATTGTAATATAATATATGTGTTTTTTGTATTGCAAATTTAACTTATATTAAAATAATATTTTTTATTAAAAAATTGATTATATTGCAAAATATTATTGACAATGAACATTATTTTAATTCATATTAAAATATTATTTTGTAATATAATCAGTTTTTTTAATCAAAAAACATTATTTTAATATGGGTTAAATTTGCGAATACAAAGAATACATATATTATACTACAATATATTGTATTTATATATTTGACTACAGTAGAAATACAACTAGAAAGTTTGAAATTTTGACCAAACCCATGTGACAATTTGATTGGTGTAAAATTTGTTACATATGAATGATGTAGTGTGTGGTGTAAAATATGGGTGATGTACCTTAACCCAACCCTCTATTTACATTAGTAATATCCTCGTGTAAAAGATTGAGAATACGCAACCTCAACCAAGTATCTCCTCGAAGAATCGTGCTTCCAGCAACAACAATGGTCAATATCCTACTTAATAGACATTAAAAAGCAATGACATGAGATTGGTAAAATCCGTTGTTCTCGATCAGTCAAAAAAAAAAAAATTCACCTCAAATCCCACACCCAAAATCCATTTCTCCACCCCCACCTTACTCACTTTAGCTTCTTTGGACTCCAATATTGCAAATAGTTTTAAAAAAACAAACACATAACTTTTGAGCCTCAACCTAAACATCATGTCAAAAAGAACACATTCATCCCATTACGGCATTACTTACCCACTATTTTAACACCAACCAATAACCATCCTTCCCCAAACCCACAGCATTATTAATTCTTCCTAAGTCTTTCCACCAACGACCCATTCGACCCATTCTTAAAATCATAAAACAGAGAACACAAATAAAAAGAGTCACTTACTCCTTATTTTTTTAATAGACAAATTTTAGTACGTAATTAGTACATGTGTTAATGGGGGAGTTGAACCCATGATCTCCTTGTCACTCCAAATCCTATTCTCCCAAACCAACTTATTCATCTTATAAGTTAGTAGTGGCTGAGTATAGATCTTTCAAGATGACAATAAAATTTGAATCCCATCTGTAAAATATTCAAAGTAAATCTCGATAATGTACTGAATTAAGCCTATCTTTACTGAAAGCTTGTAATTCTTTTGTTAGTTAAGTTACCGGCTTCTAGAACAGATGATTCTAATTTTGGAACGTACTATGGCTGAGCCCCCGATGTTACAAGTATACAGCTAATCTTATTTTTGTCACTACCTTAAACATTAGTAAATTTTGGGCATTGGAAAATTTGCATGTGTTAAGCATTTTAGGGAAAATAAGTAGATTTTTGTGTAATTAAATGTATTACTTTATATTTGTGGACATTAACATCAGTTGGAGGCAGTGAAACTTTATTAGAATAAGACGAAATTCTCCTCTGTATAAAATATCCTCGCATGAGTCTTACATGCAAATGAATACATATAAACTAAACCCAGCAGCTTTGATGTTCAAAGTCTTTTTCTTTGTAATTGTTATTGTTATAAGTTATAACAAATAAGACGAAGACAAGTAACTGCACATCTGTCTCCGGGTATGACTATGAAACAAAAAAAAAAAAAACAAGACTAGCGTATTGCAATTTGCAAACATGTGGTGGAGCGTAAGACAACAGCATTCCGTTAACAACTTCATCAATTTTTAATACTTTATCAATTCCTTGTTAAAGAATAAATTTTGATTTTTATTTATAGTTAAGATTTAATTGTGATATACAATAAGTATAAAGTTGTTTACATTATTAATCATGTATTACTATATCATTAATTTTTTTTGATTCGTATAATACTTTAAAATTTATATATATAATAATATATGATTTATTAATTAGGTAAGAATTTCTATACTGAAAATATATTAAAATTAAAATTTTATATAAAAAAATCAAAGATTTATAATTTTATAAAATAAAAGTCCCCACAAAATAAAGTATACATTGATAATTCATTCATTTAATTTTTTTTATCAATAATTATTATATTATATATACCTTAGACCAAAAAAAAAATTGTTATATACTCCAAAAAAAACCTCCTAGTACTGAATAAAGAAACTATTAAAAAAATATTTAATATCTTAAAAATATATAATTAAAAAAAGTATTCAATATTTTTTTGTTTAATAAATATAGGTATTATTAGGAGGATACATGATTATTGATTAAAATTTATTCTTTGCTTACTAAATAGTGTGAATTACCTCTAAGCTCTTTCGGTTCAATAATAATAATATTAATAATAATGTATTTGCTTTGTTCATAATGTTTTCCATTAATAAGGTTAGAAGACAATGATGGTTTGCCTTACCAAATAATTATTAAGTGGCAACCTTGATTAAATAAAGAAAATCCTAACCGAATGATATCAGATATGCACACGAGCATTGAAATTATTGCCTTTTATGGTATATTGGTCTCATCATATTAGTTAAAATGATTCAACAGAATCAGCTACATTGGGAAAGGGACACCATATGTGACCCCTTTCATATGATATATTATTCGACTTTTTTATTAATTATCTTCTTTATAACGACATTATAACTGTCATGCCGGTTGCTGCTGTTCATTTTAATTTATTCATTGTGCAAGTTAGCATCATTTTTTATGTGTTATATTATATATGACTCTAAATCTTAATTATTTATGAAATTTCATAAAAAAATTGGACCCCGATATTTTTTGAAGGGACCAAAAATGAGTCTTTTTCTATTTTTTTATTACTAAACTGTCAACCCCGAGAAAACAGGAATAAATTTTAATAAATTGTAAAGACGCGTGTTCAAATTCTCGTAATGTGCCTTATCTCTTTCTCATTTCTTTCTCTCTCTCTCTACCTCCCTTTATATAAGGTTTATTATGAGCGTCATTTGGACCAAAGAAGAAAAAAAAAATTAAATGACAAAAAAATTATAAAAAATTTAGAAAATTCAAAATAAATTACCAAATAATTTAAGTTGATATCTATATTTGGAAAAGGGAAAAAAGGTGATGGAGATTGACTTTGGCTTGGTAAACAATAAAAGTAATGATAAATGAACATATTTTTGGTGTCCAACATCATGTATATATATATATATATATATATATATATATATATATATATATATATATATACACGCGTATTTATATTTGTTTATTATTTTTCTCTCATCATATATATTTAGCATTTGAAAATCACCTACCACCATATGATGTCTATACTTAATGTCTCAAAAATGTGTTTATTTATCATTACTCAAACAATAAACTGTATCTTTGTTATTAAAAAGGCCCTTAAGACTTTTTTGGATAATAGGTTAATATCCTCACCACCATCGTGGATCCGTTACATAAGGAAACCCCTACCCCTTCATTCTTCTCAACCCATGCGACATTTGAATTGGGTGCTATTTGTGGTTATAATGACATCAAAAGTCTAAATACAACATACACTAGTGAAAAATATATATTAGACGGTAAAGGTTTACGTCAGTTAACCCAAAACTAGACGTTAAAAAGAGGGCGGTGACAGTTTTATAAATATCAGACTTCATTAATTCACTTTTAACGTCAGTTGTTTTAAGGACTGACGTTAAAAGTGAGGCGGTGACAGTTTTGTAAATATTAAATCACTATTTGCGTCAATTGTTTAATGAACTGACGTTAAAAGTGTTTTATTAACACTTTTAACGTCAGTTGTTTATAAAACTGACGTTAG
Organism: Sophora flavescens; assembly: GCA_030762895.1. Taxonomy (NCBI): domain Eukaryota; kingdom Viridiplantae; phylum Streptophyta; class Magnoliopsida; order Fabales; family Fabaceae; genus Sophora; species Sophora flavescens. The sequence continues at coordinate 38,364,808 of CM061067.1, read as the reverse complement.
AACTGTGATTTTTACTTCAGTTAAATACATAAGCGGCGTAAATAATCAACTCATTCCTATCTTTCTTTCGTTGTCATCTCCCTGTTGTCACTCTTAACTCAGATCATCACTCCATATATAGTGCAGTTTATTTCTAATCTTTTTTTAAAAAAAGTTTATTTTTAATCTTAATTAATTAGCTTGATGAATTAGTAAACAAATTCTTGTGCAAATTAAAATAAATAAACACTTAACATAAAACAAGTTATATATGTATAATCAAATCGTATCTCATTGAAGCGATTCATAAGTTACAATTACATGATTAAAAGATAAAAAATTTCAGCAAGATAGCACTAAAATATAAAAATGTTTCTGCTTCAACATCATTTTCTTCTCAGTCCTGTCCTCAAAAACTCCGATATTGAATGCATCTCCTCCCTTACTTGAAGTCCTTGATGCTCCATCTGAAACCACAGTCAATTTGGAGCCAAAGCAGAGTGAAGGGTGCACTCGATCTGTTTCAGCAATATTCTTGGAACAGTACTTGGTTCCAAAGCTGAGGTTTTGGAGCTGTAGCTGCTGATTCTCCAGAAGGATGATGGTGTGTGCAATTCACATAATGCGATTTACACACCCTTATCACCCATGTAATGTGATTTACTCAAACTCAAAAGTTGTTTGACCATTAAGACAGAGACCTTTAAGTCTAGGTATAGGAAGAAAGACTAGTGATGAAGTTAATCTCCATGGCAGAGCCATATTGTGAAGTAGAAAAATTAAAGGAAGGAAGGAAGCTATTTATAGGAGTAGGGAATGAAGTTACTAGGCGTCGTAAGTTGCTAAAAAATTAAATTGATCATTAAGAGCATTAGGTTCCAAGGCTCATTGGGAGTTGGCAATCATATATTATAAACGTGCAGAAAAGAAAACGCCCGAAGGAATAGGAAGAAATAGACCTTTAAGTCTAGCTAGGTATAAACTTAGTGCTCATAAAGAGGATTATAGGTTACAATGTGCATGGGTAAGTAGCACAGCAGTAATGGGTAATTTAGTATCAGAGTAGTCAAAGGAATGAATGCTTTAATTTTGCAGAAACTTATACACTTTTAACGTCAGTTGTTGAATAAAACTGACGTTAAAAGTGTTTTTAAAATAAAAAATATTTATTTTTAACGTCAGTTGTTTATACAATTGACGTTAAAAGTGTGATTTTTTACTTCAGTTAAATAAATAGCTGACGTAAATAATCTAATGTCCCTATATGACCTGTTGTCACTCTTAACACAGGTCTCAGAGCCATTTTGTGAAGGAGTAGAAATATAGAGGAAAAGAAGAGGCAGTATTACAGACTGATACAGAATAATGGTACTTTATATAGAGAATGATTTTTACATAAGACTTTTAACGTCAGTTGAATTCAACAACTGAGGTTAAAAGTATTTTTAAAAAAAATATTAATATTTAACGTCAGTTGTTTAATACAACCGACGTTAAACAATTACTTTTAACGTCAGTTGTTTAATAAAACTGACGTTAAATGTTGTTTTATTTTTTGCTTTTTGATTTTAACGTTTACACCCACCGCCTTCGAACTTCGCTCTGCGACGTACGTCTCTTTTCTATTTTCATCACGCTCAACCCTAGATCACTCTCAACCCTCACTCTCGCTCTCACCCGCAAGACGTAACCCTAATCGCGAGCTCATCTCCACCGCAACCACCGCGAGGGCTTCTTCGCCACCACCGTGAGGTACACTATTAACTCTAACTCTGTCTTTCCATTCATTCTTTGCAATAACTTGACATCTCTCTTTCCCCTTCCCGCGCACTAACTCTCCTTGTCCCTCTGCTCTCAGTAACCACATCGAACGTTGGCCACCACTCGAGCGATTCCTCCCAACCACCACGCGAGCACCTATTTCTGGTGAGTATTTAGGGCACATTTTTGTATTTTTGGTTTTGAGTGTATGTTGAAACTGTAGTCTCAGTAGTTGAAACTTGAAACCGTGAGTTTGAGTTGTTTGGAATGTACGTCTCTATTTTTGGTTTTGAGTGCATGTTGCTCTGTTGGTTGATCTGTCACGGCCGTGATGCTCATCACGGCTAGGCCGTGATCAATTCTGCCTGTGATGGCATGGTCGGGTTCAGTTGGCACGTTACGGCCGTGATGGACATCACTGCCAGGCCGTGACCAGGGCTTGGCAATCTTCAAAAACTATAGTTTTCAATCTTCCGTATTGTCCTTATATTGGATATATGTTTTGTATATCTACAGGACCTATCTAGTTATGTATCGTAGTTGGATGGTTTGTAAGCGTACTAGTGCTGAGTATTTGAAGGGGGCGGGAGAATTTATAAAATTTGCTCAAAGGAATGTTCCTAATAGTAATGGAGTGTTCTGTTGTCCTTGTGTCAAGTGTTTGAATACGAGGAAATGTACGGTGAAGGATATACGTACTCATTTGATTTGTGAAGGGATTTGCTTGAGTTATACAAGATGGATATGGCATGGTGATGTGTTGTTGAGTAGTACGGCGAGTGTCTCCCAACGTGAGGACGTTGACGTAGATATGGAGGATGATCGAGTAGAGGACATGATCCGTGATATTGGACAAGAATCTTTTCATCGAGCTCATGTGTATGATAGGTTGTGCGGTGATGCGGATAAGCCTTTATATCCAGGGTGTACTACTCATACACGGTTGTCGGCGGTGCTAAAATTGGTTTGTGTGAAGGCAAGAAATGGTTGGACCGATAAAAGCTTCACGGAATTGCTTGAAGTGTTGAAAGACTTGCTTCCGGAGGACAACACATTGCCTGACCGTAACTATGAGGCCAAGAAGGTATTGTGTCCTATGGGTATGGAGTATAAGAAGATACACTCATGCCCCAATGATTGCATATTGTACACCGGTGTTCATGAAGACAATCACGATTGCCCCAAATGTGGGTTATCACGATACAAAGTGAAGGGTGGTGATGATGATGATGATCTTGATGATGTGAGAAAAAAGGGTCCTCTTGCGAAGGTGTTGTGGTATCTTCCAATAATTCCAAGGTTCAAGCAATTGTTTGCCAATGCGAAAGATGTGAAGAATCTTAGATGGCATAATAATGAGAGGAAACGTGATGGAAAGGTTCGTCATCCTGCTGATTCTATTCAATGGAAGAATATCGATACTATGTTTCCGGATTTCGCCGATGAGCCAAGAAACCTAAGGCTTGGACTTGCTACGGATGGAATGAATCCTTATGGTAACATGAGTAGTATTCATAGTTCATGGCCTGTTCTGTTGGTAATTTACAACATGCCCCCTTGGTTGTGCATGAAGCGCAAATACATGATGTTGTCTATGATTATTTCGGGCCTAAAGCAACCGGGAAATGACTTAGATGTTTATCTAGGTCCCTTGATTGAAGACTTGAAAACGCTATGGGTGGAAGGTGTTGATGTAGTTGATGGGTATTCTCATGAGACTTTCAAGCTTCGTGCCATGTTATTTTGCACCATCAACGACTTTCCAGCATACGGTAACTTGTCCGGGTACAGTGTCAAGGGGCATAAAGCATGCCCTATATGTGAAGAAGGCACATGCTACACTCAGTTGCATCATGGAAAGAAGACGGTTTACCTTGGGCATCAGAGATTTCTTAGACGTGATCTCCCATATCGTAAGATGAAAAAAGCTTTTAATGGATGCCAAGAGACAGAAGAAGCGCCGGCGGCCTTAATTGGAGAGAAGGTTTATCAGAGGGTAAAGGACATCGATGTTATGTTCGGCAAGTCCAAAAAGAAAGGTAAAGCTGCTGAGAAAAACATATGGAAGAAGAGATCGATATTCTTTGATCTTCCATACTGGCGCAAGCTTGATGTCAGACACTGCATTGATGTGATGCATGTGGAGAAAAATGTGTGTGATAGTGTGATCGGGACGCTTCCCAACATTCAGGGCAAGACAAAGGATGGTGTGAATGCTCGTCTCGACCTCGTTGCTATGGGTATACGAGAGCAGCTAGCTCCAGTTGTTGAGGATGGTAAGCGGACTTATTTGCCATGACATGTCATACTTTGTCAAAAAAAGAGAGACAAAGTTTCTGCGGGTGTCTTCAGGGCATCAAAGTTCAACATGGTTACTCTTCAAATATGAAGAGGCTTGTCTCTAGTGATCTTAAATTGGTTGGCTTGAAGTCTCATGATTGTCACATCTTGATGCAACAACTTCTGCCCGTTGCTATTCGTGGTATTGCTACAAAAAATGTGAGACATGCCATTACTCGGTTGTGCTCATTCTTCAATTCTATATGTAGCAAAGTCGTTGACCCCCGTATGTTGGATGACTTGGAAGTTGAGGCTGCTACAATCTTGTGCCAATTGGAGATGTATTTTCCTCCTTCCTTTTTCGACATAATGGTTCACTTAATTGTTCATTTGGTGAGGGAGATTAGATTATGTGGGCCGGTTTTTCTAAGATGGATGTACCCAGTTGAGCGCTACATGAAGATCTTGAAAGGGTACGTGAAGAATCCTCGTCGTCCGGAAGCATCTATTGTTCAAAGGTATGTTGCAGAAGAAGCTATTGAGTTTTGTTCGGACTACCTTCATAACACGGATCCTATAGGGGTTCCTAAGCCTCGGCATGATGAGATCAGATGTCAAGGTAATGGTACACATGGATTAAGAATTAATAGGAAGGATCGGGAGGAAGTGCTTCAAGCACATTTGTATGTATTGAACAACATCGAATGTGTTCAGCCTTTCTTATTTGAACATAAAAGAAAAGTCAATCAAGAAAACCCTCGAATGAGCGAAAGGTGGTTGTTGAACAAGCATAACAAGACTTTCTTACCATGGTTCAAGGAAGAAATGCTTAAGGATGGTAGTCTCGCTTCGATGACGTAAAATGACTAGCACGTGGGCCTAACTTCAACGTCATATGTTGGAGCGGATACGACATAAATAACTTTTCCTTTTATACAAAGGAACAAGATAACAAGAGTACCATGCAAAATAGTGGGGTTATGATCGTGGCCGAAGCAATGCACTTCTCTAGTGCAAAGGACACAAAACTTCGTTAAAGACCGAGACCTTACTTTGGATATATTGAAGATATTTGGGTGCTCAATTACACTAAGCTTACGGTCTTAGGTATTTAAATGTAAGTGGGTTGATAGTAACGGTGGTGTACAAACCGACGAATTGGGGTTCACATTGGTAGACCTCAACAAGTTAGGTCATATAAATGAGCCTTTCATAATGGCTTCCCAAGCAAAACAAGTGTTCTACATCACTGATCCTTCTAACAAAAGGTTGTCCGTGGTTCTCCAAGGAAAAAGCAGTATAATGGTAGTGATGAAAATGAAGATTCAAATCTTGATATTCCTGAGACTCCTTCTTTTTCAACAAACATGCCTACTATAATCGAGGAGACACAGGTGGACGATGTACATGCCACTCGTGATGATCATCACGATGGGATATTGATATAGGTAGTTTAAACTTAGTATACATTTATTTTTATTTATATTTATGTATTTATTTTGAGTTATAACCTATGTTAATAAATATATATTGTTTCTGAATACATATATATGGATCATTATTCCATTTTTCCTTTGCAATTGATCTGTAATGTGTGTGATATTCACGTATTCTTGGGATATTTCTTGAATGCGAGGGATGGGTGAGGGAGTGATATTTTAAAACTGAATTTAAAAAAAAAAACTATTAACGTCAGTTTTATCATACAACTGACGTTAATAGTATTTTATAAAATATACGGTACACTATTAACGTCAGTTGTTTATTACAAATGACGTTAAAATTAAGACATTTAACGTCAGTTCTTGATAACAATTGACGTTAGTTTTAACAAAATTAAAGTCAGTTTTTTAAAGAAGCGGCGTTAATTTTGACAAAATTAACGTCGATTGTGTTAAAGAACCGAGCGTTAATAGTGTTATATTTAACGTCGATTCTCAATCGGCGTTAAAAGTTTAACTTTAACGTCAATTGTATTTTACGTCAAGATTCGACGTAAAAATCAATTTTAACCGGCGTAAAAATACTTATTGCACTAGCGAGACTTTTCAATCTTTTTATTGGCTCACTACATATTACAATATTATTATATACTTAGAAATGTCCACAATATAGAGAACACCAGCTAAAGAGAACTATCTTACTTATTTTGATAATTGTATAACAAATTGTATTTTGATTAAGCAATTCACGGCACCCTTCTATTAACTATTGATTTATTAATGGATATAATTATTAAAGCATTTGTATCTAAACTTTTATATTATTCATTGAAAATTTCGCTCATGTGGGTTTAATATAAATGAGCTGCACCCATATAGAGAGAAAAAATTCAGATTTAAAGGAAAAAAATGTTAAGAGGGTCTTTTAATCGTGATGATAACCAAATTTAGTTTCTATTAATATATGGATTGAATCTTGGCTCACACCTACTTTCCATTTTAGAGTCTGATGGATCAAGCCCCCTCCAAGGGCAAGACAGAAGAGACCTCGATCGTCACAACATTAAAGGATGGAGCATTACAAACAATACAAAGTCGTGGCAATTATGTACTCCGATGATCCATAATGGTTTTGACGTTCAAAATCACTCGTAATATGGTTCATAATTACAATCATATTATATATATATATATATATATATATATATATATATATATATATATATATATATATATATATATATATATATACATACCTCGCCCTAAGGTATGATCATCTTCTACATATACCACTCTTACGTAATTTCGAAACCCATGTGAGAACAGTTTCACAATAATAATGTATAAGAATACTTCATATAAAAGACAAAAACAAAATGTGGTTTAGTATACGTGAATTGAAAATGAAAGTTCAAAATTCTCTCCTAACAAAAGTTAGAAAGAAAAGGCATTTCAAGTCAAGCAAAGAGAATTACATATATTCCTTCAGACACGTTGAAATTTGAATGAAGTAGAGATCAATTTTAAAAACATGAATGAATGTTTTATCAACATCCCATTGGGGACACCGTACAGTTTTTTTTAATGTATTTTTGATAAATGTATATATAAAGATGATAAAAAATAAATGAAAGATAGAAAAAAACACACATAATGGAATGTGTGTTTCTTGTTTGGGAAAAACTTTTTTGAACATGAGAACTGGAATAACATACCGTACTGCTTTATTTTATTGAAGAATGTTAATAAGTGTCTTAAAAATATTGGTTAAGAAACTAATAACAGATTTTTTTATTGAAAAAATGATGTATTCAATATTTTAATAAGTGTTATTTTTAGTTTTTTTAACGAAGACTTGCTTTTATTTTAAATCTTTAATCAATACCCTTAAAAGATTCGTTAGTAGACCCTAATTTATTTTATATATTTTTACAAGATGTATACATAAAAAATGTATAATATCAAATTTAATATTTCAAAATTTGATATTCAAGTAATGAAGTTTAAGAGTATTCATTGGTTCGGACCGATCCGATGAACCTGAAAAATCCAAAGCGAACCAACTAAATTGGTTGATTTTTTGTGTGTTCGGGACTGAACTGAATAAAATCCAATGATAAATGATTCAGTTTTTGGATTTAAGGATTTTGAATCCTAACCGAACCAATTGTTATTTTATAACATTTATATATATATATATATATATATATATAGAGTTAAATAGTTCATATTTATTATATTTTAATATTTATATATTTTTTAATTTTTTAATAATTTGATATTTTTATAATCAATATAATTTATTTTTTATATATAATTTAATATATTTAATATTTATAATTTTAATATTTTTGGATCTGAACTAATCTATTTTTTTATTGATTTAATTTGATTCAAATTTTTTTAAAAAAAAATTATAGATCCGAAATAAATTGAATCAATTGATTTTGAATGATTTAGATTTTATGAAAAAGACGTTTGACCATCTTATTTGATAGAAAATTATTGTGACAGACACGTTTACAACTCACTAGGCTGCACCAATCAGCATCTGCCATTTGGCGTGAGAAAACCCAGAACTTTTATGACTCAATAACACTCGCTCGAGTTATTTAATACCTCTTTGTTTTAGATTTTGATAAAATTGATTTTGAAAGAGTTGATTTTAAAAAATTTAAGATTAAAAAAATTGATTTGTGTTTAATAATGATATCTTAAAAAGAGGTTTAGAATAATTTATTTTATTTGAATGATAAAATAAAATCAATTTAAAATATAAATATATAGAATTTTATGAATCTCATATCTAAAATCAATTATTTTGAAAAACTAAAAATTTACTTCCATAAAACTCAGTTTTATATACTAGAATCAATTATTTATAATTAAATTTTATATCCAAATACTCCAATTACTACAATAATCAGGCTTTGGGAACTGAGCGTTTGTTTCTAACGCTAAACAAATAGTCACATAATACTGCGTATATCATCAAAATGTCCCGTCCCATGTGGACCCTTTAATGTGATTAGAATTTAATTTGTATGTACTATTATTTTTATATTTAGATTCAATAATATTTTAATAAATTAATATTATTATTATTATTTATCTTAATAATTAAAATAAAAATACATATATGAAAATATTAATAAATATTAGTATTAAATTTTTTTATATTGATAATATATATTACTTTAATCATTGACGATATATCATATTTTTCCCCGATTGCGTGGGGACTAATTTGTGTGTGAGATCAGAAGATCGACAGTTAAATAAAAGTAGTATAACACATTTCGGGAGCTCATTTATTAAGTGGGAGAATAATGCTCTGATCAACCAAAAATAAATACATAATCGCGTGTTAACTCGCACAAATGAGGTTATATACCCCGTTTGTAAAGGCAAAAATCTCTCTGCCAACGAGAAGCGCCGATTGGAAGATAACATCATCATCAAGAATCAAGATTCCCCATTCTTATGTTCTAAGTAGAGAGATAGTTCTGAATTCCGATGGAGGAGAGTTTCAAGCTCCGACGCAACAAAAACTTGAGAATTGACCATCCATACGAAGCAGGGCACAGAATATATTTGTGCTAAAATAAAGGAACCGAAAATTGACTACATTTTATTTTTCCTCATAATCTTTATTCGTAACCCATTTACAATTCAATTCAGAGGAATTAGAAAGGATACAGAAACAAACACAAGACTCAAAAGAGTGAGTTGCTGCCCCTCAAAGAAAAACCACAAGTGGCCGCTTAGACACACACACAAAACATAGATACATTATATATTATAAACACTAACACCCATTCACAAACTCATTATTAACAAAGCACTTATTAGTAATTAATTAATTAATTCCAAACCAAACTCTCAAAACCACACTCTGGCACTCCAAACTGATCAACAACATACCCATCAAAGTCTTGCACTTTCTGAAACCACGGTGGCTGATACATCCATCCATCCACCGAGTCCATAAACACAAACTCTCTCTTCTCGTCACCGCTTTCCAACCTCGGCAACTCTATTATCTCACTCAACTCATCCGAGTCAGTGGACAAGTCCATTGCCGAAACCAACGACGAGAGCGAAGAAGAGGAAGACAACGGTTCGGGTAAGTCGAGGTTGTCCATTTGAGCTGCTTTTGCTGCAGCAGCTTGGACGTCACGTGGGGCGAGTGAGACAGGGCGTGGGAGCGAGTTTGCAAGCTCGGGGAAGTTGAGAATGGCGGAATTGCCCTTGATGCTTAAAGCAGCAACGTCGTGTGCTCTTGCAGCCATTTCAGGGGTAGAGAATGTGCCTAGCCATATGCGTGATTTCTTGCGTGGCTCTCGAATTTCGGATACCCATTTGCCCCAGTTTCGCATACGGACCCCACGGTACAAAGGGTGCTTGTTGGAGTCTCGAATGCGTTTCGCTTTTTTGGTTGAAGAAGAAGGTGGAGACGATGGTGGTGATGAGTTTGAGTTTGAGTTTGAAGTGCTCTCGCTCTCACAATTCTGGGGTTCAACACTCATTCTTAAGTGTTGAAGCTATAACGAATATTTTTTATGAGCTTAATTTCTTATTTGCCTTGACAAGGGATGTAAGTGATTTTCATAAGCTGAGGCTTTTTTCTCTCTATCACTTCGTAATGAGTCATGTCACACTTATAAAGGTTTGATAGAGAGGAGTGAAGGTCCCACAAGAGAAAACGAGTCACCTTGCAAGCCCCACTTCTACAATCTCTCTTCTTGCACCACGCAATCTCCTTTCAGTCTTTGCTTCATTTTATTTTCACTTCACCCTGTAGTTTTTTCACCCGCACATCTATTGTAGTATTGTCTAAGATGCAACACCCGTCAAAATAATGTGGTGATGCATCATCAAAGTAACATAATCTGGATTGTCCAGTTTGCAACAATTATTTTTAGTCAAAATTCAATTAATCATAGTAACAATTTGGACAATCCAAATTGTACCAATTGAGGAGTATATCCGGTGCATCATAGCCTTCACCGTATATTGTACAGTTATTTTATCCTCTATTATCATTGCATTCCTTCAATATCAGAGCTCTTCAGCTCCGTTACCTTTCCCTTCACTATCACCAATTTGCCCTTTATGTTATTTACAATTTAGTATTTGTTTTGGTGTTCGTACAATTTGGTATTTTATTACACTAGAAAAGTACATAAATGGCAGCATCAGGTTGGGTTGGTGGGATTTATAAAGGTTGATCATGAGGTGTCAAGGACGCGGTAATAGTGTCATTAGGCCACCATTTATGTTATGTACTATAGTATTCTGTATCTAATCAGATAGCTGCATTTTTCTACATTCAGTTGTCCTTGTCCCCACCCCAATTGAATAATAACATTTATACATTATTCTTATATAATTTTAAATTTAGATAATAAAAAAAATACACATTTTAATATTCTTTCTCTTTTCTTACCCAAAATAAGCAAGATGTAAAAACAATATTGAAATTTTAATAGGTAAATATTATTATTCTTTATGGGGGTAAAGTTTTCTCTTTGGATTATGCCACTCCTCACAAATTTGATTTGAGGCTCTCAATTCTTTGGGTCCAGGTCTGGACTCAATTGGGCGATTGTACTATGTCTGTTGCAACTCATTATTCATACTTGGCCGTCAAACATTTACTTGATCGGAAATAGTGTGCTGTAAACAATTCAGTATTTATAACACCGATCATCGATGGAGTTTGCTAAGTTGATGGAAGAAGGTCCATACCCTATGTATGCTAGCTATTCCACATATTATTGTGTAGCCAGCCAATACATGTGGCCGCTTTAAAAACTAGATGGTCAGAGCCAGCAACGATTTAGGTTTTTGGACCTTTCTTCGGTATCTTCTCCTTAAATAATGTTAGATACACGTACGCGTATTATTTTATAAATGATATTTTGATTATAATTCATTCATGTATACACACACGTGTATGGGCTTTTTGAATAAATTGGATTCATTTTAGAAACTATTTATCAGTTTAGAGTTGTTCTAAAACTATTTATCAATGGAGGATTCTTTTGGACACGTGACATATTTTTTTTTCCACTCTGACGGGTCAAAGACGCCAATCAGACTGGCGCCTCCATAGTCATACTTTATCATTAATGTCATCGTTACTCCCTATACTTACAATATACTTATTGCAGGTAACTTTCTTTTGAGTCTTACAAGGTAATTCTTTTTTACTACTGTAATAATTGATTAATATTTATTGGTGTAAATTGTTATTGCTATTATTTTTTTATGCATTTTGTGATATTATTTGCTACTTGTCATTGTTATTTGCTACTTGCTACTTGCTACTGATAAATAGTTTCTAAAAGAAACCTATTTTAGTCAAAAAGCCATTTAAAACAACAAGAGGCAATAAAAAAAATCTCATAATAACAAGTAGCAAATAATATCACAAGAGTCATAAAAAAATAATAGCAATAACAATTTACACCAATAAATATTCATCAATTATTACAGTAGTAAAAAAAAATTTTACCTTGTAAGAATTAAAAGAAAGTTATCAGCAATTTTAAAGGAACACTGCTAAAAAAAATTATACTATAAGTATAGGTAGTAACGATGATATTAATGATAAAGTATCTATTTAAAACAACAAGAGGCAATAAAAAAATACCCTAATAACAAGTAGCAAATAATATCACGAGTCATAAAAAAATAATAGCAATAACAATTTACACCAATAAATATTCATCAATTATTACAGTAGTAAAAAAAAGTTACCTTGTAAGAATTAAAAGAAAGTTACCAGCAATTTTAAAGGAATACTGCTAAAAAAAATTATACTATAAGTATAGGGAGTAACGATGACATTAATGCTATTAAAAGGTAAAAAAAAATTTACTACTATAATAATTGATGAATATTTATTGGTGTAAATTATTATTGCTATTATTTTTTCATACATCTTATTATTGCTATCAATTATTATTTTTTTAATATTGGTAAGCGCCAGTCTGACTGGCGCCTTTGACCCGTCAGAGTGAAAAAAAATAAAATATGCCACATGTCCAAAAGGACCTCCCATTGATAAATAGTTTCAGAACAACCCCATTGATAAATATCCATGTGTGAGGATTCATTTATTTATTATAAGTGCAAGCTTTATCATTTTTGGTTAGGAGAATGCTAGTCAGTGTTTCGATGATATTGGTTAAAGAGGCAAAAATAGTATAAAATTATTGGGAATTTGTGTATTTAATATCTACAAGATTGAGAAACTTAGATTTTCAAAAGAACTAGCTTCCTTTTATATTCCTTAACCAGTGTCCTAAGGACACTCGTTAATAAGACCCTTTTGGTTATCATGTCATTATACGAAGTATAGTATCCATCATCATAAATAATGACTAATTTTCGTAAGGAAACTTGGACAACATTTAAGAATTGTTCTCTTCTAATTAGATAAATTTTTTTCATATAAAAAAAATCAGAAGTCGAACATTTGACCAATTATTTAAGGAACCCAAACCCATTATCACTAGAGTAAACATCATGTTGGTAAGTCTTATCATGCTTATTTTGTATAATATTTTCTTATAAACATTAAATTTCATTAATTCAACTATTGAATTAAATATTATCATTAAATAGATTAAATCTATAAAATTTTAGAAAATTTAAATTATTTAGTATTTCATTGCACGACTTTATTTTAACGTATAATATTTTTAAAATATAAATAAATATCAATTAAAACATATGATTCTCATGTTTATATAAAATTTGATGTGTGTGATCATTAAAATAAATGTGTTTAACATTTGTTAAATTCATATTCAATATTTCAATATAAAATTTTATTTAAAGTAAGGCGCCTTCTAAGGTGAGGGGCCAACTAAGTCCCTCACCTCATGAGAAAGTAAAATAAACCGTTAGATATAATATAAAATAATGGAATGATTATGATTTGATAATGTCAACAAGTTATATGGGTTACTTCTAACTTTGCAAAATGGTCCTATCTTTTTTCTTCAAAGTTTTCTAATTTGCAGATCAATCATTTTCCATTGCTTTCTCTTTCCTTTCCTAATTCCAGCAGAGATCAATCGACTGGTATGTAATTTGGCCACCATTATCACTAACTTTTCATTTGAACATCCTTAAACAATGATGTGTCATGAAACAGATGGGCTCGATCTGGACAGAGCCATGCGGTGGTTCACATACTCTTTGAAACCATTTTATTGGGGGTGACGGTGAGCAAGCCCCGGTGGTTCGCGGTGGGGATGCGGCTCTGCGTTCAAGCGGCACTATGCGGTAGAGGGTAGTTCGCACGGCGGATCTGGACGTAAGGAGGAGGAGGAGGATCTGGTATGCTAAAGCTGAAAAAATGGGTACTTTTGACCCGTCTGGAGGTAGGAGAAGACGGATGTGGCTTTAGTTTTAAACTATAAATTGCAATTTGGTTTCAACGTTAGCATGATTTCGCTAACTGGCAAGAATGGTAAGCGTTTTTGTTTTCATGCCCCTCATCGCCTGTTCGAAACCCAACTTTGATGGTTTTGGTTGTCACGTTAGTTTGAATTAAAGTTAAAAATAACTAAATATAGGTTAATAATAATAATGAGCTGTTGAGCTATCAAATTAAAAAGGTTCGGTGGTCAGGTATTACTTCATTAACTTCTAGAATGTGGGTTCGATTCTTACCACACATTTTTTGTTTCATTTATTTTCTTTAATTTTTTAAATAAAAAATGTTGTAGCTAAAAATTTATAGGACGAGTAATTCAGATCGAACCCGTGATGTCCTAATAATGGGAACACCCGCTCACCGCTGTGCTATTCTTGAATTATTGTCACGGGTCCGCACTAATTTATTTTTGAAGTTAAATAAAAGAGAGCAACACGTTTTGAAATCTCATCTTCTACCTCCAGTCGGGTCGACCTGTTTTTTACAGAAACCAATGGCACAACTTTATCGTTAAATGCACAAATTAAAAGAAACACAGTAAAGAACCATTAGATCCGGCCGCTGCATGCGACTCTGTCACCATCGCTGGATACGACCCATTCGCAGAGTACCACACCTTGTTCGCCAATCACAGTAAAACTTCGATCTTATTAACGATGGATGATTTTGTGATTTTTTGGGTCCATTTCGTTTCCTTTACATGGCGACAGTGAGAAGGAGGATGAAAGTGAGAAGAAGGATCAAAGCTATGAGGTTAAGGAGAAAAAGGAATAGCAACTTTGTTGTAAATAACAAATTTAAAAGAACAACCCATATAAAGTTTAAAATTTTAAATATACCTAAAAAATAACCTACTATAATAGGTCATTTTTACTCCTCACTGCAAGAGATTTATTTACATCCTTACTATAGAAGCCACCTTAAAGTAAATATCAAATATTTACTAATAAATTAAGTGGATATCTTGATATCCAGTTATCCACAACGTACGTACTTACTGTGACACCTATCCTTTACACGAGAGGGGTAAAACATGAGTACTGTGAAAGAAGCGTTCCCCTCCTTCCCTTCACAATATTTGCCACTCGTAGAAGATGCAGTAGATTTGTCTGCTTGTTTCTACTCGTTTTCAGCTTATCAGTATTCGGTTGGATCTCTCTCTTAAACTGATGGGGTATGCCAGTCTGCTATATGTATCAAAATATTCCATGGAGTAATTGTCCAATTTTCACTCTGGGAGTAATTGCATCCATCTCATCACTCACATTTCATTTCAGGGACCCAATGGTAATCTTATAGTTTTTCTTTTCAACACTGAGTGTGGTTGTTCTGATAAGTTGATACAAAATTCGAGGGAAGAGTATAAAAATACAATTTGGATGGATTTCATCACCACTTATCACAATATTATTCCCTCCAATTCTTAATATAAGAAATAAATAGATATTCTCCCCCCAAATATAAAAAATATGTATCAATTTTCACACATATTAAATATTAATTTTCAATATTATCCTCATTTATAATAAGATTTATATTTACGAGATATATCAACTTTCCATACAAGTGAGTTTGTTCATTAATTAGAAGTGATATTTTTTAAAAAAAATTATATGAATATTAATTATAATTAACTCATTTCAATACATTTTCTTGATTTATGTGTTTTTGGGTTTTGTTTTTTATGTTAGGGAGGGGTATTTATTGCATTTGTTGATAAGGGGAATGAAATGTTTCCATTAATGATTCAATAAAAAAGATATATATATATATATTTTAATTGGTAACAATTTTACTTTAATTCATAATGCATTTTTGCCGAATTGTTCCTTGTTAGTATTTACAATAACAGTGGAGTTGGACTGGGATCTTTTAAATAAAGTATTAGGTTCGAGTTTTATGGATGTAAAAAAATGTGATTATGATGGGAGACTTCATTAAAGGTGGTAGTCAAGTTGTCCGACGGATATTAGTCATCGATGAAGTTGATGAATATATATATATATATTTTTATATTAGAAGTTGATGAATACTTTACACCTATAATATGATGTAAAAAAAAATCATTGTCCCATTAATTTGATTTTTAAGCTTTATAGGCTAGAAAGCATTTTTCTTTGTATTTACTAAAATTCCCCATAAAAAAAAATTCTCAATTTTCTAGCACTCCTAAAGAAGTTTCGTTCCATATGCGTGCCAACCGTGAGTGTAAGCCTGTGTTGGCACCTAATGGTGCGCCATAGGTGTTTCCATCTTGCCACGTGCAGTTAAGAACAGCGATTTAACTCAAATAAATGGACTAACCCCACATATCAAAGTGACGTTGCTATGTCAAATTTATCATAGGGCCCCTTTTTCCTATTATTAAGATTGGACACATTACTAATCCTTAGTAATTTACAGCTCCAATTATTGTATTTTTTTGCAACTGATTTATATATAGTGTCCATAGTAGAGATAATGACTTCATATAGCTTCTAGCACCCCCTTTGGGCTCTTCCATTTTATGCTAAAAATACATCAATATAGTCAAAAATAATTTGTCCACGCAGGTGTTGTTTTTCATGTGCATTTCCATATTTTCCAACGTATGACAACTTTTGAGAAATCGTTGAATTTGTATCTCCGAAATGAGCTTGTTACCTGTGGATGGGTTACCTGTTTTGGGCTAAAAAAATGTTTATTTATTTTTTTTTCATTTTACGAAGGAAATGTTATGTAACGACACTTGTGGACCCATTTGCACACTGTACTAGAACAATGGGAAACTCTTGGAACGGAAACGGTGCCACACATTTTTTCAATAAAAGTTTGAAGAAACGTTAAAGAACCTTAAGATGGACATTGTTCCAACATGGGCCGAGATGTCCTCGTCCCAGTTGTCTCCAAAGCCAAGAAACAGAGCTCGGTTTACTTTTCAAGTGTGGATCAATGAGTCCTCGGCCCAGTCCATTTTCAACCTCAGGAGCACAGCTAGGATCCTAGTCAAGAGACCGAGCTATGGTCGGAATATTCGAATATATCAAGCACGTTTTTATCATGGGTATAACGTCTTGTAAATGAGATTTATGCGACTTTAAGAGCATTATGATGAAGGGAGAGAATCATGCGTAAAATAATGACAGGTAACGGAATATCTGTTGACACCCCATCTATATATATATATATATATATATATATATATATATATGAGGCCTAGTCCTAAGTAGAGAGGATCGTCTCCCTACACTGAAAATCGAGTAATACCTCGGAATTGTCCTAGAACTACGTTTGCTTTAATTCCCATTGGGATACGTAGGAACAGAATACTCACTACAAGAATAATGGTGATTTGTGACGGATTATTTGCGACGGCCTCAATTCCGTCACTAAAATTGTCATTTGCGACGGCCTTTGCCGTCGCTAACAGGAACGATTGTATTTCCCAAATTTGCGACGGCCTTGGGTAATTTGCGACGGCCTATGTCGTCACTGTTGTTGCACGTATTTCCGTGAAATTTTGGCGCCATTTCGGGTGGAGAAATATTCAACTTTGCGACGGCCTGGCCGTCGCTAATGCACCATGAAGTTTGCGAGGGCCTTCCGCGTCGATAATTAACAACGTTGCGGCGGCGATCCCCCGCTAATATGCTTTTGATTTACGACGGCCTTGGCCGCCGATAATGGTGATGGTTTGCGACGGCTATGCCGCCGCCACTCTTTTTTTTTGCGACGGCTTAGGGCCGCTGGTCCGTCATAAAACCTTTAATAAAGGCCCAACCCGCCACACTTATCCATGGTCCCTTCTTCAACCTGCAACTCCATCCCTTCTTTCAAAACCTTACGCAGAGCATTCGTCCCCCACGCTCGCTGCCGCACCGCAGATTGCCGTCCATTCGCGGCAGATTCGTCCGCCCGCCTCCCCATTCCCATCCGATACTCCCTGGTTTTCGCCGCACACTGCCTCGTAAAGCATGAACTGTGAAAGGGATGATGGCGGGGAAGATGCATCCAAGATCATCATTCAATGGTTTCCTTGAAGTTGTGAAGACATGGCACTGCGGGGTTTGTCTTTTTCCTTTCCTCATCTTATCCTTAAGCACTTTTTTTCTCTTTTTTTCTTTTTAGCCTTAGCATTCATGAGCAAAGAATATTGAAATTTGTTAAGTATTTATATGTGAGTATATCTTGTTCCATAATGCTATCAATGAATATCTTGCTTTGCAGAACTTAATTTTATCCATTGATCCCCCAATATTTTGCACGGATGAATTTTGTTGGTGTTGTGAATGGAACCCAGCTATGACAAAATTAACTGGATGGAAGGATAAATAAATAATTAATATAAATTTAATTAATTTTATTATTTTTTTTTAAAAAAATCCATTGCATTTGCGACGGTCAAGCCGTCGCTACTTTCTAATGATTTGCGACGGCCAAGCCGTCGCTACTTTCTGATGATTTGCGACGGCCAGGCCGTCGCTAATGTCTTTTGATTTGCGACGGCCAATAACAAAAGGCCGTCACAAACGGTTTGCGACGAACCTATATGCGACGGATTTGTGGCCGTCGCAAATCCGTCATAAACACTTGTTTTGCGACGGATTTGTGCGATTTGCGACGGCTTTTGGCCCTCGCTAAAACCAATTTTTCTTGTAGTGACTCATTCTGTCAAGTTATAATCATATAATCATCTACTCAACTTCTCAGCTCTCGAGATATACTAGATCAGCTCGGAAATTCTAGTTCTTGTTAGGACAATTGGCGCCCACCACGGGGTCAGATAAAACTTTTCCCTGGCTACACCTCCAAAGACAACTAGCGGCTGAGCTTCCCTGGAGTGTCTGACCTCTAGGCTCCAGCACAGAACATTTTTCCTCTCCAAGCACCGGAAGCTGACATCATTAGTGTTAGCAAGATGCTTACCTCATCCAACTTAGCATACTACTCTTCCCCGATGCAAATGGTGGTCGAAAGCCATAGCCAAATCCGTCGACCTTGACTTGTCTCCATCCATAAACGGCGTCTAGGCCCCAGAAGGGCAGATCCAAGTTGACCTCGGATTTGTAACACAAATCAGAATTGTTACCTTTTATCGCATGGGGTTCTGAATGTTTGTAGGAGGAATTATTTATCTATTTGAGTACTCTTGACACAGGCCGGGAAGGAAGCATGCTGGATATCACGTCTATCATCTGGTCCAAGTTCCGTACAAGGACTCTCAATTCCAAGGAACACGAATTCCACAACAACCATGCAATCTGGGTCTACTATGTGCAACGACGGCTCCATCACATTGATGTCACCGTCTCACAGGGAGGAAAGGAAGGCGTCAATGTCGTTGTGAGGTCGGCACATGTTGATTTCTTTGATAACGGTCCATAACCTTTACGATCATTATATTCCTCATTATGTTTATCATTATTCACTATTATTATCAACGCTATAATAATATCCCTTTATTATCCTTTTAATGACAATAAATGTCTATCAGTGCCATCATTTCCACGAATCAGGAAAGCAAACTTTTTGCCTATCAACAACACACATTATGATTAGCAGATCTCTAGAAGTACACCAAGTTGAGCAATTCTCAAAGTAATGTTATCCATCAAAGTCCAATTCTCATCAACACAAGTAGACTATAAACTGAAAAGCCGAGGTCGAGTAGTGCTCCATCGCATGGAAAAGTCGAGGTTGAGCAGTGCTCCCTCCCACTGAAAAGTCGAGGTCGAGTTGTGCTCTCTCGTACTGAAATGTCGAGGTCGAGCAGTGTCCCCCTCGCACTGAAAAGATGAGGTCGAGCTGTGCTCCCTTGCACCGAAAAACTGAGGTCGAGCAGTGCTCCTTCCCACTGAAAAGCCGAGGTCGAGTTGTGCTCCCTCACACTGAAATGTCGAGGTCGAGTTGTGCTCCCTTGCACTGAAATACTGAGGTCGAGCAGTGCCATGAAAGCCGAGGTCGAGCAGCGCTCCCTCTCACTGAAAAATCGAGGTCGAGCTACGCTCCCTCGCATGGAAAAGCCGAGGTCGAGCAGTGTTGCCTCCCACTGAAAAGCCGTGGTCGAGCTGTGCTCCCTCGCACTGAAATGTCGAGGTCGAGCAGTGCTCCCTCCCACTGAAATGCCGAGGTGGAGCTGTGCTCCCTTGCAATGAAATGCCGAGGTCGAGCAGTGCTCCCTCGCACTAAAAAGCCGAGGTCGAGCATTGCTCTCTTGCACGAAAAAGCCGAGGTCGATCAGTGCCCCCTCGCACTGAAAAGTCGAGGTCGAGTAATGCTCCCTCGCATGAAAAGCCGAGGTCTAGCAGTGCTCCCTCTCAATGAAAAGTCGTGGTCGAGCAGTGCTCCCTCCCACTGGAAAGTTGAGGTCGAGCAGTGCTCCCTCGCATGGAAAAGCCTAGGTCGAGCAGTGCTTAGGGATGTCAACGGGACGGGGCGGGCACGGATACTGGTTACCCGCTACCCGCCTCGTTGGGTAAAAAATTCACCCGTACCCGTACGGATACCCGCTTAACGGGTTCTTAACGGATTCGTGGGTTTTCACGGGTATCCGCGGATATCCATGGGTAGTTATGAAAAACAAACAAATATGTTTTTTAATTAAAAAAAATACACAAAACTTAAACAAACCACCACATTAATATCTTCCGGTATTTGAACAAAATAGCACCTACAAATTAATACATCACACTTAAAATATCCATGAAACAACACAATAGATGAAAATTATCTAGGAAATGATATAAGGACTTTGAGAGTAGATATATATAATAAAGGGTATTATAGTAATTAAGTAACGGGTGCGGGTATCCGCGGGTACGGATAGTGTGATACCCGCCCCGTGCCCGTTGCGGATTTTATCCGCGGGTACGGATAAAATTGCCATCCCTAGCAGTGCTCCCTCCCACTGAAAAGCCAAGGTTGAGCTGTGGTCCCATGCACTAAAATGTCGAGGTCGAGCATTGATCCCTCCCACTGAAAAGCCGAGGTCGAGCTTTGCTCCCTCGCACTGAAATGCTGAGGTCGAGTAGTGCTCCCTCGCACTGAAAAGCCGAGGCTGAGGCTCCCTTGCACTAAAAGGTTGAGGTCCAACATAGCTACTTCACATCGAAAAAACCGAGGCAGAGCACGACTCCCTCGTACAGAACCATTGAGACCGAAAACAGCTTCATCGCATCTAAAAGCCGAGGCCGAGCACACCTCCCCGCACCAAAAAGGCAGATGTTAGCATAAAGACGAGTTCGGGCAAAACTCAGGTAACGGGCTCGTTTTACTTTTAAGCCCCATCACGGTAAAACACCTTGGAGCTTAGGGAAATTCTGTTGCTACATAGATTGGATATCGGCCTGGGCTCACTTCATCTTTAAGCCCCATTGTTGTAAAACAGCTCGGAGCTTGGGGGACTTCCCTTTTCGAATTTGAGATAACATCGGAAGACACAAAAAGAATCCACACAAAGCCAGTGTACGAGCACTGCTCGACCCAAATAGTCGGGGACCCAAGCCAAAGTTTGACTTTACAAAAACAAACAACAACCAAGCATTGCTCGGCTTAAGAGGCTAGAATTTCAAGCAAAACTTGGTCCTGCAAACATTTCGATCAGTGCTTGGTCAAATAAGCCAGAAACCCAAGTAAGATTTGGCTCCGCAAAATATTCTGAGCAGTGCTCGACTAAATAAGCATGAAATCCAAGTAGGACTTGGTTTCGCAAAAACAAAGTTTTTTGAGTAGTACTCGATCAAATAACCCGGAATCCCAATTAAGACTTGGCTCCGCACAAACAAACAAAAAACTGAGATGGCCTCGGTCAATTAAGTGGGAATCCCAAGTAAGATTTGGCTCCGCAAAACATTTTGAGCAGTGCTTGGCTAAATAAGCCACGAAATCCAAGGAGGACTTGGTTTCGCAAAAACAAAGTTTTTCGGGCAGTGCTAGATCAAATAATCTAGAATCTCAAGTAAGACTTGGATCCGCGAAAAATAAATCATAACAATTCACGCTCAACTAACCCGGAAACACAAGAAAGACTAGGCTACACAAAAAAAAAGAAGATAAGGACTCGGTCAATTAAGCCGAAATCACAAGGAATATTTGGCCCAGTAAATGTAAAATCCGAGATGTCCTCGGCTAAATAAGCTGGAATACTAAGTAATACTTGACTCCACATAAACCAAAAATCCGAGCAGAGCTCTACTAAATAAGCCGGAAACCCAAGTAATACTTGGTTCCGCAGAAACAAAAAAAACACAAGCAGTAATAATCGAGCTAAGCATGTCTCAATATGCTTGCACGCGTCTTTTTGCTGAGTAATTTTTGAAATGAGTCGAGACTATCTCGGTCAAGAAACCCAGACAAAAGAGCAATGCTCAAAGCTAGGCCTTTCAAGCTAAAAAACCAGAAAGCAGAGCAATGACTCTGATTTGAAAAAATCCAGATACACGAGCAAAGCTCGATTTTAGGTCCCTTAAAGCTAGGAAGCCATATACCCGAGCAGTGTTCGGATATGCGAAAAATTAGTATACATGAGCAATCATAGCTTGCAAGTTTGAAAACAAGACTAATGTATTTGTTGTATGTTGTTATAAAATAACCTTCAAAGGAGCGAGAGCACCTCGATCGAAACACTTAGGGTCGACTAATGCTCGGTCTACCTACTCCTAAATCTAGATCCCGAATTATAGGTTAACACATAGACATCTTCTTTATAGCTTCCTCGCTGATCCTCAGCTCAAAGCTTAGGGGGCTTAATGTTCCAACATAGGCCAAGATGTCCTCGTCCCTGTTGTCTCTAGAGCCAAGGAGCAGAGCTCGGTTTACTTTTCAAGTGTGGACCAAGGAGTCCTCGGCCCAGTCCATTTTCAACCTAAGGAGCACAACTAGGATCCTAGTCAAGAGGCCGAGCTATGGCCGGAATGTTCGAATATACTAAGCACATTTTTATCATGGGTATAACGTCTTGTAAATGAGATTTATGTGACTTTAAGAGCATTATGATGAAGGAAGAGAATCATGCGCAAAATAATGACAGGTAACGGAATATCCGTTGACACCCCATCTATATATATGAGGCCTAGTCCTCAAGTAGAGAGGATCGTTTCCATACACTGAAAACCAAGTAATACCTCGGAATTGTCCTAGAATTACGTTTGCTTTGATTCCCACTTGGAATACGTAGGAGCATAATACTCATTCTGTCAAGCTATAATCATCTACTCAACTTCTCAGCTCTCGAGCTATACTAGATCAGCTCTAAAATTTTAGTTCTTGTTAGGACAGACATATATGGGCCACATTAAGAGGCCCGACACGGATGAGATTTGTGAAACGGTGAATCAATTGGGACTCTGTTCCAGGATTCCAGTGGTTGGACTTAGCTCTATCCGGATGTGACTGGCACGAAAGGCAATAAAATCCCAGGGCCCATTATTTCATCTTTTGACTTTACCATTGTGAATGAATTAAATTAAGAACACACATTCTATATTAATCTTGAATGTGTAATTAGCAAAGTGTTGAGATTGATTGATCTAGGTCTCTATATATTTTGATATATTAGTACTTGAATTGAACCTATAACTTTATACCCATTTCAATCACTGTAATTTGCTACGCTCAAGTGGGCAATATTGAGGATTCTGAGAGTGAGTTTTTAAAAATATACCATCTTCTTGACATCAACGACTTCGAGCATGGTCGGATGCAATTCACCATAAACCTTCAGTTGTATGGTTTTTGTGGTTAGTACTGCGCAACAACATTATTATCTTCAATAGTTGTAATTTTTATATTAATTTGTAGTTTATCTTATATTAAGATTAGGTCTTTGGCTTGAATAGTTGCAAAACTTGGCTATTCTGGTGTCCTATTCCAGTGTACTTCTAGTTCATGCTCAAACAACCTAGTCCTGGATGCAAATAAAGAAAGCAACGAAAATTTTGTAGGTTCATGTTCAAATCATATGAATAATTTCTGCCTACCTCCCACATATGTCAACTCATGCTATTCTAAATTGTACTGGTGCTGTGTCGTGCTCCATAGTAGTACAAGTTCCTTTCAATTTCTCTATCAAAAATATAGTTCCTATAAGTATATGTCTGCACCCTCAATTAAGGAAGGTGATGATCCTCATCATAAACAAGTTGTCAAATTCTCTATAGATAAAGAAACTATTATTACTCTT
Source organism: Sophora flavescens (assembly GCA_030762895.1). Classification (NCBI taxonomy): domain Eukaryota; kingdom Viridiplantae; phylum Streptophyta; class Magnoliopsida; order Fabales; family Fabaceae; genus Sophora; species Sophora flavescens. The sequence continues at coordinate 38,340,732 of CM061067.1, read as the reverse complement.
CAACCCCTTAAGGTCAAACTCAATCCGTCCCCCATTGTTCTCCAAAGGGACAAAACATATATCATGTATCTGAATACATGATAATGATTTTCTTTGGAAATGTTTTTTTCTTGAAACTACTGAGTAACTTTTATGGTGAAAAAGTAATTTTGCTAGTTTCCGCACATAATATGGGCCTGTTTGTTTAACATTTTATAGCAGAAAAAAAGTATTTTTAATTAAAGAATGTTTTTAGAAAATTAAAAGTAGTTAGATAAATTTTTAAGAAAGAAACAACAGCATAAAAAATAAAAAATAAAAAATCTGTTTTGGTAATTTTCTAATCCAAAGAAGGTTGTGATAGATAATATAGTTGCCAATCTCAAAGGCCAAGGCACTGAAGTGATAGAGGAAAGCAGTTTCCATTGTCATCATGTAGATTGTGAAAGACACATAAATTGCATGTCCCTTATCTTATTGTATCAGTATATTAAAAACATAAATAATGACGTAATCTAACAATTGTTAGGTTGTCTTGCAACATATTTCTTCTTTTATTTTTTCCCACTTTTTATTTGTTCTTCTCCTGTGTTAAATAAACATTATGAGGCTTTCCTTCTCACCATTTTCTTCTTTTATGACTTAAAACGAAATCATCATCATCATCATCATCATCATCACTCTCATTGACAATTCTTTTCTTGGCTTTTATATCACCATTCTTTGATGCCTGTGGATGCTTCTGTTTCTGTGAACTTTCAGTTTTAGTTGGTGGCTTTGATGGCTTAACAGGAGTTCCTGTCCGAAGCTGCTTTTGCTTCCTCTGCTTCTTCTCAAATGCTTTCTTAGCTCTTTCAGGAGACAGCAACCCATGTTCCATTAACCTGCATATTGAGTTATACATGCCTTAGTTTGTAACTTCTGAGCAAGGTTTAATCCACACAAAAGGCATAAAACGACAGCAGAACAAGACTCCAACTAAGTACAAACAATACTTCTAAATCCTTCTTTGACAAGTTATGATTAATATAATTGAATATCATAAATAGTCAATTGTCATTAAGGTAATAGCATATTATGGAAAAAATAGTGGAAGCGTTCTTCCAAATTTTCCATTTTTTGCTTTCCCAGCAAGTAACCAACATAGAAGCTACAAATACCTAGTAGGCTAGTACAAACCATCTAGCCATAGGTCAACATACAGATTGAACCATTGGTTGACAGTTGACACATCTAACAAGATGCTAAAATCCTGTATACTGTATTCTTTTAGGATTAATTACATGTAGTCTTCAAAGGTTAAAGTGCTCCACCATTGCAATGCTAGAAGCTTTACCTTGAAAAAAATCTTGGATGGGCACATGCTTACACATGCACTTGCACTCCACTCTGATTTGAGTCTGTGCATTGGGGTTTCTTGTGAGCCTTTTATTGAGAATTTGTGAAAATGATTCAACTCAATTGATGACAGTACAGTATACTGTTTATATACAAGATGGATACATGATACAGAGCTCTCAGCTCATCATAACTGTCATAACTAATCACTAACTGAAACTTACTAACTTCACTATTACAGTTAATAACAGTGTTATTAGGTGCCTAACACCCTTACATATATTTCTGAAATATAAATGGAGTGCATGCGTTAAACAAGTGACAATCTAAGAACCACCCCTTTGTCTGTCACCCTTGAGCATGCCCCATTTAACATGTTCTTACTCAGTTACTCTGTTGGTAACGTCCTCAACAGCACAAGAGCATAGAAATTATTGCCAAATGTTTAAAAAATATATTTTCAATTGATTATTCTAACGACTCCAGCTAACACTTGGCAGTAGATATTAAATGTTTGAACACTTCTTTTTTGTTTATTAGATTTTATAACTCCTTATGGTACTTAGCTATTAACTTATGTTTAACTTGTTATTTTGTGCAGGAATGCCTATAGGATTCTGTCAACAAAGAAAAGATACTTACAATGTCTTTGGATCTATGGAAACTAGTTTGTAAACTGTAATATGTAGTTCTTGTTCTACTACATGTTGATCTTTATGAAATGAAGGAGGAAGGAAGTATTGGCAAATGCTCTAGCATGCTTTATGATGCACAAGTTCAAATGTTAGACACGAATAGAAAAGGAATGATGAATTATCTAGACGAGCAATGCTGGTTGTTATGAATACTCATTTTGTAACAAAGTATTAAAGCCTGTAATTGGTGGACAAAAGCTTGTTTTGTCTTTACCTCCACATCGATTTTCTCATTTGTAATACAGTTACATCTCTCTCTCTTTATTTCCGGCACAAGTACAATTTCTTTCTGTACTTAATAGCATATATCTCTTTCTAGATACACAAATGGGAATAAAGTTCCTCTAAAGTGAGTAAAGTGTAAATTAAGAAAATAAAGGTATACACACCATTGATCAGCTAAAGTATATCGAGATTTCAACCCTTTTTAACTAATCAAGAGTGGATATACCGATATAGCCTTACTTTCTCACTTTATACTTTTACTCACTTTAGAAGGAGCCTAATCCCACAAACAGAGTCCATAGCAGTTTTATAATCAACGTCACTTATCAATTAATTGCAGCACAAGTTTTCAATAAAACCATCAAGATGATTTAATGTCAGAGGTATGAAACATTAAATTTGATTAATTAAAACAAAACATTTGTAGTGGTCAACCTAGCATTTAGACACGCATCTAAAAACCAGAGCAAAAAACTTGTTGCTTTTATTCATATTTGGAGTATTGTACCGGAATTGTCTAGAGAATCCAAGCGGCATGGCTCATAAAACCTTAAAATGCAAAACAACATGAAGCGCAAATGACTCCAACAATAAAATCTGAACACAATGAATGCATTTACAGCATATATCTAGAATTTATTAAGAGTTATTAAAACTGTCAACTTCATGCTATGTATGTATTTCATTTAGTAGAAGTGGAAATGGATGGTGAACAACTGTTAGATTGAAAGGAAACTCACCAAAATTCTGCCATTTCACTTGAGGGTATCTGTTTTGACAATGACTCGTAGAAAATCCTCAGGGGCTCTTTCTGTCAACAAAAGGCACAACAAAAAACAAGGTTGAGCAGTAGTTCATTACCATATAATATACAAAATCGGTTTGTCAATTTCTAGAATCAACTGGAATAGGTTAAGAACCTGTTCTGGAGGATCATGTTTCTGGCCAGGCAGACTGTAGACTTTCCTCTCTCTCACTTTGGTGGTAGTAGTAGTAGTACTTGTTTTTGTTATTGTTTTGGATGATGATGATGATGGTGTCGGTTTTGATTTAACCTACAAGTTTTTGCCAAAATAAACAATAAAAATCAGTTGCATGACCATCCTAATTCCTAACAAAAAATTAGCACATTTGATTTAAGATATTGAAAAACATGCTTTATGGTCCCATATTAAACAGATCAAAATTCATGTAAAACAAATCAAATGCAAGTTGTTGTAATAAATCACCATGTATTAATTGGAACAATCCCTGAATTCTGAAGTGTAAAATTAACAATCAATCTATCTATCACCCACCAGTTAATGAAACTACCCATATAAGAATTGAATCCAATAACAGGATCCTTAAGCCCAAAACAAGCATAACAATAGAAAAGTTGCGATATTTATTTAGAATGATGATACCTCAGATTTTGTGACAGTGGTGACAGATTTCATCTTAGAATCAGATGGGTGTCTGTTGGAGCTGTCCAGCTTCTTCTTGAGAGCCAAAGAATCAGACTTTGGCTTGGAAGACCCATCTTGGGCACTTGACTTGAACTTCACAGCAGTGCTTTTTGTCTCTGTAGCCATAACACACACGCTTTTGCCAAATACCTGCTACACCCTATAGATGAATTAGATCCAAATCCGATTGACCCAATTGGTTGGTCCTCTGTTTCATTTCATCTTCAACATCATATTCATCACCTTTGGCTTTTGTGAAGAATGAAGATATATAGAGGGTAACGTTCAAGAGTAAAAGGAAAAGCAGGTGAGGGAGGGTGAGATCAGATCAGAAAATAGGAGAAAAATAAAATGAGGTGGATCATGTTCATGTCATCATATGATATTGATCAACCACAAACGCAAGATCTTGGTGGAAGCTTATGTGTAAAGATTGAATGATTTTGTGAACTCTGGCATTATTGGACGGTCAAGATTTCGAGAGAACACGGATGTTATCGTGTGGACGACACCTTCATGTTCATGGGCAGTTAGTTCTTCCTTTTACTTTGTTATCAGTTTTCACTGATTTTCACGTTAACGGTGGTCGGAACACGTGTAACGTGCTCAACTCACATACGTATATTTTTGCTGATAATAAAGAGCTCTGTTTGGATTTAAGTTGGGACAACCAAACTGTTGTCTGCAATGGTAGAAGTGTAATAAAAATACAATCTAACGTGAAGTGAATAAAATTATGGTGGGTGAACAAAATACACCCTACAACTACTAACCAATGCATAGATACGGTAAAAATATATATTCAATATAATAAAAAATGTTACGCTTATAAGTTTTTCTTCTATTGAGTCAAAAAAAAGTTTTTCTTCTATTAAATTTTCAAAACATGTCTTTATGATGCTAGTTAACCACACCCTAGTATTAAACTTGCTTCTACATTGTGCAATTTACAGGCAATTTTTATTAATTTTTTAATGTATATATTATTATTTATTAATTAAATATTTTATTATTTACATAAATTATTTTTTAGTTAGAAAAATAATATAATTTCTATTAAGAATCATGGAAAAGGATATATAATCATATCACTACCTTTTTCTCTAGAAATCTTTCTCCCAATTAAGAAAAGAATTAAACAAAAATAAGTATATATATCAATGGAATTGGTAGTTAATTAGTAGATTTAAAGTACATTCAAATAATTAAATATATAAAAATGATTTAATTAGTATATTAATCGACAGTGTAAAGCTTTTTTACACTGTCAACCAATAATAAATTGACACATCATTAAAAATATTTGACTCTTTAACTAACTACCTTAAAAGTCATAAATTCCATGATTTTTGATTGGTTGTCAGTGTAAAAATATTTACACTGGCGATGTATAGAAATTAAACTCATATAAAAATAGTAAATATTAAAATAATTTATATGAAGAATCATTGAAGAAGATATACAATTATTCTAAAATGATTTTTTAGAAACGTCTATCCTAAAAAAAGAAAAGAGTTGAATCGAAACAAGTAAAGAATAGCGAAAAAATAGTAATAGCATGCAAATTATAAAATACATTAAAAGTAATAAAATATTTAAAGTATATTACATTGATCATCAAAATTGATAACGTCAGTTTTCTCTCGTTTCTTGAGAGTGTTGTTTTCTCTCGTTTCTTGAGAGTCTTGATTGCTAACTATCCGATCATGGATATTAACCCAGGGGGTCTATTGCCGGCGGATGAGGAAGAAGATGGTGGAGTTTTTAACAAGGAGAGACAGACAATCTTACAAACTTAGATCTGTGTCTTATAGGGAGGTTTTTGACAGATCGCATCATCAGGTTGAATGTATTGAGGGAGGTAATGCCTGACGTCTGGCGTTTAGGGAGAGGTGTATCCATTACGAGACCGAGATAGCTTTATATCTCTTTCAGTTCAATCATCCCGTTGACCTGGAAAGGGTGGAGGTTGGTGGCCCATGGAGCTTTGATGGCCACCTGTTGGTGCCGAGCAGAGTGCGATTGACCCACCGAAATATGGGAAGCCGATTTAGGCGGCTCGAGAGATCATTGAAGTTCCGCTTAATGAGAGAAGACACAGTCGAACTCACTCTTGGAAAGTTGTTGAAATGAAGGACACTGTTCGCATCCTTCATCAGCTTCTTAATAAGATGGTTCTTCATAAGGTTGGATCCAAGGACAACCTCTCCTCCCTGCACAAATTCTGCCTCTGCCATCTTCTCACCGAAACGAAGATCAATCTTCCAAGAATTCTATATGGAAGATTTAGAGATGCTGTGATGAACAAGAAAAGAGTCTCAGCATTTCCCTATTGTCATCTTCTTTCTAAGATATTCAAGGTTCAAGGAATCTATGAATTTCTTGCTGCAAGGACTCATGAGGAACAAGCCGAATTCTCATTGAAAAACCAATGTCGTATGCAGACTTTGGTAAAATGAACATAGCAAACATGAATCTTAGCACATATGTTGCTGCTGCTATTGCTAAAACAGAGGAACTTATGAAAATGAAAGAGGAAATGGTGGAACAAAAACAGTGCTAAGGCTGTGGAGCCAAAGAAAAATGTCAGAAAGAAGACCACTACAGCAAGGAAACCTGCCCCCAAGAGGGCAGCTGGTGGCATTGTTATTAGGGAACCTACTGATGCTCCTGCTATGAAGAAGCAAAAAAGAGTCATCTTCTCACACAATGAGGACGAGGAAGATGATGAGGACAGAGTTCCTATCAGTACCACCCGAAGAAACATAAAACCTGCTTTGTTGTCACCGCCGAGGCCTCGTGTGCTTGTTTCAACTCAAATCGAAGGCAACCTGCAAGAAAGGCCGAACAACTAAGACTTCTAAGGTAATCATCTCTCGCTAGTGATTACTGTTCAAATAGCAAAGTGACTGCCTTAGTATCTAGTTTAGAAAATAGAACTGTTTCTCTCCCGGTATCTTGTTGGTTCGATGATATTCTTGTCTCTGCTCCAAATGAAGTGTTCAACCAAACACATGATCGATGATGTATACATTCTCACACCTCTTTCACCCCAACCAACACAAACTGACCAAACCACAAACTTGCCTACACCTTCACCGCTCACTCACAAATAACCTCCTCATCCGGACCACAATTTCAACCAATCCCGGTTCAATCGATGATGAGTGTGATTTCACCTCATATTTCATGTACATTTTTGCATGCATTTTCATATAGTTTAGGCAATTTTTATTTGATTTTTATTAGTTTTTACCTTGGAACGAGTAAGGTGGTTTTGTGGTGTTGTTTTGCAGAAATTAAGGGTAAAATGCTCAAGATTGACCATGATGGAGCTTGGATGAAGATAAAGCTTGAAAAGTGAAGCAAATGTACCAAACAGAGCCTATCACGGCCTAGCCGTGATGCCCATCACGGCCTTGATCGAGCAATAATTGGAAAGAAAGAAGGCAAAGTCGAAGTCATCACGCGGCCTAGCCGTGATGCCCATCACGGCCGTGACATGTTAATTGATCCAAACCCCTTCCAGGAAGAATCTGTCACGGCCAGGCCGTGATGCGCATCATGGCCGTGACAGACCATTTGGTGAAGCAACGTTCAAGGCAGAAGCTATCACGCCTAGCCGTGATGAGCATCACTACCGTGATAAATCAAAAATTGAAAGCGCGCCCTTGGCAGAACCCGTCACGGCCTGGCCGTGATGGCCATCACGGCCGTGACGCGCGCCTAATCTATAAATAGGCATCTGGGTAGAACATAAAGGAGACTTGGAACCCTAGAACGACTTCTACCCTAAAAGAGACATCTTCTCTGAGCCAAGGGTTGTTGTGGAAAGCCTCCATGGAGTTTCTTCTCCCCTTTGTTCCTATTTCTCTGGTTTTGGCAGATTTTCACCCTAGAGCAGACTTTTACCCTAAAAAGAAAAAGAACGCTTCTCTGCACCAAGGAGCTGCTGTGACGGCTGTGAAAAGATTCCATGGAGTTTCTTCTCTCCCTTTTCTCTATTGTTTTGATTTTGGCTTTCTCTATGACTATGAGTAGCTAAATCCCTTTTTGTTGGGATTAGATGTAGCTAAACCGACTCTCATGTATTTGCTTTGATTTATTAATCCATGTTTATGCTTTTCTATTAGTGTTTGATTCCTATGCTTAATGCTTTTTGTGGTCTGATCATCCATGAATCGTTTTGAGATTTGATTTGCAATGGGGACGTTCTTATCAATTCTTGATCTGAAATTAATCACCTAGTAAACCTTGCATCTAGGAATGGATTTTGGTTTATTACTAATCGTGTAATCTCTACTCCTAATGCAAATTCATTAATTAGGCAACCTAAGGAATTAGGGTCTAATTAGGGGATTTAGGCTCTTGTCATCTAAGGAATTAGGACTTGAGTAATCTTGTGGGTTGATTTTAATATTTGAAGTATAAACTGGATTGATGGTCTTAGTATTGCATGAGGCAAAGGTTTAGTGAAGTTTAATCCCAACATCTTTTATCATATTTGAAGAATCCCTTTCTTTGTGCATTCCAAGTGTTTGACAAAAATCCAAAAAGAACTTGTTACTTTTATTTTGTTTATTTTAACTCTTGTTGGGCTTGGTATTTACTATTGAGCTCCCTTCCATCCAAAGATTCGCTTAGATAGTAATTGATTTGTTGCATGCTATTACTTGTCTCAGTCCTCGTGGGAACGATATCCCTCTTACCTCTTTATTACTTGTATGACTAGGTATACTTGCCTAGATTCCGTCGTTCAACAAGTTTTTGGCGACGCTGCCGGGGACTGAGTTTCAATATTAGCATACCCATTTCGATTACTAATTTAAGCACAATTTTGTTTTCTTATTTTTTGTATATATTTGATCTTCTCTTTTGAGTTTTGTTTGTGCAAGGTGGATGCAACATATGGAGACTTATTATTTTCCAACCTTGGACGGTGTTACAAAATATCACTTTGGGCCTAATTTAGTCATGGGAGACTACAGGCTATGGGGATATCGATGCCCTCACACACAAGCTTATAGTGTAATAATGAAGCACGAGGAGGAATGGGAATGGAATGAGCAAACACCTTTGAAAGTTGCTCTAGAACAATATTCCCAAGAGCTATCCATCTCCGAGGCCAAAGCAAGAACCAATTGTGATTTTGTCGAAGCTCTGATGCAAAACTTCAAAATGCAAGTTGAGGAAATTTGCAAACAGTTAGTACAAGACCCACATGAAGCATTATTTGAGCAAAATATGGTTGTGGGGATGGATCAAAGTGTAGATGAAGTGGTAGTGGAAGATGAGTCACAAGAAAAAGAACATGGGGTGGAGAGCAAAGAGGATCTATATTTCACCATGCTTGCCAAGAAACCTGATATTGCTATCTTGAATAAATATATTGGTTTGCATGCATGTGTGGATACTACAAAATTGGCTCCAGAAGTAAAACCTCATGTGCTTCATGGAACATTTATGCCTGAAGAGGTCAAAAAAGGAGTTTATCACTTGCCATTGGACCCAGGAGGAACCGAGGGTAGATTCATATTGCTTCTGCAATTGCCACTCCACAAGCCATGGGATTTGGGAGGAGGATACTAGGCCTGTCAAGCTATTGACGTTAAAGAAGCGCTTATTGGGAGGCAACTCAAATTTTCTTTTCCTTTTCCGTTTGTTTTTTATTTTAACTCTTGAATAATTTGAGAAGATCAAGAGGAAAAAGATCATAAACTAATAGATGTGTTAAGTGTTTTCAGGGCAAGAAGGAAGGAGAAGCAAAAAGGGCAAGGACAAATAAAGTCAGCAACCATCACGCCCAGGCCATGACAGTGGTGACGGCCGTGATGAGCTAACCATGAAGACCAGAAAGGATCACGGTCCAGCCGTGATATCCATCACGGGCGTGATGAGAGGACCCTGAAGATCAGAGAGCATCACGACCTATCTGTGATGGAGGTCACGGTCGTGACGGGCCAGTTTCCATGGACCAGAATTGATCACGGCCTGCCCGTGATGAGCGTCACGACCGTGACACATTTTCCAGCATCCCTTTGACTAGGCATGTGAGCCAGCACCCGCTACCGCCTTGGTGAGTTGTTCCATTTTTCTCCTCTCTCCATCTTGATTATTTACATTGGGGACAATGTAAGTTTTTAAGCTTGGGGTAGGGGTAGTTTTGAATTTTTCATGTTTCATTCATATAGGCATAGTTTTGCATGATCACATGATTAGATTGCCCATTGCTTAGATTATGCATCCAATTGTGAGAACTTAGTGGCAAATAAATTGAGATAGTGAGTTTTTGAACCCAATTTTTTATTCTTGTGATAAGGCTACAAATAAAAATTCTTGAGATGATCTTTGATAATTGATAATTAGCATGTGGTTCCGTAGATTTCTGTTTCTCATTGATGTTTGAACTACTAAATGTGAGATTTTTGAGCCAAAAAGGGGTACTCACTAAATCTACCCCATTCTTTTTGATAGAGTGTTATTCCTCTTGGATTGTATTCTCTAGAACTTGACTTGAAACAGTTTTGTAGCTTAAAAATTTTTGAAAACATTTTTGAAAATGATTGAGGCACTAGGTATTTTTTCCGGCCTTCTGAGCTTTGATTGACTAAATGCTACCCCTTAGTTGCCCAATTTTGAGCCTGAAAGAATAAAATACTTTTCTTGGTACCTTGAGTTACTTTGATGAATAATGCTTGGTATGGCACCTTTTAAGGTATTACAAAAAGGGTAAAAAGGTAGTTTGAAAAAAGTATGGGATGAGAAAGTTAGAAAAATACTTCTTTTGAATTGAAAATCTCCCCTTCTCAAAAAAAAAAAAAAAATATGGAGAAGGGGATGACAAAAAGGAAGTGAGAAATAAAATATAAAGAAAGAAAGAAAGGTGGAAAAATGAATCAAAACCTAAAAGGTATTTTAGAAGGTGTCATGCTTTGCAATGCTTGATATTTTGTTTAGCCTTCTTGAAAATTCATTTTCCTGATTTCCCCACCTAACGATTAATCCCATGACCCCGTTACAACCAAAGTAAAAGACCTCTTGATTCTTACGTGTTTTCATTAATAAAGTAGAGATTTGGTTGATAGTCAAGCTTATGGTAGAATTCATTCCTTGAGGAAATTGAGCGAATTGGAATATATCCTTAAACACTTGAGTGATGTGAGAAAGAGTGCCCGAATCAGTGAGAATATGAGTCTAGGCACTACTACAGAAAAGGGTTTTAGTAGCGCACCTTTAATAGCGTTTCTAACCGAAACGCTATTAAAAGAGAGACGGAAGACATTTAGTAGCGCTTCCTTGAAGAAACACTATTTTAGATATAACCTAAGATAGCGCTTCTCCAAGGAAGCGCTATTAAAAGTTGATAGGTAGGAATAGATAGCGCTTGTTTGAGGAAGCGCTATCTATTTGTGATGAATAGATAGTGCTTTTTTGAGAAAGCGCTATCTATTCATAACCTAAGATAACGTTTGTTTAAGGGAGCGTTGTCTATTCCTTACCCTAAAAATTTCCCTCCCACGCACACTGTCCCTCCCACTCTCAAAAATTTTGCGGGACTTCATCTCTCAGAACCTCTTCTTTCCCTCCCACCCTATTTCTCCAAACCCTCACCACTCTCGTCTACCACCACCACCTAAGCTACCACCGCCGCCGTTCGTCTACCACCACCACTCTCGTCTCCCTTGTGTCATAACCCAGTCGAGCCCGTTCGTCTACCACTGTTAGCATCCGAGACCATCACCGCCTCCCATTCTCCTCTCCTCCTCACCGTACCCCCACCTGCAGAACCGCCGCGCGACCCTTGGAGCACCACCGCGAACCATAACTGCTCCGCCCGTCGCCGCGTCACGTTCTCACCGTCCCAGATGTTGATGCTTTGGTGAGAAACAAGATTAAAATGGTTTGTACACTTTTCCCTCGACGCCATCGACCTCTCCAAACTCACCCTCTTCGATGACGACAACCCTCTCCCCTCCGCCCCCCACCGCAATAACAACAGCAACAACCACCCCACCGGGAATAATTACCGCCTCATCACCCGCAAGAGGCATCGCCGTGGATCGAGATCCGTGTCCGGTCGGAGCAGCGACCGGAGCGGCACGCGGTGCTGCTGCTCCGTCGGGGCCTCCGCGGCGTACGGGACCTACTCCGATTTCCCGGTGGCGATGGGCACCGACTCGAGCGGGGAGCTGTTTGGGAATGGGGATGCGAATTGGTCTTCGGATGTGAGCGAAGCGAAGAATTCGAGGAGGGAGAGGGAGAAATATGGTGGGAATGGAGAAAAGGAGAATGTGGGTATTGGGTTTGGGGTGAGTGGGTGTTCTGATGCTAATGGGAATGAGTCGGGGTATGGGAGTGAACCTGGTTATCGTGGGGATGCTGAGTTTGGATATGGGGATGAGTTTGACGAGGAAGAGGATGATGCTAGATTGCTCTTTTGGGGCGACCAACTTGGTGGTAATTTTTCTATTTTTCTATTATATTTAGTTCCTTTAATTTGTTTAATCTGTTGTTATCTGTTTTGTTTTTGCATTTATGTTGTTGGTTGCTTAAAATTTATCTACTGGGGTTGTTTTGTTTCCTAGGGAAACTCTTATTGATGGTATGTGTTGTGTTATTACGAACCTGGTGATTTACTTGTGTGTATTTCTTTTTAGTAGGTGGCTTGGAAGATTTTGTGTGAATGTTTGAAATGAAAGAATTAATTTCATTTATAAGAGTATTTGTTATATAACTTGTTTGGCAATGTATTAGTTTAAGAATTCAATTCTTTTACTAATCACTTTGGGGTAATATCTCATGATTTGTAAGTCCTACCACATTTGATAGAATTTGTGAATGTATTCATTTCAGATGGATTGTTTTAAATTCTAAACTTGAACTATTCCAAATATTGGGTTAGTGAGTTTGTTTATCCTCATGTTTGGATATGCTTTGTGCCTTCTATTTGTTTGAAGGTAGTAGTGAGATTACATGTATGTGTTATGCACTTATGTTACATGTCGGTATATTTTGTTGTTTGGGATGTTGCTAATGTTGTAATGCAACCTCCTTCTAAGCTAAGTTGGGTTGCTGGAATAATTATAAGTCATCAATACTTGTGGGTTAAATCATTTTGTCTTAGTGATAGTATATCTGGTGCTGAGAGGGTAATTCTTCGGTTCCATCATGCCATGTATTTGGAGTTTGGTGAGGCCTTGGGTTGGGAGATGAAAAGGATCATATGATCTTCCTCCCACAACTAATTAAAACACCTTTCTGTTTGAACTTTCAACTTTTTAGAAAGACAATCATGACATTGACAACCTCTTGTCTCAATCCTCCTCCCCTTTTCAAATGTGCGGTGTTCGAGTGGCCAAATCTAGAAGATATTTTGCTTAATCAATTTTCCCTTTCAAAAGGCCTTCATTTTTTTAAACTTTTAAACAATTTTGATTCCCAATCTCTAGGTGTGCAGCAAGCTGTTTGGAGAGCGAGACATGAAAACTGTTTACAGATTTCTAATGTCTTCTTTTCAGGATGTATTCCCTAAATAGTCAGAAATCTGACATGAAACATAATAACAAAATATAATTTTGAGGTTTGGGGCTTGAGGTCTCGGTGAACACAAGCTGATGGATGGAGCAAAACAATTGCATTGTTACTTTGTTTGGTTGTATCATTAACTTGTGATTTTGGTGAAGTTGAGACTAGGTGTTCGTGTGATGAAAGTGAACATTGTTGAGAGGATAATTCTTTCTGGATGTGTTATGCTGAAGTTACATGTTATACTTGTGGTGAAAACTCAATTTTGACTAGTCGGAGATTTGAAATGACTTTACTGTTTTGATAGCAACATTGTAGGGAAACAAACGGAATATTATGAGATGACAATGATTTAACCACTAAGACAATGGCAGACTAAGGGAATTTTATTACTAGGGATCACATTTATGAGAAGTCGAGTTTTTGCTCTCTAATGCCTGGTGACATTGTGACAATATGCTCTCTTGTTTGCAGACTACCTTATTTACAGATTTTGAATGCCATTGTTCTATATAGCATGTCACTACAGTTCAATTGAACTTAATTCTATATGCTTTGTTGTCAATATGGTCAGAATATGTTTCCCTGATATTTATTAGTGATCCTCTTTTGCATGTACCTGTCCACACACACAAAAACCATATTTTTGTATTTGTTTGTTCTTATCTGATTATAATTTTTGTATTTCATACACATGGCTTCAAAACATTATTTATTTAGGCATTTGTTGTATTTCTTGAATATAAAACTAATACTGTAATCAGTTGTTTGAGATACTAACTTGACCTTCATTGGACCAGCTGTAGATTCTAAAATGGAGATGGTTGGGGAGAACACATTGTTGGATCAAAAATCCCATCATAGATGCCGGCGCAGGAAGCATGATTGTAGAATGGTTGATGCATTGAGGTGACGGGTCTCGCAAGTCTGTGACTATGAATGAGCAAGACAAAGTTCTGTCTTTCGTTCAACAATGGACTGGCTTCCTTTGTGCATGAATCCCTTCGTTCAACAATGGTTGATGCATATAGGGAGTTTGCTGATCCCGTTGTCGCAGAAGCAACACTTGAATTTCTCATTTCCAACAAGAAGAAGCTTCTAACTTCCTTCCCTAACATATTACCTCAGGTATAGCCTATGCTCTACTGCACTTTCCATTTTTAAAAATGTAGCATGCACATGCAGTTAAATTTTAAAGTTTGGTATGAGAAAGCATTTGATTGATTTAATGAGTTTATTTGTTTAGAAGGGTATTTTTAAGCAATAAATTCATGGGGTTGGGAAGGCCAGTGGAGGGAAGCCCCCCCCTTCATGTCACTCCCAATTGGATCCGGTTGCGCTATTTTAGAAGAGTAAGAGTTTATTTATCTTCTTGTGTTTTATTCCTTGAGCCTATATTTAGTTAGCTGTAGAATTTAGCTTCTCCAGATTGAGTCCTAAACTGTTTCCTATATATAATATAATATAGTGTTTGTATGGTTCTGAAATAATTTCACATATGGTCATTTCATGGATGACACCAACATTACCAGTACCATAACAAGAGTTGTTGTGTTGTAAAGTGTAAGCAAGTAGTTAGAGCCCTCCATATCAATTTAATGACAGCAATATTATGTAGCCAATGTATTAGCTTGTATTGAACTGAGGAAAGCTTTGATTTGTCTAGAAAAAGTGTGATGTGAGTGTTGTTCTTGTTGAACTAGAGTTTAACATGATTCTTGTTGTCCTATGCAGCTCAACAGAGCAGAGAAGGCGTTTTGCTTTTACGTGGCTTGGATTCAAGGCTGTCAAAGGATCTTCCTTCTGATCTCCAGAAACTTCGATGCAAGGTAATTGCCAAGTCTCTTTTCTTATTTGAAAGATGGAAAAGCAAAGCAATAAAAGAAGAAAACAACACTCACCCCTCGGAACTTTATTTATATAATAACAATTGATAGCAGATTGTGACTGTTCTCACATTATCTTCCAGGTTGCTTTCAATGCATTGATCTGCAAAGCCAGTTCAGGAACTTGGGAACAAGATTGCAGAGAGAATGAAAAGCAAGGGACCCTACCTTGTGCTTCATCTACGAATGGAAAAGGATGTTTGGGTGAGGACTGGTTGTCTATCTGGTCTTAGTCCTGAGTATGATGAGATTGTAAACAATGAGAGGAGACAAAGACCAGAGCTTCTTAGCATTAGAGCTTCTTAGCATTATTCTTGGACTTGGCCATTGTATTGTAGAGCTGCAGAATATAGAAAAAAGAGAGCTCTTACTTTTTTTTTTGGTGGGGTTCATTCAATTTGTTACTGTGAATTGTGTTAAAGTATATTACTTAATTAATTGGTTATATATGCATGATTTTGATATTTGGTTTGATTTATATATATATGCTTACCAATATTGTATGTAAGCTTTGTACATTATATATGTGTATGTGTGTGATGTACCTAAATGCAGTGTTACTGTGAATTGATGAGGGATGGTTGTGCAGGTGAGAAATGTAGAAAAATAGTGAATAATGAAGAAAAAAAAGGGGGGATAGACAGCGCTTTCTTGAAAAAACGCTGTCTAAAGTGACAAATAGACAACACTTTCTTGAAAAAATGTTGTCTAAAGTGACAAATAGACAGCTCTTCCTTGAGAAAGCGCTGTCTAAAGTATGTAATAGATTGTCTTATTACCAACTTTAGACAACGCTTTCTTAAAGAAGCGCTACCTATTCCTACTTTCAGTAACGCTTTCTTGAAAAAACACTGTCTAAAGTGACAAATAGATAGCGCTTCCTTGAGAAAGCGCTATCTAAAGTATGTAATAGATTGTCTTATTACCAACTTTAGACAGCGCTTTCTCAAGGAAGCGCTACCTATTCCTACTTTCAGTAGCGCCTTTTTAAGCGCTATTGAATCCTTCCCACCTTCAGTAGCGGATGAATAGATAGCGCTTTGAAGAGCTACTAAAGGCAAAAAAAAAAGCGCTACTGAAGCCTTTTTCTGTAGTAGTGAGGAAACCCAAGCTTCTAATTGGACTTGAAATTGATTGTCTCTTGGTGAATTATTTGAAAATACCTGTTACTTGGATTAGTTACTCGGGTTCTTGATTCACTATCCATGCTCTGTTTATTTATATCTTCTGGTCTTAGTGATTGCTTGAGGACAAGCAAATGAACAAGCTTGGGGTGATTTGATGAGTGTGATTTCACCTCATATTTCATGTACATTTTTGCATGCATTTTCATATAGTTTAGGCAATTTTTATTTTATTTTTGTTAGTTTTCACCTTGGAACGGGTAAGACGGTTTTGTGGTGTTGTTTTACAGAAATTAAGGGTAAAATGCTCAAGATTGACCATGATGGAGCTTTGATGAAGATAGAGCTTGAAAAGTGAAAAATGTACCAAACATAGCCTAGCCGTGATGCCCATCACGACCGTAACATGTTAATTGAGCCAGACCCCTTCTAGGCAGAATCTGTCACGGCCAGGCCGTGATGCCCATCACGGTCGTGATAGACCATTTGGTGAAGCAACGTTCAAGGCAGAAGCTATCACGGCCTAGCCGTGATGAGCATCACGATCGTGATAAATCAAAAATTGAAAACGCGCCCTTGGCAGAACCCGTCACGGCCTGGCCGTGATGGCCATCACGGCCGTGACGCGCACCTAATCTATAAATAGGCATCTGGGCAGAACAGAAAGGAGACTTGGAACCCTAGAACGACTTCTACCCTAAAAGAGACATCTTCTGAGCCAAGGACTGTTGTGGCTGCTGTGGAAAGCCTCCATGGAGTTTTTTTCTCCCCTTTGTTCCTATTTCTCTGGTTTTGGCAAACTTTTCACCCTAGAGCAGACTTTTACCCTAAAAAGAAAAAGAACGTTTCTCTTCACCAAGGAGCTGCTGTGACGGCTGTGAAAAGCTTCCATGGAGTTTCTTCTCTCCCTTTTCTCTATTGTTTTGATTTTGGCTTTCTCTATGACTATGAGTAGCTAAATCCCTTTTTGTTGGGATTAGATGTAGCTAAACCGACTCTCATGTATTTGCTTTGATTTATTAATCCATGTTTATGCTTCTCTATTAGTGTTTGATTCCTATGCTTAATGCTTTTTGTGGTCTGATCATCCATGAATCATTTTAAGATTTGATTTGCAATGGGGACGTTCTTATCAATTCTTGATCTGGAATTAATCACCTAGTAAACCTTGCATCTAGGAATGGATTTTGATTTATTACTAATCGTGTAATCTCTACTCCTAATGCAAATTCATTAATTAGGCCACCTAAGGAATTAGGGTCTAATTAGGGGATTTAGGCTCTTGTCATCTAAGGAATCTGGACTTGAGTAATCTTGTGGGTTGATTTTAATATTTGAAGTATAAACTGGACTGATGGTCTTAGTATTGCATGAGGCAAATGTTTAGTGAAGTTTAATCCCAACATCTTTTATCATATTTGAAGAATTCTTTTCTTTGTGCATTCCAGGTGTTTGACAAAAATCCAAAAAGAATTTGTTACTTTTATTTTGTTTATTTTAACTCTTGTTGGGCTTGGTATTTACTATTGAGCTCCCTTCCATCCAAAGATTCGCTTAGATAGTAATTTATTTGTTGCGTGCTAGTACTTGTCTCAGTCCTCGTGGGAACGATATCCCTCTTACCTCTTTATTACTTGTACGACTAGGTATACTTGCCTAGAGGTAAGAGGTAAGAAGGATATTGTTCCCACGAGGACTGAGACAAGTACTAGCACACAACAAATCAATTACTATCTAAGCGAATCTTTGGATGGAAGGGAGCTCAATAGTAAATACCAAGCCCAACAAGAGTTAAAATAAACAAAATAAAAGTAACAAGTTCATTTTGGATTTTTGTCAAACACTTGGAATGCACAAAGAAAGGGATTCTTCAAATATGATAAAAGATGTTGGGATTAAACATCACTAAACCTTTGCCTCATGCAATACTAAGACCATCAATCCGGTTTATACTTCAAATATTAAAATCAACCCACAAGATTACTCAAGTCCTAATTCCTTAGATGACAAGAGCCTAAATCCCCTAATTAGACCCTAATTCCTTAGGTGGCCAAATTAACGAATTTGCATTAGGAGTAGAGATTACACGATTACTAATAAACCAAAATCTATTCCTAGATGCAAGGTTTACTAGGTGATTAATTCCAGATCAAGAATTGATAAGAACGTCCCCATTGCAAATCAAATCTCAAAACGATTCATGGATGATCAGACCACAAAAAGCATTAGGCATAGGAATCAAACACTAATAGAGAAGCATAAACATGGATTAATAAATCAAAGCAAATACATGAGAGTCGGTTTAGCTACATCTAATCCCAGCAAAAAGGGATTTAGCTACTCATAGTCATAGAGAAAGCCAAAATCAAAACAATAGAGAAAAGGGAGAGAAGAAACTCCATGGAAGCTTTTCACAGTCGTCACAGCAGCTCTTTGGTGCAGAGAAACATTCTTTTTCTTTTTAGGGTAAAAGTCTCCTCTAGGGTGAAAAGTCTGCCTAAACCAGAGAAATAGGAACAAAGGGGAGAAGAAACTCCATGGAGGCTTTCCACAGCAGCCACAGCAGCCCTTGGCTCAGAGAAGATGTCTCTTTTAGGGTAGAAGTCATTCTAGGGTTCCAAGTCTCCTTTATGTTCTGCCCAGATGCCTATTTATAGATTAGGCGCGCGTCACGATCGTGATGGCCATCACGGCCAGGCCATGACAGGTTTTGCCAAGGGCGCACTTTCAATTTTTGATTTATCACGGCCGTGATAGCTTCTGCCTTGAACGTTGCTTCACCAAATGATCTGTCACGGCCGTGATGGGCATCACGGCCTGGCCGTGATGGGCATCACGGCCTGGCCGTGACAGATTCTGCCTAGAAGGGGTCTGGCTCAATTAACATGTCACGGCCGTGATGGGCGTCACGGCTAGGCCGTGACAGCTTCTGACCTTTGCCTTCTTTCTTTCCAGTTATTGCTCGATCATGGCCGTGATGGGCATCACGGCTAGGCCGTGATAGGCTCTGTTTTGTACATTTTATTCACTTTTCAAGCTCTATCTTCATCCAAGCTCCATCAATCAACCAGATGATGGCATTTCCCCTGGTGCTCCCTTCCCAAAACCTTCAAGAACCGTATTTCCCTTCACCCCAATTTTTGTTATGTATGATGGCAAGTCAGTTTTGAAAATCTCATATTCGTCTGCATATGCATATTCTGTTTTCTAGTTTATAACTACTCTGATACTCCTGGTTGCCTATTTGCTATGATGCTTATTTATTCCTTCATATATACTCTAAGTGTGATAAGCAGTTGCATTGATCTACTAGCTTATATGCAGTTTGTCTCATATGCTTTTACTGATTACTTATCTGAATGCTTTGTCTTAGGGGGAGCTTTGCAGGCTCTCTTAGACTTTGCTTTTCAAATTTAATTAGTCTTTGTCATCATAAAAAAGGGGGAGATTGTTGGAACCAAAGTAGTTTTGGATTAAATAATCTCTATGTTTTGATGTTAACAAAAGAATCAAATTTTCTTGGCAAAGTGTTTGTTGAAATCTAACATGTGCTTTCAGTTATGCAGGAATATTTAAATATAAGTAACAGAAACTTGGGATAAGTTTTCATTGGACTCCTTGAGAAAAATACGCGTCCACCCTTGTAGACGGGCTACTCAATGTTTTGGTAAAGTTATTTATTTATTTATTTAATTAAGTAGACTGGTTTCTTTAAGTAAACTAGGCACTAAATGCTTACTAGATGGAAATCAAAATAACTTCTTAGATACAGCAAGTCCAAAGACTTGATAGTAAACGTGTCTAGCTTGCCACGTCAGCAGACGAAAGTAATTGGTAAAATTGAATGAACTGAAAAATAAAATAATCAGGTAGACTAGCTCTAACTGCCACGTCACCAGACGGAGATTATGATAACTCATTGAGGTATAGCAAGCCCAAAGACTTGATAGACGAGAGAATATGCCACGACAGCAGACGAGCAAAATAAAATAATGAACAGACTTAGTCTCACATACAACTAAGTAGACGAAGTTTTTAAGTAGACAAGCTCCATCTTTGAATAAATAAATGCAATCCGAATATCTTGAATTTATTTCAAATGATTGATATTTATTTCAATAGAATTTTTGTTCTTCACATTTGTTTTATTTTCTTTAATGTTTTACCTTGTTGTAAAAGAAACATAGTACCATCAAAGAAATGCAAAAAGCAGAATCGTACCATGAGAAACTGCAAAACGATCTGTACGATGACAACTTTATGGCTGAAAAAAGCTGGATTGTACACAATGGAGGAACAACAAGTTCTCAAGCTACAATAATCAGAGCAGTAAGCCTCCTTTTCATGCTATCTCGATTACCAAGAGTACTATTCAGCATTGCCACAATCAAGCTATCAGTCATAACGGATATCATGTATTCAATGCTATCTCTAAACGGGACTATTCAAATAACCGTTGAAGAAATACAAGTGAAGAAGAAGGTCACTATAAATAGAAGACATCAGATACTGAAGAACAATTTTTACCTGCACAAGTTTTGATAGCTCAACTTTTGTCAATAAACAATCATTCATACTCATATTTCTTTAAAAGCAAAAGTCCGTATTCTTTAGTTTGAATATTGTGAAAATATTCATTTGATCTTAAACTTTCATATCCTCACACACAGTGAGTTAAGAAGATCTTAAGTTAAATCTCTTTGTTAGAGTTAGAGTCTGAAGAAGCTTGGTAAGAAAGAAATACTTGTAAGCCTGGAGAGGTGTTGAATACTTGGTGGTAATCTATTTTTGAAAATAGTGGAGAAAAACCTTCAAGTAGAAGGGACTGGACGTAGCTCTTGGTTGGAAGAGAGTGAACCATGATAAAACATCTTGTGTGATTCTTCTATCCCTAAACTTTTATTGCTTTATTTGTTTTTTCTGACTGAGGGGTTTTGATATTGCTTTTGTTAAAGCTTTCTTTTTAAAAGATCTATTTCTTTATGCTTGCTTCTGATTTAACCTTCTTGTGTGCAAAAATAGTTTGAGAGGTTTTTTTTAGAAAATTATTAACAAATACAATTCAAGCCCCTTCTGTGTTTGCCTGTGTCAACTTCAGTTAGAACTTACCCAAGGAATTTCATTGGCAGCTTTATGGAGTATGACAAGAACAATAACACCAGTGTATGGAGGAAGTATATGAGGATACAGGTCTTGGTTGATGTGAGGACTCCCTTGGAGAAGAGTCGAAAGGTTAAGCTACAAGGAGGTGGATGGAATACTGTGACTTCCAGGTACAAAAGGTTGGGCCCATTCTGCTTCAGGTGTGGTTTGCTAGGTCATAGTGACTCTTTTCTGTGATCTAAGGATCACTATGTCCTCTGATGATGGAGTTAGGGAGTGGGGAGTGGAGCTTAGGGCGGAATCCAGGAGGCAGCCCAGTGGCGACGACGTTCGAGGGTCAACCATGAATAACTTTATGGGTCCGGTTGCTGAGCCAGCTGCCAACGCAGAATCCGGGAATCCCATTGCTGAAAATCTAGAAACGGATCCTTCCTTATCTATAGCTAATGCGTTGGTTGCTAATAATAGGCAGGGTTTCAAAATGCGGTCTGCAACCGCTAATGCGGCCGCAATATTGCGGTTGCGGGACTCACCCAACGGCATCGGGCCGCAATTGCGGTGTGATTCAAAATCACCCGTTACGGCTGCAATGTAACGGCGTAACGGCCGCATCAGCCGCAACAGAGTTCCAAACAGAGCCAAAATCCAAAACAGTTCCGTTCATAGGTGAAAAAAAAAATTCTCAGAATCAGACAAAATGATTTCAAAATGTATAGATTCTATTCTCCTAACCTGCTTCTTTTCATATCAAATTTTGGCTTTTGATTTTGCCTTTATCTCCTTTCTGCTTTATGATTCTGCTTCACTCAGTGGCTCATTCTGTCATTCATATAACCTCTTCGGTCATTCCTCAGTCTCACACTCCTCCAGTGGATCTGCTCACTGTGCTTCGAATCCCAAATCATCCGATCTACTAGCCTCACCCCAAGGTAAGATCTTCTTTTCCTCCTTTGCTCTGCCGTCGTCCTCCGGGTGTGGGGTTGAGTGGGTGAGGGCTTGAGGCCGTGAGTCCGTGACTGAGGAGGGCCGTGAGGTGGAGGCCGTGGGTCGTGAGGCGGAGCCTGAGAGAGAGAGGGGAGGCTGAGCCTGAGCCTGAGCCTGAGAGGGGGGGGGGGGGGGGGCGAGGGGGACCGCGATCTGGGTTTTGGCTGGTGGGTAGCCGCGGCACCGGACGAGTGACGGAGGAGGAGGGAGGGTAACCGGTTGAGATGTTCACGTCTCAAGGTTGCGCGACGTCGCCGGCGGCGGACCTGGTGGCTGATGCTGTCACGGCTGGGGAGGGGTGAGTGGTGACTTCCATCTAGGGTTGCAGAAAAAAGAAGAAAAAAAAGAAACAGAGGAGGGGAAGAAGAAGAGGTGAGATGTGAGACTGTGAGAGTGAGTGAGACCGTGAGGGACGAAAGAGTGTCAGAGGGACAGGGGAACACCGAAGAACTAAAGAAGAAAAGGTGAGGGGCGACTGACGAGACAGAGGGAAAGGTCACTGTGGGACTGGGGAAAGATAAGAAGCACATCTTATCAGTCACTGTGTGTGTGCCGTGTGTGTGGGTTGGGGTGGGAGGACCGAATTGGGTGGGGGGAATTTTTTAGGGGGGATTTTTTTTTAATCAAAAATTTTAGGTGGGAAATTAATTGAGATTTGGGAATAATATAGGGAAAATTTGAGAGGGAAATAAAATATATATTGATATATTAATCTAATTACTAGTTTAGTATATGTTTAGCTCGTATTTATTGTTCAAATTATATGCTAATAATTGATTTTTTGTATTAAATAATTTACTGTAATTATTAATTAGATTATCTGTGTTTTGCTAATTACTAGTTTATGTTAAAGTTTTTTTTTGAAGGCTAGTTTAGATGGAAATTTTTTTTAATAAAAAATTTTAGGTGGGAAATTAATTGAGATTTGGGAATAATATAGGGAAAATTTGAGAGGAAAATAAAATATATACTGATATATTAATCTAATTACTGGTTTAGTATATATTTAGCTAGTATTTATTGTTCAAATTATATGCTAATAATTGATTTGTTGTATTAAATAATTTACTGTAATTATTAATTAGATTATCTGTGTTTTGATAATTACTAGTTTATATTAAAGTTCTCTTTTTGAAGGCTAGTTTAGATTAAAGTTGTAAGTTTGGTTGAATTATTGATTGATGTTTATTTATAAATATTGAACAGGTTGTATAAAACATACACAATGCCTCTAAGAGAAGAATTTCCTACACAAAGATTAGATGGTGCTCCGAGTGATGATATTGGATGGCATTTTGGAAACCCAGTAGCCGGAAGTCGTAACAATATTGAATGCAAACTTTGTCACAAGATAATAAAAGGTGGCATTACAAGAGTGAAGCAACATATAGCACATATGAAAGGACAAGTGTCTGGTTGTGCTAGAGTGAGCAAATTGGCTAGAGAAGGTATGATGAAGCTTCTTCTTGAAGGAAAAGCAAAGAAAAATGACTCCAAAAAAAGAAAATAAGAATTTGAAGCACGCCTGAGAGGAGAAGATGAAGATGAAGATGAAGATGTGGATCACCTTATTGATGAACGAATGAGGTTTGCTACACAGGAAACCCTTATATCACATCGCGAATGGGAAGACATGCAACAATTTAGACAACAAACAGGAGGGCGTGGAAATATATATGAACAAGGTGGGAGCTCTCATGCGAGTGTTGGTGGGGGTGAAAGGCCTGAAGATGTTACTCTGGAGTTGAGATCTACAAATATTGATCTTATGAGGAGCAAAAGCATGAAGCAACTGAAAATCGGTAAGGGTATCATGAAGACATTGAGGAGGAAGCTAGGAGAGGCAGTAAGCAAGTTTTTTATTTATGAACGCTTACCTATGAATTTAGCTAACTCTCCTTGGTTGCATAATTTGATTGTTACAGCTGCTGAGGTAGGTAAAGGGGTTAAATGTCCGACACCTTATGAAATCTCAGATGTATATTTAGATAATGAATATAGGGAAATGAAGAAGTGGTTGAACGTATTGAGAGGTACATGGAAAGAAAAATGGGTGACAATAATGTGTGATGGTTGGACGGACGGTATCAACCATACTCATATTATGAATCTTTTGGTGCATAGTAGTAAGGGGACAATTTTCTTGAAATCTATTGATGCTTCTGATGTTGTTAGTAGAAACACAGATTACTACTTTCAATTATTAGATAAAGTTGATGAAGAAGTGGGAGAAGAGTTTGTTGTTCAAGTGGTTATAGATAATGAAGCAACACTGAAAGCAGCTGATCAGAAACTGATGGAGAAGCGGCCTCATTTGTATTGGTCTGATTGTGTGGCTCATTGTTTAGATCTTTGCTTGGAGGATATAGGAAAAAAGAAAAATGTACAGAAGTTATTAACTGATACAAAGACTGTGACAAATTTTCTCTATAACCATATATGGACTATCGATCTCATGAAAAAATATACTGGAGGTAGAGAAATTGTCCGTCCTGGTGTTACCCGATTTGCAACGCAGTTCCTACAACTTCAAGCAATTGTACAACGAAAGCAAGGTCTGAGAAACATGTTCAACTCCGAAGAGTTTAGGCGATATAAATTTGGTAAAGCGAAAAATGGACCGTCATATGAAGCAAGAACAATTGTTAATGACGGTGAATTCTGGAGTAAGTCCCAAGACATATTGAAGGTGTTTGAGCCTTTAGTAAAAGTTTTGAGACTTGTTGATGGTGACGAGAAACCAACCATGGGTTTCATATATGAAGCCGTTGATAGAGCTAAACAAGCAATTAGACAAAATTCTCGTTATCATTCCAGATATAATGATTTAATAGACAAGCGATGGAGTTACATGTATTCCGATCTTCATTCTGCCGGTATGTTGATATAATGTATAAATTTATTTTTATCATGTAATTTTATATTTATACTTTCATCCATAATAATATGTTATCCATTTTTAGGTTATTTTTCTTAATCCGCAATTTCAATACGGAGTTGAACATGGGGATGATGTCTATAAAGAAACGTTTGAAGGAACAAATAGAGACATCTTCAGAATAGAAAGAAACATCGATGATCAGATTAAAGCTTTGAACCAGGTTAGTAATGAATATTTATATTTTTAAACTTATAATTCATTATTTATCAAATGAAGATATTTACATATTGATATATGTTATATTTCACAGTTAGTACTTTTTAGAGATAAGGTTGAAATATTTGGTACTCCTCAAGCTCAAGCAGCTTGGTCTAAGCTGAATCCAGGTAAAATAATATTTTTTTTATAAATCAATGAACTTTAACTTTATTTTTTAATATAATAACTAATAATTTGTTTACCTTTTGTTGCTCCTTTAAAAAGCTGAATGGTGGCCCTTTTTTGGTGTATGTGCTCCTGAGCTTAAACATGTGGCTATAAAAGTTCTTCGCCAAACAACTTCAGCCACAAATTGTGAGAGAAATTGGAGCACATTTAGTTATATCCACACGAAGACAAGGAATAGATTGAAGTATAAAAAGCTGCAAAAGCTTGTCTTCACACACTACAATGTGAAATTGAAAATGAGGCATCAAATGAGAAAAAGTCAAGATGAAATTGACGTAAGTTTTAATCCTATCAATCTTGATTATATATTTCAAGAAGATGCATTATCTCCATGGATTGAAGAGAGAGAAGATCCACTATTAGATGGAGTACAAAATGCAGAATGGTTGCCTCTAGTGGATACAGATGATGAAGATGTGGAAGTTGTTGATGATAATGATGATTCTAATGAAGATGGTGGTGGTTTAAGTCCACCAAGTAATAATAGTGGTGATGGGGGTGGTAATGTAGAAGCCAAAGAAGGTGGCGGTGATGATAATGATGATGGTGATGATGATGGGCAATTTCAAAATGATCCATCTCAAGATTCACTATATAATAGGCGTTATAGGAGCTTAACTGATATGGCTCCTTCGGGTAGTTCATTACCCGAGAGCAACAGAGGTGGGTCACATTCGAGGAGAGGAAAAAGAAAACAGAATGTTCCACTTGAAGATTCTTCCTCTTCTAGTATTGCACAAAGTTTTAGTGACTTTGGTATTGATGATTCTTCTCAGAGTAGTCAACAACCTCATCCACCTTATTATCAATATACTTATTTCAACACATATAACACATACGCAAGTGTTCAAGCTCTCTCATACTACCAACCATCAATGAATTATCAAGATCCTTATCATCAACAATCAAGTGGTGGATTTTTTGATTATGTCTTTGGACAAGGAGCTACACAAGATGATAGCCAAAGTGAGAATAGAGGTTATGAACCACCACGTCATTCCACCATGTAGTAGCAAGTATGTAAGTTCAATTTTTATTATCTTTGATTCATATATTTGTTAATTATTATTATTAATTATTATTTTAAATTTATTAATTTGTTTACTTTTATCTTCTTCTTTTTTGTAGTGAAGACGTATCTCTAAGTGGTGACAATGTGACGTTATTTTAGAATCACAATTGCAGCTGGATGTATTCCTATATGTGACACTAATATCTTTTTATTTGTGATTCATATATATTTATGCACTTTTAAGTTTCTGACATTCTTACTTCTTTGTAATTTTGTACTTATATCTGCTTAAAAGTTTTATTTATAATTTATCTTCACTAAATTAAGTTTAAATTATTTATAAACATAATATAATATCTTAAAAATGAATAGAAATTTATACAATATCATTAATAAAAGATATAAGAAGAATTATAAAAAAAAATTAATTTTTTTTTCATTTTGTGAAATTTTCAACTCATTTCACGCCGCAGCGGCCGCATTGACCGCAATCGCAGTAACTGCAACCGCGACCACAATCGCAACCGCAACCGCAATTTAAAACCCTGATGGTGACTCCAGAGTGGCTCACTCTCTTTCCAGAAGCCAGGTTCTTTAATAGGTCCGCCTCCATCTCTGATCACTCACCAATTCTTTTCTCCCTGGCCGTGAGGAATCATGTTTATTTTGCTAAGAGGTTCAGGTTTGAGAACTCGTGGCTTCGTGAACTGGATATCGAAGCTATTGTTTCGGATAGTTGGATGAAAGCCTCTCATGGTGATGTGGTGGATAAGCTTGAAGCGTGTATGGAGGGTCTCAGTTTCTGGGGTAGGAACCTTCATTCTCAATTTAAGAAGGACATTGATAGTTGCAAGCAAAGGCTTGATTTTCTTCGGACCCTTGATGATAGTCATTCTGTTTTGGAATTCAATGCCACCAGGGAAAAGCTCTCGGCTTTGTTAGTCCAAGAGGAGATGTTTTGGAAACAACGCTCTAAAGCTCACTGGTTAAAGGAAGGGGATCAAAACACACGTTTTTTTCATGCCATGGCCACCGCTAGAAAGAAGAAAAATACGATTACTACTCTTGCGGATGACCAAGGTAATATCGTTAGAGATCATATGGATTTATGTGGAGTGGCTAGGAATTAGTTTCTTGATCTCTTTACTGCTCAGCCTATTGACCCTTCTATTATTTCGTCGCTCATGTCTCCGCGTGTCCATGCAGAAGACAGTGCAATTCTTTTGGCTCATCTTGAGTTTGAGGCAAAATTGACAAGTGTACCAAATCGCTTTGTAGTAATAAAAATATTGTTATTGAATCGTTAACTACTAATGTGTCAACTCAATTTTGTTCTCAATCTTGTTTGAGCGATCGAATGGTTTGAAATTGGTTTTCACCGATAAGAAAGAACAACAACTTAAACAGATTATCCAATTTCAAGAAATTGAGTTTTGTAATTTATCATCTAATCCCTTAGGTGAATAAACCTTTCTGTCTAAGTTACCAATTCAATTCCTCGAGTATTAGATAAATAGCACAAGCATTAAGAAAGATTTCCACTCAAAAAAAAAAAAAATAATTTGGTTGTGTTCTTATTCCTAAGTAATACGAGCAAATCGTTTATTCACAAACATCGATTGTGAACTCGAATTTCCCAATTGCAAATTCATACTGTAGATAAACATGCAAACAGTGAATAAACTCTTGAAATTAAACAAACAAGAACAAGTAATTATCCAGAATCAAAACATGTTATCTAGGCAGTTCTATCTACCTCTAACAAAAGAAAATTAGTTAGACATAACAGTAATAGAACAAACTCCGGAAGAAGATGAAGGCAAGGTAGTCATCATGAGTCTCTATTCTTTAGCTTCAATTCTCTTGATTGCTCCCATCAAGATCCCTTTCCTCCCCTCAAAACTGTAAACTGTATAGTTCTCTCTATATTTCTATATTTTTTTCTCTATATTTCTATTTTTTTTTCTGTGCGGCTACTGTCCTTTTTCACACTGTGCGGCTGCTATTCTTTTTTCAGGCTGCTGGTTCTCTTTTCCTCGTGACGTTGTGGCTATATATAGATGCAAGCCTCCAAATCTTCAATTTGCGTGGGCCTCTGACAATTCTTGTATCACGTTGCTGCATTTATTACAAATTGCAATTCATGATTTGATTTAATTTGGATGAAAACTAAATCTCCTAAATTTGTGATCATGGCCCACATCAATTAATGGCAATTGCAATTCTTCATATCAATTATCATCAATTTAATGACTTGGAGCCCCCACTTGCTCCATATCACAATATCAATTTGCTCAATTCTCATCTGCCGCCACTTTTTTATCTTTTTTTTTGCAATTTTTGTTAGAAGCCAAATCTGTCAATCTCTTCAATTTTCCATCTCATCTTTATTATTTCCTACAAATGTAAACAAGTAAAAATATTATTAGATTAACTCTAAAAACATGAAATTAAACTAAAATATTCAAAATATTATTAAAAACTAAATTAGCTAAACTTAGGGACAAAACTCAATCAATCGACACAATTGGGGGCAAAAATCCATTTAATAAGCACACAAAAATCACATAATCTAGAAGATTATCACACCCTTAAACCTAAGACTTTGCTTGTCCCCATGCAAAAGTAACCCAAACAAACACACAAATTAAACACTAAGAATATTCCAAAGAAGAATCACCCTAACAAACATCAACTCAAGGGACACCCTAACTTAACAATAATAAAGCAATGCACGACCCAACCATGTAAGAAATCCTAAAACAAAAGAATCACCTTATAATAAGTTCACATAGAAGAATATTCCAAAGAAGAAATCATAACAATGGTTCTCCAATATTTACACACTTGAAAAATTAAAGAACATGGCTAATTCAATTAAGGAAGAACTAATGGACACCCAACTACTCATAGAAGTACAATTTCACTCAATAACTCAAATTTATGTAGGTAAGTATATCGCTCAATTTCACACATCAAAACCATGCAACTTCAAGTTTGATTTTCATCTCAATCATTCATTCACAATTCACATCATACATAAATCAAAGGGACTTTATTTAGGATGTAATGTGGCCAAGATAAATGGGAAGGATAAGAAAGGATAAACAAGCTAACACCAAAGGAAATAGGAGAGCAACAATTATTTTAAAGAACCATGCTTTGTATACAACCCTTTTCCCACCTCTTTCTTTTTGACTTCTTTCACCTTCTTTTCTTTCAAAGCACCATTTTGTTTTTCTCAAGTATTTCATGCCATTTTACATTTTTTTTTCATTTTTT
Organism: Sophora flavescens; assembly: GCA_030762895.1. NCBI lineage: Eukaryota > Viridiplantae > Streptophyta > Magnoliopsida > Fabales > Fabaceae > Sophora > Sophora flavescens. The sequence continues at coordinate 38,310,803 of CM061067.1, read as the reverse complement.
GCATTTATTTTTTGTCTTTTTTTTTTTCTGTAACCATTCCTTCCTTTCACCAACATATAAGCACAATATTCTCCCCCATACTTATGTCAATCCCACACACAATAATTCAATGCTCTCCTATCCACTAAGGTTGGGTAGAAACATTGTTTTCAAAGTCAAGGCTCATGGGTAGAAACAAACAAAGATTTACATATAAACCTCAAATGGGCTAAGCAAAGGGAAAAAATCAAGGTTGGCTATTTGGTCAAAGTAGCTACATGAAAAACGACCCAAATCATTTTTATAACATGCATGTGAATCATGAACTTCAAACAAGAACCAAGCAAACTCAAGAGCATGAATTTCAATGGTGTACTCACAAGAAAGAATTTACAATTATAGGCTCAAATGACTCACAAGGATAAAGGTAAGCAATCCAATTAATTCTCACCAAAATTTTATAGCCATAAACTTTAATCAACAAGGTTTAACACAATGTACCAAAGTTATGAAATCCAGTCACGAACAAACTCAAATGAAAAACTAAACCACAAGTATCATCTTCATATCAAAGGAAAACAAACATGGTGGGTGCACAATACAATGAAATTGTCAAGAATGGGGTTCCACACAAGCATGCTTAGTTTTTAAAATTTTTTTAAAGAGGAGTACTGACATTAACTTACAAACACTAAAAAAAAACACTAAAAATTAAAATAGCACACAAACTTAAAAAAATAAGAACAAAATAAAGAAAAAGAAAAGAAAACTCCCTTATTTTGCGCTTCCAAAATTTGGTCCAAACTTGAGGTCACCATCATTAGTGCCTCATATCCTTTCTTTTTGTCATGAGATACCATGAAGCACAACTAAATATATATCTCAGAACAGAGAAAACATTAACACAAGATAGGCAAGTCATAAAAGAAAAAATAACTAAATATATATCTGAATCAATTTTTTTTCCTAAATTTTCTGATTTTTTTTCTTTTTATTTATTATTATTTTTTCCATCAAAAACTAACAAGAAAATGAAAATAAACTAAAGAGAAGGGTTAAAAAACTCATTGAGAAGCTTCCACCTGGATCCCATTGCTTGTAGCATAGGGACCAAGAGATGCTAAATATGTAAAGGCTTCCTCCCATATCTCATAGCTTGTGGAGTGGCGATTGCAGAAGCAAGATGAATCTACCCTCAATTCCTCCTGGCAAGTGTGTGAAAACTACATTGACCTCTTTAGGTACAATAATGAACCCACTTCCTCCCGAGTCAAATGTTATTTTCACAAAAAAATTTGACAGACAAGTGGAAGGGACCAACTTTGCAGTGTCCACACATGCATGTAAGCCAACATATTTATCCAATGCAGCAATTTCAGGTTTCTTGGCTAGCATGGTGAAAGATATTTCCTCTTGTGACTCATCTACCACCACCACTACATCTTCATTTTGATCCATCTCCGTAACCACATTCTCTTGAATATGGGTTTCCAGTGGCTCCTCAGCTAGCTTTTTCAAATGTTCCCTAGTTTTCGCTTCTAACTTTTGAATCATGACACTTAGTTGCGCTACTAGCTCTTTAGAATGTTTCCCAACTTGCAGTTCAATCCCCTGAATCATGGTACTTATTTCTGCCTTGTTACGCTCTATGCTCTGGATCACAAGTTGAGCATCTATCTCCTAATGAAATTCTAGCACCTCAGGATTCAGCTTAAAGTGTGGTGGTGGTGGTAAAGATGACAAATGTAATCTCCATTCCTCATTGGAGTATGTCTTTACATTGGTAGCAACGATACAATCAAGCACGACCCAATCAATTTGATATTCCTGATTTGAATAGTAGTCATGGTCCATGTGTTGCATCCACCTAACAAAAACAAAACTCAAAAGAAAATTCAAATATATACAAAATAAAATGCTCAAATCGAGATTTCATTGGCACAGCTAATATTAACGAAAATCAATCCCCGGCAACGGCGCCAAAAACTTGTTGAGCAAAATTGGCAAGTGCACCAAATCGCTTTGTAGTAATAAAAATATCGTCTTTAGGGATTGAACCGTTAACTACTAATGTGCCAACTCAATTTCGTTTGAGCGACCGAATGGTTTGAAATTGGTTTTCACCAATAAGTTAGAACAACAACTTAACAAAGAACAAAAAATATTTTTGGTATTTTTCAAGTGATAAAATAAAATAACAGAAAATTGGTTTTTAAACAGTCAAGGAAAAATTGTTAGAGGATCGATTTCCCTGCCTGTCCTACCTATTCAATCCTGGAAATTAACTTGAACAGTTTATACAATTTCTAGAAATTGAGTTTGGTAATTTATCCCCTAATCCCTCAGGTGAAAAGACCTTTCTGTCTAAGTTACTAATTCCATTCCTCGAGTATTAGATAAATAGCAGAAGCATGAAGAAATATTTCCACTCAAAAAAAAATTAATTTGGTTGTGTTCTTATTCTTAAGTAACACGAGCAAATCGTTTATTCACAAACAGCGATTATGAACTCGAATTTCCCAATTGCAAATTCATACAGTAGATAAACATGCAAACAGTGAATAAACTCTTGAAATTAAACAAACCAGAACAAGTAATTATCCAGAATCAAAACAAGTTATCTAGGCAGTTCCATCTACCTCCAACAAAATAAAATTAGATAGACATAATAGTAATAGAACAAACTCCGGAAGAAGATGAAGGCAAGATAGTCATCATGAGTCTCTACTCGTCAGCTTCAACTCTCTTGATTGCTCCATTTCCTCCTCTCAAAAATGTATAGTTCTCTCTGTAGTTTTTTTCCTGTGCGGCTACTGTCCTTTTTCACACTGTGCGGCTACTATTCTTTTTTCACGCTGCTGGTTCTCTTTTCCTCCTGACGCTGTGGCTATATATAGATGCAAGCCTCCAAATCTTCAATTTGCGTGGGCCCCTAGCAATTCTTGTATCACGTTGCTGCACTTATTGCAAATTGCAATTCATGATTTGATTTAATTTGGATGAAAACTAAATCTCCCAAATTTGTGATCCATGCCCACATCAATTAATGGCAATTGCAATTCTTCATATCAATTATCATCAATTTAATGACTTGGAGCCCCACTTGCTCCATATCACAATATCAATTTGCCCAATTCTCATACTGCTGCCACTTTTCTATCTTCTTTTTGCAATTTTCGTTAGAAGCCAAATCTATCAATCTCTTCAATTTTCCATCTCATCTTTATTATTTCCTACAAATGTAAACAAGTAAAAATACTATTAGATTAACTCTAAAAACGTGAAATTAAAATAAAATATTCAAAATATTATTAAAAACTAAATTAGCTAAACTTAGGGATAAAACTCAATCAATCAACACAATTGGGGGCAAAAATCCATTTAATAAGCACACAAAAATCACCTTTGCATGAACAATCGCTTGAAGAAAGTTCTCCAGAAATGTATTTCTCGAGCATTCAGCCTTTGTGGAAGGTCGACCTATTCTTGATAATGCTTTAATAGCTTCTGAGATCATCCATCATCTTAACTGCAAAACCAGAGGTAATCAGGGTGATTTAGCTTTAAAAATAGACATGAGTAAAGCTTATGATAGAGTTCAGTGGGATTATTTGCGTGCTATTTTGCTCTCTTTGGGTTTTTCCTGTCGCTAGGTGGATTGGATTATGTTGTGTGTCTCCTCTATTAGCTATTCAGTTTTGGTGAATAATGACCTGGTTGGCCCTATTTTTCCAGGTAGAGGCCTCCGTCAGGGCGATCCCCTCTCTCCCTATTTGTTTATCCTTTGTGCTAAGGGTCTCACTGCTCTTATTAGACGTGCTGTAGCCCGGGGTGATATCCATGGTATTAAGGTGTGCAGGGGGCCCTATTATCACCCATTTACTCTTTGTAGATGATAGTTTCCTTTTTTTCAGGGCCAATATCCGGGAAGCGACTGCTATGAATAATATTATCTCTGATTTTGAGAGAGCTTCCTGTCAAACTATCAACCTTCAGAAATAAGAAATTTCTTTTAGTAGGAATATGAGGATGGATTCTTGTATTGAGTTGTCTAATATTCTAGAGGTCCAATCTTCTATTGGCTCGGGCAAGTATTTGGGCCTTCCCTCTCTTGTTGGCATAAAGCGAAAAGCTACTTTATCTTATCTCATGGATCGAATGTGGAATAGAATTAATTACTGGAGTGGTAAATTTCTTTCTAGAGGCGGTAAGGAGGTTCTTATTAAATCTGTCCTTCAGGCTATTCCCACTTATTGCATGAGTATTTTTTGATTCCTCCTTCTTTGGGAGAGGAGCTTTAGAGGATGATGAATTCATTTTGGTGGGGCTCGAGTGGTAATAATCAAAGAGGTGTCCATCGGCTTTCTTGGGATAAACTCACTATTCCAAAGCGCTTCAGAGGTATGGGTTTCCGTCATCTCCATGGATTTAACCTTGCATTGTGTTGGGTGGGTTCTCTCCTAAATGGGACCCACTAGATAAAAAGTAAAAACAAAGAAAAGAAAAAAAAGAGGAATGGTTAATAATGGGACCAAGCCCATGTGGCACATGAAGAAGGGATTTAAATCCCTAGGTTAGAAAAAAAAAAGTTTAGTGGCTGCACACAGACACATAGACGGCGAGAAGAAAAGAGAAAAAGAAAGAGGGTTCAGGTGGTGGAAGGTGGTACAGCAAACTTGCTCCATTTTTGCTGAAATTTCAGTATGTTATTCCTACCAATGAGCCCGTTAGTTTGATATATTTTATTTGTTGTTTTGCCTTCTCATTGAGCTGAGTTGTTATACCCATCGTTGTGGGGTTTCTCTCTTGTTGCTTGCTTGTATCCACCTTTTGGGTGATGTATTGCTGATTTGGTATTCCCCAATATTTCTAGGAACACTTGGTGTACCCATTATTATTTATAGTGGAAGTTTTTGCTGGACTTGGTCCCGTGGTTTTTATCCCTACACTGGGGAGTTTTCCACGTTAAAAAATGTGGTGTCATTGCTATTTATTTTTCTGCCATTAATACTATCCTGTGGAAGAATATTTTTTTTTGTGCCTATTTATTTGTACAGGTGAAGGGAAAAATATTTGCTTCATTAGAGATTGTTATCTCTGGCTTTTTCCCAACAAAGTGGCATCCATAGCTTAGGTTGTTCTGTACTGTGCATTTAAATGGAGGAAAATCAAGGGCCAAATATGATTAAGCTGAACTCTACAAATTATACACTTTGGAAGACCCTCATGGAAGATATGTTATACAACAAAGACTTGTATGATCCCATTGAGGGGGACACTGCCCGACCCAAGGATAAAAATGAAAGTGATTGGAAGAAGATGAATAGAAAGACAGTTGCTTTGATTAGGCAGTGGCTGGATTTGAGTGTATATCCTCATGTAGACACAGAAACAGATGCCCAGAAAATGTGGAAGAAGTTGGCCGAGCTGTATGAGCAGAAGAATGTGCAAAATAAAGGATTTCTGATCCGGAAGCTGGTGAATATGAAATACAAAGAAGGGGATTCAATGGCAGTGCATATGCGTATTTTTCAGAATACTGTGAATCAGTTGACAGCAACAGATATTAAATTAGATGATGAGTTGCAAGCCTTGTTGTTGCTTAGTTCCTTGCCTGACACTTGGGAAGTTCTGGTTGTGACATTGACTAATTCAGCTCCTAATGGGAATTTGACAATGTCAATGGTAAAAGAGAGCATGTTGAATGAAGAAGCTAGAAGAAAGGAGCGTGGTTTGAATGGTACCTCCACTCAGTCAGAAGCACTAGTTGCAGAGTCATGGGGGAGAAGTCAAACCAGACATTTCCATAAGCATGAAAAATCTGACAGTCGTAGCAAGTCAAGAAGTGAGTCCGGGACTAGAAAGGAAGTGAAATGTTATCATTGTGGCAAGGTGGGACACATCAAAAGACAATGCAGGTTCCTAAAGAGAGAGAAGTCAAGAGAAAGAGATGAAGACAAAGAGAAGAAAAATGATAAAGACACAACTGCAGTTGCATCTGATAGTGATGTTTACATTGTCTGTGATGATAATTCTATAAATCTAGCATGCCATGATTCTAGTTGGATTGTTGATTCTGGAGCCTCATACCATGTCACTCCTAGGCGTGATTTCTTCTCATCTTATACTGCTGGTGACTTTGGCACAGTTAAAATGGGAAATGAAGGGGTATGTAAAATTGTTGGTATGGGAGATGTTTGGATTGAAACCATCATTGGGTGCAAGCTGCAATTGAAGAATGTCAGACATGTTCCAGATATCCGTCTCAACTTGATTTCTGTTAAAGCCTTGGACATTGAGGGTTATCATACTTACTTTGGTGGTGTCATATGCAAGCTCACCAAAAGATCACTAGTGGTGGCAAAAGAAGAAAGCCTCACTACTCTCTACAGGATGCCTGGAAAGTTAAACAAGGAGGAAGTGAATGCAGTTGAAGATGCTTCTTCTGATTTGTGGCATATGCGCCTTGGTCACTTGAGTGAGAAAGGACTTAACATCCTTGCCAGGAAAAATTCTCTTCCTATGAAAGATACACCTTTAAATACTTGCTCTCATTGTTTTGTTGGAAAACAACATAGAATTTCATTTCGTAGTTCTGGTCCTCATAAGAGGCCAAATGTTCTTGATTTAGTTCACACTGATGTTTGCACTATGGATTGTAAGTCTCTTGGTGGTGCTTCATACTTTGTTACTTTTATTGATGATCACTCTAGAAAAGTGTGGGCTTTTGCTTTGAAATCTAAAGACCAGGTACTTGGTGTCTTCAAGCACTTTCATGCAAGTGTTGAAAAAGAAAAAGGAAACAAGTTGAAATGTGTCCGAGCAGATAATGGTGGTGAATACAGGGGTCCGTTTGAAGAATATTGCAAAGAACATGGAATCGGGCTTGAGAAGACAGTTCCAAAGACACCTCGACATAATGGAGTTGCAGAGAGAATGAACCGTACCATTAATGACAGAATCAGGTGTATGCTCTCTCATGCAAAATTACCCAAATCCTTTTGGGGTGAAGCAATGAGAACTGCAGTGGACTTGATCAACCTTTATCCTTCTGTGCCACTAGATGGTGATGTTCCAAACAGAGTATGGACAGGGAAAGATGTCTCTTATAGTCATTTGAGAGTGTTTGGCTGCAGGACTTTTGTTTACATTCCAAGAGATGAGAGGTCCAAGCTCGATGGAAAATCCAAACAATGTGTCTTCTTGGGTTCTGGTCATGAAGAGTTTGGTTATAGACTCTGGGATCCAGCTGACAGAAAAATTATCAGAAGCCGGGATGTGATATTTCTTGAAGACCAAACCATTGAAGATTTTGAGAAAGCTGAGAAACAGAAACTGGTTGCCAGAAGTTATATTGATGTTGTGCCTAAACCCCCTACTGGAACTTTTGTTGAAGGGGGAGATATACAGGTAGATGATGGGAATGCAAATGATGACCCTACACTTCACCATGATGAACCAGTTGAAGAGGTTCCATTTGAGCCACCGGTTGAGCCTCAGTTGAGAAGATCTACTAGAGAGCGCCATGCTTCCCAAAGATACACTCCACATGAGCGTGTGATGATCACTGATGGTGGAGAGCCAGAAAGTTATGAAGAGGCTATTGTAAATGTGCACAAGGAAGAGTGGTTGAAGACCATGCAAGAAGAAATGAATTCCTTGCATGAGAACCACACATTTGAATTGGTGAAGTTGCCTAAGGTTAGGAAAGCACTCAAGAACAAGTGGGTGTTCAAACAAGTGGGTGTTCAAGCTGAAATCAGGAGAGAATAGCTCCCAACCAAGGTACAAAGCAAGATTGGTTGTGAAAGGCTTCAATCAGAGGAAAGGTATTGACTTTGAAGAAATTTTCTCACATGTGGTGAAGATGTCCTCTATTTGAGTTGTGCTTGGATTAGCAGCTAGCTTGAACAACTTGATGTGAAGACATCATTCCTTCATGGTGATTTGGAGGAGGAAATTTATATGGAGCAACCTGAAGGCTTCAAGGTCAAAGGAAAAGAGCAGCTTGTGTGCAAGTTGAAGAAAAGTTTGTATGGACTCAAGCAAGCACCAAGGCAATGGTACAAGAAATTTGATTCTTTCATGGAGAAACATGGTTATAGTAAAACCACTTCAGATCATTGTGTGTTTGTGAAGAAATTCCCTGATTGTGATTTTATTATCCTCTTGCTATATGTGGATGACATGTTGATTGTTGGTCATGACACAAAGAAGATTGATTGTCTGAAGAAAGATTTGAGCAAGGCCTTTGCTATGAAGGATTTGGGTCCTGCAAAGCAAATCCTTGGAATGAGAATTACTCGTGATAGGAAGAATGGTAAATTGTGGTTGTCTCAACATAAGTATATTGAGAAGGTATTAGAGAGGTTTAACATGAGCAATTCCAAACTTGTTAGTACTCCACTTGCAAGTCATTTCAAGTTGAGCTCTCAACAATGCTCTACAAGTGAGAAAGACAAAGAAGAGATGAAGAAGGTTCCTTATGCATCCGCGGTTGGTAGTTTGATGTATGCTATGGTATGCACAAGGCCGGATATTGCCCATGCTGTTGGAGTTGTTAGTTGTTTTCTCTCTAATCCTGGTAGAGACCACTGGCAAGCAGTGAAGTGGATTTTCAGGTATCTCAGAGGCACTTCCAGAGTATGTTTATGCTTTGGGGGTGGTCAACCTGTGTTAGATGGCTACACAGATTCAGATATGGCCGGTGATGTTGATTCTAGAAAATCTACTGGATATTTGATGACTTTTGCGGGGGGAGCGGTGTCTTGGTAATCAAGATTACAAAAATGTGTTGCTTTGTCTACCATCGAGGCCGAGTATATTGCCATTCATCAAGCTTCTAAAGAAATTTTGTGGATGCAGAAATTCCTACAAGAGTTGGGCCTCAAGCAAGAGAAGTTTATGTTATTTTGTGACAGTCAGAGTGCTATCCATCTCAGCAAGAATCCAACTTTTCATTCCAGGTCAAAGCACATTGAGGTGCGGTATCATTGGATACGAGATGCGCTAGAGATGAAGACATTTTCACTTGAAAAGATCCATACTGATGAAAATGGTTCAGATATGATGATAAAGACCTTGCCTATGACAAAGTTGATTTGTTGCAGAAAGATAGCAGGCATGGTTGAGCAGTATCTTCCCACTTAGTCGGGAAGGGGGAGATTTGTTGGGTGGGTTCCCTCCTAAATGGGACCCACTAGATAAAAAGTAAAAACAAAGAAAAGAAAAAAAAAGAGGAATGGTTAATAATGGGCCCAAGCCCATGTGGCACATGAAGAAGGGATTTAAATCCCTAGGTTAGAAAAAAAAAAGTTTAGTGGCTGCACACAGACACAGAGACGGCGAGAAGAAAAGAGAAGAAGAAAGAGGGTTCAGGTGGTGGAAGGTGGTACATCAAACTTGCTCCGTTTTTGCTGAAATTTCAGTATGTTATTCCTACCAATGAGTCCGTTAGTTTGATATATTTTATTTGTTGTTTTACCTTCTCTTTGAGCTGAGTTGTTATACCCATTGTTGTGGGGTTTATCTCTTGTTGCTTGCTTGTATCCACCTTTTGGGTGATGTATTGCTGATTTGGTGTTCTCCAGTATTTCTAGGAACACTCGATGTACCCATTATTATTTATAGTGGAAGTTTTTGATGGACTTGGTCCCGTGGTTTTGATCCCTACACTGGGGAGCTTTCCACATTAAAAAATGTGGTGTCATTGCTATTTATTTTTCTGCCATTGATACTATCATGTGGAAGAATATTTTTGTTGTACCTATTTATTTGCACAGGTGAAAGGAAAAATATTTGCTTCATTAGAGATTGTTATCTCTGACCTTTTTCCAACACACCGATTCTACATTAACTTGTCTCTTGAAAGCTAAATATTTCCCTAAGAGGGGATTTCTTGGATGCTCTAGTTGGGCATAATCCAAGCTTTACTTGGGTGTAGTCTGGAGTTTCTGGGTGGTGATCAAGGAGGGTCTTAGGTGGTGTATTGGTGATGATACTTCAATTAGTGCTTGGAATGAGCCATGGCTCCGTGAGGATTGTTGCAATAAAATCCACGGCCCGGTGCAATCCCACCTTTCTTTGTTAAAAGTTAGCAATTTAATGTGCCAGGGTTCTAGAGCATGGAACCCAAATGTGATGAATAATATCTTTTGCCCAGGTCTTGTTGACTCCATCAGGCGTGTTCCTCTGGTGCCTTCGGTGTTATTGGATGCGAGAATTTGGGCTCCAACCCCAAATGGAGTGTACACTGTCAAGAGCGCATATCACCTTTGCATGAACCACATTATAGACTCACGGTCTCTGCATGTGAATGGGCAGTGGTCTAGTATATGGAGTTTGCATGTCCCTCACAAAGTCCGAATTTTCTTGTGGCAGCTTTGCAGGGATATCCTCCCCACTAGAATTCGCTTCAAACCCGTGGGACAGCTTGCTCTCTCTTGCGTTTTCTGTGCAAATGGGCTGGAGAATGCATGGTACCTTTTTATCTCTTGCGTGTTCCTCTTGGTGCTTGTTTAAGGGATAGCGAGGGGAGATTTATTGGCTGGACGAAGGCATTGTTGCAAGTCAGAGATGGTGAAGCTGAAGCTCTCCTTCAAGCCATCAAGACCTCTAGTTGGATAATATCATCTTAGAGATGGATTGCAAGAGTGTGGTGGATGGCTTTAATAATTCCTCACAGGACATTTCAGAATTTGGCGCAATAATTGCTCACTGCAAACTTTTATTTTCCTCTTCCTTTGTTAACTTTGTTTGGAGAGAAGCTAATATAAGCTTGCTAGGGTGGCCACTACTTTCTATGTTTTTTTCATCTATTCCCTCTTGTGTTGATAACTTTATTCTAAATGAAATGCACTGAGGTGATTCTTGTAAAAAATAAATAAATATATTATTACATGAAGAAGCCACATTACACATTAAAGAAGAAAGTAGTTGTGGAGAATTAAGCCATATATAGCTCTCATTTGATATATAAGAGTTTATCATCATATTTGTGATTGTAGTTAATTAGTTACTATCATATATTATATAAAAATTAAAATAAATATAAATAAATTTACAATAGGTAAATGTGGGTGCAAAAGGTAGATAAATATATAAAACTAAAGTGTTGTTGCATAGTGATAGGCCGGCTGATTTTTTTCTCTTCTTGTTACCATGACATAGGTATATTCTCATCGTGTGAAATATCCACGGACTTCACTGGTGACTAGTCTCCGCCATAGAACCTGATTGACCACCTTTAATTGACCATTTTTAATGGATCTCCCCCCTTAACTACGTTTTTAAATCCTCAAAACTGAACTTAATATTGGTATAGGCTTGTTGATTTAAACCTTACCCACATGCAGCTACCCCATCTCAACCTGATTGAGGAGGGTTGACGCCTGACGGAGTGGGACGAATTTTTAGTTAACTCACATGGTTCTTATTTTATATAAAAATAAATATTATGAAAATAATACTAACTTTCTTCGAGCTTTTAACTTAATTACACTCGATATCTTTATTAGTTAGAAATTATACTCACACCTTCTAGGGAAAAATTATTGTTTTCGTTTTTTTCTTTTGGGAGTTAAAATTGCCCATTTTTCTTTCCAAAAAACTATTTTAATTTTTTCCCCATCCGAATATGTCTTTCTTCATGAATGGTGACTGTAATGTTTCCCGAGTTAAAAGAGATGTTTTAACAACGAAAACTTATTGTATAAAAAAAAAATTAACGAAGACTTATTTTATTGATTAAAGCTTGATCAAATGCTTGAGTTGCTGCTTTTTCATATAATAAGCAGTCAATCAGTATGATTCTTTCTTACCTTAAGACGGAGAAAGTTTTCAAAACCTTCAGAATGATTCTTTCTTACCATCAGAATCATGGAAAAGGATATATAATTATATCACAACCTTTTTTATAATGTATATATTATTATTTAAGTAGTAAATATGTTTATGAAGGGGCATTTTGTGAACTATGTTACATCGATGGTAAGAAGTGGTTGGGTGGAATACTTAATAACAGCTTCATACAAAGTACATAATGCCATGAGCATTTGTTTCTCTTACTCCACACATATATTAGTAACTTATAGGCTATGTTTGTTTATCTAATGATGGGTAAATTTGAATAAAATAAAATGGAATGGAACGGATCAAAATGAAATGGAATTAAACAAAAATAACACATAACATTGTTGGATGTTTTAGGATGGAACATAATAAATAATATGTTAGTTCTATCTCATGTCTCACCAAATTGAAAGGAAAGAAAAACAGAGGTATTGGAATTGGATGGAATAGAAACTATTTCATCATTTTGCTTATATATAAATAAAAAAAACTATTTCATCATGTTACATTATATTACTTTATATTTTAAACAATCTAGATAATGGAATATAATATCATTCTATTTAATTTTGCTTTATTTATCATTCTATTTAATTTTGCTTTATTCCATCAAGTTTCGTCAATCCAAACATAGTCATAAAAAAAATCATCTTATTTTTAAAGATATATTCAGGGACCTATAAATATTTATTACCGGTAATATTTAATATAGTTGCAAACATTTATAAAATATATGACAACTCATTCACATACAGTACTCCCGTTCATTAAGTCTATTTAGTTTTGCTACAAATTTTTTCCCAAGAATTAATCCTTTTGCTGCTGCTTTTGCTTCTGCTTCTGCTTCTTAGGTGGAGCATGATCTCTATCTATCTATCTATCTATCTATCTATCTATCTCTAAGCAGGGACGTTCTGTTTTTGCTGACACATGATAAGCACTTCCATACTTTGGCCATGGAAAACTTGTCTTCAACACCAGATGACCAGAATTGGGACAATATGCAGTGACATTCTATACAGGAAGCTGGTTTTTAATATTGAAATGAGATGAAAAGAGAGAGAAAAGTAATAAAAAAACATGCAGTATAACAAAAACAATATTGATGAACATTTTTATTATACAAATAACAAGACTCTTTAGCCAAAGCATCTTATCCAAACCTCCAAAAGTTTCTTTTTTAAAAAACAAAAACAAAACAAAAGCTACTTTCTTGATTTCAGAAGACAACCAAACAATAATATGCTTGACAAACTCTATTATGCTCTCTTCTTTCTGGGGATAGATATGACTATCTAGAACAAGTTCAATACTCACATGTAAGTAGAACAAATAACTGTATTTTCTCTACCCTCATATTGTTCTTGTTTCACCTGTTAACTCGTGCAATCTATCCAACATCAAGATATCAGTACTACAAGTTGAGTTTTCTACAAAAGTGATACATTATTATGAGGGGCTTATTTGAAAAAGTCTATTGTACCAAATTGAATGAAGAAGCATATGAAATAAATCATACTTTACAGGCTCAGCATGCCAGAGAAAATGCTCTTGTACCCTTTTCACCCTCTTATGCATCTCTAAATATCTTTCTTCTGAGATGGAAAGCAGTATGTTCCTCAAATTAGGGATATCTTTCTCCATGACAAACACAGCAAAAGATTCCCAGTTCAAAATCTCAAATAAAGGAGGTATAAAATTGTCAGATATGATAACTGGAACGCATTCATGGAATATAGCCTCCACCACACGCGGGCTATTAACTTCATGACCTCTTGCACAGATGCAGTACTTACTGCCCTTCATGAGCTGGAGGTAGTTTGCATTACCCCTGACATGCGGTAATGGACCAAATATTTTCATGTCAGGTTCTTTGTTCTCCCAATGCTTTAACAGAACAGGCCGAACATAACCATGCAAGCCGCCTGCGAAAAAAGCCAGGATAGGCCTCTGAGAAGGGGGGTTGCCCCCTATATTTTTCACAGGATTCTCAATTGACCTTATATATGTTTCTGGAAGAGAAACATCCTTGCCTATCTTGAATCCTACTTCAATGTCAGCATTGCAGAGGGCTCTGATGCAATTAAGCATGCGCCCTCTTGTTTCTGCAGGAGCCTGAGAAATGGTGCTTGTTAAACACTCTTCCACTCAATTACTGGAGAAACTGCTTCAACAGAAATTAATGTTTCAATCATAATGGTGTAGGCATGCAGTGTGGGAAATATTATACAGGTTATATCGAGGGAAAATTTCCATTAATATGAGGGAGACTTTGTTGCAGAATGAAATTTAAGAAAGAGGGACCTAGGAACAAAGGCAGAGTTTATCATAAATTGCATGCAAAAAATTGAGAAAAGTTGTAGTTCTGTGAAAAGGGGAAGGAAGGGCAGAAAATGCATTAAATATAAACTGCATAAGTATAAAGAAGCATACCCAATCATGGCAAGCAACAACAAAGTGATCTGCACCTCTAGTTCTATTCCAGAAAGGATACTTTCCAGCAATCATGTCCACATATTTTTTCGTGTACTCAATTAAGTTGGAACGTTTGTGTGAATTACGTACATAAAGAGTTAACTGCAACAATCTTGAACTGAAAGGTATGTAAAACAAGTGAGCCTTCCCAGGGTCTCCAGTGACAAATTGTTTGTTTGCCTCCATTAATTTCATGAACCATCCTTCGGATGCATATATTCCATCCAGTAAGGGCTCATGAAAGATCGGTCTGTCTCCATCCTGGTAGATGTAAACTTTGAGCATCTTCTCCATTAGTTCATAACTCCTGCAAACATGGTTATTGTTAGAAAATGGGGGGTCTGGTCTGCAACAAAGAAGAGAAGAACAAGTGACATGCGCACCCTCCAAGGCGTGAAAGAACACTAGGCTTTAGGTTCGATTCGCCCCCACCAATCTCTCCTCGAAGATTGGATGCAACAGGTATAACCGGCGAATCCCCTTCAGGATACAATGGAGAACCTTGGTTTGGTTTGCACACCCTAAACCAAGCGTATCGTCAATGACATTTTACAAAACAATAGTTTCCTTAATTCTCTCTGCACATTAAGGGAAGAAAGGAAGTGATTTGACTTGCAGAAGTTTAGCCAATTTTCAGACATCTTTTTGCATGCACAAGTGGTTCTATTTATAGACCAACTTATGCCTCTTGGTGAATGAAATAACCTTTCATGTATTTGAAAGAATGATTACAACTTTTCATGAATGTACATTTGATGAATGAATACATTCAATCATGAAAAAACACACCTATTAGGAAAGATTTGAAAGCCATGAAGAGACACACCTATTGGTGTCCTTCAACCTCTTTCCAACTTGGTGTCTTGGACTTCCATTATTTTGGAAATCCCTCACAATCCCCCACCATTTTCAAAATAAACCCAAATCCCATTATTCCGGAAATTGCATGCTTTCAGACAAAGGTATCTTGGGGATTTGAACCTTTGCTTAGCAAGCCATGGTTGCACTCATCCCCAAATAAAGTGGTAGACAAGCTTTGAACCAAATATTAATTAGAACAAGTGTCCATGACTTACACATGAAATCTCGGTACCATTGAACGACGTGATAGTGTGACACATTTGGTAAGGCCTTGTGTCTTGCATCCTTTTCATGAGAGCTTACAGAGTCAAGCCCAACTCTAAGAAGCGGCCCCACTTCACTCTCATATAGGTGGACTTTACCAAAAGCACCCCCATAAGTTGGGCACCTCAGCACATATATGCTATAGGTCCATTAAGAGCAAAAGCTCACCCTTTTCCTTTTGTCCTTATGGTATCCAAGTACTTGCAATCACTCGCAATCACTCTCATAGTGTACTTTGGCCACATGGAACTCAAGACTTGATGCTACTCAAGTGTGAGTTGGGTTTCTACCATTGGTGATCATGTAGATATGGGCTTGATTCCCATCTCTAATGATGTTTTTCCACATCATATCACTTGTCAGTTGATCAGCCTCTGGCTCATCTAGTTTTATGACTAGTATGACTGTGGTTTTGTGTTAATTGTATCTCATTTTCGCCCAAATTAGACTTGATTGTCTTCAAGCAACATTTTGAGTCTGTAAAGTATTTTTAGGTTAATTTAGTTTATTTAGAGTCAAATAAAGCACTTACGGCTACCTCTTGTTTTCAGGTTAACAAAGAGAAGCAATTCTGGAGTTTTTCGCCCCGTGAGAGGCTACTCGCCTCGCGAGCCTGAAGCCTCACTGTGCCAGAAATGCCATCCTCTCTGTCTCGCCCCGCGAATCACTGTCTCGCCCCGCGAGAAATCCAACCCTGAAGGACAGAGACCATCACGGCCTACCCGTGATGAAGGTCACGGGCGTGGCAGATTGGAATTTGAAGTCTCGCCTCGCGAATAATCAGCTCGCCTCGCGAGAAAGCCAAACATTGAAGAGCTGTTCATAATATTCGCCTCGTGAGTCTTGTCTCGCCTCGCGAGCTCGCGCAGTCCAGAATCTGTATTTATAGTATGTTTTAGAGCAGAACTGAGGATCTTTAGATCTTCTCATCATCTTCTTTTCTTTTAGGACGGTTGCGAATTTAGGTTTAGTATTTTGTGTTTCTTTTGTAATGGAGAGCTAGTCTCCTTGATTGATCTACTGTAATCGGTTCGCACTGCCGCTTGAGGTTTTGTAATTCCTAAACTTAATGCTATTCTCTTTCAATATTTGTTCTGTATGTTCTGTTTGCTTAATTCAGGATTATATAGAATATGTATTGATTCATTTCGATGATTGTGTGTTCCTAAACTTAATCGCGTTTGCTTAATTCGCGTGTGTTCAATTCGTGTTTGCTTAATTCACGAAGGGCTTAATCCGTTTGCTTAATTCGGAATTAGGAACATATGTCTCGTAGCGTCGGTTTCGCTTGTTAATTGATGTTACAATCGAAAAGGGTTTAGAATCCGCTTAGGGATTGGATTTATATGAACCGATGATAGTGGGAAACCGAAAGCAGTAGGTTGATCGTTTAGCTTATTTGATAATTATTTAGTTTGCATTGTTTTTCTGCTTTGTTTTCTTTATTTAATTTCAAATATCCAAAACCCCCCAAAATCTGACTTTTTCTGTTAACAACAACCCAAGAGTCCTTGTGAGACGATACTCGAGTTGTCGCACCCTAACTACATATTTTGTAAATCGCTCGCTTTTTGACGCGTGCGCGACAGTGTGTCAAAAATTGGCGCCGTTGCCGGGGACTCTTGTTGTTATTAACAGAAAATAAAATTAAAAAAAAAAAACTTTTGCATTGCTGAATTAGTTGTGGCTGCTTTGTCTGGTTGTGAATCTTAGTACTTCCCATGGATAATCACATGTATGGTTATATGCCTAATGTTTATTATGAGCCACCACCATGCATATATTATCCTAACTCTGCTGGGAGTTATGAGTTTAGTAATGATTTTGGCATGTTTGGAGTGAATGATTATTCTAGCCAACATAGCGGGGGACAAGGCGTTTTGGATGAGATAGCTTCTTTGGTGCATCAAATGGCAGTAAGCCAACAATATCAGCCTGACCTCACAATATGCCAACTCAGTCTGGAAGAAATGGTACAACAAATGGCAGAGAACAATCAACGGATGGCAGAACAAAATCTTGAATTCCAACAGAGGATGGAAGCAAGTAATCTTGAATTTCAACAGAGGATGGAGGCAAGTCGTCAGGATTTTGCCACTCAAAATGCTCTCATCGTTTCCTCCTTAGCTACATTGCAAACTCCACATCTCCTTGAAGAACATACAGATTCGCAAATAGTCGTTCCTGACAATACGTCCTCTGAGGATAATTTTGATAATGATGTCAAGAATACTTTTGTTGGTGAACTGTGTGTTGAATCTCCAGATATTCACACCTTTCCTTATTCTATCTATTATACTTCATGTGCTGATTGTAATGAATTTGCTTCGTGTGTAGCATGTTTTGAAAGGTATGAAGAGCAAAACATCCATATGGAACATGAGACATATGAGGTTGAGGGGCCTGTTCAGCCAAGAAACACAGAAAATGAGGATCAGGAGGACATCTGCTTCACCATGCTTGAGGATGATGAAGAACCTCTGGAATTAGATGATTCAATTAATTCATATGCATGTGTTGAATGTGATGGGATGGATGAACTGTGTGCTGAATTTCCAGACATTCGAGCTTTTTCTGATTCAGTTTGTTGTACTATATGTACTGACTGTACTAACTCTAACCTCTGTGTGGTGTGTGCTGAGATTTCTGCATGTATAGCAGGTGATGGATTTGTCAGCGCAGTGAATGAAGATCGTGCAGAAGTTAAAGCAGCACCAGAGACCCTCTCTACCTATTTGCCACCTCCCCCTGTGGAGCCACCAGCGATGGAGTTCAAGCCTCTGGATTTTGCACCCTTGGATATGAAGGCACTATGGCCAGTCCAAGAGGTTGAACCCCATTTTTATTGGGAGGACTTTGTTGACAAGATTGACGAGGAGGTCATCTTTGACCCAAGAGGGAGTGAGAAGTCCGCCGCACTTGGCGAGTTCACCATAATTGTCAAGTGCTCACCTCCATATCAAGGCTGCAAGTTAGGGGACCATGGAATAAGCTTCCGTCCCTTGTCTATCATTTGGGCCTTATGCTGCATGCCATGGGATCCGGGAGGATCATATCGCACTTTGAGCATTCCGTGGCCGCTGTATCACAGACAGTGGGATCCCGGTGGAACCACCACCATGAGTTTTCTCTAAATCCTCTTCTTTTTAATTTTATTTTCCTTGCTTTGTTTTTGTTTTGTTTTCTTTTAGCTCCTGAATAATTTGAGAAGATCAGAAGTATGTGTGTGAGTCTTGAGTCGGCAAGCTTGATTGGGTTTTAATTGAATTAGCATAGATGGATTGCATGATAATTGTTGACCATTGATGATTTTCCCCTAGATTTTGAAAAAGAAAATTTATCCCCATATGAAAAATTGAAAACTGAACTTTGAGATATTTTGTTGTGATTGCATGATTTATGATAAGTTTGGGGTGAAGGGGTGCACACACTAGGGATTGAATCTAGGTCAAACAATTTGCAAAAAATATCCAGGTGAGGAATTTGAGCCTCCAACATGTTTTTAACTGTGTGAATCATTTTTGAGCTGCACTTTCCCGAATTTGCTTGAATCTCTTCTTGGTTTGCATGCTTATGTGATTGCATCAGATGATTTAGGCAATTTTCTTTGAATTAGCTACCTGGCCTAAAAAGAACCGTCCCTAATGCATGTTCCCTAGTTAGCCCCATTGAGCCTGATTAGCCTGTTGTTCTTGATAGCCTCATATTATAAGCCAAAATCTGGAAAAACCATGTTAACCCGATCTTAGGATTAGGAGAGCATGGAAAGTTAGCAATACAAGGGTTGCAAGAAACTAAGTTTAGGGTGACTACAAGGATATGATGTGTTGTTTGGGATTGAGAAAAAGAAAAATAAAGGTTGGAGCCAAAGGGCGAAAAAAAAAGAAAAAGAAAAAAAAAAGGAACAAAATGTCAAAAAAAAAGGGGGTATTAGAAGAGAAAGGTTGTAGTCACCCAAAGCATAAAAAAAGAAAAAATGGAAAAAGGAACTTGAGTGGAAATTCAATGTATCGAAATGTTCATGCTCTCTTAGTTCCTAGGGACTTAAGCCCAGTACTTTTGTATATCCTACCCTTAGCCAGACCCCATTACAACCTTAAAAGACCTTTTGATGTTGCATGCATATTTTCCGTGGGAACCATTTTGAGATGAAAATCAAATTTATGGGAAGTGCTCTTAAAAGTGAAATTGAGTGAAATGTTGATAGCCTAGACAAAAATTGAGCGAATGAGTGAAACACTAAATGCCCTTGTGAGGAAGGCGATTGTTTGAATTTGGTGATCTCCCTTTTATGTGTAACTTAGACCCCTTGCTTAGATTACTGATTGCATGAATGATGGGATTTTCAATGGTTCAAAGTAAATGATTGTGGGGATTACTTTGTTGAAAAGGGGGGAATCATTGAAGAGAAATTGTTTTGTTGAAATTGCATGAAATTTGTGCGAATTGGATTGAACCTTTGAGCTTGCCAAGTCTGAGTCCTTTTTGAGTTTTAGTTTGCTTGGGGACAAGCAAAGTTTAAGTTTGGGGTATTTTGATCAGCCTCTGGCTCATCTAGTTTTATGACTAGTATGACCGCGGTTTTGTGTTAATTGTATCTCATTTTCGCCCAAATTAGACTTGATTGTCTTCAAGCAACATTTTGAGTCTCTAAAGTATTTTTAGGTTAATTTAGTTTATTTAGAGTCGAATAAAGCACTTACGGCTACCTCTTGTTTTCAGGTTAATAAAGAGAAGCAATTCTGGAGTTTTTCGCCCCGCGAGAGGCTACTCGCCTCGCGAGCCTGAAGCCTCACTGTGCCAGAAATGCCATCCTCTATCTCGCCCCGCGAATCACTGTCTCACCCCGCGAGAAATCCAACCCTGAAGGACAGAGACCATCACGGCCTACCCGTGATGAAGTTCACGGGCGTGGCAGATTGGAATTTGAAGTCTCGCCTCGCGAATAATCAGCTCGCCTTGCGAGAAAGCCAAACACTGAAGAGCTGTTCATAATATTCGCCTCGCGAGTCTTGTCTCGCCTCGCGAGCTCGCGCAATCCAAAATCTGTATTTATAGTCTGTTTTAGGGCAGAATTGAGGATCTTTAGATCTTCTCATCATCTTCTTTTCTTTTAGGACGGCTGCGAATTTAGGTTTAGTATTTTGTGTTTCTCTTGTAATGGAGAGCTAGTCTCCTTGATTGATCTACTGTAATCGGTTCGCACTGCCGCTTGAGGTTTTGTAATTCCTAAACTTAATGCTATTCTCTTTCAATATTTGTTCTGTATGTTCTGTTTGCTTAATTCAGGATTATATAGAATATGTATTGATTCATTTCGGTGATTGTGTTCCTAAACTTAATCGCATTTGCTTAATTCGCGTGTGTTCAATTCGTGTTTGCTTAATTCACGAAGGGCTTAATCCGTTTGCTTAATTCGGAATTATGAACATATGTCTCGTAGCGTCGATTTCGCTTGTTAATTGATGTTACAATCGAAAAGGGTTTAGAATCCGCTTAGGGCTTGGATTTATATGAACCGATGATAGTGAGAAACCGAAAGCAGTAGGTTGATCGTTTAACTTATTTGATAATTATTTAGTTTGCATTGTTTTTCTGCTTTGTTTTCTTTATTTAATTTCAAATATCCAAACCCCCCCAAAATCTGACTTTTTCTGTTAACGACAACCCAAGAGTCCTTGTGAGACGATACTCGAGTTGTCGCACCCTAACTACCTATTTTGTAAACCGCTCGCTTTTTGACGCGTGCGCGACAACGTGTCATCAGTCCTTTCGTCAAAGGATGCAAGATTTCTTTCCGTCTTATAAAGACTTTGGATATTACTCCATTTGCAATTAGTTCCTAGACATAACCATGTCTTAGCCCAATGTTCCTGGACTTTCCATTATAAACTTGGCTATATGCTCTTGATAGTGTTTACTGACTATCCCATTGTATGGTTACTGGCACCATTAAAATTGGTATCTCATACAACAAATTTCTAAGCCATTCAATCTCTTTGTTACCTGCTGCTAGTGCTATAAATTTTTGCAGTCATGGTAGAACCGGCAATGCCGTCTTATTTCTTGAAACCCCAAGGAATAGCACCCCCACCAATTGTGAAGACTCAACTGCTTGTTGAAGCATGGTTTTCTGTATAATTCACCCAATTGACATCCGTGTATCCTTCTAATTCTGAAGGATAACCATTATAGTTTAAACTATAGTTCATTGGCCCCAACCAATATTTCAATACTCCTTGACAACATGCCAATGGTCTTTTCTTGGATTACTTGTATACCTACTTAGTCTCCTATGACATATGCAATGTTTGACCGGGTACATGTCATGGCATACATTAAATATCCAACTACTTTTGAGTATTCAAGTTGTGATACTAGACTACCTTTATTTAGTACTAGATTTGTATTATGATCAAAGGGAGTAGTGATAGGTTGACAATCAAAGTGATTAAACTTCTTTAATACTTTTTCTATATAGTGAGATTGGGGTAAACCTATATTCTCACCATCTCTTATTATTCTAACTTCTAAAATCACATCAGATACCCCTAAGTTTTTCATATCAAAACTTCTAGATAAGAAATTCTTAGTTTTGCTACCTCATCTAGATCAGTACCAAATATTAACATATCATCTACATTTATATCATCAACAAATAAACAAATCAGGACACCTTTTCCATTATGGAATTTACTATAAATATACTTGTCAAATTCATTTATTTTATATCCATTAGCTAGCACAACTTGATCAAACTTTTAATCCTTTTGCTTAGGAGCTTGTTCTACTCCACACAAAACTCATTCAATTTACACATTTCTTTTCGTGACTATTAACAACAAACCCTTCAGTTGTGTCATATACATCTCTTCATATAATTCCTCATTTAGGAATGGAATTTTCACATCCAATTGATGGATGACAAACTTATAGATGAATCCCAGTTCTAATAGCACTCTAATTGAAGCAATTCTTGCCATAGGTGCATATGTATCAAAATAGTCAATACACTCCTTTTGTGTAAATCCCTTAGAAACTAGTCTTGCCTTAAACTTATCTATGGTTCCATTTACCTTTATTTTCCTTTTGAAAATCCATTTACAACCTATTGTTGTGGAACCAGGTGGGAGGTATACTAATTTCCAAATTTTATTCCCCATTTATTGAGTCCATTTCTTCTAGTATAGCTCCCTTCCAGAAAGTGACTTTTTGAGACTTTAATGCCTCTTAAAATATTTTTGGATCAC
Organism: Sophora flavescens; assembly: GCA_030762895.1. NCBI lineage: Eukaryota > Viridiplantae > Streptophyta > Magnoliopsida > Fabales > Fabaceae > Sophora > Sophora flavescens. The sequence goes on along the minus strand of CM061067.1, from coordinate 38,288,124 downwards.
TTTCTATATTCTAATAGATTGGCCCATAACTGTCTATGGACTCTCTTGTTCCTTCAACAAGTAACATGAAAAAGTTTGGTCTATACGTTTTCTCTTTTGTAGGTCTTTGACTTCTTCTAAGTTCTGAACCTTCCAAAGTATCATTATTAGATACATTGATTTACAGATTATGTTCATTCCTATGAACATTATCACCGTGACTTGGAATTGAGTTAAACCTATCTTTTGAAAAATTGTATCCTAGACTCAATTATTGTATTTACAGGATATGAGTCATTAGATTCAATAACTATGAATCTATATGCTTTGCTAATTTTAGCATAGCCCGGGAGCACACATTCAATCCCCCTTTCACATAATTTATTTCTTTGGTTCAAGAACTTTTACTATTGCCCTACAACCTCAAACTTTGAAAATTTTGAGAATGATTTTTTTATTTTCCAGAGCTAATATGGGGTTATCTTGTTCCTTCTTTTGTAACCCTATTTATTATCTAAAAAGCCTTCAACATGACTTCTCCCCAATATCATCTTGTTAGACCAAACTAGGATACCATGGCTTTTACCATTTCTTCTTATATCCTAATTTTCTTTTCAATTCTACTAATTTGTTATGGGGAATAAGATGCAGTTGTTTGGTCAACCATTCTAGTAGACTCAAAGTAATAACAAGGATAATAAACTTCTCCTATTATATTACTCCAAAGATATTTAATAAATATCTAATAACAAACAACTTCAATTTATCCACACTATATAATGATTGATATATATATATATATATATATATATATAAGCATCAAATTTTTCTGGGTAAATGAAAGTACTGTTATAATCTAACATTTATTTCCTTTACCTTGTTGACTAATACAGTCATACAAATATTAAATGAGTTCAGCATTCAAAGCATACCAGAGAAAAATAGATTTTAATGACCTATTATTAACAAACACCAATATTGGCCTGATGGTAAGTCTGCTTACACCTATGTTTTCTGCCCGAGTTCGAATCCCAAAGGTTGTAACTTTTCACATGCGGTTTTGTTTAAAATTTTGAAAATTGGTTCAAAACTTCAAAACCTAGAGTTGAACCCGCAACCTGACCATATATGCACAGGCGCATCTACCACTAGACCAACACATCGGTTGATATAATTTTGAAGCGTCACTTCTAATTAAACCAGAAAAATTTGGATACACCACAACTACACCCAACTGGGTTAACCATACCCACTTTTAGAAAACTGGGTTTACCTGATTCACTACCATTTTTGCCATTTTTACAAACTTATCAACCAAAAGTTACATTTTACCGTCTCTGTCTTGGATTCATGTTCAAAACATATTCTTTGATAAATCTAAATAATTATCACAATAGAAAACTAACAAAACAATGATAAAAAATCATTAAGGTTTTCTATAAATTTAATCTATGAACATCCATGTCCATTATGACAACTTTAGAACAGTATCAAAAATCACATCCAAATATTTCTAATTTCTACAAAATCAAGAACAATTGCATCTTATATTCATACAATCATGCACTTCATAATATAAGATTTTGTACTCTAAATATAATTGGTTGTTACATGGTTCAAATCCATTCATGCATGCACTTGATATAATCATTTATATCTAAGACATTTCTATCAAAATAGACCAACAAACTTGCACGCATAACAAACCAATTATATTCACGTTCATCAAAATTCACATACTTGATTTGTATTCTAAATCATGCATCTAAGACTCTAATACCACATATTAATTTTAACAAAAACAAAGCATGCCTTTAAAATTCATCAACATACATGACTTTAGAATATCAAGCATATCATAGCTATAGAAAGTAATTGTGTACCTTTCACCATGGTCACAAATAAACATATTTTTGATGAAGCATATGAGTACCCATCTCTCTTTGTTGAAAAAGACCATGCATCTCCTTCTCCCAATAAACGGAGTTTCCACCCTCGAACTTCTCCATTTTGGCAATATTAAATATCGTCCATCTCCTTCAATGTTGCAGCCATTGTTATAGAACGAAAATCGAACCTAAAGATTGTTAGAAAATGGGGGGTCTGGTCTGTAACAAAGAAGAGAAGAACAAGTGACATGCGCACCCTCCAAGACGTGTAAGAACACTAGGCTTTAGGTTCGATTCGCCCCCACCAATCTCTCCTCGAAGATTGGATGCAACAGGTATAACCGGCGAATCCCCTTCAGGATACAATGGAGAACCTTGGTTTGGTTTGCACACCCTAAACCAAGCGTATCGTCAATGGCATTTTACAGAACAATAGTTTTCTTAATTCTCTCTGCACATTAAGTGAAGAAAGGAAGTGATTTGACTTGCAGAAGTTTAGCCAATTTTCAGACATCATTTTGCATGCACAAGTGGTTCTATTTATAGACCAACTTATGCCTCTTGGTGAATGAAATAACCTTTCATGTATTTGAAAGAATGATTGCAACCTTTCATGAATGTACACTTGATGAATGAATACATTTAATCATGAAAAAACACACCTGTTAGGAAAGATTTGAAAGCCATGAAGAGACACACCTATTTGTGTCCTTCAACCTTTTTCCAACTTGGTGTCTTGGACTTCCATTATTTTGGAAATCCCTCACAGTTATTTGAATTTATTTCGGGAACGACATGTACAGCAAGATACTCAACTTACAGGGCGCATAAAACACAATCAATCAATTAAACAATATGCAAACAGAATCTCTCGATCCAGAATTAATTTTAGTTGCTCTTTCCACATAATAGCATTTTGTAAACTGATTTCTTATCTTACTATATGTCATATATTCTACTAATTAATTTCATTTACTGAATTGGCATGGAAAAACACCTAGCTTGGTAATGACACACTGTTTACAATAAACAGTTATCTTACAGAAAGCAAATGCTACCAATGATTACTTATCAAATGCAGAGATAGACAGAGGTTGAGAAAAACAATTGGAAATAGTGTACTTAAACCAGAATCATGCATCTAGACAGATGCCCGCAGGTCTAAGTATTTTAAATGCCAGTCTTTTCTTTGGATCTATGATAGATGTTAGGCCTTGTTAGTAAAGTAGTTAGTTAGTGAGTGAGTGAGTTAAGGGAAATAAGGCATGTTGCCTATAAATAGGGAGGGAGTTGAGAGGAAGGTAGGCATTTTGAGTTAGTCTTGGGACTAGGGAGAGATCAAGTTCTCTCGAATAACCTGGAAGTGTATTCATTCAGTTTTCTTGTTAATCTGAACCAGTTTGTTAATATCTATAAAGCTCTAATTGATATCTAAATGAAGTATTAGATTCAACTTACTCTTCAGAAATAAGTGTTTGATAAGTTAGCATAATAATATAATCTAATATAACTCAATCAGAACTTTGGCTATATTTAACCACTTTGTAGTAGTTTGGCTCCAGAGTAGATTCTGTACATTATAAATTGATACTTGTTTGTCATACCTTTTGAACATGGACACATTCCTGTATAAAGGTGAGTAAAGTCTTGAATCATTCACTATGATGGGTGCATTTTCAATCTCTGACTTTGCATGCAATATTTCCAGATCAACAGCTGAAGACCATGTTGGTTTCTACAGACATTAACAACAACATGAATTAGAAATTAGAAATCTAATGATATAATTCAATCTACATTCACTAATTTGGCCCATCATCGTACATACCACCAGCTGCGAAGAAGACTGACTACGCTTCAACAGTAAGTTCATCTCGGACATTGGAACCACTTTAAATGGCCTCTTTCTAGAATTCTTTGTAGTTACTGGTTTATCATTACTGTGTGTCAAATTATTACCCTGCAAAGAACCTGACTTTTCATCCTTGTAGACTGGACCAGTTGTATCTGATTTCACAGAAGTTGCATTGAAAGTGACAGATATCATGGGACTTCTTGAATCCTTTTCTGAATCCAAGGACGTTCTGTTGGGCAATGGCACCATAGGCTGAGGTGCAAGTGAGGAAGGTGCAATCAAAGTCATATCTTTTCCCTGAACACTACTCATTGGTGAACTTGCATCTCTAGTTGTAAAATTATTGAAGACAACAGTATCAATTCCTGTAGCTTTCACCACTGAATCTCTACCTTGATCTAATTGGGATGCCTGAGGACTAGTTGCTATCTGTTCAAATGCATGACTAGAGCTTGGAGTTGAAGCATTTGGGTGTGTATTGTCACCCTCCACTTCAGAATTAACCAAAGATGGATCCATTGAGAAACTAGTGATCTTGGTAGTTAGTGAAGATAACAATTTACTATATGGAAGTTCAGAATACTGAACCACTAAAACTAGAGCTACTGTTATTCCTAAGAATGAAACTAATCTCTTGGTTTCTGCATGACACAGGAATCTTAATCCCCGATCCATGTTACAAGGAAGTAATAGTTAACTAAATGGGAGGGTCAGAGACTGAAACTTCATTGAAAACCCATCATCAAATGCTTTTCAAAATTCCAATTTCCTAAGCACAATCCATATCTTTGTGCAGAAAATTAAGACTTTCTTAGTGGAAGTGACGATAATTACAAAGATCATAAAGTATAATGGAAATGCAGGTGTTAATTAGTTAGGTCCTCACCTCTGGAGATATGAAAAGAAGAATTTGAAGCAAACCCATTGAGATTTAGAAAGGAAAGTGAATAACTTTTGTGAGGGTTTTCAATGAGATCGAGTGATTGATTTGGTTTAGAAGAAGAAAGAAGTAAACTGTAAAAGAAGCATAGGACATAAGTTAGGTAATAAGATTTGTTTCTGTGAGTGTGTTTCTGTCTCGCAGGTTGCACCAAGTTAGAGAAAGGAAGTACAAAGGATCCAACAGGACATAGCGAACAGAGGAAAGGATGATTTCAGTAAATTAAGGAGAGAACGTGTTGGCAGCACGCGAATAAGTCAGACTTAAAAGGCCAAATCGTGTCGGTGTTTGTTTGTCATTTGCTAACAATAGTAAGTTTTTCTTTTTAACAAGAAGGCAATGTCATTTCAATAAAATTAAGTTTTAGATGAAAAGATTTTTTTAATTTAATCTTAATCAAAGAATGGAGTCTCAAATTTTTTTGCCATTAATTATATTGAAGAGAAGCATCTCAAATGTGTCAGACAAGTTTTTTTTTTTTTTTTTATAATTTAGTATCTATAATGAAGGTGAGTGATTAAAGACAATTAAGAGGAATAGTTAAATATATTCACATGGAATGACCTAATGAATTCACCAAATGTCAAGTCGGACAAAGAATTCTTTATAATAATTTTGGAAACCTTCCCTTCTTTAACTAGCTTTTGGGGTAGGGCCACGATTTGTTTTTACAGAAATTTTTATTTACACCAAAAAATGTACACACGAAATGACCTTACCAATCAATATTTGGGTACCAAATGTTGAGTTTGGTAAAGAACACTAATAATTTTGGCAACCTTCCCACCTTTAATTAGCTTTTGAGGTGGGTTTAGGCCTAATTATTCTATTGTGGATTTGGAATTCCAATTCCAATCTTGATGTTGGGCCACCTGATGTCCACTTATGCAAATTTCATGTTCTAGATATCCAATCATACGTATAAGAGATATGTTAAGTTGGGCAAAAAATCCGTTTATAATAACTTGGACAACCTTCTCCTTCAGCTAATTTTGGGCTGGAGCTACCTCTGTCCACCAACTTCGGCAGTATCTCTCAAGTCATCTAGCTCTTGCTGTGAAGACTCTGTTGTACCAAATAGAATGAAGTATCATGTGAAATATATCATACTTGACAGGGCTCTTGTGCCAAAGGAAATGCTGCTGCACCTTTTTGACCCTCATGTGCATTTGAAGATACCTCCTTTCTGGGATTGAAAGAAGTATACTCTTCAAATTTGGTATATCCTTCTCTAAAATAATAACAGCAAAGGACTCCCAATTCAAAACCTCAAAAAATGGAGGCACAAAATTATCTGATATAATAACTGGAACACATTCATAGAAGATGGCCTCCACAACTCTTGGACTGTTGACCTCATAGCCCTTTGCACAAATACAGTACTTGCTGCTCTTCATGTACTGGATGTAGTTCCTGTTGCCCTTAGACTTGGGCAATGTCCCATAGATTTTCATGTCAGGATCTTTATTTTCCCAGTGCTGTAACAAGATTGGCCTAACATAACCATGCATGCCACCTGCAAAAAAGGCCAGAGTTTTCCTCTTTGAAACTGGTCTTCCGCCAAGGTCTCTAGTGGGATTCTGAGCATTGCGGACGTAAGTTTCAGGAAGAGATACATCCTTCCCCAAGACAAAACCTTCTTTGACATCAGCATTGCATAGGGCTCTTATGCACTTGGCCATGTGCTGCTTTGTTTCTGTAGGGGCCTGCATGATGCAAAGGTACCTTCAATTAGAAGATAAAGTGGAGGAGACTGTGATAGAAGGTTTGAGAATCCATGTTTTTGCTTGAAGAAATGCTTGGTGCACAAGTGCACATCACCTAACATCTGTGTGATGTAGCAGAAACAGAAGTGGTGGTATAGATGTGAGGTAAATGTGTCAAGTGAGTGAGTAGCATTACTCTTTTGCTAGCATGCCAATGAAATGGTAGCATTGAATATCAAATGACACACGGTTAGTGCACTATCAAATTGACACAGAAAAGACGTTCACTGGAGTAGAAAAACATACCCAGTCATGGCAAGCAACAAGAAAATGATCAGCTCCTCCTGTTCTGTTCCAGAAAGGATGTTTCCCCGCAATCATGTCTACATAATTATTCAGATACTGTCTCAGGTTCCTATGATTATGTGAATTCTGTACATACAAAGTTTCCTCTAGCATTCGAGAACTGAAAGGTAAGTAAAACAGGTGGGCCCTCTTTGGGTCTCTAGTAATAAATCTTTTATCAGCTTCCATCAGCCTCATGAACCATCCCTCTGAAGCATAAATACCCAAAAGATATGGTGAATGCATTATAGGCTTAGCTCCTTCCCTATATACATACACTTTGAGAGTCTCTTCCATTAATTCATAGCTCCTGATAATTAGACAGTCATGAGATAATAAATAATCTGGTGAAGGGAAAATTTGACCACTAAGCATCTTGTTTTATATCGTTGCTGCTACACATTTAGACAAATGCAAATATCTGCCTTTTTTTCTTTTCTTTTTAATTTTGTTTCTAAATAGTGAGGATACTCTTCAACATCAAGAAATTCAACAATTATGAAAAAAGTATACTAAATTTTCCTGAGCTGATCAAGACTCTGATATATCTGTCAGGGAATACTTGTTATCAGATAACAGAAGATCAAGGGTTGCACATATATGTTGTCATATAATAAATAGTAAATTCCTCTCACTATCCATAATTTTAGTTCACATTGTATCTTAAAATATATCCTTACACTTGTAATTTCAGGAATAGAAATTTTACGTCTAGAAGATACTTCAGAAACATTTTTTCGAAATTATATATATACACACCACAACAATCAAATGATACCTCTTGAACATGGAAACATTTCGATAAAGGGGTGCGTAAAGATCTTCAACATTCTCTACAATTGGTGCATTTTCAATCTCTGATCTGGCCTGCAGTAGCTCTTGATCAACAACCGAAGACCACCTTGGCCTCTTAGAAACAAATTAGCAACATAAGAACAGAACAAAAGAATAGACTATAATCTCTAAGTCATAAAATGAAGCAAAATTTTAAATGTGGTCATATACCATAGAACGATGTGAGGCATGGTTTTGAAGCAAAAACTTGTTCATTTCAGATATTGATGTAACTTCTGGAAGTGGTATATCAGAATCTGTATTCTCCCTAGGCACACTGTTAGTAGAAGAAATCTTGCCTATTATATTGGCACCATCTTGTAATGGCCTAAACCTCTCATCATTCACGGAATCGGTTTTGTTGGGATCATTTGATATCACTGGAGGTGTAATATTTGGGCTCACTCCTGGTGGAGTTACATATGTTGGTGCTATTGCATGAGAAGGGGAATGAGAATCACCATATGGATTTACCAACTTATGTTCTGATCCAGATGGAATGTCAGCCTCTCCTGTAAGATTCATACCCATAGTATTGTTATAACTGCTCAGTCCAAGATTTCCTGCCTGCTCTGAAGCAGATTCATTATCTGATATCCTATAACTGTCCAGCATAGACTTTTCATCAGATGCTGAAGATTTGTTTGATACACTTCCCGGTTCTGAGACGAAACCAGTTGTTGAAAGAGTGTCCTTTTCCTCAGACATCCTAGTTTTATTAACTATCTCAAGGGCATGTTCACCAGTATGGTTTGCTTGATTCAAAATTGTCTTGTTGTTAAATATTTCAGACTCAGATGGTGGATCTGCAGCTTGGAATCTGCTACTTCCTGATGTTGGTATCTTGTCAACATAGAATTCATAGGATAGAACGTTGTTACCATAAGGAAACTCAAAATAATGGATTGCTAAAATGGCTGCAAACGTAATGCCGGTAAGCCATAGCAATCTCTTTGCTTCCAGCCGAAATAAGGATAAAAATTCTTGACCCATTTTGCTAAAATTACTGAACAACCATCACTTGACTTCCATGCATGCCAATTACCATATCAACTCTGCAAATTATATCAAAATAACCCAGATCCAGTTACAAAGAAAGCAATTTCTTGATATCAGTTAAAGAAAATGGTGCAAATTTGTTGCCTTTTTTTTTTCACTCCTAAAATGCAAGCAAGAAGCCAAACTAAACCAGAGACTGTTTTACCAATTCAGTGACATCAGTGGAAGAATTCAACGTATGAATTCACTTCTATGGAACAGCTATATGATTATGAATGTCCTAATTACAAAACAAATCTACCTTTTACGTAACAAAACAATTGTAGTTGAAGTTCAATTCATAGAAGCAGTTGAAGTAAATATCCTAAGAAATACTCTGAAGTCTGAAAAGGGAAAACTCACAAATTTACAGCAACAGAGGCACAGAAGCAAGTTCCCTAGTTTCCTAATTTACAGACATGCAACAGAATATGCTGAATTCTGATGATACCCTCACGTTCACCAAGAAAAATCCAAATTACCGAAGGCGTGAAAAGGATAGGATAGAAGAAAAAACACAGGAAAACAACATGAGAAGAAAAGCATATAGGGACTGATAACCTTACCAAGGAACAAAAAGCATTCAACTTGTCCTTTCTCACTCCTAAGACAGAGACGAGATGAAAAGATTCATGGGAATTACTTGATGTTTCGTTAACTCGTAGGTGTCAAGCTCCAGCTGTAAAATTGGAATCAAATTTTTCTTTTTCTTTTTAACGAGTGCAAGTAAAACGGTAAAATAATGTGAAATAGTATTAGTAGTAGTTACAGTACTACCACGATGGCAGGCACTGATTGATTGGGATGTTAGAGCTTCAAAGGAGATGTTGGAAGTTTCAAGTTTCAATTTTCAATTTTGGAGTGGCGAAGTAGAAAGAACAAGAAGAAGCTGTCTTGTTCGGACCGGAATCCCCGTCGGTTACGGTCAACGCCACAAACATACATCAGCAGCTTCCAATTTTGATTTTTGATTTTTGACACCCTCACTGTTTCTTCTCTCTGTTAAATAAGTAGAAATATTTTTTTTAGTTTTATTTTACCGTTTTACACTTTTTACACGCTGCTAATCACAAATCAGTTAATGATGTGTCAATTTTTGATTGGTTCACTGTATAAAAAAAAACTTTACATTATTAATGTATATCAATTAAATTATATTTTTTAACACTAAAAATTATTACATATATAGACCAACTCCATTTGGTTCTGATAGATAATAGCTAGGTTTTTTTTTTTTTTAAAAAAAAAGAAAGTTACTTTTTTAATAAGAATAATGAATAACCGTCGTTAGAGAAATTAATAAGCGTTTAATTTGATTTTTCTTTTTTGACAAAATTTAATTTGAAGTTGTTAATATGATATTTTATACCCTTAATCAATCACACAGTATTATATGTGTGATTTTTTAAATAATTATTATAACAATTAAATTTTTTTAATGATGTAATAATGTACAATTAGATGTCAATGTAAAAAATATTTTAAAATAATGTTGTATTAAAATTAAATTCATTGTATAGTAATGCAGAAAATTACATGATCATCTTGTCAATTTTTTTATTTATAGTGTTGATGCGCCTATATTTGATCGAATTGAAGAGGCAAATTAGCTAACACATGTTTGAGTTTTTCTATATTTTTTTTTATCAATCAATGTTAATATTATGTTAGTTGTTATGTTTGGGGAATGCATTAAGATTTAAACTCCTTACCTCCGAGTAAACTTGGAGGTGAGCTACGTAAGTGAGACTTAAATTTTTCTATATCAATGTCAACTATTGTTTGGGTCCGCTTGCGCAAACCTTGACTTTGCATTTTATTTTATAACATGGGTAAGATGTATCATATTCCAAAGCTTAAGAATTTTATGGTATGTTTGCTTTTTTTCTAGTTTTTTGTTTTAATTTCCTATTTTCAGAAATAATTATAAAACCGTTACTTTATTTTCATTTTGTTTCCTGTTTTCAGAAATTTGTACTTAAAATACTGAAAGCAACTTTTTTATGTTTTGATTGTTTCCCGTACAAATGTTTGGAAACAGAAAATAGAATGAAAACAAAGTATCAGTTTTGTAAATATTTATAAAACCAGGAAACTGAAAACAAAACAATTAAACCCTTAACTAACGAGATAGGATAAACAACATGATTACATGATAAGTTTATCCTATTTGGTTGGCTCATCAAAACACAACAAATGGCATGATAGTTTGTTCTATCTTATTTGTCTTATCTTGTCCCTCCAAATGGACCTACATGTTTATCTATTGAGTTTTGCTATATTTTCTTTTAAAATTCTCATATTAATCCTTCCAATATTAATTACAAAGAGTAATAAATGAAAAAAAAACGTATTCGATATCTTGAAAAAATAAAAATAAAAGATTTTTTTGTTGGTTATGCAATGTTTTATTTATTTAGCAAATAGGAGGATTGTTAGGAGAATTGAGTAATAGAATTTATATTTATTCTTAGGTCTTATCGATCCTATGACCAACTGTTAATTAAGGTTATTGCAATTTGTAACACCCTGTATTTTACTGTTTTAAATAATAGTAATACATATAATTATGTTTATAAATTTATTTGAGTTTTAGAAAATTATTTTAAATAAACGGAGTTTACCACTCAATCCTACTTGAACGTAGGAAGCTACGATTAAAATTTAGGTTGGAAAGTCAGGCGAAACCCGGCCCGCGAATTCCATTGACAGTATAATAATACTGCTCAAAAGACCTAATTTTAAGTCGTGAACAAAAGACATAAGTTTAGTATTTTATTTTTTTTCAATTCTGTATTTTTAGAAGGATTTCAGAAAAAATTAAAATAATTTACATATTACGGGCGGGCGGAACACGTAATCGGGTAGACGACGGAAGGGATTTTGGAGTTTCTAAGAGCCGATAGAGGGTTTATCTTAGGATTTTGAGATGATTCAAGGGATGAATCGTATTTTTAAGTCTAGAAGGTTTTTCAGGGTTAAATAGAAAATTTATGAATTTTACGCTTAAGCCCCTGAACTTTCTGTAAATTACCCTTTTGTCCCTAAATTAGTTTCTAAGTTTTTTAAGTGGATTGGGCTAGAATTCTTGTTTCCAATCTCAAATGGACGTGGCTATGAAGCCCAAAATTTCCTAGTTCATGAATTGATTCCATAAAGCCTATTTGAAACTATACAAGTTTCCTATGTCAAGCTTAATGCTTAAATCCTTAAGTGGGCCCCACAAAAATGAATCCAAGCCCAAAGTTACCAAGCCCATGCGCAAGCCCATGAAGGATTGAAGGCTGCCCTCATTTGTTGTTGGATGAATCAAGATTTTTCTAGAATGTTCCACAATTTTCCACATTATTCTACATCATTCTTGATTTTTCTTCAACATTCTTGATTTTTCTTCAACTTTCATGATTTGTCTTAAAAATATCTATGACACAAATTCAGCCAAAGTTAGTCAAGATAAGCTTACATTAAATGTGGTAAAAGGTCATCATGACAATTTATTGGCAAATTGCAAACTAGTCCTTAAACTTTTGGAATCTTTGTAAAATGGTCCCTAGGAAGTATTTGCATTTTAATCCTTTTAGCAAGACAACTCATCATCTCTAGATCCTTCCTAAGATGGCGCAAGCAAGCTCTATAAATACCATACTCTAACTTCACTTAGTTTCTTTTGCCATTTGTTCAAAAACCCTAAAGTTATAAGTCTTGTAGTGTTAAGTTTGTAAAACAAGTTCTTGGATTTCCTTTGTCATTGATCTTCAAGAGGTAAATCCAAATCTTCTTCCTTAATCATGCCTATGTTCTTTAACAAGTTTCTTGATTCAAAGTTTGTTTCATAGTTGTTCATCATTTTAAAGTTTCTAACCCTAGAATTTTGAAAAGTCATAATAAATTCTAGAAAAATCTCATGATGATGAAACTACTTTTTATCTTCTTGATATCATGCATATTATCTAAATCCAAGAGCATGATGTAATCAAAAATTTCTTTCCTAAAAATCTAGCCTTGGCCGAATCTATCAAATTAGGGTTGGTAGAGTTTTGTTCATGTGTTGTCATGTATGATCATGTATTCTATATGGCATGTATGTCTACACACTCTAATCCATGTTAGTTTCTTAAAATGAAAATCTTTACTCAAAAATCTCTATGTTGGCCGAACCCTAAGTGGGTGAGATTTGATGAGCTTTTGTCCAAAGTTTTCCTTAATGATCTTGTTAATCAAGCTATTAGTATGTATGCTTAATAAATCCAAGTTGATTTATTAATCTAAGAACCCTATCCCTATGGTCCTATTGAGGCCGAATCCTTGTATAAAAGAGTTAGGGAGTTTTGAGTTTGAAACTTAGTTGTTTAGTCACAAATCTATGATTTAGGTTAATCAAGGATCATTAATCCATGACTTAATCATGATTAGAAATTTTAGTCATTCAAAAACCCTAGAGGCCGTGACTATGTATTAGGGTTTAAAATGTTTTAGTTTGTTGATTTGTAACTATTTGGTTGTAATGGTTGAAGGTTAAGTGAGTACGACGTTTAAGCAGTATCCGAATTTCCGAGGAAATCAGTAAGTTCACAAGAAAGTCTTCAAGAGGTAAGAGGGGAACACCTGAGGATTTATTCAATGGCTATATGCTATCCCGTGGTTGTTTGTAATTATTTGTTTGTTAGTATTTATTTAAGTTGTTTATTGTTGTGTTATTTGTATCTGTGTGGTTTAATTGCGTTAAATTGTTTATCTACGATTATATTATGCTACTGTGATGCATGATCTGCCTGGGAAATATCTGTGATATAACTGTTGGTTGATGTGTGAGAAGCCTGACAGTGGTCAGTGCACAATTAAGTTAATTGGGTAAAAGCTTCAAGAAGCTTCGCAAATTATATTCAATGTTTTAACAGCAAAATATTGATATATAATATTAAAGGGAATTTATTTTGAGAAAAATAAGGAGTTTTGAAAAATATTATTATTTTAATAATTTATTTCTGAAAAAGTGAATTATGAGTCACAATGAGCGCGAAACCGTGAAAATATTTTAGCACTGCTAATTTTTACGTAAGAAAACCTGGAATATTACAAAATATTCTTTTGTGAAATTAATTGGTGAAAATAAGTTAATCATGATTTTAGAAAATTAATTAAGTGGAAAAAGTTAAGTTTTGGCTTAAAAAGACTTAAAAATAATATTTGACGACAAATTTGAAAAAGTGTAGACGGCAAGTATTTTTGAAACGGCAGTGCATATTTTGAAGAAAATAAACCTCAAGTGACTCATTGGTTTGTGAAAAACTAAGTTTTATGATTTAAGAATTTGATAATGAATTTCTACCTTGGAAAAATAATTTCTAAAAATTAAAAGTTGATTTCAACCGTGTTGAAAGTACAGTCTGACTTAGTAACCGAGACGTCGGGGTACTAAGGTTGTGTTGTGATGGACTCGCGTCATTTGGACTTTGAGGGCCTATACCGTATACGTGAGGTATACCGCATTGAAACATTGAAGATGTTTTCTAGTACCACGAACCTAAGACTGGTGCATCGATCGAGAGGTGTCGTGATTGAGCACTCGGACTGTGAGGTCCTGTGTTGTAATAAAAGTTTTAACAAGTGTTTGAAAACTATGTGAGTCGTAAGCCATTTTGAGCTTCGGCAAAGAAAGAGTGAACACAAAGAAAAGAACAAAACAAAAGTGTTTTACATGCATTTGGCAGACGTGCCTGCGGTTTGTGGTTTGATGCATTAGTTACTAGCGGCGAAAGGTAATTCTGATATGCATTTTTCTCACGTGCCTAGTGAGGACATTTGAGACCCCATCTTACTTGCTATTGGTGCCGAGTGTGGACATTAGTAATGTGTTTGGCTGCGTGCCTGGCCTTGTGTGCCTGTGTGGATGGGAAGAGGTTGCGCACCTATTGGCAGTGTGCCAAGTTAGCCAGTGTGACTATGGAGCCTGATCAACTCATTATATGTTGGGATATCTCATGAGATTAGGACGAAAATTAGATGATGAGTATGAAGTGTCATGCATAAATTTTAAATCGATGATGTTTGGGGTGTTGAACCCACTGATAAACTATTTGTTTATAACTGCTGGTATTTGGTAAATGCTGATGTGGTATGTGGTGTCTAGTATTTAGTTATTGAGTAAGATCCATGTATTGGTTTCTCACTCTTACATATTCAGATGAACCCGGATATACCTTTGGTGTAATCGAGGGTTCGAACGATCATATTTGATCGTGCACAGTACGGTGGTGCCTGGGAGATTAACCTTGGGGCACTCAGTGCCACCTATCATGGCCCGAGTAGAGAAGTTATCGGTACAATAGAGGAAGGACCACATCAGAGAATTCATGTAGTGGAGACGGTCGAGGTATCTCTACCTTCAGTTTGGCTTTACCTACAGTACTTGGAAGAGCACGGATTGATGGATCCATTACCTCAACCACATCCTCTTCAGATAGTGGGACCTGAGGAACCTCTTGCTGAAGTAGAGTTAGATGAGGGGGAGGAAGATCCGGAGGAATACATTGAGGACGATCTTGAGTTTCACCCTCCTGCGGTTGATGATGAGGATTCTTCTGATGACGTAGCGGAAACGGAGGCATCATCGTCAGAATCGTCAGTTGTAGGCGGGGTTAATCATCATGACCTTCCCAATGGGTTTTAGTAGCTCGACCAGCTATAGGTATAGTTCTAGGGTAGTTAGACTTAACAGTTTTTGATCTGGTTTCTGAGAGCCATGAATTTTGAATGTGGTTCTGAACTAATCATTGTTGATGTGTATATATCTTTATTTTCTTTACTTAGTTTGATGAAGACTAGCCTATACTTACGAGGGCTCTTTTGTTATCTCCTGTTTAGGTAATGTGTATTTAAAAAGGTGATGTGTGTGTGTGTGTGTGTGTGTGTGTGTGTGTGTGTGTGTATATATATATATATATATATATATATGTTGTATGTTTACAATGATTCTATGTTTAAGAAGAAAAAAAAATTCAGCACTATTTTCGTAAAGAAACGTTTACTCAAATATATATTTTCCGAAAGTAACCAGTGTTTAATAAGTTAAATTACGTTCTTGGGTAATAGTGTGATGACCCTAGAGTAGGGTGTCGCACAATTTGATTCTTTTTTTTTTTGACAAGAAGAAACTTATTTATTTCGATAGCAATAACGTGAGCAATACAATGGGGGAATATAATAAAAAACATTCGAAAAGAGTTCCAAGACTTTGTTTGCACTCCAAGACAAGAGTTCCAAAATCGGACACATCAACCTTGTTGTTGTTAATACTATCCACAACAGTTTTGCAATCAGATTCAACCTCAACATGAACCAAGTTGCTGCTAACTGCCCACTGAAGAGATGAGAGGATGCCCAGGGTCCCCCTTCACGCGGCTCCAAGACTGGAGAGAAGGAGATTGTTTTAGCACATATAAAGGACCCTTGGTCATCACGGGCACAAAAACCAATCCCAGTCCTATTATGATTTTGATCAAAAGCAGCATCCACATTTATTTTAATATGGCCAGGGCTAGGTTTTGTCCATTTGAGCTCCTCATGCAAAATGCTAGCACACGGCAGTGAAGAGTGTTGGCAACTGTCCATTCAGCAAGCATGTTATTGGCTCTTGAAAGGATCTGATCACTAGTCTCAACCACATTTTTCCACACCTTCTCATTTCTGGAAAACCAGCAGCTCCACATGATCATTGCCATGCTCGCACGAACACGCTTGGAAGTAAAGATCCTTGAAGCCGTCAACGTGATTAATCTTGGGCTCAATAATGTGCCACGGTCCATCTTTCCTCCAACATTCAATAATGATATCGCAAGTGAAGAAAATGTGGAAAGTGTTTTCAAGAGTTCCATTACAAAGAGCACAAGCCAAAGGACATAAGACTTGTTTATCACGCAACCTAGAACTTACGGGTGGGAAGAGCTTCCCTGCAAGCACGCCAAATACAGTTTTTTTACCTTGGGAGGCACTTTTAGATTCCAGATCAAGCTCCATTCACCAGGTTCTTTGAGATGATCACAGTTCAAAATCTCATCCATGCAGAGATGGTAGCATGACCTCACTGAATAGAAACCATTCTTGATAGGCTTCCATATGACTCTATCCTCATGTACAACGCTAAAGAGGGGGACTTTGAGAATTTAGGCCACTGTTTCTGCAGGGAGGAAAGAGTTGAGAAAAGCATGATTCCAAGCCTTCATGTGAGGGAGCAAGAAATCATTTACATGGAGGTGCAACAAGTGGGGGGAAAGATCCTGAGAGGTGCTAAGAGAAGTGCCTCCTCTGAGCCAAGGGGTATTTCAGACAGGGATATTTCTACCATCACATATCTTCCATTTATAGTCCTCCTTCAACACATGAACATATGCTACGCCAAGAAAAGCTTGGATTGTGACTAAGTTGAGAATCCAAGAAATCCCCTCTAGGGTAATATTTGGCTTTGATGACTCTAGATGAAGTAGCTTCTGGATGAGAGATTAATCTCCAACCTTGCTTCCCTAGCATAGCTAAATTGAAAGCATATAAATTACGAAAACCCATACCTCCAAAATCTTTCCTCATGGTAAGCTTATCTCAAGACAACCATCTAATGCCCTGCTTATCACTTTTCGAACCCCGTGAAAAGGAGTTGAGCATCTTTTGAATTTCATCCCCTAGAGAAGGAGGAATAAGATAAGTCCCCATAGTATAAGTTGGAATTGATTGTAAAACATATTTAATCAAGACTTCACAACATGCTTTGGAGAGACTACAACCACTCCAACTATTGATTCTATTCCAAATCCAGTATTTAATATAACGGAATAAGGCTTTCTTGCTTCTATTGAAATTTGATTCTAATACTTGATATAGAATAAGGTGACTTCTCCAGTTCCCTGTTGCCATATTTTGTGAATATGTGTAGAGTGTGCAAGTGAACACAATCATACAAGTAATAAAGTGTGAATAGAGATCGTTCCCACGAGGATTTAAATGATTTGAATATAAATTCTATTTTTAACATTTTCTAAATAGCTTAATAAAATAAAAGTGATTGTAAACATTAAAGTGGAAATGAGCATTTAAGTTTCAACACAGTAATTTTAAATGGCAAGAATGGTAAAAGTAATAAATGTGGGTTTTCAAACAGAATGGGAGGCAGATAGGAATCTAATCCTTTGTAATTTTAACTGCAGGGTAATCTATGCTCTAGGATGCTACAATATTTAGTCCAGGAAATAATATTTGCTTTCCAGCAGTAATAACTGAGTTTCATTAAATGCTTCTTATTCTTAAGTTCAAATTAAATTCACTCAGATGAAGATTAAGCATGTACAGCTACTTAAAGACTTGAAGGCTATCCCTATCTCATTCAACACGATTAATTTTCCAATTAACTGCTTTCTCTTTATCTTCTAAACAAGTCCACTAACTAAGTTTTTCCAAACTCAGCTAGCTAATATCTTATCTCAATTATTCAATCCAAACTAAAATAAGCATTTACGCAGAAAAGAAGAAAATGAATAACATCCATTTGCATAAATCACCCTTAAGTATCAATTACAAAATCATAGTTCCTAGCTAAGGGATATTAGCTCATAATGAACTTAAAGACAAAATTAATTACAGAGAGGACAAAGAGAGGAAATGGTGGTTGCTGTACTCTGTACCAGCTGACCTAAAAGGAGGCTGACCTATCACTATTTGTACTAGTGCTCCCCAAGTAGGGTTTGTACATTATCTCTCATGCCTCACTTTTTGGGCTTTACACAAATTCAAATATTAAAATACTCCTTGGCCCAATTCCCAAGTACACACAGCTGAGGTCTTGAATTTTCTATTTCTTCCTTTTGGGGCAGCGCTGCAGGTCTTTTTGTCCTCAGTGAAAGTGTGCTGAGCTGGCAATTCATTTGCCTTGTAGTGATTCACTTCCCAAAAGTTGCAGCATTCCAGAACAATTCCAGAGCAGTTCCTTCAGCATTTTAACCTTTAAATCCTGTTCAAAACTCAAACATCTTGTCAGCTATAAGATTTCAAAATTAATAACTTTCCCAACAATTAACAGTTCAACTCAATTATTTATTCATCATGACCAAACTCACTTTATTTTCCTAAATTACTCAAAACAACAACAACGATTCTATTTAAAAAGATAGTAATAACTCTTATTTCTAAGAGTTATCATACCCCATTAAAATTGGAGTAATAGTTACCCCAGTGATATGGCCCAACCAGACAATGACACCTCAATTAAAATAGTCTACTTAGTCAAACTTCTTATTTTATGCTTTGACTCCAATGGACATTTTTGAAAAATTAAAAGGTACAATGCTCAGACCCCTCTTTGAAAGATGAAATTAACACTCACTTTCAACCTAAACCAAAAAATTAACCTCAGTTCTCACCACTCTACTAAGCCACCGTACGAACCCTAAAAGCCACTGTCATCACCACCCTTCCCCTTTCATCCACTACAAAAAAAGCCCAATTACCGACGGCCAAAAACCGTCGGAAACACTAAAAATCCATCGGAAAACTAAATTACCGACGGACTTTTCGATGGACACGGTTCCATTGGTAATAGGCGCGTAGGAAAGCCCTTCAGACGGATCTAGTTCATCCGTCGGAAATTTCCGACGGCCTTAACCATGGGAAAACTTGCCACACAGAACCCCTAATTACCGACGAAAATTTCGTCGGTAACTCTTTGTGGAAGTTACCGACGGAAAATTTCGTCGGAAAATGTAACCAACAGTTACCGACGGAAATATTCGTCGGAAACAAGGTTTTTTTATTTATTATTTATTTTGTTTTATGTTAATAATTAATTATTAATTATTTTTATTAAAATTTATATATTCAATATTAAGTATTATATTTTATTTATTAATTATTATTATATTATATTTTAATTAATTATATTATATTTATTAATTATTATGATAGTTTATTTATTTATTTATATTTTATTATAATTAATTATAATTTAATTATTAATTTATATTTTATATTATCAATTACAAAACAAAATTGAAATTAAAAATAAAATTTAAAAAGCAATTAAATTAAAATTAATTTAAAATAAAAACAAACTCAACATATAATCCATAAATAAAATATCCGTATATCTACAAATCTCTACTACACCTATAACTATCCTAATATCCATCACCATAATATCCATTATCGTCGTCCTGTCGGGGGGAGTCTCTCGGCGTCACATGACCATCAAGCTGCGGCTCAGTAGACAGACCGTCATCATGCGGCTGCGGTGGTGGATCAGTAGTAGTAGTGGAGGGCTGGGGCCGGGGCCGGGTGGCATGGAGGACTCCCTGCAGAGCGATGCGCCTGTCTGGTGGGAGGAAATCGAGCACAACGATCATGACCGTAGAGAATGTCTCCATCTGCTGCATGATGCGCTCGTTCATCTCCCTTTGTTGCTGCACCTCCTGCCTCAGCCGATGCACCTCCTTCGTGTCCTGTGAGCCGGAGGATGTAGGCTCCCTAATGGTCATGCTCGGTGTCGACCCCCGACGAATCGACCTGGCTAGGGTCGCAGTACCGTAAATCCGTCCCTTGTTCTTCCCGCCCGCCACATCCATCCAGGCCTGGGTCTGTAGTCGCTCAACCTCGGCGGGGTCCAGCTGAGAAGGATCTGAGGCACCAGAGCAGGAGGCAGCCTCAGATGCTACCTGACTAAACCTGGCGTTGTACTCCGCTTGCGATCAATACATTACAATCAATATGTATTAAACTATATATATATAATAATAATAATAATAATAATAATAATAATAATAATAATAATAATAATAATAATTACCAATAGTTTAAATTTAAAAAAACATTTTAGCTCACCACTGTCTGCCTCGACCTCTCATCAACAAACTCGTCGGTGTCCGAGCGAATATGTGTCTGCTCAAATACCGTAGGGACATCAGTGGACCGAGCTAGCTCTCTTGCCTGCAATCGACACACCAATAAAATCAATTAGTTATAAAACAAATTTTTAATAAAAATATACAGTTTACAAATAATGCTATTTATATATGCATACCATGAAAATGGCATGCTGCATGTGGCTAATAGAACCACCAGTGTACATGCTCCCACCCTTCTCGGAAGCCCGATTTCTCTTTACCTGTTCACACTTCAGCTTGTAAGCCGGAGTGTCCCAATACGCACACAGTTGGGCCCAAATGTCGGGCCTGCTGTAATACGGACGTACCCGGCTCTCCCTAGGCTCCCGGAGCATGTCCCTCGGTCGAGCTGCTGCTCGGTCGTCAAAGATAGCACGTATCTCTAAGGTATGCTCCGGTAACCAGGGTACAAGCTCCTGTTAACAAAGAAAAAAAACATTATACAAAAGAATATTAAAATAAATGGAAAATTACATGAACTAATAAACAAGAACTCACTCCAAACTGTCTGAAGATATGATCCGGATCCTCCCCGGGGATCACCCCCTTGATGGCCAGAAGCGACGATACCACGCGTTGATGGCGAAGGTAACGTGCTTTGATCCCACTTTCGACGGGATGAAGCTGAAAAATTCATAATTTTATTAAATCAACAATATGACAACCAACAAATATATGCTTATTAAATAGTAATTATTTTTAATCAACATTAAATTAAATTAAACTTACGATCCAGAAACAGGACGGATCCATGGTCGATCCTTAGGTGCGGGAACCTTGGCCCACTCAAGCAAGTCCTCAGCCGCGACTGACTGCTGCACAAACGATGATGATGGTATGGCCGTGTCGTGACCGTATGCGGCCCCGGATGATGAGGATGGAATGGTCGTGTCCGATTGTGGCATCATCCCAGAAGTCGGCATAAATGATAATCCTGCTGGGTGTGTGGCCGGCGTAGTCGATGATGATGGTGGTGCTGGGTGTGGGTGCTGGGTGTGGTGTGGGTCCAGTAGGGGACGGCGAGTAGCTAGCTAATGCGCATCGTGGCGCAAAGCGAGTGGAGGTCTGGACATGGGTGGAGGGTGGGGTAGTGTGTGTAGCAGCCTGATTTTAATTCTACTGTTCAACCAATTGAAATATAATTAATTATATTTTAATCAGAGTTAAAAAGTGTTTTTTTAATAAAACAAAATCATATTCATAGTCTACTTTATGATAGAGGGTTACGGTAAAATTTTCGGTGGAAAATTTAGACGAAAGTCGATCTGCGTTTTCATTGCCGGTACAAGTTTACTGTGCAGAAAACCTAATTTTGACCCGTGAACGAGACGGTTAGTGTTTTTAATATGTTTCCTTCAACTTTGGTTATTTTGAAAATTTTCGTTCAAAAATAGAACATAATATTTTATTTGGGCGAAAACATGAGAAGAATTACGATCAGAAAATACAACCGGGTACGAAATGGAGCAGATTAGGAAGCACAAAAGAAGTGAAGTAACTTGATGAGACTTGATGGAAATGGGTTATGAAACATTCCAAAAGTGTAATCATCACACTTTTCAAATTATAACATATTATATTCTAAAAACCTATTTTTCTCTTTCCTCTTCAACCAAACAAGTCTTAAAGATAAAAC
Organism: Sophora flavescens; assembly: GCA_030762895.1. Lineage (NCBI taxonomy): Eukaryota > Viridiplantae > Streptophyta > Magnoliopsida > Fabales > Fabaceae > Sophora > Sophora flavescens. The sequence continues at coordinate 38,265,981 of CM061067.1, read as the reverse complement.
TTGCTCTCCAAGCTCATCCTCTCACCACAATTTCGTGCTCCCTTCTCCCTCCTCTATATAATCATCACTCATTTTCATTCTCTCATTTTCTTCCTCCATCTTCATACTTCTTCAACTTCTTCCATTTCTTCCTTTTTTTTTCCAAACACTTAAAGCTTCCATTTTTATTAGTCTTTTCCACTTGAGTTCTTCATTAAAGTTCTTCCTTATACTAAGGGTAATGCTCTCATATGAATCTTTTTTGCAAGTTTCATCTTTTATTTCTTAGTTTACTTTATGTGTTCTTTATATGCTTTAAACTTCTAAAATCTCTCTAAAATAGTAGAAAACTCCTTTTGAGTTGAAACCACTTTCTACAGTCTTGTATTAACTTATATTTTCACATACTAAGAGGTTGTGTAAAACAAAAATCTCTACCTATCTCTTCCAATGAAGGCCGAATGCTTGCATTTGTGACCTTGGAAGTTTTTGTTTCAACTTTTGGAATATGATCATGTGTTTGAGTTTCTAACTATCCATTGATCTTAAATCTATAAATCTTGGAAGTTTTGATAGCTTGTTCCTATGATGGCTGAAAATATGAATAAGTAAGCCTATGATACTATGTTTCAACTTTCCAAGTATGATCATGGATTTAGAACTCTTAATACCTTGTGATTCTAAACCTAAGAGTTATTGTTAAACAAATAATATTTTCCTCATCATCCTATGATGACCGAAACTTAGTGTTTAGGTGCTAGGATGTTTGAGTTTTTATTTTTCCAAAATGATCATGGACTTAAGCTCCATAAGATATTTGGATGCTAAGTCTAAGAGATTGGAAAGTTTAAGGATTTCTAACTTGTTTATTCTATGTTATTAAAGCTAGGATGTATTACTTTCATTTTTCCAAGATGATCATGGACTTGAGCTCCATAAGATATTTGGATTCTAAGTCTAAGAGATTGGAATGTTTAAGTTTCCATTGTTTTTCAAGATGATCATGGACTTGAGCTCTATAAGATATTTGGATGCTAAGTCTAAGAGTTTGGAATGTTTAAGTTTCCATTGTTTTCCAAAATGATCATGGACTTGAGCTCCATAAGATATATGGATGCTAAGTCTAAGAGATCGGAAAGTTTAAGGATTTCTAACTTTTTTATTCTGCGTTATTAAAGCTAGGATGTATTACTTTCATTTTTCGAAGATGATCATGGACTTGAGCTCCATAAGATATTTGGATGGTAAGTCTAAGAGATTGGAATGTTTAAGTTTCCATTGTTTTCCAAAATGATCATGGACTTGAGCTCCATAAGATATTTGGATGCTAAGTCTAAGAGATTGGAAAGTTTAAAGATTTCTAACCTATAAATCCTATGAAGGCCGAACCTAGAAGGTTATGGACCTAGGATACTTTGTTCTTATTTTTCCAAAATGATCATGGTTTTGAGCTCCTTAATACATGATGCTAAACCTAAGAGATTGGAAAGTTTAGTGAATGCTAGCCTATTTTAGTAGCCTTGGCCGAATACCCTAAGTTTATAACTTAGTGGGATTTTAATTCAACTTTGTTAAGCGATCATTGTTTATGAACTCCTAACATTTAAGGATCATAAATCCATGAGTTGTATAATTTTCGGGAATCTCTAACCCTAAGAACTAGTCTTGGCCGAACCTATACCTCGTGGTTCAGTGTTCTTGTTTGATTTTCACTTGTGATTTTCTTTTCATAACCTTAGACTTCCATCACGGAGGAAACGAGGACGTTCGTGATATACCTCTTCGAGCATCTAATCTCCTTACCTTCACAGAAGGTGTAGTTAGTACTTTGTGGTATGACAACGAGGAGCTTCGACTTTGGGAGTTCGGTGATAACCCAGGTGGGGGAAGAACCAACCTATCGTTGGAATGGATAAGTAGTATATTATATAATAATTGTGTAGGGAGACCTAAACCCTACTAGTAGTCGAGTAATCGACAAGACCAAAATCACATTGGAAACCTTTTCTGAAAAACCAATGGTGATTCGGGGATTGTGGATTTATCGATATTAGGTTGATTTTAGATTGTTGATGGTTGATTTGATTTTATTAGCTTTATTAAATTGATTTTGTGCTATATTGGTGATATGGGAATATTTGGATTGATATTGTATTATGCATGATCTGCCTGGTTTGTATTATTATGCTTAGTGGTTTTTAAGCAAAGATATATATGTTGTCTAAGAGATGATTGTTTTGGGTATGAGGATAATAATGATTTAGAAGTGCCTAACCTAGATGATGTATGTTAAAGAGGCGTTATGGCATAGAATATGTGTCAAGTTCTAATGGAAGGTTAAGGCACTAGGATGTTGTTAAAACGGGTTGGTGAGATTCAAGTATAGGTGTTGTAGTCCACAACCGTGTATTGGTAATATAATACACAAGGACAAAAGTGTATTGGTAATATAATAAACAAAGACAAAAGTGTATTGGTAATATAATACGCAAGGACATCTGTGTATTGGTAATATAATACACTGTGTATTGGTAATATAATACACGTAAAACACTTATGTGTATTGGTACACGTAAAACATTTCTGTGTATTGGTAATATAATACACCATGTATTGGTAATATAATTCACGTAAAACACTTCTCTGTATTGGTAATATAATACACCGTGTATTGGTAATATAATACACGTAAAATCAAGAGTTCTCGCGAGACCACGTCCACCTAAAGGGAATGGGGGTGGAACACCTTAACGGGAATGGAGGTGTGCACTAGGTGGAACATCCTAACGGGAATGATGGTGTGCCCCGATGCAAATGAGGGATGGTGACAGGAGTGGTAGTGGCCACGATAAAGTAAACGCATGGTGACAGGATTAGAGAGGTTACGTTAAAATAAAGTGTTAGATTGCCTGAGAGTAAGGATAGAGGATGATATATATTAACTTGAGGATGATTCGTTAGTTATGTGTGTTGATTGTTTGTGACAATTACTGTATAATTTACTATGACTCTTTTCCAGTTTTTGATGATAGAACTGCTTCTTATCCCCTGTATATTTCTGTATGTTGTATTTTATCTCCTTGTGGAATCGTACGAGAAGACCTTGTGGATGAGCGTAACCAGGAGGAGTTGGATGGAACTCCCTATGAACCGGAGGCTGGAAGACGAGCTGTGACCCATGGTGATTAAGGTCTAGTTAGTTATGGCCAGTACGTCTCGTGAGGCGTATTTTTTATGTTTTCTGCTGTTTAACTTTTTGTCAAAGTATATGCCTGTGAGGGATCCTACTGATAGGATATCCTCAACAGTGTTTTGTAATATGCATAATATATTTATATTGTGATTTGCCATTCTATATGAAGTTGTATACTTTTATAAGTTGAGTTTTAATTTTTACGTATTTTCACGTTAAACATGCGATTAAGTAATTAAATAATGAGGTTTTATTCTAATGACACAAAGATGCACAGCGGGGTGTCTCAGTGTGGGTCGGGGATAGTGTAGTATGGGTAGGGGATGATGTAGTATGGATCGGTGAGGGTATAGAATGGGTGGGGGAGGCTCCTGTAGATGGCGATAGGGTAGGTGCGGTAGGGATGGGGGTGGGTGCGGAGGGACCTCCAGGAATGCGAGCAAGCACCTAGGACTTCTTGGTGTATCGTCCCCGCTTAGCCTTCCCCTTCCCCTTATCACCGCTAGGCGGTGGGGGGTGAGGTGGCTGTCCTCCTGATGCTGACATATCTATTTTTATAGCACAATTACAAATCAGTGTAAAAACAATAAGTAATCGACATTTAACGGTCTAATCTAAGCAACTATTTTTATAGAACAATAGTTGTCAAGTCTTACATTATATATTTCATAAGCAAATATTTAAAATACAATAAAAATAACATAATAGTAAACATCCTATTCAGACTCGGTATCGTCATCTGAATGTAAGTCTGACTCTTCTTCTTCTTGCATTGAGTCATCACTTTGGATTTCTTCCTCTGATGATGCATGCATGGATGCCTGATTACCAATGACAACTTCTTCCCCTTCATTTGCAGATCCCAACATGCCAGTAATACGCTCGACCTCAATTACTTCATTGACATGTGACGATTCATCCGCCTGGAATGGCATCTCATCCTCTGCATCATCGATTTCTATGTGACCCCTAGGCTTGGTAGTGACTGCAACACACCAACCTCGTTTGTCTGTTCTCATTGCTGGATAAGGGACATAATAAACTTGTTTTGCATTATGAGCAATTATAAACGGCTCAAACTGTTGATATCTTCTATCCATGCGAATGTCCACAGTTCTATACTTAGGATCCACTTTTGTGCCTGTCCTCGATGGATCGAACCTGTTACAATAAAATAAGACTACTTTTTTAGGATAAGTAGTAGTATTGTATTGTAACTCGTATATGTGTTTTATGACCCCATAAAAATCACCGGTACCTTCACCCTATACGGCAACCCTGCTATTAATTGTCTTTTTGCCCACGTTCCATTCATCTGTGTGGAATTTGTACCCATTAACAAAGTATGTATGCCATGATGTAACACAACTATAGGGCTCATATGCTAAATCTCTCAAGTGTTGATTAGTCACACTTAACGGTTGTTGATACACCTACGAAAAGGTAAGTCATATTAAATAATTATTTTTTTCAAGAGGCAAAATTAAGCTTAATATAGTGTTTGCATTGTCATCTTACACTTACTTGTTGCTTGAACCATTCAGGAAAATCTGCATGTGTACGAGCAGAACCATCTTGTTCACTTAATTGATTAATTTGAAAGAACACACTGACAAATAAAATGTGTACTATGTGTTAAAGGAGAGATTATAATAACATGTGATACATTATTTCAAAAACAGGACGTTAAGACTTACTCATGGTATGGTTTCACCTCTGTGCAATTTATCAAGGCATGTACATGAGCCGATGCATACTCCTCATCAGTTAACCAGTAAGTAAGCTCCTTTCCAGCATAATGGCCAGGAAGGTTAACTATGGATAGCATAAAAGGATACCCTGCATTATCAGCATCTACCTCGTTCCTAACATGTCTTGGTGCCAACATAAAGTTGTTGAAATAGTGGGAACAAAAATAGGTTGTCTCACGGTGTAAGTAAGATGCACAGATTGATCCTTCCACCCTAGCCTTGTTTTTAACTGATCGTTTAGAGTCGCCCATGAATCTAAGTAATAAAAAACATCGTTGACAAGGCATTATTCAATGGTCGCTAATTATTCAAATGTCAAAATATAATAAAATTACCCTTTAAACGGGTACATCCACCTATATTGTACGGGCATGCCAATTTACCTTGGGTCCCCCAACCAGAGAGCATGCCATATGCATGAAAATCATTGATAGTCCACATTAGTGATCCCCTCATCATAAAGTTTCGCTTCTTTGATCAAACGTCATAAGTCAACACACCATCCCACAACTACTTCAGATCATCGATCAGAGGCTGCAAATATACATCTATCCCAGCCTTCAGATTAGATGGTCCCGGTATGAGACAAGTCAGAAACATATATGGTTTTGACATGCACATCTCGGGAGGAAGATTGTTCGGTGTAACAATCACTGTCCAACATGAATATGGCGAGGCTGATGCCTGAATGTACGGGGTAAAACCATCTGAACACTGCCCAAGTCTCACATTCCGAGGATCTGCTGCAAAATCAGGATGAACCCGATCGAAGTGCTTCCAAGCTTCACCATCAGAAGGGTGGCGTATGACGCTCGAAATTCTTCTATTTTCATTATGCCACCATATTTGTCCCGCAGTTTGTGTTGATGCAAACAGTCTCTGTAACCTTGGAATTATTGGCAGATAGAACATTGCCTTCGCATGATCTGGTTTCCTCTTACTATGGTCACTACTTTGAACGCGGTACCTGGGTGTCTGACAAAATTTACATTCTTCCAACGCACTGTCATTTGTGCCAGACTGACTACCATAATATAGCATGCACCCATTTGGACAACAATCAATCCTCTTAGTCCCCCAAGCCTAGTTTCGACACCAACCGCTTCGCATCATAATAACTTTTTGGCAACAACTCTTTGAAGGGAATCACATCTTGAAGCATTTTACAAAAGAACTCCAAACACTGTTCTGGGGCATTCCAATTGGACTTGCAAGCTAGAAGCCTAACACAAATTGATAATTTTTAATCTGATGCCCCTTCAAACAATGGCTTATTTGTCTCTAACAATAGATTGTAGAATCTTTGCGTCGATTCATTAGGAGGCTCTTCCATGTCATCAGACTCATCCGCTTCAAAATTCCCATGTTGCCCAAGGCAAACATCGTCCATCATATGCATTGACTGTAGTTGTTCGACATATTCATCGTGGTATCCACTGCCTGATGCACCTATTTCAAGATCACCACCACCGACTTCATTCAAATCAATATCCGGCAACTCCTAACCATGACCAGTCCATATCCAATAATTAGGCTTGGACCCACATCGGTATAGGTGTAACTTCACGTCATCATCACTCAAAACCGCCATACAGTTGCACTTTGTGACAGGACATCTAATCCCCCCCTCTTTGGCATAATCACAATGTTACTTTGCTTTCGATATAAACTCCTCAACTCCAGCTACAAATGATTGTTTCAGAAGTCGTCTCCCAGACTCATTCCTATCATACACCCAACTACGGTTCGAGGGATAATATGCCATCCTTCTGCATTTTCAAATAAATTGACGTATTTTTAAACATGATACTATAACCTCAAATCGCTCCCTTTCCATAAAAGGTTTGGCCCTATCCCATTCGAGGAAAAACTTTTTCACCATTGTATTATACTAGTTAGTCATCACTTCTCATGTCTTATAGCTGACGAAATTTCGGCAGCATCTCCCATCGGTCTCCAAGTACACGACTAGACCGTGGTGAAATACCACAATCAAGCATGGACCCGGAGAACAAAAGGAAATGCTTCGACCCGAAATTTAATCAATTATTTAACAAATGAGAATCATCGAGTAACTAGTATATCAGTGGAGCAAAAGTTTCTTCCAAACTGTCCCAATTGGACAATTCAAGATTCAATAAAATGAGCGATACCATGACCATAAGTATACATGCTCAATAATATTGAACCTTGAACGGGAAACTACGGTTTTTCTCAATTACGTATAATAATTGTACTCTTAAAAAATAAAACTTTAAGTAACATGACAATTTTTCCCTTTGTACTTGAAATTCAAGTTCATTGGATACATGTAATTTTGATAAATTAATTATTCCCCGCACTTTGAAATGTAAAGTACGTAAGGACATCAAAAATTGACAAACATAAAGAATCAACTACTAATTACACTAATTGGTATTATAAATTCTCTAATTATATAAAAAAATGTTTAATCTTTTTTACAATTTTATTTTTATTACTACTTACTAATCTAAATATCATATTATAATTATCGATTAATAATATTTAGTTTTTTGTTAACCGTTAAATATTTGTCAATCTTATGAAGTTTAACACAAATTCCTAGTTCAAATCTAATTGGCATTATTTCTTATGACATAATTAATTGATTTTTAAATTTTATTTTTAAAGGAATGATTTAATTAACTTCTTAATTAATTATTATTTATTCTTTAAAAAACTAATTACTAATTATTATGTTATTAATTTATTGATTAATTCAAGCTTATGTACGTACAAACGATATTGCTTACGCTTAATCGATCACCACCGCTACTGTCAGCTCCATCACGTATGCAAGTATATATATATATATATATATATGGGAGGAAAACTATTTTACCGGTTAACTAATCCTAGCTACACTCAATTTTGTCCTTATGAATTTATATTATTCAGTAAATTCATTAATTAATTTACACAATTAGCACAAACAATACATTAATAACTTTACAAATTTTTTCTAACAAAACAATTTTACAACTAAGATACAAAATTTAATTACAAGCTAGACAGATATATCAAAAAATACACCCATATATACAATTAGACATGCATATATAAATTACAACTAATTACACAAATTAATTTACACAATTTATTAGCATGCACTGAACAATTTAAATATCTCGAAATAAAAAATCCCCAGTACCTCTAGCAGCCCAAGAAAGTGTATGCCACTGGCGATGGTGGCGGTGTCAACCTCGGCAACACTCAACAAACAAAACCAAAACCAAAAATCAAACCATTTTCATATTAGACAATATACAAAAACCTACGAGCCTGTTTACTTTGAACATTTCCTACCATTTCTTATTTTCATATACAAAAACCTAAGAATCTTTTTTTTTTCTATAAGCAAAGATTGTATTAATTGAGTAAAATGGGTACTCCAACCTATTTACACAAATGATAATTACAACCAAGAACTCGAAAAAGACCAAGAGGTATATTTTCAACCTAAAGCCATATGAAGCTACAAAGTTGAACACTAACTCCATCCCCAATTCGACTACTGCACCTTACAAATGAAAATTACCAAACCTGGTCCAGACAACTACCCACCCTACAACATTACCAAACCTAACAGTCTGTTTGAAAATAGAAATAGCAAAATTTAGATATATTAACCAAACATACTTTCATTAAAAATAGAAATAAGAAAAAAAATGAGTTGCTAGAATGAAAATTGAAAACGAAAATATGAAATGTTTTCACAAATCAAACAGACCCTATAGCATAAACCAAAAAAAAAATTAAACAAAGCATAAAAAATAAAAATCAATGAGGAGGAGGTAGAGAGGAAGAGGGTTGGAGGTGGCTCACATGGGTGGTGCAGGTGGCAGAACCGACGAGGGAGTGGAGCTGTAGGGGGTGGCGCGCGGTGGTCCGAGTCGGTCTAGTGGAGGCATAACCGCGAAGATGAGGGCCATTCGCGCACTATAGGAGGAACATAGACAGGGAGGGAAGAGAGCAGGTGGTAGTGGGGGGCGCTGGTGGTGGGTGGCCGGCGGCGGCAGAGACATAGAGAGGGTGGAAGGTTTTAGCAGTGGTGGGGAGAAGACAGTTAGAGGAGAAGGTGTCTGCTTACCTCACCGTGGTGGTGGAGAAGGTGGCGACAGTGGTGGCGCACGGTTGTGGTCTCGGGTGGAGAAAAAAGAGGGAAAAGAGAAAGGGAAGAGAAGGAGAAAAGAAGAAGAAGAGAAAGGGGAAAGGTCTAGGTGGTGGATATGGGAGTGGGTTTCGGGTGGCCGGAGAGGAGTGGGAGGTGGCGCCGCGACTCGGGTCGCCGGTGAGGAGAGGGAGGAGAGCAGGGAGAGATGAGAGAAAAAGGGTTTGCAGAAGTGAGGGGGAGGGAACCATTTTCAGCATATATTAGAAAGTTACCGATGGACTAGGCCGTCGATAACTATTGACGGATTCAAATTTCCGACGGAAATTCCGTCAGTAAATATAAGATATTTTACCGATGGAAATTTCCGTCGGTAAGTGTTCCCTCCAAGGTCTCCGACGGACATACCGACCGAATGCCCGTCGGTAAAGGTTCTGACGGCCTTTCCGTCAGAAATGTCTTTGACTTTTCAAAATCCCACTTTCCGATGACTTTTTCCATCAGTAAATGACATAATTTCCCACGGAAGACTTGCCGTCGGTAATTCGCTTCTTTCTTGTAGTGATCGTACACTCACCGCCACCCTTCCCCCTTCATCGACCACTCACCGCCACCCTTCCCTCCTTCATCGACGAGTAACCTCGGTCTTCCTCCATCGTCGACTAACCTCACCCGCTCATATTCCCTCCTTCATCGACGGCTAAACTCGGCCCTTCTTCATCGACATCTCACCTCGACCTCCTTTCGTCGACCACTCAACTCGCCCTTCCTGAAGCCGTAAGTAGTCCCCTGTTTGAGTCGCTGCTGCATGGGTTCAAGGGTTCGTTACGGTGTGGTAGTTGTTGTTCTCTTCTTCAAAAACAGTAAGAACACATAGCTCGTTCGTTTTTGTTAATGTGTATCCCCAAATTTTAGTTATTGTTAATGCTTTTATTTTGAGTTTTACTGTTATTATGTTTGGTCACACCAGATTACACATGCGTAAAATGGATTTGAATTTCAGTGTTACCCAAATTTGGGGATATGCCACACTTGGTTTGGTTCTGCTTTGAATGTTGTTCACTTTGTTTGTAGTTAATGTTATATTCAGTGAGAATACTTTTAGCATACTCCTAATTGGTTCATCTGGTATCTTCTAGGCTACTATATGATGACTTATATGGTGTAGCAAATTGTTTAACATGTCCGATTTTTGTTTCTAGGTCTGTCTAGATGGATAATGTCAATGAGGAAGGCTTCACAGATCTCAGTGGTGATTCTGACTTCAACAATTCAGACCTTCCAAATGATGCTTGTGGTCAGATGAATGAGGTAAATGGTCATGATACAGTTGAAGGGAGTGAGTCTTAAGCATATGATTTTTACATTGCATATGCTAGATGTCATGGTTTTGTCGCTAAGAAAGATGAGATTGGTAAAGATATTAAAGGATAGATTAACATGCATCAACTAGTTTGCAGTAGAGAGGGGTCTAGAAGGAAAATACACTTGACGAAATAGACAGAATGAGAGATCACAGGCATGTTACCCGCATTATGTGCCCCGCCAAGTTTCGGGTTCATTTTGACATTAAGTCTTCTAAGTGGGTGGTTTATGCGTTTGTTGATGATCATAACCACCAACCAACCCCGACTAAATATGTTCACTTGATTCCTTCTTATCGCTCGATGACCAATGCAGACAAGGCACAAGTGGACAGTCTACATTTATATGGCGTGAGGACTTGTCATATAATGGGATTGATGCTAGGACAGAATGGGGGTCATGTAGATTTAGGTTTCTGCAAAAATGATCTATATAATCACATAGATCGCCGGAAACATGCGAAGATTGAAGACGGGGACGCCTTTGCTACCCTTTCTTACCTATAAGCTAAGGCGGATAACGATCCTATGTCGTTTATGTTGTTTTCCAAGTTCACAACAATTGAGGATGGAAAGCTGCAACATTTGTTTTGGGCAGATGGACAAAGCCGTATTGATTTTGAGTGTTTTGGAGGCGTATTGGCCTTTGACACTACGTATAAGAAAAACAAGTACAACAAGCCGTTAGTTATATTTTGTGGTTACAATCATCACGGACAAACCGCGATTTTTGCTTGTGCCCTTGTTGATGATGAGAACACGGAGACATATAAGTGGGTGTTAGAGACATTTTGCAAAGCTATGTTTAATAAACCCCCCAATGCAGTTGTCACCGATGGAGACAATGCAATGCGAGAAGCCATAAAAATTGTGTTCCCACTACAACAGAAATGACTTATAATAGCAGTTATTTAATAGCATTTGTAAAGCGGAACTGCTATTAAAAATTGTAGTGCACTTTTAATAGCGTTTCCTAAAATAAGTGCTATTAAAGAGTACACCTAAGATAGCGTTTCTTTTATGAAGCGCTATCTTTTCTCTTTTGAAAAAATGATAAAATATCAATGAGATCTTTAATAACATTTGTTTACAAAAACGCTATCAAAACATATAGCTAAGATAGCACTTATTTTGTTAAACGCTATCTTTTATAATTTTATAACTTCCCCCAGATTTTTTTTTCACATCTCGCGCGCGCATCCCCCACTGTTTTCTCAGACTCTTTTCTTCTCAGATTACCCTAATTCATTCCACTTCTCAGACTCGTCATTCCATTTTCCTCTATCTCACCGGCCGCTGCTCGCGCTTTCACTCGCCGGTCACTACTCGCACTTCCACTCGCCGTTTGCGCTTCCACTTGCCACTCGCGCTTCTCAGAGCTTTTACTTGACTCGCGTCTGACAGCTCGCCGCTGCATCTCGTGCCGACGCCGGTCCTTGCCGCCATCGGAGCCCTCCTCGCCGATGTACCTCAACCGTCCGTCAGTTCCAGAGCCACGCAACTTACCCAACCAAGAAGGAACCACCGCTTGAACGCCATTTGAAACCACGACCCATTCCTTCGAATGAAGCTTGAATGCGACTCCGCCGGTGTCGACCTTCGCGGCACCGACAGCTCCACTTCTAGTTGCGTGTCCATTCGCATCCCAGGTCCTTTTATTCATTTATGCTTTCTCACCCTAACTCATATATCATTTGTGATAGAAAAGATGTTATAGGTTACAAAATCAATAGAAAAATAAATTTAATTTGAGATGACAAACAACATAAGACAATATTTTTACTAGAGTGGTTGTTAGGGTCCTTTGAATTTGCCTGCTCAAGAGAATGTGCTTGTGATCCAAGCCTTGAAGCAATGGATGATATGTTGTCAGATGGTTGAACAACATATGAGATCATAAAATTCTCTTGGTTTTGCTGTAACTGAGTTGTATTATCAGGACACTTGCAGAAGATAGGGAATATAACATTATCCCCAATAGAAAGGTTTGTAGGGACAAGAGTTGGATTCACAACCTCCACAGAAGGGAAGGTTGTGAGGTTCTGGTACTTGATGGTGGAGACAAGAAAAAAAGTATCATTGGGTTTGATGGTGTAAGTGAGGTTGGCATAAGAGATGGCACCAAAAGTGGCGTTGATGGTGTTGCAAGAACAGGTTAAGGGTACAAAGAGGGATTGGTCAGGGAGTAGGGGAGAGGAAGGGGAGGATATGTTGCTTGGGTTTGATATCATGAGGCGGCTAACAGAGAAGAGGTCACCTATTGAAGCAAGGTCAAGAAAGTCTGGACTTGCTGCTCTGTAGAAAGCATAGGCTTGACATGGATAATTCCTCTAGTTGGATCTACAAGTGTAGCCTGTGTTGTTTTGTTGGCTTGGGGTTTGGGCTTGAGAAGGTTGAACCAAATGGTGAAGGATGAGGAGGAGGAAGAACAAGAGAGAAGAAACAAAGAGGTGATGGAGTTTGCAACTTGTCATTGTGGCTTATTGTTTATTGTTGATTTACCTTGCCATTGTTTAATTTGGTTGTGACAAGATTTATATTGGGAGGGTTTGATTGAAGTGTAGACTGCAGAACAAATGGACTTTGAGATCTAACTTGTCAAGAGTCTAGTCAAGTTTGGTTTGTTTTCCAGTTAAGCAATTTTGGTTTTATATATTAATGGGTTTCCCACCTTCAATTCTAGTCAAGGTGGGCGGTTGAAATTTCTGACAGGAGGATCGACCCGTTTCAATTATATTATTATGTATTTAAATTTGCTATGCAGGGTTTTAATTTTTCAACAACTCACCCCCTAATATCATATGCTTCGGATAATATTTTTTACAACAATGTTTTTAACATTCAGTTTCCATATAAAATAAAAATGATTTTTTAAAATGTCGTGTTGTGAATGTCCAAATAATGTAACTCCTATATTTTTTTTTTGGTTCATCCAAATAATGTAACTTTATTGTTTAACATATTGTTTCATCAGCCATAGTCAATGATTGTTATTTGTCACCATGAAAAATAAAACAAAAATTAGCCATTGCCAGTCGCGTGCACTTCTGTAGTTGATTTGACTGTGGTATGGGTCAAGTTGGTTTACCAATGCAATAATGTCTATAAATCTCACTTTATTGGATTTCATACAGGAGAATCAGAGCTTACAAACCCCACAATGATTAGATAACTCTCAAGCATAGCAGTTTTCCATGACTGAAGAAGAGAATCAACCACCAAATCATTTTGCTCCCAGTATGTCTCTTGTTCTTACTCATTATCTACATTATAAGACATTTTAAATTGGAAGATCTGGAAATTATTGGATTTGACTTGCTTGCCATGGCTACGCTATTACCTTCATACACTTTATATGGATTACGTGTTGAACTTAAATTTGGATTTCTTCTATCAAATTCCATGGGATAAGGCTTGGTCAGTGTAAGAAACACTGCCTAGTGGTTTGTTTTCTATTTTCCTTTTCAATTGATATTACTTTGTTTATTGTTTTCAAAAAGAGATGGTTCATGACATATAACTAAACCAATTATATCTACCTCATGTGGTAAAATTGAACTCCACCAATACACCTGTTGTGGTAATATCCCCATCTTACAGGAAAGGCAAGATTTAAATTTATTACTTTTTAAGGTATACAATGTAAGTATTTCAAGGCAACTGATTTCTTGTCTTATATCACATACATTATTTGCAAATAAACATGTATTTCAAATAAAGTATGGATTGTAAGAATTTAATTGAGCCCACAGAGATGTCTAATCTAGTCATCCTAATAATTTTATCCTTCCATCATTTACAAGTTTTGGTTCTTTAAATTGTAGTTGTAATGGTAATAGTTATAGCTTCTAAGGCTTGTTAGGGTATTGTTGTTCTGCTTTTGCCCAATATTTATATCCTAATCATTGTTTGTCATGCTGACATGTCGTTTAAATTGTTTATTCAAAATCTATGATGTTGTATATTCACATGTCTATATATAAACTTTGGCATGTTTATTCCCTTCCCGTCTAATTGACTGAAAATTAAATAACTAAACATAGAAATTAAATTAGATCAATATTCTCTTTAGTATATAAATTATATTTTATTTTGTTTTTGATGATTCAGAGCAAAATAAATTGACAAATTTCCCAGCATTTGGAGAAGCATACTAAGGGTGATGACAACAAAAGTGAAGAAAGTTCTTGTTCTAGCAATTTCCTAAGAGTTTCTACTGTGCAGATGCTTCAACAAATAATTGCTATTTCTGTGTTTTTGTTTTCTTTTTTGGACTAATTAACTAGAGTGCATTAGTTAACTTGTATTGTAGTATAATTGCATTTTGTATTATAGTAAATATGGTCACACATAGTGACAAGATAATTTGATTTACAAAGGCCCACATTTTTCGTGAGTTGCAATTCAACTTTTACTGAGAACAGAGTAACAAGAAATTGTACCGTAGTAAATGGTTCGATCCTCTTATTTTGATTTCTCGAACTGAGAGATCCATGAATCGGGATCCTAATGCATATAGATACAAATGGTCCAATGGGAGCAAGAATTTCCAGGAATATTTGGAACATTTCATTTCTGAGCAGAATAGCCGTTTTCAAGTAGTGTTCGATCGATTACGTATTAGTCAATATTCTATTGATTGGTCTGAGGTTATAAGACAATAAGTATCTTTAAATGGCTGCATGGAAACAAATAATGATTTTGAATTTCTTGAGATGAGATGAGCTGAAGATGGGTTTTGAATTTCTTGAAAATAATGATTTTCAAGTAGAGCCAATCATGCTTTACACTCTTTTACAGGGAATCTGCATATCTGCCTCACAAACCAAGGAAGACCTTCTTAGAGACTTGGAGGTAAAACCAGCTAGCTGTCTTCATTTGAGTCAGATTATATAATTATATTGCAATCAATTATTTTTTGACCATAATTCTTTAATCTCCTAAACTGTGGCATGGGTTCCTGCTTGTTACAGTGATTCAAATATGATTCTTATATCTACAAGTGACATAGGGATGGAAAATAAGTACTCAGTTTATGAACTTGTAGATACATCTCTACGAATGTATTGATTAATTCTTTTTTTAATATTAAATGAAAGTATGCCATAACTATTTTATTTATTAGATTCCAAGGTTCCAAGCTAGATTACAAGGGACACCAATTAAGGGACATTGATATTGGTGAGTAATTAGAGTTAGTTGAAATTACATATTTTAGAACCGTCCTTACACATTTAATTCATTTAATTGATAATTGATTCTATGCCTGATACTTTGAATGATTTTCAAAATGCATGTTGAAGCTCCAACAATTTTTAGGATCCTAATTCATTGAAACAGGTAAATATTCCCTTTTGTATTGCATTAGAGCTTTTGTTGGTATGCAAGAGTTTGTGGTTTATGTTTTGGTTTTGCTACTTTGTTCTCTCGGGTCTTGCCAGTTGTAGTTGATAATTTGACTTAGTCATGCCTGCTTCATCACGTTTTGGCTCCTTTACCTTTGCTGTTTTTCTATAATATTTTTTAGGCTATACGTTTAGCTCTCTTTAGCCCTCGAATGACCCTTTTTATTTTATTGATTCTTCATTTGTATGATGAATCCAAGTTCTTCATGGATGGAGGACCAGTTTCTACAGAAAGGATTTGTTGTGGAGACTCTGCGATTTTTCTTCTTTTTTGTCCAATCATAATTCACAACCTAAGACAGTAGTGTTGATTAGACACCCAACATATTTCTAGTAACAAAAAATCAACCACAAACTGGGATGGCAGGCATATTTTGATAAAATATTAATGCATAAATTGAGAATCAAAGCAGTGTTCGATTTATTGTTCCCGCAAATCACAACCTGGCCTTAGGATACATATGCTTACTCAGGCCTTGTACCACTTAATGGTTACAATGAATGATCAGGGCTTCATCCAATTTGTCATGATCCCTACAATAGCAGCTCAGACTCAATACACAAATCTGTACACTGCCATTATATGGATGGACGGGTTTCTATACATTTGTAAATCTATAATGTCTAAGGTAGAGTATGTGTTAATGTCTTTGAAATTTCGTTCTTGCAGATTTTCTAGTGTTGTTTTGCTTTAGCTTGGCATTGCTACTTTGCTTTCTATCATTCCCCACCCACAAAGGATTTCTTCTACCAGATATTTGTTTTTTTTAATCCTTTAGTTGTAGCATTAGGGATGTTTATTTTAATCTGTATACATTGCATGTAGACATCAACCACTCTAAACTCAAAGTAAATATGTTTAATAAATATTTTTGTAGATCGGGAAAGCATGGATCGAAAATGGATGTCTGCCAATCGTTTGACGAATGAGTATGAGGATGGGGTGAAAGAGTTCATTAGGTTTGAAGTTCGGCATGCAGAAAACCCTAGTACCATCATATGTCCTTGTTTAGATTGTTGTTATGCAAGGCGAATTAGTGCAACCAAGTTGGAAGAACATTTAGTGTGTAATGGAATCGATCAAAGTTATACATGTTGGACAAAACATGGTGAGACAAGAGATGAGTCTAGTGAAATGAGGAATCGTGTGAGATATTCATCAAATGATACCGACACAAATACTTATGAGGGCGATCATTTTGAAGACATTGCAAATTCTGTTGAAGAGGACCTTCGGGATTGTCCTCGAATGTTTGAGAGGTTGGTAAGTGATGCAGAGCAACCGTTGTATGATGGTTGTACTAAATTCACAAGATTGTCGGTGATGTTAAAGTTGTATAACTTGAAATCGGGTAATGGATGGACTGATAAGAGCTTTACGGACTTACTCACACTTTTGAAAGACATGTTGCCGGAGGATAATGTGCTTCTTAGTTGGACATATGAGGCTAAACAAATGTTACGCTCTATTGGCATGAGCTACGAGAGGATACATGCTTGTCCTAACGATTGCATTTTATTTCGGAATGAATATGCATCGTTAAAGATGTGTCCTAAATGTAATGCCTCACGATATAAGAAGAAAGAATCAGATCCAGAGAATGTTGTGTGGTATTTTCCCATAATACCCAGATTTAGGCGCATGTACCGTAGTTTAGAAGAATCAAAGCACTTGACATGGCATGAGGATGAAAGGATCAAAGATGGCAAGCTGCGTCACCCGGCAGATTCTCCTTAATGGAAGAAATTTGATCACGATTATCCTGATTTTGGGCAAGAATCAAGAAACCTATGACTTGCATTGGCTACTGACGGATTTAACCCGCATGGTGTTCAAAGTAGCTCTTACAGTACATGGCCTGTGATTTTGGTGATTTATAACCTATCTCCATGGCTATGCATGAAGAGCAAATTTATTATGTTATCTATGTTAATTTCTGGGCCCAAACAACCAGGAAACGATATAGACGTCTATTTGACTCCTTTGATTGAAGACTTGAAACAAATGGGGAGACAGGTGTGGAGGTGTATGATGGGTATAAGGAAGAAAGTTTCAATTTGAGAGCTATGTTGTTTGGCACAATTAATGATTTTCCAGCCTACGGTAATCTGTCAGGATATATGATGAGTGTGATTCCACCTCATCTTTGTCCATCATTTTGCATGCATTTTCATGTAGTTTAGGCATATTTTTATTAGATTTTAGGTTAATTTTCCTTTGGAACGGGTAAGGCGGTTTTCGTGTGTTGTTTTGCAGATATCAAGGGTAAATTGCTCAAGATCAACCATGATGAAGTTTGGATGAAGATGGAGCTTTAAAACTGAAGAAAATGAGCCAAACAGAGCCCATCACGGCCTAGCCGTGATGCCCATCACGGCCATGATCGAGCAAAACTGAAAAAGAACAAAGGTCAAGTCGAGTCATCACGGCCAGCCGTGATAGCCATCACGGCCCGTGACCCAAAACCACCACAAGTCGGAAGTCGCCGGGCCAGGCCATGATGGCCATCACGGCCGTGATGGCCGTCACGGCCAGGCCGTGATGAGCATCACGGCCATGACAGACCAACCGGTGAAGAATTTTCAAGGCGGAATCCGTCACGGCCAAGGTCGTGATAGCCATCACGGCCGTGATGCGTATTACTTGGCTCGAAGTAACGAATTGGATCTAATTTGAGTTGGATTAGGACTCTAACTGCCCAATTCTATAAATAAGGGACCAGCGGAGGCGGAAAACATCGGACCTTTGGGGCTACTACTCTAGGCATAGATTTAGGATCTCTTTCTTCTTCTCCTTCTTCTCTTAGTTATTTTCATGTTATTTGTAATCATGCCTGTCATCTCCATGGCAAGGCGTGAGTAGTAGCATAGTTTCTAGGGATTAGGGCCTGCCCAAGTTTGTTTATGATGTAAATTTGATGTAAACTCTTTGTTAATTACGATTTACTTTAGATCCGATTTCTAGTGTTTAATCAATCGTAAAATCGGCGACCGCTTATTTGCGTGGACGTAGACGTTCTAAGGAGGAACCTAGCGGTGAACTTAGGATTTCTAGTGTGTTTCACACGTAAAGTTCCTGGCACGCTTATCGCTGAGACGTAGATATTCTAAGGAGGAACCTAGCGGTGAACTTAGGTTATTTGCATGACTTAGACATTCTAGGGAGGAACCTAGCGGTGAACCTAGGTGTCGGATCTATAGAGTCAGACTTGGGACTGAAATCACGAGAGTTAGAAGCCGTCCCTCGAGGATCAACGAGTTGTCACGAAACGCAAAGGGTTCAATATGGGATCGACTACCACGAGAGTAGGGGTCGGGTCAATTGGGCACGGCTTTTGTAACCCGAGAGGGAGCTTAAGCTATCAGAGGATAAACTCGCCTTCAAGGCAATTTCGCTAATTAACAAGGGTAATCAACTTCATAACGTAAACGATCTTGTGGTAACCTAAATCCCTAGGAACCCATTTAGATCTGAAAAATCAAAAAGATTTGTTTTCTGTTTTGTTTGATTCTGTTTTATCTCTTAAATTCAAATTCAAAAACCATTTCAAAAATATAAAAATCTTTTTAAACAGTCCAGATCTAATCGATTTGATAATTAGTTGCGATTCGAGAACACAGTCTCTGTGGGATCGATATCTTTTATTACTTGGCGACGATCCGGTACACTTGCCGGAATCGCACGTGCATTCGCACGCTATCAATATAGCATCAAGGGTCAGTGTGCATGCCCTATATGTGAAGAGGGTACGGATTGGATGCGGTTATAACATTGTAAGAAGAATGTCTTTCTTGGGCATCATAGATTTTTGCATCCAAGTCATCATTACCGGTGGTGGCGAAAGGCGTTCAATGGGAACTCGGAAGAAGGTGAGCTCCTTCATCGTTGACGGGTGATCAACTTTTTGAAAAGGTAAAGGATTTGAATATCCAATTCGGTAAACCTTTTGCGAGAGATCTTGTCACAAGAGGGTGGAAGAAAAGGTCGATTTTCTTTGAGTTGCCATATTGGAAATCATTATATGTAAGACATTTCCTCGATGTGATGCACGTTGAAAAAAATATATGTGATAGTGTCATTGGTACGTTACTCAATGTGCCAGGTAAGACTAAAGATGGCATCAATGCAAGGTTGGACTTGGTTAGTATGGGAATAAGAAGATAATTGGGACCGACGAAGAAGGGTAGAAGTACATATCTTCCTCCGGCTGCTCACACTTTATCTAGAAAAGAAAAAACTGTTTTTTGTAAGTTTCTTGACGGAGTTAAGGTTCCGGAAGGGTACTCTTCAAACATTAGGAACCTCGTATCGATGAAAGATCTCAAATTAAAAGGTCTAAAGTCCCACAATTGTCATGTTCTCATGGAGCAGTTGATACCAATTGGTATACGGTCTATTTTACCTAACAAAGTGCGGGGGGCCTTAACTAAACTCTGTTTCTTCTTCAAGGCAATTTGCAGCAAAGTGATTGACCCTGGGAAGTTTCCATCATTGCAAAGAGAAATTGTTGTGACTTTATGCGAGCTTGAGATGTACTTTCCACCTTCATTCTTTGACATAATGGTTCATCTAACCATTCACCTTGTTAGAGACACAACTGTGTGGGCCAGTTTATATGAGATGGATGTACCCGATTGAGCGTTATATGAAGATATTAAAAGGGTATGTGAAAAACCGATCACGACCAGAAGGTTGTATTGTTGAACGGTATATTGTCGAATAAGCTGTTGAATTCTGTACCGAATACTTATCCAATGCTGATTCTATAGGGCTGCCAAAGTCTCGTCACACAGGGAGAATGATGGGGCAAGGAATTACTCGAACTGAAATAGTGACTATATCAAGGACAGAATGGGAGCAAGCACACTTATATGTTCTGCACAATGCCGATGAGGTTGAGCCATATGTTGAAAAACACAAGGACATGCTTAAGAGTTTGTATCCAAATAAGAATCAAAATTGGCTAACTAGAGAACACAATCGTTGTTTTATAACGTGGCTAAGAGATCACATTTTTGCAGAGTTGACTGAAAATGCTACTTCAGTTTCAAAAAGATTGAGATGGTTAGCAAAGGTCCAAGTTTGCATGTCTTCTCTTACCACGGTTATCTAATTAACGGGTACACATTCTATACAAAAGAACAAGATGGTCGGAGTACAATACAAAACAGTGGTGTGACTCTTGTAGCTCAGTCTATGCATATCTCAAGTGCCAAAGACAGAAACCCCATATATGCAAATATGTCATACTTCGGCGTCATTGAATGCATATGGGAGTTGGATTACACAAAGTTTAAGGTTGGTGTGTTTGGTTGTAAGTGGGTTGACAATAATAACGGTGTTCCGATTGATGAGTCAGGGTTCATGCAGGTGGATCTTAACAGGGTGGGGTATAAAGATGAGCCTTTTTAATATGAGCATCTCAAGCTGAACAAGTGTTCTATGCCACTGATCCAGCTAATATAAAAAGGTCCATTGTTCTTTTGACTAACAAAATAATTACTAAGATTGATGATCAAGACCATGGAGATGTTGATATTGAAGATGATCATTTCGTCGGGACGTTACAATCACTTGAGATTGATCCAACTAGGGATGATGGTATGTATATGAGAGATGATCATGATGAGGGGATTTTGGTCAATCCACCATTTCATACTAATAAAGGACAAACAAATCTCATTCCAATGAAGAAAAGAAAAAGGTTGACTTAAACATGTATGTAGTGTTTGTGTTTAAATGAACTTTCTGATCCATTTATATTATAATTAGCATCTTCCGGTAATGCTAGTGTTGATTATGTTATCCAGTGATGTTTTATATTTTGCATCAATTAATATTATATTAATGTCCAATGATGTTTTACTTGTGTGTCTAGTTTTTTTGTAGGTAAATGGCATCTTCCGGTAATGCTAGTGCTACCAAAGTGACGCGACGTAGGCCAACTGTTATGAAGGCGGTCATTCGCGCTAGGAGTAAAGGACAAAAATTTGAGGTAATTTACTTACTAATCTAAGGATTTCATTATGTTGTTTGATATCTAGATTTAATTTCTTTATTATTTTTATTAGGTTGAATGGAATTATTTGGACCAACCAATTCGTGCCAATTGAAAAAGATTGAAGAGTTACATTGGGGCCGTTGTTCGGCAAACGGTCCCAATTATCTGTTCTAATTGGAAGGATGAAGCTTTGGATACTTTCAAAGAGAACATATGGGCTGATGTACAGGTAATTATTAAAATTTGTGATCATATTGTAAACTATGTAAACATACTTACTTTGACACGTTGTTTATATTGTTTTGCAGATGTCTTTTAATGTTGATGAATCTCGACGAAAATTTGTATTTCATGAAGCCGGTAACCTACATCGGGCATTCAGAACTATATTGACAAGAAAATTTCTAAGAGATGCTAACGGGAGTATCAAAGAGGAACCTCCATCACAATATGCACACATATCAAGGGATGAGTGGGTAGATTTTGTAGCAATACGCACATGAGATGAACGATTCCTGGTATGTTTAATATCATGTTAGTCCTTATAATTATATATATACATATGACATTAACCATGTATTAATGTTACTTATATGTGTCTGAATAAAAATTAAGCAATGAAAATCGGAAGAGAGCGTTAGATCCTGCATGCCCTTACAAAGCATCACGTAAGGGGTATGATGACATTGAGGATGAATTGGTATGTATATATATAATTAACTGTGTGGTAAATATGACTTTTAAAATGTTTGGTTAATATATATTATCTCAATATACAGATACAGGAGGCAGGGCCAGAAGTTAAAAAAAATTAAACGCCATATTGTGTGGAGGAAAGCCCGCGAGAACAAGGCGGGTGTAATTGACAACAAAAATACGCAGAACGTGTGGAATAAATGTGTAAGTAGAATAACGTTTACATTTTCATTTGTTACTTTCTTGTGACAATATATAATAATGTTAACATTTGCATTTCACCAATAACTATGTGTCAGAAGGAACTGTCACAGTCTGCAATAGAGAGATAGATACAAGATTATGGTCGCCAAGATATTCTTGCTAAAGCCCTAGGTGTGCCAGAGAACCCTGGTCGTGTTAGGGGTGTGGGTTTTGGTGTCTCTCAAAGAGACTACTTCCCACCTGAAGGTCGTACAAAACATAAATGTGAAACGAAAAGGTGGGAGACATTGGTGGCTCAACTCTCAGAAAGATTGAACAATTTGGAAGATAAGCTGAAAAAAAAAGGAGGATGAGGAGAGGCAGGCTAATTTCACAGCCCCAAGCATCAAAGATAGTTGCACTCTAGCATCTGCCATCAAGCTTCAAGAGGTAATGCATGCTTTTTTTTTACTAGTATTGCATTCACAGTTAAATACATTCAATTGGATGCCTTAATTCACAGCTTATTCATCTATCATTGGTTTAGGGCGTCAACTCATGTCATCTATATTTATCAACCCCAACCCATCGTATGGTTGGTATGGGTAAAGTATATAATGAGCCGGGTGTTACACTGCACACCGGACCACTACCCCTTAACCATGTGAAAGTTGGAGTTGATGTTGCAATTGAGGGGGATGCGCCATTACCGGTACCTATTGATGATGCAGATGTAATGACAATAAGAGATGCAATAGGTACTTATGTGGCATGGCCAATTGATCTCGTGGTTGTAATTAATATGGTATGTAATTGGATTTTTCCACCTTGTCATATACGGCGTATATTTATTACATTAGTTGATCACTAACTGGCATATTGAAATGCAAAATTTCCAGGCACCTGCAAAATCTAAAGGCAAGGGCAGAGTGTCTGAACATACAAAGGAGTCAATTACAACCCCGGTAAAGAAAGGAGGCAAATCTAAGGCCAACCCTCCTACAGCTGGTTCAAATAACATTTCTCTGGAATATTTCAATTTTCTTAAAATACATGAACGAAAGAATATGAAAAATGATGACCCATTGGACATAGAGATAGAACAAAATATTTTTGGTGATCATATCATTGATAGAATTAATACTGAAAATATCAGACAAATTGTAAATCATGAATGGGTATCTGCCTCCGTTATTTCCGTATATATCAGGTACTAAATCAGGCTTAAAGTGTAAAATATTTTTTTAGTCTTTCCATTAAAATAATGATGTCATTGGTGTAATCCATTTTTATATTTTAATTGAAAGTATTTGTATGAAGAATTTTTGCTTCCAAAGGAAATAACGAGGAGCTTTCTGTTCTTGTCCCCATACCAAACAGATACATATGGCTTCTTCGGGGGGGATTCACAGACAAAGTATATAGCTGACCGCTTTGCAATTACAGAGAGAGAATATCAGCCCTTGTTTCTAGCACCGTGCAATGTTGGGTGAGTCACTTATCCTATAGGGCTTAATTCACAATAATGAATTATATAAAAGTTGAGGTGCTTAGGATTTGTTATCTCAACATTTTTGTAGGAATCATTGGGTGTTGTTAGCGATAAATACTGTTGAAGAGATTGCTTACTATATGGATTCCTTGCATGTTGATCCTAGGAATCACCCAGAATTATAGAATATAATTTGTTCAATAAGTAAGCATGCTTTTATTTTTCTAATTTTCTATGATTCCGTCGAATGGCTTCCATGGTAGATACATGTTGCAAGTTGTCATGGTCCTAATGTGCTTTTGATTTTTGACATTAGAATAACTGTGTTGAATTGGCATATATTGGGTTATGGCTGTTGTGGTTCAAAATAAAAAAAAGGCTACCGGAACCTTCATTTTGTATTTAGATGTTACCATTGAGAATTTTTGTCGGAAAATCCATGCCTGTGTTTGTGATGATTGAAAATATGTTTCTTAATGAAGTCTGTTTGATTTTGTGATTAGAGCTTTGCAAGTTTATCGCGCACGTAGCGGAGCTAAGGTGCCTCGTTTAAAAGCAACCAACATTAAATGGATTCGGATAGAGGTATATTTGCAAAAACTTAATGAGCAATTAATTAGTTAAAAAAAACTATATTGATTTACTATTTTATTTTTTATAGTGCCCAAGACAACCCAACAATACAGATTGTGGGTATTATGTCATGCATTTCAATAAGGAAATTATCTTACAGAACCAAGTTAAAATACCAATGGCGGTATGTAGTTTCAGTGCTTGTTGTTTACTTAGCTTTTAAATGTGACTGTTCAAATGTTTTAGCAATTGTAACTTGATTTATTTAATTTTTATTTCGCAGTACTTCCCAGACTTCAAATACGTCACATACTCCACTGCTCAACTATCTGAAGTCAAGGAAGATTGGTCTCACTATATTGTTGAAAGTTTATTTGATTACACTTGTTAATATGGTCTAAACTTTGTATTGTGTTATGCATGGTTTGGTACAAGTAACTTAGGTGTCTGGGTTTTGTTTGCTACCTATAATTTGGATTGTGTTTCAGTTATTTGTGTAAACCTTCTGTTTTTTATGAACATGCAGGATGAAGGTAAAGTTAAAAAATAGGTAAACTAAAAAAAATAAGGGAATAGATAGCGTTTCTATTGTAAACGCTATCTAAAGGCAGCTTTTAGATAGCATTTGGTAAAAAACGCTATCTAAAAGCATGCTTTTAGATAGCGTTTACTAAAGTAAACGCTATCTAAAGCAGCTTTTAGATAGCATTTACAAAAACAAACGCTATCTAAAGACATGCTTTTAGATAGCGTTTACCATAACAAACGCTATCTAAAGGCATGTTTTAGATAGTGTTTACATAAACAAACGCTATCTAAAGTCACATATGACCTTCCAATGTTGCCAGAAAACACACACTAAAGATAGCGTTTGTTAATACGCGGAAACGCTATCTAATGTCATCTTTTAATAGCGCTTCTTAAATACTATCTTTACTAATGCTTTTAATAGCGGTGGTATAGATAGCGCTTAAAAAGGCTATTAAAAGGCACACGGAAATGCTATCTCACTACTAGAAAAATTGAATTTTCGGACGGAAATGTTTCCGTCCGAAATTTCCCGAAATTTTCGGACGGATTTCGGACGGATTTCGTTAATTCTTATATTTTCCATGATCCGTCCGAAATTTCGGACGGATTTCAGATGGATTTCTTTACTTATATTTTCCTTGATCCGTCCGAAATCCGTCCGAAATTTCGGACGGATTTCGGACGGATTTCGTTAATTCTTATATTTTCCATTATCCGTCCGAAAGACGGATTTCGTTAATTCTTATATTTTCCATTATCCGTCTGAAATTTTCGGACGGATTTCGTTGATTCTTATATTTTCCTTGATCCGTCCGAAATTTTCGGACGGATTTCGGACGGATTTCGTTGATTCTTATATTTTCCATTATCCGTCCGAAATCCGTCAGAAATTTTCGGACGGATTTCGTTGCTTCTTATATTTTCCATTATCCGTCCGAAATTTTCGGACGGATTTCGGATGGATTTCGTTGATTCTTATATTATCCTTGATCCGTCCGAAATTTTCGGGCGGATTTCGGACGGATTTCATTATTTCTTATATTTTCCTTGATCCGTCCGAAAATACGGATTTCGTTAATTCTTATATTTTCCATTATCCGTCCGAAATCCGTCCGAAAATTTCGGACGGATTACGGACGGAATGTGTTATTTTTTATATTTTCATGGATCCGTTCGAAAATTTCGGACGGATTTCGGACGGATTGTGTTATTTTTATATTTTCCTTGATCCGTCCGAAATCCGTCAGAAAATTTCGGACGGATTTCGGACGGATTGTGTTATTTTTTATATTTCCTTGATTTATCTTATATTATCCTTGAAAAAATATTAAATAATTTATCTTATAAATATGATTAAAATATTTGATCTTAATAAATTTAAAAGTAAACAAAATTTATGAAGTGAATTAAATAAGATTTATATTTCTTACAAGATTTATGAAGTAAAGTAAACAAGAAGTACAATTGTTTGATCCTAATAGAACCCAAATGGACTGATTTGATCCTAATAGAACCCAAATTGACTTGTAAGGACCTAATTGGGCCGATTGCCTCGATCGGCCCAATTGAACTTCTATGGTCCTAATGAAGCCTAAATGGACTTGTTTGATCGTAATAGAGCACAAATCGACTTTTTAGGTCATAAACGACCTAACTGGGCCAATTTGTACTTCTTTGATCCTAATGGAGCCCAAATGGACTGGTTTGATCCTAATAAAGCCCAAATTGACTTGTTAGGACCTAATTGGGCCAATTGCCCCGATCGGCCCAATTGAACTTCTATGGTCCTAATGAAGCCTAAATGGACTTGTTTGATCGTAATAGAGCCCAAATCGACTTTTTAGGTCATAAACGACCTAACTGGGCCAATTTGTACTTCTTTGATCCTAATGGAGCCCAAATGGACTGGTTTGATCCTAATAGAGCCCAAATTGACTTGTTAGGACCTAATTGGGCCAAATGCCCCGATCGGCCCAATTGAACTTCTATGGTCCTAATGAAGCCTAAATGGACTTGTTTGATCGTAATAGAGCCCAAATCGACTTTTTAGGTCATAAACGACCTAACTGGGCCAATTGGTACTTCTTTGATCCTAATGGAGCCCAAATGGACTGGTTTGATCCTAATAGAGCCCAAATTGACTTGTAAGGACCTAATTGGGCCAATTGCCCCGATCGGCCCAATTGAACATCTATGGTCCTAATGAAGCCTAAATGGACTTGTTTGATCGTAATAGAGCACAAATCGACTTTTTAGGTCATAAACGACCTAACTGGGCCAATTTGTACTTCTTTGATCCTAATGGAGCCCAAATGGACTGGTTTGATCCTAATAGAGCCCAAATTGACTTGTTAGGACCTAATTGGGCCGATTGCCCCGATCGGCCCAATTGAACTTCTATGGTCCTAATGAAGCCTAAATGGACTTGTTTGATCGTAATAGAGCCCAAATCGACTTTTTAGGTCATAAACGACCTAACTGGGCCAATTTGTACTTCTTTGATCCTAATGGAGCCCAAATGGACTGGTTTGATCCTAATAGAGCCCAAATTGACTTGTTAGGACCTAATTGGGCCAAATGCCCCGATCGGCCCAATTGAACTTCTATGGTCCTAATGAAGCCTAAATGGACTTGTTTGATCGTAATAGAGCCCAAATCGACTTTTTAGGTCATAAACGACCTAACTGGGCCAATTGGTACTTCTTTGATCCTAATGGAGCCCAAATGGACTGGTTTGATCCTAATAGAGCCCAAATTGACTTGTTAGGACCTAATTGGGCCAATTGCCCCGATCGGCCCAATTGAACATCTATGGTCCTAATGAAGCCTAAATGGACTTGTTTGATCGTAATAAAGCCCAAATCGACTTTTTAGGTCATATACGACCTAACTGGGCCAATTTGTACTTCTTTGATCCTAATGGAGCCCAAATGGACTGGTTTGATCCTAATAGAGCCCAAATTGACTTGTTAGGACCTAATTGGGCCGAATGCCCCGATCGGCCCAATTGAACTTCTATGGTCCTAATGAAGCCTAAATGGACTTGTTTGATCGTAATAGAGCCCAAATCGACTTTTTAGGTCATAAACGACCTAACTGGGCGAATTTGTACTTCTTTGATCCTAATGGAGCCCAAATGGACTGGTTTGATCCTAATAGAGCCCAAATTGACTTGTTAGGACCTAATTGGGCCAAATGCCCCGATCGGCCCAATTGAACTTCTATGGTCCTAATGAAGCCTAAATGGACTTGTTTGATCCTAATAGAGCCCAAATCGACTTTTTAGGTCATATACGACCTAACTGGGTCAATTTGTACTTCTTTGATCCTAATGGAGCCCAAATGGACTGGTTTGATCCTAATAGAGCCCAAATTGACTTGTTAGGACCTAATTGGGCCAATTGCCCCGATCGGCCCAATTGAACTTCTATGGTCCTAATGAAGCTTAAATGGACTTGTTTGATCCTAATAGAGCCCAAATCGACTTTTTAGGTCATATACGACCTAACTGGGTCAATTTGTACTTCTTTGATCCTAATGGAGCCCAAATGGACTGGTTTGATCCTAATAGAGCCCAAATTGACTTGTTAGGACCTAATTGGGCCAATTGCCCCGATCGGCCCAATTGAACTTCTATGGTCCTAATGAAGCCTAAATGGACTTGTTTGATCGTAATAGAGCCCAAATCGACTTTTTAGGTCATAAACGACCTAACTGGGCCAATTTGTACTTCTTTGATCCTAATGGAGCCCAAATGGACTGGTTTGATCCTAATAGAGCCCAAATTGACTTGTTAGGACCTAATTGGGCCAATTGCCCCGATCAGCCCAATTGAACTTCTATTGTCCTGATGAAGCCTAAATGGACTTGTTTGATCGTAATAGAGCCCAAATCGACTTTTTAGGTCATAAACGACCTAACTGGGCCAATTTGTACTTCTTTGATCCTAATGGAGCCCAAATGGACTGGTTTGATCCTAATAGAGCCCAAATTGACTTGTTAGGACCTAATTGGGCCAATTGCCCCAATCGGCCCAATTGAACTTCTATGGTCCTAATGAAGCCTAAATGGACTTGTTTGATCCTAATAGAGCCCAAATCGACTTTTTAGGTCATATACGACCTAACTGGGTCAATTTGTACTTCTTTGATCCTAATGGAGCCCAAATGGACTGGTTTGATAATAGAGCCCAAATTGACTTGTTAGGACCTAATTGGGCCAAATGCCCCGATATGCCCAATTGAACTTCTATGGTCCTAATGAAGCCTAAATGGACTTGTTTGATCCTAATAGAGCCCAAATCGACTTTTTAGGTCATATACGACCTAACTGGGCCAATTTGTACGTCTTTGATCCTAATAGAGCCCAAATGGACTAGTTTGATCCTAATAGAGCCCAAATTGACTTGTTAGGACCTAATTGGGCCAAATGCCCCGATCGGCCCAATTGAACTTCTTTGATCCTAATGGAGCCCAAATGGACTGGTTTGATCATAATAGAGCCCAAATTGACTTGTTAGGACCTAATTGGGCCAATTGCCCCGATCGGCCCAATTGAACTTCTATGGTCCTAATGAAGCCTAAATGGACTTGTTTGATCCTAATAGAGCCCAAATTGACTTGTTAGGACCTAATTGGGCCAATTGCCCCGATCGGCCCAATTGAACTTCTATGGTCCTAATGAAGCCTAAATGGACTTGTTTGATCCTAATAGAGCCCAAATCGACTTTTTAGATCATATACGACCTAACTGGGTCAATTTGTACTTCTTTGATCCTAATGGAGCTCAAATGGACTGGTTTGATCCTAATAGAGCCCAAATTGACTTGTTAGGACCTAATTGGGCCAATTGCCCCGATCGGCCCAATTGAACTTCTATGGTCCTTGTAACACCCTAGTTTTTACATATATGATTAATTATTTTATTTGGATGTTTATGTTATTTTGTTACGTGGTTTAGTTTGAGTAATTAAATTACTCTTTTCAAATTATTTTATTAGAGTGCGTTAGCATTGACTTATTTCAGTGAATGCACGCTTAATAGACAATAAGTTACATTATTGTCACTATTATTACCAGTACAGAAAAATATTTTAAATAATATGATTAAGAGAAAAGCATTTTCATATTTTCATTCTATTTAATTTTAGAGTTGAAAATAAATTGGTTTGACTTTAAACTGAGTATTTTCTTAGTGGATCAGTTCAACTATTAATCTTTACTCTAATTTGAATTTCGAAATCATATCTTTATCAATCTATATTTTTAGATTCCAAAAAGTAAAAATATGTTTATTTTAGACCTAATATTTATCACTCATTTTGTACCTATCACTAAGTAACTAGTTTAAAAACTAAAGTTTCTCTTTTCTCTCTCTCACTCACTCGACGCCTCACTCTCTCTTTTCTTCTCTGCAACTTTTTCTTTCTTTTTTTCTTCTTTCTCTTTTCTTCTTCCTTCTTCTTCCACACTTCTTCTTCTTCTTTTTCTCTCTCCCTAAACTTCAAGCTTGATCTTCTCCTCCTCCCTTCACCAGCCGCGCACACCACCCCTAGGAGGCGCTTCGACCGCGACCCAACGTGGAGGAGAACGACCATCACCGTGCTTAGCCGTCCAACTCCATCGTACCACCGCCCTCCATCGCGGTAAGTGGGTTTGACCACCGTTTATGGTGGTTTCTCACCTCTCTTTGTTAGTTTAAGTTCCTTCCTTTATCTCTTAGCCTTATCTTCAAGTTTTGAGTACTTGGGTGTTACAGGAACACGGCCACCGCTGCTGGACGCCGTGCCGTCGCCGTCCGCCGCCGCGAGGAGCACCACAGCACCACCTTCAAGTTATCTTCAAGCTTGGGTGAGTCAAAACCCTCTCTTATGTCTCAGATTCAAAACCCTCAAATGGATTTTTGAAACCCTAACCCTAACCCTAACCCTTTGATTTCAGATTTTAATCTTGAAATTTAAGGTTGTTTTATGAGATTGGGACTGTGAATTTGTGTTTCCCTAAACCAATTTCATTATCCTGAGTTTTCCCTAAATTTTAATAAGGAGCCCTAAACCCCCAATTTGATTTTATTTGAATTTGGGTATGTTTTTGTGAAATTAATTATGATTTAGTGCAATTAGGACTCTTAATGGATGATTTCCAAAGTTCTTTTTCATGATCTTTTAATCAAAATAAAGTTTCCTTAAAGGGTATTGGGAAGCGTGAGCTTCAAACATGATTTTCTTTAAAAATAACCTTGTTTGGTAATTAGATTAAGTGTTTAGATAAAGTTAGAATGTGTGTTTGATCATGTGAAATTGATTTCTTGATTTCTGGTTGTTGCGCGTTGTTGGATTTACTCTCTGAGACATTTGGACATGGCTATGCTTGCTTGATGGAGTAGATATGAGCTAACGTGAGCATTAGGACGAGGATCCTTTACTTATCTTCAAAGGTAAGGGGGGCTTGCCTGATGGATTTTTCTCAATAACCATTTGCTTGTTGTGTAGTCTGTATAATTGATGTGGTTGTGGTTATCTGATTATGTGGTTTATGTTGTGTTGTATATCTGAGTATCAGTGTCTGATCTGTTTTAAATTATTTGATTATTTGTATATGATATTGTTATGGTGCATGATCTGTCTGGTGGTTTGTTGTTGAATGTTGCTTGTGTGTGATTTATCTATATGGTTAAACTATTGAGACTGGTTGAGGCATGACATACGTCATAGCTTATGTTTTGGAAAACTATTTTACTGAAAACATATGAACACAGAAAAGTGTTTTTTAGCTTTCTTTGGAAAGTGGAAAGGAAACAGAAAAGGACTAGATTTCTGTGCTTAGGTTTCAGACTAGATTCGGATTACGGTGAAGCCGGACTAGCCTTCCTCCTGTTAAGGACCTAGAGTTCCGAGACGTCGGACTAGTGTCTGTTGATAAAATATTTTGAAAAATGTTTAGTGAGAGTTTAAAACTCAATTGATATTGAAGGTTTAATCAATATCTGAAAAGATGATATGGCGGACGTGCTGTTGTTATAACTATTATTTTTATGTATTACTGCCTGGATGTATTTGGTGTAACTGAAATCCTGGAAATGAAAATGTAAGTATTTTAGCAGGTGTTCTTTTTACCTGGGATGTCCGAATTACAGAGGAGACTCTGTCGAAATTTTTGTAAAACTACTAGCTTGTATTTAAGTATATCCTTTAACTATGTGACTGCTGTTCTGAATTAGTGATTTTCTCAATGTTTATCCTTTCAGTTTGGTTTGGATGGAATTCGTATGTTAGATCCAAATACCAGTCGAACATTGAGAATATATCCTCTTGAGAACATAACAAGATGTGAAGTAAGTTTGTTAGCTTCCTTATTGACATTTTGACT
Organism: Sophora flavescens; assembly: GCA_030762895.1. NCBI lineage: Eukaryota > Viridiplantae > Streptophyta > Magnoliopsida > Fabales > Fabaceae > Sophora > Sophora flavescens. The sequence goes on along the minus strand of CM061067.1, from coordinate 38,233,313 downwards.
ATTTCTTCAAAATTAAATTTTGTAACTAGTCTCAATATAATATGTTTCTAATTTAATTATGCAGAAATTTGATTCATCTACCTTTGCATTCTGGTCAAGGAGCTCGGTGGATGTGGAGCCAGGATGAATCAGATTGCAATCCAATAGTTACACTACTAACACACTTTTGGATCTGTGTTTCTTTGCTACTATACAGGTATGCTGAGAATTTCATCCTCCTTTTGTGGAAATAGTTTTTGCTGATGAATTAGATTATAAGAATGTAAATTTTATAAATATCTGCCGGGAGATGCTGGGTGTACTTTATGTTATTGGGGGACATGATTTAGTTTTAGTTGCTTGCCTTGTATGAGTTGCAATGTGTAGTGTACATTCAAGGCCATGTTTTTACTCACGACATGTTTTGTACTATTTGAAGATTCATTATCATTGGATAATGTTTGTTATATTCAGTGCAACATCTGTTTCAACCTTTTCTCTCTTATTCACCGAATCTTATGTTCTTTAATCTTTATCAAATTTAATGATTCCAATATTGATTGTTTGTGTGTCGTTTGTTTTGTGTGTGTGTTGTTGTGACTCCGGCAAGTGTACCGGGTCGTCGCAAGTAATAAAAACACGGTAAGATTCTACCGAGGTCGAACACAAGGATTGGGTTACCAATTCGACTAAATTGTCAAGAAATCCGATACGTTGGTTAAGCAATAGAAGGTGGTTGAGAGAAAGAGATTGAGATCGCAATTTCAAGAATCAAATCAAATAACGCTACGGTGATTAAATTCAGAAATAAAAGCATCTAAGGTTTCGAATCCACCTACCCAATCATGCAAAGTACCCAAGTGATATTGCTCTCCTCCCTAGGTTCAATTTTAATGTCAACCGGGACCCCTAAATTCTCCTAAATCCACTTCCGTGCTCATTAGGACGTATTCGATGATTTGAGTTAATTACTCGCTAGGTCTCTTAACCCTAATCTCGAATTCTATTAATTCTTGTTCCCTATAGGTTGCATCGATCTCCTATTCACTCTCGTGCAATACTCGACCGATGTTCCCAATTCAAGTTCTAAAACGTGAATCGCCGCTAGGCCTCAACACGTTTAACTAGTCGATCACGCTAGCATATAATCGACACAATGAAAACAGAATTGGAAAACCATAATTGAATTAAAGGAGAGAGAGTTACATTACATGAACACTATGCCGCCATGGGTGGCTTCATCGATCCCCTAGACAAGAGGATTAGTTCCTCATGTCCGTAACAACAACGCATGTACAATCGGAATTCATCCTAAGCCTAAGAATTAAGAGAAAAGAAAAGGAGAAGAAATCCCAGAATAAGGGTTACAAAAGGTCTCTGAAAATTCTGATCCAAAAAGTCCTCTTTTTCATTCTCGATCCGCTCTATTTATAAGGAAGCCACGCTCGTCACGGTAGTGATGGCCATCACGGCCAGGCCGTGATGGCTTCCCGCTTCAGCGCGCACACGGAATTTGAACATTCGCGACGCGAAGGATGTCTCGCGACGCGAGTCTTCTTGTCACGGCCCGTGATATGAATCACGGCTAGGCCGTGATGGTCTCTGACTTGTGTGGCATTTAGGTCACGGCCGTGATATACATCACGGCTAGGCCGTGATGGTCTCTGACTCTGGTACTTTTCTGGAGTTCACACACTCGCGACGCGAAGGACATCTCGCGACGCGAATCTTCCTTTCACGCCCCGTGATGAGAATCACGGCTAGGCCGTGATGGTCTCTGTCTTCCCAGATCTTCAAACTCTCGCGTGGCGAGCTTCCTCTCGCGGGGCGAGAGTCACCAGAATGGCAATCTCCACTATTTCTTGACTTTCCTTAATTCTCAGAGCTTCACTTATGGACCTGAAATCAACACAAGCAACCACAAGCGTAATTCTATCCAAAAGAAGCTAAAAACTACACAAAAGACGCAAAACGAGTCAAAGTCCAACTTAGGAACAAGACAGGGCAAATTTGGGCGAAAACGAGAGTGAACTCGAATAAATTGGCACATAAATCCTAGTTCATCTAGTCATAAAACTAGATAAGCCAAAGGCTTATCAAAATACCCCAAACTTAAACCTTGCTTGTCCCCAAGCAAGCTTAAAACTCAAAAACGACTCAAGACTTGGCAAGCTTGAATGATCTAATCAATTTCGCACAAATTTCATGCAACTTTACAAAACAGTTTTTCTTCTTTGATCCCCCCCCTTTTCATCAATGTAATCCCCATATTCATCTAATTTAAACAATTGAGAATTTATCAATCATGCCATCTTTACTCTAAGTTGAAGCTCAAAGATACACACAAAGGAAGATCACCTAATTCAAACAGTTGCTTTCCTCTCAAGGGCAATTAGTATTTCACTCATTTGCTCAAGTTTGTCTAGGCTATCAACTTTTCACTCACTTTCACATTCTAAGAGCACTTCCCATGAATTTGATTTTCATCTCAAACATAGTTCCCACGAAAACATGCATGCATCATCAATAGGTCTTTCAAGGGTTGTAATGGGGCCTGGCTAAGGGTAGGATAGTGAAGGATATTTAGGCTTAGGTCCCTAGGAACTAAGAGAGCATGAGCATTAAACACATTTCCCCTCAAATTCCTTTTTCCATTTTTCTATTTTGTCTCGGGTGACTACAGCCTTTTTTTTTTTTTTCTTGCTCATCTTTTTTTCTGTTTTGCCCCTTTTTCCTTGGCAATTTATTTGTTTTCTTCTTTTCTCTTTTTTTTTTTTTTTGCCTTGGGCCCTTACTTCCATTTTTCTTTTTCTCAACTATGATTCATGAACTTGTAGCCACCCCAAACTTAGTTCCACAACAACACTCACAAAGCTAAAATTCCATACTCTCCTAAATCCTAGGATAGGGGAAAATCATGGTTTTTCTGAGTTAATGGCTTGTAATGTAAGGTCATGAAGAACAATAGGCTTCAAGGCTCAATGTGGCTGACTAGGGATCATTCATCAAGGTTGGTTCAATTTATGGCTAAGTAGTTAATTCAAAGAAAATTGCCTAAATCATTTGATGCAACATATAAACATGCAAACCATATAGAGATTCAAGCAAATTCGGGAAAGTGCAACTTATAGTGATTCACACATTCAAAAACAGAGTTGGAGGCTCAAATCCTCACCTGGACATTTTGCAACTGTTTGACCGAGATACGATTCCTAGTGTGTGCATCCCCTTACCCCAAACTCATCATAAATCAAGCAACCATAATAAATCTCAAAGTTCAATTTTCAATTTTTTTAGTGGGGATCAACTTTTCTATTTTTAGAACCTAGGGGGAAATCATCAATGATCAAGTAATTCATGCAATCAATCCATGCTCAATTTAATGCAAATCCCACAAGCTTGCCGACACGACATTCATACAACAACTCTTGATCTTCTCAAATTATTCAAGAGTGACAACAAAAACAAAACAAAAAAGCAAAAATAAAACAAAAGTTCAGAGAAGAGAGAGATACCTAGTTTGGGTTGCCTCCCAAGTAGCGCTTGTTTAACGTCCCGAGCCTGACTCAAGTCACCCCTAAGGGTTAATCCGGAGGAAGATCCTGCTTGCCATGCCATTCCTTGGCCTGTTCTTTGTAGGTTTGTGCACTTTTATATACTCGCAAGCTGTTCCCGGACAGCTCATTTAAGTCCAGCATCCTTCTATAATCTGCACGCACTCTCCACTCCGCGATGGTCTTTTTTGGGATCAACTTGTTGTCTTTCTTGACCACCACGGTTGTACTACCTTTCAACCTTGGTGCTTTACCCTTCTTTTTCATTCCCTTGCTGCTGAGTTCTTTCCTTGCACATTCTTCCCTTGGGAGACTCGGTATGGGTTCCATGTCTTGTAGCCACTCAAGGTAGACTTCATCCCCCGAAGGGCCTTTTTCCTCACTTGTCTTCCTCATGAGATCCTACCGAAATCTTGTTGCAAGTGAAGGATCATGGTCTTCTCGAGTTGCCCTTACCTTTTCAGTTGGGTCCACCACATCCACTCGATACACACGTGACTTCTCTTAGGGTGCTTAATCGCTTCAAAAACATTGAAAACCACCTTATCATCATTCACCCTTAAAGTGAGTTTCCCTTGCCGCACATCTATCAAGGCATCCCCGGTGGCCAAAAAGGGTCTACCCAATATGAGAGGGATCTCAGCATCTTCATCCATGTCGAGCACCACGAAGTCCACTGGGAATATGAACTTGTCAACTTTCACGAGCAAGTCTTCGACTACTCCATAGGGATATTTGATAGAACGATCGGCCAGTTGGAGTGACATTCGCGTATCCTTTACCTCTTTGATCCCTAGCCTCTTCTCATCATCGAGAGGGCATCAAGTTGATGCTTGCCCCTAGATCACATAATGCCTTTCCGAAGGTAATTCCCCCAATGGTGCATGGTATCGAGAAGGAACCGGGATCCTTCAACTTCGGAGGCAGTTTCCGTTGAAGAATGGCACTACACTCCTCGGTCAAAGCAATCGTTTCTTCATCCACAATCCTCCGCTTCTTAGTGAGAAGTTCCTTCATAAACCGAGCATATGATGGCATTTGTTCCAAGGCTTCCGCAAATGGAATGTTAATCTGAAGTTTTCGGAAGACATCAAGGAACTTATTGAATTGCTTATCCTGTTGAGGCTTCTTCAATCTTTCCGGATACGGAACCTTCATGTAGGGTGGGAGGTCTTGGGGTTCAACCCACTTCTTCCTTCGGAACTCTTCATCCACAAGTTTCAGCCTTCCCCCTTGCTCCGGTCCCTTGTCACTTGCCAACCCTTCTTTCTCTGGTTGCTCTTCCTCAACTGGTAGTTGTTCCGGGCCCTTGTCATCCTGAGAACTAGTGGTACCCCTGCTAGGTTCCAACACCCTTCCGCTTCTAGTAGATATGACATTGCATTGTCCCTTGGGGTTGTTCTCAGTACTACCTGGAAGAGTGCCTGGAAGACGCTCATTCATTTGCTTCGCGAGCTGTGCTATTTGTGTCTCAAGATTCTGAATTGCTGAACCTGTATGAGTCGCCAACTTGTCAACTGACGCATTCACTTTCTCTAAAGCTGTGTATGTATAGGTTGACAGCTTCTCAACTGTCCCGGTCATCTTTTCAAAGGCGAGCTCCCACTGTTGTCTTCCACCATCTGATATTTGCAACTGATTAGGCCTCGGAGGAGCCTGCTGAGTATTGCGCTGCTAAATTCCAATGTTCGGTCTCAGACCCTGTTGAGGTTGTTGCCAATTCTGTTGAGGGTGTTGTTGACCGGCTAGACCACCATTAACATCACTCCAAGCAAATCCCGGATGGTCTCTTCTCATGTAGCCCCTATTCTGATTCTGATTGTTCCTCTGATAATTGTTCTGGGGCACAGTGTCATAGAAGTTGTGGCAAGAGTCCACATGTTCTTGAGGGAAATTTAGCGGGCAATTCTGAGTGTCATGATTTCCATTGCAATTTGCACAACCAGGAGGCATTCCCTCGTGTATTGCATTACCAAAAGTCTGTTTTGCTCTAAAATGGCTTCCATTGTCCCAGAACTGATTCCACTCGAGGTCTCCCTACCACGGTTGTAATCATTATACGACATCTTCTCTAACAGTGCCCATCCGTCCTCAGCCGATAAATATACAAAGGAACCGCCAGCTGCGGCATCACAGTTCATCTGATAGCGTCCCCTCAACCCATTAAAGAAATGCTGCACCTTGGAAACCGGGTCAAAGAACGCAGAAGGACATCTTCTCAATAAACCATTGTACCTCTCCCATGCTTCATTGTAAGTTTCGTCCTCCGCTTGCCTGAATGATGTGACGGCTATTCTTGCTTGTGCCGCCTTTCCGAGGAGGGAAATATTTGGTTAGGAACTTCGTGCCATCTCGCTCCCAAGTTCGATCTTTGTTCCTATCCAAACTATCAACCCAATCGCGAGCGACATCCCTAAGAGAGAGAGGGAAGAGCCAGCGAAACTCATCTTGTGAGACTCCTCTTGTCTTCTATAAGTCACACGCCTCAAGGAAGCGAGTGATGTGTCTATGCGGGTCTTGCTTTCCACTCCCATCAAACCGATTCTCCCGGAGCCGGAATGTGACACATGCTTCAACTCGAAGGAGTCTCGTGTTCAGGTTGCCTCTCACAATAGAAGAGTCACAATCCACCAAGCTTGGTAGATCGTACTCAAAGAGAGGCTTGTAACGAGGAGGAGGAGGAGGAGGATTTTCTTGACCATGCCCTCTATTTTAATTGCTTCCAACCTCTTCCTTTCTCTGGCCTCTTTTCTTAATTGCCTCTCGGTCCTGGTGATCTCTGAATCGAATAGCACGTCCTCTTGTAGAAGAGTACCTCGCATACAAAAACAGGCAATGACCAAGTGGAATCAAAGAAACAGAGAAAAATAAAGGCAATTAAATAAAAGAAAATAAAACAAAAAATCAGCTTAACCAAACAGCCGAATTTCCTCAGAATTAGGAAAATTGGTTGTGCCAATCCCTGGCAACGGCGCCAAAAACTTGTTGTGACTCCGGCAAGTGTACCGGGTCGTTGCAAGTAATAAAAACACGGTAAGATTCTACCGAGGTCGAACACAAGGATTGGGTTACCAATTCGACTAAATTGTCAAGAAATCCGATACGTTGGTTAAGCAATAGAAGGTGGTTGAGAGAAAGAGATTGAGATCGCAATTTCAAGAATCAAATCAAATAACGCTACGGTGATTAAATTCAGAAATAAAAGCATCTAAGGTTTCGAATCCACCTACCCAATCATGCAAAGTACCCAAGTGATATTGCTCTCCTCCCTAGGTTCAATTTTAATGTCAACCGGGACCCCTAAATTCTCCTAAATCCACTTCCGTGCTCATTAGGACGTATTCGATGATTTGAGTTAATTACTCACTAGGTCTCTTAACCCTAATCTCGAATTCTATTAATTCTTGTTCCCTATAGGTTGCATCGATCTCCTATTCACTCTCGTGCAATACTCGACCGATGTTCCCAATTCAAGTTCTAAAACGTGAATCGCCGCTAGGCCTCAACACGTTTAACTAGTCGATCACGCTAGCATATAATCGACACAATGAAAACAGAATTGGAAAACCATAATTGAATTAAAGGAGAGAGAGTTACATTACATGAACACTATGCCGCCATGGGTGGCTTCATCGATCCCCTAGACAAGAGGATTAGTTCCTCATGTCCGTAACAACAACGCACGTACAATCGGAATTCATCCTAAGCCTAAGAATTAAGAGAAAAGAAAAGGAGAAGAAATCCCAGAATAAGGGTTACAAAAGGTCTCTGAAAATTCTGATCCAAAAAGTCCTCTTTTTCGTCTCGATCCGCTTCTATTTATAAGGAAGCCACGCGTCACGGCCGTGATGGCCATCACGGCCAGGCCGTGATGGCTTCTGCTTCTGGCGCACTTCTGGAATTTGAACATTCGCGACGCGAAGGATGTCTCGCGACGCGAGTCTTCTTGTCACGGCCCGTGATATGAATCACGGCTAGGCCGTGATGGTCTCTGACTTGTGTGGCATTTAGGTCACGGCCGTGATATACATCACGGCTAGGCCGTGATGGTCTCTGACTCTGGTACTTTTCTGGAGTTCACACACTCGCGACGCGAAGGACATCTCGCGACGCGAATCTTCCTTTCACGCCCCGTGATGAGAATCACGGCTAGGCCGTGATGGTCTCTGTCTTCCCAGATCTTCAAACTCTCGCGGGCCGAGCTTCCTCTCGCGGGGCGAGAGTCACCAGAATGGCAATCTCCACTATTTCTTGACTTTCCTTAATTCTTAGAGCTTCACTTATGGACCTGAAATCAACACAAGCAACCACAAGCGTAATTCTATCCAAAAGAAGCTAAAAACTACACAAAAGACGCAAAACGAGTCAAAGTCCAACTTAGGAACAAGACAGGGCAAATTTGGGCGAAAACGAGAGTGAACTCGAATAAATTGGCACATAAACCCTAGTTCATCTAGTCATAAAACTAGATAAGCCAAAGGCTTATCATGTGTAGTGGAAATAATGTTGGTTCTTTTGGCTATCCTAATACTGTTGTGCATTGTGGATTTTTTGTTTAGCCTCAACATTTGACTATCCTTTGAACTAAAGTGTAGTGTATGCTTAGGCCTAGGAATTATGAACGGACATGAGTTAGATAAAGATTCAAACAATTTGAGGGTTTGCTAGCAATAAAGATCCAAACAATTTGAGGGTTTGCTGGAAAAATCTCTTGATAATTTTTATTATTTGTACTTTCTGCTAGTCGCATCAATTTAAATGCCAATAATTAATAAATAGCCTTCTAATTATGCTTTTTGGTCATTAACAATGCCGGCAGATAAAATATGTCCTAAGCATTTAGCACTTTTTAATTGATAAACAATTAGATTGCACTTTCCAACTATTGGAAGTACCATCGATCTTCCGATCCGTAGCATGTATATTTGCTCGCACGGCTATACTAAACAAAGATAGATCACATGGGCTTCTTTCTCGCTCAGTTCTTTTGGGGTTCTAGAGTACGATTGAAAACATGTGTGCACTTATTTCTGTTTGTTAATTAATTGACTTGCTTGGTTGATGGAAAGGTTCATTCTTTTACTTGAATTGTTGGATATAAATCTTTCGGGTGTATCGTGGGGCATCTCCATTGATGCAGGTCATTCTACTTCTAAAGGAAAAATGTCAGCAAATTTGGAGAGGTTGGATTCTCGATTCCTCAACTTTTTGGTTCATTACATGACCTTCACGAGTTCACAGTGGTTTGATCTTCTGATAGTTTTTAAGTCATGACTTTTGGATTGCATGCAAAGCAATTGGTATTTGATTTTTAGAAGTTGTATGGTACCAAGGCTGTATTTTGTAACAATAGTCAAATTCATGATTTTGTGATTGAATGTGAAACTGCAAATGTTAGTGATCGGTGCCATATAATTCACATAGATAGTGAAACTGTAATGTAAGTGAAGTGATCTGTCACCAGTAGTGATGAGCATCGCGGCCTGGCCGTGATGTGCTTACGCCTTGAATGTTGTTTCACTAAATGGTCCGTCACGACCGTGATGGGTATCACGGCCTGGCGTGACAGATTTCGCTTACAAAAGGGGTCTGGCTCGATTAACATGTCCCGCTGTGATGTGATTTCTGACTTTTGATTCTTCCGTGGGAAATTCGTCCCAAATCCGTCCGAAAACGAAAATAAATCCGTCCGAAATCCGTCCGAAAAATAACCAACAAAATCACAGCATTCCGTCCCAAATCCGTCCGAAAACAAAAATAAATCCGTCCGAAATCCGTCCGAAAAATAATCAACAAAATCACAGCATTCCGTCCCAAATCCGTCCGAAAACAAAAATAAATCCGTCCAAAAAATAACCAACAAAATCACAAAATCCGTCCCAAATCCGTCCGAAAACAAAAATAAATCCGTCCGAAATCCGTCCGAAAAATAACCAACAAAATCACAGCATCCGTCCGAAAATAAAATAAATCCGTCCGAAAAATAACCAACAAAATCACAGAATCAGTCCGAAATCCGTCCTAAAATAAAAATAAATCCGTCCGAAAAATAACCACAGTCCGGATTTCCACGTTGTCCGAAATCCATCTGTAAATATTTTCGGACGGAATTTGGGACGGATTTTCTAATTTCCCACGGGGCTTTTTCGGACGGATGCCATTCCATCCGAAATGAATTATCCGTCCGAAATCCGTCCGAAATTTGTCCAATTTCCGTCCGAAATCCGTCCGAAAGTCCGTCCGAAAAAGATGGATTTCTAGTAGTGTCTAAAGCCTTTTCTGTTATAGTGTCCCAAATGTGACTCATCGGCTTTGCTCATGGCACCTTCAGTAAAATGCCGCTAAGAATGTGAAGAATCCCAACTTTCTAGAAGAGTTCAAGAGATTGGTATATGCAGACTTCTCTGTATAGGAGTTTGAGTATCAATGGAATGAGGTCATTGGCAAATATCGACTCCATAACAACAATTGGACTAATAAGATTTACAAGATGAAGGAGCTGTGAGCAACCGCTTACTTACGTGGTTATTTATTTTGTGGTATTAGAACAACATCATTGTGTGAAGGCATTAACTCCTTTATCAAGAGGTACGTGCAACAACGATGTCGCCTTGTTGATTTTTTTGCTTAACTTTGAACGTGCTGTCAAAGAGTATAGGCACAATGAAATGATCTCTGATTTTAACTCATCATATGTTGATCCTGTACCCACAACACCACTGCATAAATATGAAGAGCGTGCCTCAAAGAATTTTACGAGAAATAAGTTTAAAGAAGTGAAGCACGAGATTGAGGAAGCCGGTGCCTTAAATATTGTTGATCGATATGTTGATGGTAATACTGTCAAGTTCAAGATGAATAGGTTTGGGAGGCCCAACAGCGAGTATTTGGTTGTTTTTGGTCATATATTCTGTGCAATGAGGCAGGAGCAAATTGATGTCATTCCAACCAGCCTGATTTGTAGACGTTGGACAAAAAATGCTAAGCTTGACTATATGACGTCCGTTCCCGAGGAGGAAGGTAACAACGATAAATTGGCTTTGGTACGTTGCGGTGCACTATCAGCTTCTTGTAACAGACTATGCAATCTTGCATCAAAAGATAGGAACACCTTTTTGGAAGTCAGAGGTGAGATCCATAAGCTTACTTTAAAGTTGGAGAATCGTGGCAAAGGATCTAGCGATAAGATGTATGTTCCAAATGTTCTAAATGATCCAACAATGGTCAAAACTAAACGTGCTCCGCGAAAGAAAAAAGTTTCTGGAAAGAAGAGACGTCGTTCCAATTGCAAGAGTGCCGGTCACTACAAGAGTAAGTGTCCCAGGTTAAGTCAAACTGATCGTTTGAGCAGCATTGACGAAGAAGTGTCATATTCTGAATCTGACGGTACCGTTGGTTCATTTGACAATGTAATTCTCCCATTAACTTCTTCCCTATAGTTAACCCTTCATTAATTGTTTATATGGATGTTTTGATATTAACCAATCCTATAATGTGCAGGAAATTAATGTTATGAAGCATGAAAATGGCACGCAACATACAAGTTTTGGACAAGCTTCTGCAGGGAATGAAGAACAGGTTCATTATGACTTTTTAAGAAATTCAATGTGGTTTATATATTGCAATGATAAATTTATTGTTTAACATACAATTAATTTTTTGTAGAATTCAACTGTTGCTTGTTCATCTAGGAAAAGGGCGAAGTTTGTTTGCCCAAGTCAAGATTCAGTTAAGGTACATGTAGTACAGATAGTATTTTCATGAGCTGTATAATTTTATTTGAAATTTCCTGTATATCCATTAAAGCAACCATCAGTGGAGAAACAAACAGAGGAACCTACAGGAAGTAGTGTACCCAGGAACCTACCCTAGTCACAGCCACAACATGCCAGTGTACCCATACCATCCACTAGTTCCTGTGTTCCCGAATGTCAACCCTGGTATGCCAATGTTCCACCCAAATGCACAACATTACCCACTGTACCCGCAGGTATATGTTCATGTATTTACCTTTCGGTTGACGTGGGAGCTGTTAGAATACCCTCAAAGAATCAATTGAACAGTTGTTTTTTGGACCAATAGATGACTTGATTGTATTTAATATAGTCATTCATAGCTAATTTATTATTCTGTAGTTCTTATACTTTTTATTTTACATTCTAGTCCCCAAGTAACTTTTGTTTTTACCCCAGTTAATTTAAAATAACAATTATATGAAATTGTAAAATAAGAGAAGAATAATAATCATATAAAATTGAAAGATTATTGTGATTTTTATTTCATATTCATGTTCTTCAACCGTTCAACTTTGCAAAATCTAGAACCTTCCTCTCTTCCCCTTACCCCTCACTATCATCATCTTTTTTTCACATCTTCTCAAAATTTCATTTCCTTCTCCCTCCCCCCTCACTCTCAATCTCAATTTCTCCTCCCCATCACTCTCAATATCGGTTTCCCTCTCCCCCTCACCCTATTCCATTTTACTAAACACCTATTCCCTCAGTTTCTCTTCCCTTGCATGCACGACCTCCAGCCGACGATCTATCTCGTCTTTATGGGTTTCTAATTTATGGACCCCAAACCAGAAACAGAGGAGCTCGCGGTGGCGACAACCTCATGCGGCGATGACGAGCAAGAACAGAGGCGACGTTAAGGGCGAAAGCTAATCGGGTGGTTCGTGGCGGAACTCTGTTCGTGGCGACACGGATCTGGGCTACCTTCACAGATGGTGGTTGTTGCCTGGGTTATGTCAAGGGTTCTTTATTCTATTTTTTCAAATTTTAGTTCTAATTTCTGGATTTGGCCGTTGAGATGTTTCAATTTCTGGGTTTTGATTATTTTTGCATTTGCAATTATTGTGTTTAAATTTCTAAGTATGGTTCATTTCTCCCTTTTTTCTCATCTGTTTTTTCCCCTCTCAATTCTGTTGCTTCTATGCTGCTGCTGGGAAATCATTTTTAAATTCTAAGGAATCGTTCCTTATATAGTGAACCACTCTTATTTGCTTCCACGTAGATATGCTCCAATGGTGTTGAAAATAAGGAACAGGTCTGATGGGAGAAACAAACCAGCGAACAAACAAGGGAGAATCACCAAGCCTGATTTGGTTTCACAAAAACGAAAGAATCTGAGGGAAAGGCAGAAGTCGGACCATCGAAGGACCCACTATGAGAAGCACTGTCAGACGAACGCACAAACAAATATGGGATTTGGACAAGCCAAAAATAGTGAGATCTTTGTTTGTCCCTTACTCACTTTCTTCCTCTCTTCTCTTCTTGTCCCTCTCTCGTTCTGTTACGCGGTTACTGTGTCTGTTGCGTTCGAAATTGTCTCCGCAAAGCTGAAGCTTGGATTGTGGAACAAGAGATAGGGATATTTCAGACTTATTATTGGTAAAGTTATTGTTGAATTTTTTTTCCTGAATTTTTCAGATCTGTTTCGTTAGAGTTTCATCTTTCCCTTTTTATTTTTCGATTTGCCCCCTTTTTTAGGGTATACGATTGTTATTGATTTTACTTTTTAATTTGTTTGAACTTGTTGGGTAATCTTCTTTGTCTCTTTAGGCTGTTTTTGCTTCATAATTTTCAATTAATTTGTATGATGACATACATTGCTGGTTTATGTTTTCAATTCACGGTAGCCCCCATAAGTTTTCAATTCACGCTAGTCCTCTTTTCTCAAGTGGTTTATGTCCTATTTCATGGTTGCAGCACTCTTCTTTATTTTTCACTAGTGGATGAACATAGTTTTTTGGTGTGTCTATGTTGTCATTCAGGTTGATTGTGTAATGGGTACAAACTTATGGGGCTTAAGTTAAACCTTCCCTGTTTTATTCAATTTGGGATTTCTTATATTTGATAAATTTTTGTTGAAGTCATAAGCATGAATTGTTGATAGTCTATAGTTTACAAACCTCTTATTTTTGTGGGTTGTGATCTCTTTTTTTTCTCACCATGTTACCTAGTCCAGGATAAATGTTTGTCTTTTGATCAGAAAGTACATAAAAGTTTCTTTTTAACAATGGCAACTTTTGTCCATTGTACTCATTTGGTTTAGAATGAAAGTAAGCTGTGTTTTGTTGCAGGTTGGCTTCCCAGGAGACTATGGTGTGCCGCTTATGGTCCTAGCATGGACAGGTGTGTCTTACATTCCAGTTGAAAGTGCACCATAGTATTCCAAGGCGCCTCTTTAGCCCAAATCCATGGTCATTGGGTGCAGATGAGAATTGGACTGTTATTGAGGCACGTAAATTATATAAGTTCTCTAATTGTACATAATTTACTAACATGATGGATGGCTTGCAAAAAAATTGTTGTCCTTATTTGTTTTGAGTTCTGACAAGATATGGTTCGTGTTCCTATTTTATATATAATTGGACCATTTATCCCAGCAACCATGATTGCAGTGCTTTGCTATTAAGAGGCTTATTTTATTGCTACATTTCCATTTTACGCAGAATGAAAAGTTTGATAGTAAACTTATCAAAATCCATGGCCACATAAGGACTTGCTTCCAATCCCAAGTTACCAACTCGTAGTAAACCTTCAATATGAGTGGCTAATAAAAAGTATGGATAAGGAATTAAAAGTGTCAATTAATTATAGCAAGTCCCTTGGTAGTTGGTATGAATATATTGGTTTGTTAATTATGCATAGTAAATGAGTGTTATTCCTAAAAAATTATCAAGAATATAATCTGTATATATGAAGGTATCACAAATTGTACCATTATGCTATGCAGACCAAGTAGACCAATGCGACCAAAATCTGGAGTACACTATAAGTGAAGTTGACACAGGGAAACACAATAAGGGGGGTTGAATTGTGTTTCTTAACAGATTTTCGAAAAAGTCTTTTCTCAAACCTTTTACAAGCAAAACAATAAAAACAACACATAAACAAGAAAACGTTTTTGAAGAGTTAATAAACTCAGATTCAGAACCCCACAGTTAGTATAAACAAAAACTGTAAAAGATAAGGGTTTAGAAGATTCACGCAAATGTTTTATCCTGGTTCACTCTCTTCCAACCAACAACTACGTCCAGTCCCTTCTACCGGAAGGTTTTTCTCCACTATAATCCAATAGCTTTACAAGTATTCAACACCTCTTCAGGCTACAAGTATTCTTTCTCTACCAAGCCTCTTCAGGCTCTTACTCTAACAAAGAGATTTAAAACTTTGATCTAAGAACTCACTATGTGTGAGGATTTGAAAGTTTAAGATCAACAAGATTTACATGTAAACTTGTGTTACAATTTCATTAGAGATTTTGCACTATGATATCAGAGCTTGTGTTACTACGTATATCTATATATTGAATCAATCTCCATTTTCTCCTTGAAGTTCTTCAAGTATATATATAGCCGAAGTGCTTCTCTGTCTTGATCTTCTTCAACAGTCTTCAAATTGTATCCGTTTAGACTTAGCATTAAATGTTTGGATCCATTGAGACTGATAACTTGATATGCTTCACTGGGAAGTGCTTTTGTTTAACAGAGGAATGCTCAAAGTAGAACTATCACTTCTCTATTGTACCAAAGGTTGCTTTCTGACTCACCATGTTGACTTGATCTTTACAACAATTTATTTTTACAGAGTACAAAGGTTTATGGTTTCGATGGTACGAAGTTCTTTTATCCAAGAGATAAAGATTTTATACAAAAGAAGCATCAAGGTAAAAGACATATATTCTTTGAATTAAATAAGCAATGATTTGAAATAAATACGTTTAAGCTTAGACTGGTTCACGTCTTAAAACTAGTGGACGCGCAGGTCTTTGGACGAGAAGATTTACTTATCAGTGAGACGGGCTCGTCTACTGATAATGCGTCTACATACTTTCCGCTTAGTCCAGAGAGATGGATGTGCTATACTTAAGAGCTCGCCTGCTGATGTGGCAGAAGCGCTCGTCCACTAAAGTGATAGAAGCGCTCATCTACTAATGTGTTTGAAGCGCTCGTCCACTGAATTGACAGAAGCGCTCATCTACTAATATGATAGAGGCACTTGTCTACACAAGTCTTTGGACTTGCTAAGTCCTTAATGAGAAGCTCCGTCCAATGACGTGGCATATGGAGCTCATCTAATAGGTTACTTTAGACTTAGTAACGCTTCTTCCTTAGTTAACTCTAAGACCTCGTCTATTCTTACTTTAACGATCTCGTCTACCATAAAGCTAAAGACTCAGAATTTTACCAAGAGTTGTAGACTGGTCCAGAGGTTTGAACTAGAATCTGTAGATTCCATACTTTAAATTTTATTTCCTTTGACTCGCATCAAGTAATCCCTGCATACTTTGCCATACAAATTTAACCTTTTTGTTAACATAAAAACTTAAGAGATTATTTTAATCCAAAACCACTTTGGTTCTAACAGTAAGCCCAGAACTCCAAAATGTCTCTACCATATAGTTGAACGTGCTATATCTTATGCATCCCATTAAAATGTAAACAGTAATTCAACTGAAATATAAAAACAAACTCATAACCATCCCATTAAAATCAGCGCAACTATCATACTACTAAGATAAATTAAACAATCCAGTGACGGTTTAAGACAATAATAAAGGAATAACCATAAAAATTCAAAGTCTTGGCTCTTCTGAATGATACTCCAAAATAACTAATTAACACCAATTTAAAACTTGACCAACTTCTTCTTCTTTTTCTCCAGATCATCCATGTATTCATAAGCCTTTATCACCACCGGGTCTTTGAACTCATTGTAAGGGGTCACCAAGTCCAGCGCTATACGCATCCTTGTTGCAGGACGAACCTATAAAAAGGAGAATGAATATATTTGTTATTTTCACAAAGAAGAAAACATAATTTTTATCATAATAATTCTGTTAAGTTGTTTACCGTTATCTGATCATAGGCATCATTCCACGAGCCACGTTTCATCCATTCAGCGACCCATACACCGCAATCGCCGTTGAAAAGCAATGAGAATAAAACAATGTAAGTACAATTTATTTAGAATAATGACATTGTTTAACAGTGTAAAAAACAGGCAAATGACAAGGTCTTACGATCCAATCAGCTGACGGCCAATCCCTATTGGTATCTCCAATGAGAAAGTTGATATAGCACGCTTGTATTTTCTTGGCATTGCATAAAAACTCTCATGCATCAACATCTCATGGAGAACTATTCCCTATACAAATATTCAGTTATTAGTTATTGCCATAGGTCAATAAATAAAATAAATAAGAGTAAATATTAGAAGTACCAAACTCTGCATTTTTAGCATTCTAAAATCTTGTCTTTGAGGGCAAGGTAATGAATCCAGCATCAGTAACTTTTGATGATGAAGGTCAGCTATCATTAGGTACCAGTGTACTCCTTCATTATTAATAGGAATGAAAATATGAAAACCAGTGCATAATTTAATAAACTTTGGACAACAAATTTCTATAGACTTGATCAAAAACAATGAAGACATAGGAAAGTAAGAAACACCTTTCGAATGTATTCAACTTTTCCCTTAAATTCATGCTGAAAGGAGTACCTCAAGCTTTCAGCACTCTCACCCATGGGACAAAGGCACAAAAAATTTGCAATCATTCTAAATATTAATACCCAAAATTTTGAAAACATTAAATACATCAAAAAATATACACACCGAAAATATATCCGCAGAAACCATGTGGTTATATGTTTAGGGTTCATCAACTTTTCAATATATGTGAGCTCGTGAGCAAGTAGATTAAGTACCTACAAATGATATCATGCAAGTGAAAATTATATAAATGGAAATTGAATTCCTTTTTTTATAAAAAAAATTATGACCAATCTCCTAATAAAAATTGAATTCCTTTTTTTATACAGAAAATTATGACCAAACTCCTAATAAAAAATTCTGATTTTCACAAACGATTCCTTCATAATGTAAAAGTAGCCAAAAAGAAGACAAGAAAATTGAAAACATAACATTAAAAACATATCATTAAATAAGTGTTCTAAATACGAAATAAAAATATCAAATTGAAAACAGAAAATTAAAAACCAGACAAAAACAATACAAAAAGTGCTTTAACTGAGTTTACTAAATGAGGTTTGCTTATTTCAACATAACATTTTTAATAAGTCAGAAATACTTCAAATGCTATACTAACCTCTTGGTCTACCCAATCTTTGGGCATTAGTGTCTTAAGTGCTTTTCTAGATACATTGCACGTAGAATACTTACCCAAAATCTCAGTCTTACACGTAGAGTATTTATAGTATAATCTGTTATCTAAAATGCAAACTTATCTAAAATGTAAACTTAGTAAACGAACTTACCCATGCTCATCTTCCTCATCGACCCTAAAAATATATGGTGCCACTGTTGAATCAACTTGATTCAGGTGCATACCTATTGTGGTCTGAATGCCATTGGAACCCGCTGCCAAGAAAAAAATAACGACTTAATTTTGTACATTAAATAACAATGCAGATAAGTGATTATCATAAGGATAAAATGGATCTGAAAATACTTACATCAGGTATATCAAGGCCAGAGCTTCTTCCATCAATTCCAAAACTACCCAGAGGTTGGTAGTTGATGTAAAAATCATTGCCTTCGCGGTGGTCATACTTGGAGAATAGATTCTGGTCATACCCAAAGTTTTCCCACGATTCATCTTCAGAAACAAGTTTAAGCTTATGTTTCCAGTGTGTGACAGTCTGACCTTTGGGGCTAATCTTTGCTGGAATGATGCCAGTTTCTACCCTCGGTTTTGTTTGGGACTTGATGAGACTTGGCGAATTGGAAACAATCATGGGTATACCTTTAGGAGACAATGCGAACTTAATGGACGGGTTTCTGTCAGCAATCAAACTGGCGATGTTGTGGAAAGCATCCTTCAAGTCGTCAAACCTGGTTGCATCCTCGTCAGCCTTAATGTCCACATGTTTAACTTTGAAGACTGGGGTTGATGCTTCCGAAGTAGTGTCTCTCTTTTCTTTCTCATTAATCTTGATGGTATTGTCAGGGCAACTGAATAACCATTCAAATAAGTCATTAAGGAGATAATCATGACAATGAGAATCATGAAAAATAACTTACTTCAACAAATTTCATTATCCAATATTTAAACAATTAAGCATTGTGTACCTCATACAACAAATTACCTGGAAGATATTTCAATGATTTCCTTCAGTAACTTTGTTTTTATCATCTCCTTCTTTGTTTTTTCCTTTGAAGATAGGGGACTTTTCACCTTCTTCGCCTTGCCACTTCCACCTTCAAGGTTACTAGACTTGACCTTCTTTTTCTTTCCTACCATGCTCTCTGTCTGATGCGTTTCGACAATGAGCAAGATGAACTGATTGTTTAAAGATTTCTTGTATCATATGATTGGGTTCTTTTGATATGGGGTATTTCAATGTCAAACATTGTATGCTTCGATTGAAACGGAGCCGCATTCATTATGGTTTGGAATTGGCAAAACATTATTATGGTATTGGATTTCTAATAATAACAAACTGGCTCAATAACTAATACTATCAGTTAATTGGTCTTCGACAAAAACTTAAACTCATACAAAAAATCATGATAAGTTGGCATGTAGTATTAGGTTACTCGGCGACACTAGTGTAAGCGGGCATTATAGTATTTTTAAAAGATCACGATAAGATTAACAAATTTTTGAACTCATGCAATAAAGTTCGATATTAGGTTACTCGGCGATTGGGCCAAGGTGACCTCAGTTGGCCAAGATTAACTGATTGGGCTAAAGTGACCTAAGTGGGCCAAGATGACCTACTGGGCCAAGATGACCTGATTGGGCCAAGATGAACTCATTGGGCCAAGATGAACTAGTGGGCCAAGTGGGACAAGATGAACTGATTGGGCCAAAATGAACTTATTGGGCCAAGATGACATTATTGGGCCAAGATGAAGTAAGTGGGCCAAGATGAACTTATTGGGCTAAGATGAACTGATTGGGCCAAGATGAAGTAAGTGGGCCAAGATGACCTAGTGGGCCAAGATGAACTTATTGGGCCAAGATGACCTAAGTAGGCGAAGATGACCTTATTGGGCCAAGATGACCTAGGGTCCAAGATGAAGTGATTGGGCCAAGATGACCTAAGTGAGTCAAGATGAACTTATTGGGCCAAGATGAACTTATTGGGCCAAGATGAACTCTGGGCCAAGATGATCTAATTGGCCCAACGTGACCTAAGTTGGCCAAGATGACCTATTGGGCCAAGATGAAGTAAGTGGTCCAAGACGAACTTATTGGGCCAAGATGAAGTAAGTGGGCCAAGATGACCTTATTGGGCCAAGACGACCTAGTGGGCCAAGATGAACTTATTGGGCCAAGATGACATAAGTGAGCGAAAATGACCTTATTGGGCCAAGATGAC
This sequence comes from Sophora flavescens, assembly GCA_030762895.1. Taxonomy (NCBI): domain Eukaryota; kingdom Viridiplantae; phylum Streptophyta; class Magnoliopsida; order Fabales; family Fabaceae; genus Sophora; species Sophora flavescens. The sequence continues at coordinate 38,213,426 of CM061067.1, read as the reverse complement.
CTAGGGTCCAAGATGAAGTGATTGGGCCAAGATGACCTAAGTGAGTCAAGATGAACTGATTGGACCAAGATGAAGTGATTGGGCCAAGATGAACTTATTGAGCCAAGATGACCTTTTTGGGCCAAGATGACCTAATTGGCCCAATGTGACCTAAGTTGGCCAAGATGACCTATTGGGCCAATATGAAGTACGTGGGCCAAGATGAACTGATTGGGCCAAGATGACCTTATTGGGCCAAGATGAACTCAGTGGGCCAAGATGACCTAATTGGCCTAATGTGACCTAAGTTGGCCAAGATGACCTATTAGGCCAAAATGAAGTAAGTGGGCCAAGATGAACTGATTGGGCCAAGATGAAGTAGATGACCTTATTGGGCCAAGATGAAGTAGATGACCTTATTGGGCCAAGATGACCTAGTGGGCCAAGATGACCTTATTGGGCCAAGATGACCTAGTGGGCCAAGATGACCTATTTGGGCCAAGATGAACTCAGTTGGCCAAGATGAACTTATTGGGCCAAGATGAAGTTAGTGGGCCAAGATGACCTTACTGGGCCAAGATGACCTAAGTGGGCGAATATGACCTTATTGGGCCAAGATGACCTAGTGGGCCAATATGAAGTGATTGGGCCAATATGACCTAAGTGAGTCAAGATGAACTGATTGGGCCAAGATGAACTAGTGGGCCAAGTAGGATTGATTGGGCCAAGATGAAGTGAGTGGGCCAATATGACCTTATTGGGCCAAGATGAACTGATTGGGACAAGATGATCTAAGTGGGCCAAGATAACCAATTTTAATTTTATTTCTAAACCCTAAACCCTAAAATTATAAACAATTTTTAATTTTAATTTTAGATTTTTTTTATTTTAAAATTTATTTTTAAAATTATAAACAATTATAGTTTTATTTTTAGATTTTTTTTAAAATTTATTCTCAAAATTATAAACCATGTTAAATATAATTTTAAACCATTTTAATTTTAATTTAATTTTAAAATTCTTTCTCAAAATGTAAACATATTTTAATTTTAAAATTTATTTAAAAAATTATAATAATATATATTTTATACACTATATTATTTTAATTTTAAATTTAGTCTTCTTAGTCTAAATTTTAAATAATTTTAATTTTAATTTTAATTTTAAAATTTATTTTAAAAATTATAATAATATTTTTTTTGGTTTTAACTATATTATTTAATTTTTAAATTTAGCCTTCTTAGTCTAAATTGTAAACTATTTTAGTTTTAATTTTAATTTTCGTATTTATTTTAAAATTATATTAATATATTTTTTGACTATTTGTTCAAATGGATACACCATAGGTTCAAGAACTGCATATATTATAATAATTATAAAAAATGTATTTTAAAAATAAAATGGATACACTAAGGTTGAAGAACTGCATATTATCGTTCAATAATAGTTCCTTGTTATTCCATTTTCAATTGATGTCATTTAACAAGCTCTAATGAATTGAGTTTCCCTAAGTACACTCTTTATTGGAAACGACAATTAATAAATCATAGGGAAACAAACTAATTTGCATTGGGAAACAATCAACAATTAATAAATCGTAGGGAACAGTATATTCCTTGATGGAAGAGTATATTAACAATTAATGAGTGTTTTATTGCCATTATCGTATTTCCATAATGTCTTTTATGGACATGAACACGTTTCAAATGTATCACAATAAATGAAATGAGTTATTTTACATGTATGGGTTCGATTCCTTCTACAGTTTCCAAATGGGATCCCATTTACAATTCTTCTCAACTAACAATGTCTAATAAAATGAGTTACACTCGCATGGGAAAATAAGACAGTCAAGCTATGAATGGATGATTTGTGTTTATTAACTATTAATGCAGTGTTTAATTGCCATTATCCTATTTCCATATTGTCTTTTATAGATACAAATGAATCCAGCAAGTCTATACTGAAGTTGACACATGGAAACACAAGAAGGGGGGTTGAATTGTGTTTCTTAACAGATGAATGCTCAAAGTAGAACTGTCACTTCTCTATTGTACCAAAGGTTGCTTTCTGACTTACCATCTTGACTTGATCTTTACAACAATGTATTTTGATAGAGTACAAAGGTTTATGGTTTCGATGGTACGAAGTTCTTTTATCCAAGAGATAAAGATTTTATACAAAAGAAGCATCAAGGTAAAAGACATATATTCTTTGAATTAAATAAGCAATGATTTGAAATAAATACGTTTAAGCTTAGACTGATTCACGTCTTAAAACTAGTGGACACGCAGGTCTTTGGATGAGAAGATTTACTCATCAGTGAGACGGGCCCGTCTACTGATAATGTGTCTACATACTTTCCGCCTAGTCTAGAGAGATGGACGTGCTATATTTAAGAGCTCGTCTGCTGATGTGGCAGAAGCGCTCGTCCACTAAAGTGATAGAAGCGGTCATTTACTAATGTGATAGAAGCACTCATCCACTGAATTGACAGAAGCGCTCATCTACTAATATGGTAGAGTCACTCGTTCACACAAGTATTTGGCCTTGCTAAGTCCTAAATGAGAAGCTCCGTCCAATGACGTGGCATATGGAGCTCGTCTACTAGGTTACATTGTGTTTTAGTACTTCCGTTTGCTGATGTGGCAAGATGGACACGCTTATTTTGAATGTCTCGTCTACTAAATTTTTCTTTAGACTTAGTAATGCTTCTACCTTAGTTTTTCTAAGACCTCGTCTATTCTTATTTTAACGATCTCGTCTACCATAAAGCTAAAGACTCAGAATTTTACCAAGAGTTGTAGACTGGTCTGTAGGTTTGAACTAGAATCTGTAGAATCTGTAACAGGCCACAGAATGTTAAACAATCTGTAACTATAGTTATAATAAACAAAATCCTTGTAACAGTCACACTTCACCAACTAAATTATTAAACAAGCTGTAACAACCACAAAATCTGCATAAGATGAATGCTGAATCTCTTCAGATGAACCACTATGGTAGAGCATCCTTTTCACCTAAAAACATCCATTTTATGATTTTGACCTCAGAATAAAGTAATTTATTTAATCAAATGCACTTCATTTACAATTGAATACAAATATAAGGCATATCAGACTTACTGCAAGGTGCACCATTCTTCATTACTTCTTGAAATAATCCAAAATAAGAAGAGGCATTATGAACTGGTGGCATTCCATAATACTGAAAAACAATGGAACAGCAATTATAGAGTATTACAAAAGTTAAATCAATAACATTTTAACAACATTTTATATCTACAATATTTTAACAACCTGACTAAATTGTGGTAAAATAGGAGCTTGACGATTTTGAGGATAAATAGGTACTCCACCAAAGTTAGTTACGTTTGACATTCCCTGACTTGAATCACCATACTCATATGTTGGGAATTGAATTGGGAGTATCATTGGCTGCACTTGGGACATAACAGGGTGGTCACCATTTTCGGCATAACGAGCCACCTTTTTCGGCATCTAATAACACACACATGAAACAAAGCTAATAAATATCAGCCAACCATAGAATGTCTATTTGACAGCATTCAACCGAATAAAAAAGGATCCTTAACTTACACAATCATTATTTGACTTTTGCGACATCACTTTTGATTTATTTTGCTTCTGATTCGAACAACCACCAACTTTCCCTTTCCCTCTCTGTAGTCAACAGTACATATATTATTAAAAAACAACACTAAACCAGTGAAATAACCTAACATAGTATAATTAAATTACTTTGTCCTTTTTGCTAGAAGGGTTAGTTGGTTGAGCATTGTGCTGACTTATGTTTACATCAGATTCCATTTCATCTTTATCCTGCAAAATTCGACATAAAAAATATCATTTAAAAAACAAATTAATGGACTAAACCATTTCCATTCAAATTAATATAATCATTTTACAGGAAACTCACAATATCAGCTTCAAAGCTAGAACCAGACGACTCTGAAAAAGATATCTGATCATCATTCATACTATTATCATTTGTACCAAAACACATTGGACATGTCCTAGCATTGTGTTTTGTGCTAGTACAATTTGAACAATGTCTCGGCCTCTTCATGGCAAACTTTTTCTTCTTCGGAGCTCCTTTGGTCTTGACCATATTGGGATCACCAAAATGCTTTTTGGACGAGCTTTGAGTTCCAGCAGATAGACCCATCCTCTCATATTTACTATAAAGTTTCATTATATCATCCATAACCTCGTCATAGTGTCCCTTTATCTTTGCAGCTAATTTACAGAACCTTGTGCATGCACCAGAATATGAGCCAAATCTTGCAAGCTCCATCATATCAGAATCAACTTCAGTCGACGAATCTGATGACAAAAATGCAGTCTTCACATTCTTAGTCCACCGGGTAAAAATCAAAGTGGCAGGAATATGATCTACATCCTCCTCTTTCATGACACAAAATATATGCGAACAAGGAATGCCACGAGACTCAAGACGTCTACATGCACCACAAAATATTGACTTTGAAGTATCATACACAACTTTTGTTTGATAACTACGATCGCAGTACTTGGTCAACCTAAAAACCAACCTACCTCCATTTGCCACACGCTCAACAACATTTAATGCACCACACTTCAAAATCTGCTCTCTAACTTCTTTAAAGATCGCCGTTCTTTTATCTGTCGGAGCACATTACAAGTTGACATTCAAAAAGTTGCATATTAAAGCAGCAAAAGAAAATAAGAAAAAAATAAAACAATAACAATAATAAACAAACAAAAACTGTTCTTCTCCGCATGACTTTATTTTCATTATTATTATTATTATTATTATTATTATTATTATTATTATTATTATTATTATTATTATTATTATTATTATTATTATTATTATTATTATACTTTTATTTGTGAATATTATGAAGAAACGAAACGAAACAATACCTTTTTCTCCATAGATTGCATAAATGGCAAGTCGATAGAGCCAGCATCGTTGACGTGAGTGGCGCGTGTATTAAACTTGCGAACAGAGCTCATGGAGAATAATCTGTGATGTTTAGGAAGAGCGCTATTGCGTACGATAACATGTGAAATAGTGGAGGATCTAAGGAGCAACATAGGATTCGGTGGAGTCCAAGAGAGAATGGATTTGTGTGGTTGAACAAGAACTGGAAGAGCTTGTTGCAGTAAACTAGTGTTGGCTGAGAGTGAGAACACGTGACCATGCATTTTTTATTTTATGGTATTGGTGATTTGGTAATTATGTTGTTGCTGCTGCTACTGCTTCTCCGATTTTCAATGTTCAGTTTCCAGACGCTTTTCTCTCCCTTCTTACTTGTTGGGGGATGGATAGGGTTTCCGTGCGGTGCGGACGCCCTTGGCAAGACTTCATTTTTTATATATTTTTTTTGATAAATACGGGGCCTAAGCCCCAAAAAAGGAAATTACATAGAAATTAACCGAGGGGTAGAGACCCCTGAAAAATCAGCACAACATCTGCTCTAAGTGGGCAGGGGAACCTCATAGAAGACCGTGTTTCTTAGCAACTCACAACCCATAACCCATATTGGTAAGCACATCAGCACATTTGTTTGCTTCTATGTAAATATGGGTTACCCTGACTTCCCAATTCTGGTGGAGGACTCTTCTGATTTTTTTAACTAAATTCCAACCATTAGCACACCCTACTCCACTCCCCAGAATACTTTGTATCACTACTTGAGAATCTACTTTGATTGGTACTACCTATACTAACAAGATGCATCTTCTTTTCGGGAGCCCATCACTTAAGAACTCCACAGTTAAGCGTGCTTGACTTGGAGCAATTCTGGGATGGGTGACCTCCTGGGAAGTTTTCCCAGGAAGCGTGTGAGTGAGGACAAAGCACGCTGAAAAAAGACTCGTGTTGGTCTGTGGGGACAATCGTCAATCCATAGAGAAGCCAGGGATGTTACAAATGGTATTAGAGCGGCACCTCTCCCAGTACGGTGTGGTTCGGGGGACGAACCAAGCGGAGCTCAGTGGGCATGTAACACCCGGTGCCGACGAGGGTGGGGAGTGGTCACCGGTGCAAGAAGGCACGGACAAGGAGCGGCTCCTGGCAGGCTTCTAGGCGGATGGACACATGAATGAACTGATTACACACCCGAATGAGAGGGATCCTGAGACTGTGTAGGTATGGGACTATACAGTTGAGGAAGGCTTATATGAATTGATTGGTACTACCTATACTAACAAGATGCATCTTCTTTTCGGGAGCCCATCACTTAAGAACTCCACAGTTAAGCGTGCTTGACTTGGAGCAATTTTGGGATGGGTGACCTCCTGGGAAGTTTTCCCAGGAAGCGTGTGAGTGAGGATAAAGCATGCTGAAAAGACCCGTGTTGGTCTATGAGGACAATTGTCAATCCATAGAGAAGCCAGGGATGTTACACAAAACTTGATGCCACAGGGCCGAGTTATCGCCAGACCGCAACTTCCAGCCCCACTTCATGAGGCACGCTTTGTTCATGGCAAAGAGGTTCCTCAAGCCCAGGCTTGCATAGCATTTAGGTTTGGTCAACTGGCCCCAACCCACCAGATGAGCTTTCCTCTTATCATCTTCATCACCCCAGATAAAAGCTCGTTGGAGTTTCTGAATCTCCTGGATGAACTACTTGGCAACATGGAAGTCATCATAGGATATATAGGAATGGCTTTTATCACTGCTTTCGACAGAGTTACTCTCCCAGCAAAGGAGAGTTTCTTACCTTTCCAACCAGCAAGCTTGGCTTTAACCTTGTTAACTAGGTAATCACAATCCGCATGGTTGGGCCTTCTACAACAAGGGGAATGGTCGCGCTGTCGCGCACGCGCCAAAAAGAACGAGCGGGTTTTAAAACTGTAGTTTAGGGCGACAACTCGGATGTCGTCTCACAAGGACTCTTAAAGTGTTATTTATACAAAAAAAAAATCAGTTTTTTTTTTTGGGGGGGGGGGGGGGGGGGGGGGTTTGGATCGGGATGCAAATATGAAAACAAAGTAATAACAGAGCAATAAAACAAGGCAGTTCAAAGAGGTTATCAAATAGCCAAAAACGATTAATCTACTGTTCTTGATTTCACAACTATCATCGGTTTATGTAATCCCAAGCCCTAAGAAGATTCTATTCCCCTTTCAGTTGTAGTAACAATTAACAAACGAAATCGCTACTACGGATATATGTTCCTATTCCCGAATTAAACAAACGGGGTTAAGCCCTCATGAACTAAACGAACATGAATGAACACACGCAAATTAAACAAACGCGATTAAGTATAGAAACATAACATCACTGAAATGAATCAACACAACACTATACACTCCTGAATTAAACAAACAGAAATATATAACATGCCATTGAAAAGGGAAAAACATACAAAACAGAGATTACAGAACCTCAAGTACGGTGGAAATAAATTACAATAGATTAATCTAGAAAATTAGTTCCCCATGAAAAACGAAATACACACAAAATATGTAAAACTAAACAACGGAGAAGCCAAAAGTTGTCCCAATCTGTCCAGAACAGCCTTTTATAATTATTCAGAAATTCAGCCCACTCGCGAGGCGAGCCCTAATTCGCGAGGCGAATATAGTGAAGAGTCATCAACCTTTGGCATTCTCGCGAGGCGAACAACGGCTCGCGGGGCGAAGAACTGAAGAGTCTTCTTATTACGCCCGTTATGAACATCAGGGGCCAACCGTGATGCTTTCTGACTTCCATTATCGCGAGGCGAAGAAGTTATTCGCGAGGCGACCCCGAGAGCTTGCATATTTCTGGAACAGTCATCCTTCAGGGTCGCGAGGCGAGGTTCTGTTCGCGGGGCGAACCAGAGAAGATGCCATTTTCACTGTTCTGCTGGCTTTCAGGTTCGCGAGGCGAATCCCCTGTTTCTTTATTCCCTCAACTTCTACTTAACCTGAAAACAAAGAAATAGCCAGAAGTGCTTTATTTGACTCAAAAATAGCTAAATTAACCTAAAACTACTTTAGAGACTCAAAACCTTGCTTGAGGACAATCTAATCTAATTTGGGTGAAAATAGGATATAATTAGCACAAAACCCTGGCCATACTAGCCATAAAACTAGATGAGCCAGAGGCTTATCAAAATACCCCAAACTTAAACTTTGCTTGTCGCCAAGCAAACTAAAACTCAAAAATCAAAAAGACTCAAGACCTGGCAAGCTTAAAAGATTCAATCAACCTTGCACAAATTCAAGCAGTTTCATCAAAATAGTTTCCTTCAATGTTCCCCCCTTTCAAGCAAAGTAATCCCCATAATCATTCATTCTAAACAACTAAGAATTTCATCATTCAAACAATCATCAATCTAAGCAGGGGATCCAAGTTACACACAAGAGGGAGATCACCAAATTCAAACAACTGCCTTCCTCACAAGGGCATTTAATGTTCACTCAATCGCTCAGTTTGTGTCAGGCTAACAACATTTCCCTCAATTTCACTTTTAAGAGCACTTCCCATAAATTTGATTTTCATCTCCAAATGATTCCCACAGAAAACATGCAAGCAATATCAAAAGGTCTTTTATGGGTTGTAATGGGGCCGGGCGAAGGGTAGGATATACAAAGGTACTAGGCTGAAGACCCTAGGAACTAAGAGAGCATGATCCTTTTTTACACTTTGAATTTAAACTCAAGTTCCTTTTTTCATTCTTCACTTGCCTTGGGTGGCTACAGCCTTTTTATTTTTTTAACACTTTTTATTTTTATTGTTTTTCTTTTTTTTTTTCTGCTTTTCTTGTTTTTTTTTCTTTTCTTTTTTTTTTCTATTTTTTTCTTTGGCTCCAACCTTTTTATTATATTTTTTTTCTTTTTCCCAATCCCAAACAACACATTGCACCTTGTAGCCACCCCAAACTTAGTTTCTTGCACCCATTCTCTTTCTAAGATTCCATGCTCTCCTAATCCTAAGATAGGGTTAACATGGTTTTCCAGATTTTGGGCTTATAACATTAGGTTAACAAGAATTAACAGGCTAATTAGGCTCAAAGGGCTAACTAGGGAACATGCATTAGGGATGGTTATTTTAGGCTAAGTAGTTATTTACAAAGAAAATGCCTAAATCATTTGAAGCAAACATAATCATGCAAACCAAAAAGAGATTCAAGCAAATTCAGGAAAGTGCAACTTGAAAGTGATTTCACATAGTCAAAAACATGTTGGAGGCTCAAAACCTCACCTGGACATTCATGCAAATTGTTTGACAGAGATTCTATCCCTAGTGTGTGCTTCCTATCACCCCAAACTTATCATAAATCATGCCATCATAACAAAATCTCAAGGTTCAGTTTTCAATCACATGGGGATCACTTAAATTTTTTTTCAGAAATTGTTCAACCTAGGGGAATCATCACATCAATCATGCAATCAATCTGTGCAAAGTCAATCAAAATCCAGTAAACTTGCCAACATAAGACTTAACACAACTCCTGAGCTTCTCAAATTATTCAGGAGCTTTATTAAAAGAAAAGGAAAAAAAAAACAAAAACTACAACTAAAATCTTGGCTTAGCTTCTGGTTTCTTTAACAGGTACTTCAGAGCTGAATGGTCAGTGAAAACAATAACTTTTGAACCTAGCAAATAATACCTAAATTTATCAAGTGCAAACACAACAACTAGCAGTTCTTTCTCAGTGGTGGTGTAATTTGATTGTGCAACATCTAATGTCCTAGAAGCATAATGAATTACATGGGCAGCCTTGCCCACCCTTTGTGCCAGAACCGCTCCCACAGCAAATTTGGAAGCATCACACATGAGTTCAAAAGGGCGTGTCCAGTCTGGGGGCTGGATGATGGGGGTAGAGGTCAATGCTCTTTTCAGGTAGTCAAATGCCTTCTTGCAATTTTCATCAAACTGAAACATGGCATCATTCTTCAGCAGGTTTGACAATGGCAGAGCTATCTTGCTGAAGTCCTTAATAAAGCGCCTGTAGAAACCTGCATGGCCAAGAAAGGAATGGATCTCGCGTATGCAAGATGGGTAAGGCAATGAAGAAATCACATCAATTTTTGCAGGATCTACTGAAATACCCTCTTTAGAAATTACATGACCCAAAACTATCCCCTATTCTACCATAAAGTGACATTTCTCATAGTTCAAAATCAAATCAGTCTCAATGCATCTTTCTAGAACTAAACTCAGACTATGCAAACATGCATCAAATGAGGAGCCATATACAGTGAAGTCATCCATGAACACCTCCATGCAATTTTCAATGAACTCAGTAAAAATGCTAAGCATGCATCTTTGGAAGGTGCCAGGAGCATTACAAAGGCCAAATGGCATCCTCCTATAGGCAAACGTACCGAAGGGGCACGTGAAAGTGGTCTTTTCCTGATCCTCAGGGGCAATATGAATCTGGAAATACCCGGAAAAGCCATCAAGAAAGCAGTAATGAGATTTACCAGCCAGCCGATCCAGCATCGGATCTATGAACGGCAAAGGAAAGTGATCCTTTCTGGTGGCCTGGTTCAACTTCCTATAATCTATACAAACTCGCCAGCTATTCTGGACTCTAGTGGGTACAAGCTCATTATTATCATTTCTAACTACCGTGAGACCGGACTTTTTGGGTACAACTTGCACCGGACTTACCCAAGTACTATCAGAGATGGGGTATATAATACATGCCTGCAGAAGTTTAGTCACCTCTTTCTTCACCACATCCAGAATCAATGGGTTTAGCCGCCTTTGGGCCTGCCTTACTGGTTTAGCTCCATCCTCCAATAGAATTCTGTGCATACATCTGGAAGGGCTAATTCCTGGAATGTCAGCTAAGGTCCAACCAATAGCCTTCTTGTGCTTCTTCAGAACCTCTAAAAGCTTAGCTTCCTGGTCAGAGTCAAGGCTGGAGGAAATGATGACTGGAAGTTTTTCATTCGTCTCCAGGTAGGCATACTTCAGGTTCCCAGGAAGTGGCTTGAGCTCTAAGGAGGGTGGCTGCTCAACGGATGGTACATTGGGAGTAGCCATGATGTCAAGGATTTCTGCTGAACAGACATCTTCACTCTCACTAGCACTATCACCCTGCAAGGTTGAATCAAGAAACTCAGCACAAACAGAACAAGGGTTAGTGTCAGTACAGTTAGTACATGAATACAAATCATCAAAACCAGAAATAAATGGGAAATCTGAAACAAGGTCCTCATGGGTATCATCAATGATCTCAGAAAGCAGCTCTAATTGGAAAACCGAGTGCTCCTCCAGTGGGTGTTTCATAGCATCAAAGATGTTGAACTTTGCCACAATATCACCAAACTCCATAGACATGGTCCCATCATTCACATCAATTTTAGTCTTGGCTGTCTTCATGAATGGTCTGCCCAAGATTATAGGTGATCTACTGGAATGTGTCTCCCCTGCCATGTCTAGGATGTAGAAGTCAGCAGGGAAAATCAGCTCATCAACTTGCACCAGCACATCTTCTACCATTCCCATGGGGCGGGCACTGGTCCTGTTAGCCAACTGGATGGTGAGACCGGTATACTGCAAGGGCCCAAGATCAAGGTTATTAAAAATAGAAGTGGTCATGACATTTATGGATGCTCCCAAATCCAGCATGCAATTTTCAAATCTTCTATCCCCAATAGTGCATGGAATAGTAAATGTGCCCGGATCCTTGCACTTCTGTGGTAATGCCTGAGTAGGGGCTATAACAACAACTCTTTCTGGTGCAGGCTTGGACTGAATAAGAGCTGAAACATTTCTTCCCAAATCAACTCTCTCATTGTTCTTCAACTTCCTCTTGTTGGTGCATAGGTCCTTGAGAAATTTTGCATACTTGGGCACTTGCTTGATCACATCCAACAGCGGAATATTTACAGCCACCTTTCTGAACACATCAAGAATCTCCTTCTCCTTATCTTCACCACCAATCTTCTTATTTTTCTGTACTCTGTGTGGGAAGGGGATCGGTGGAATGTACACCTTCTCAGCTTCAACATCAACAGTAGGCTCAGGAATTACCTCCACAGTGTCTTCATTTTTCTCAGAGGATGCCTCAACAACTCTTCCAGATCTCAGAGAAATTGCACTCACATTAGGATTGGATGCATTGGGATTCATCACTGGCTGTGCAGGTAGCTGGGTTGTTCTTTGAGCTTGCTGTATGTTATTTATGGATGTGGCAAGCTGTCCAACCTGTGTCTCTAAATTTTGAATGCTAGCATCCGTTCGCTGTTGAAACTGTGCCTATGAGGCCTGAAGTTGTCCGACTTGCTGCTGGAAAAGTGTAGTCATTTGTGCATTCATTTGTGAAGTCATTTGCTTGAACATGTCCTCCAGTGAAGGTCCAGAAGGTGCAGAAGTGGTCACTTGAGGAGGATTCTGAGGTGCCATCGGTTGTTGTTGGGACGAGTTCCCATATCGAAGATTAGGATGATTCCTCCAATTGGGATGGTACCTATTTGTGGAGAGGTCTGGAGTGCTGTACCGGTTCTGACTATTGCCTTGATTATAGGGATGGACTGCATAAGTTTGAGGCAAATCAGTACTTGACTCTTCCTTCAGAATAGGACATGCCTCATATGGGTGCTCCGGAGAACTGCACATGCCACACAACTTTGCCGACTGAAACCTATCCATTGCCATTTTCTCTACCATGGAAGTGAGCCTATCCATTCTATCCTCAAGGGCCTGGTTGGAAGAAGAGCTATGGACCTCGTGCACACCTCTTGTCTCAACAGAATTTCTCCTGGTAGTAAACTGCTGGGAATTCATTGACATATTTTCAATGAGTTGCTTGGCAGCAGCTGGGGTCTTATCAACAAGCGCTCCCCCACTAGCAGCATCCAAAATATTCCTATCCATCGGCAGTAACCCTTCATAAAAGTACTGGATAAGAAGCTGTTCAGAAATCTGATGCTGGGGGCAACTAGATATCAACTGCTTGAATCTTTCCCAATATTCAGCCAACGACTCATTTCCCTGTCTGATTCCACATATTTCCTTCCTAATTGATGCAGCTCTGGAAGCAGGAAAGTATTTCTCTAAGAAGAGCCTCTTCAAATCGTTCCAGGTGGTAATGGAATTTGGCAGAAGATATAACAGCCAATCCTTTGCAGCGCCCTGTAGTGAAAACGGGAAGGCTCTCAGCTTAATGTGATCTTCAGTTGCTCCCTCTGGTCTCAAGGTTGTGGAGCAGACAACCTGAAATTCCTTCAGATGCTTGTGTGGGTCCTCACCTACAAGACCATTAAACCTTGGCAACAAATGGATTAGACCAGATTTTAATTCAAAGGGGGTAACAGCACCAGAATATTCAATGCACAATCCATTATAGTTAACATCAGGGGCAGCAAGCTGTCTTAATGTCCTTTGGTCACCCATAGTGTCAAAAACAGTTTTGGAATTAGAATCACTACTAGTGCTAGCCCGAAATTCTCTACGGCGTGTGTGAAGTGTTCTTTCAATTTCAGGATCAAAATCACACAATTCAGGGCAATTGGACCTAGTAGCCAGACCAATTCACAACAAAAACGAAAATAAAAGAAAAAGAAAAGAAAGAAAAAAAATGGAAAAATAACAAATAAGAGTCCCCGGCAACGGCGCCAATTTTTGGTCGCGCTGTCGCGCACGCACCAAAAAGAACGAGCGGGTTTTAAAACTGTAGTTTAGGGCGACAACTCGGATGTCGTCTCACAAGGACTCTTAAAGTGTTATTTATCCCAAAAAAATCAGTTTTTTTTGGGGGGGGGGGGGGGTGTTTGGATCGGGATGCAAATAAGAAAACAAAGTAATAACAGAGCAATAAAACAAGGCAGTTCAAAGAGGTTATCAAATAGCCAAAAACTACAACTAGTACCTTGCCTCGCGACCCTGAAGGATGACTGTTCCAGAAATATGCAAGCTCTCGGGGTCGCCTCGCGAATAACTTCTTCGCCTCGCGATAATGGAAGTCAGAAAGCATCACGGTTGGCCCCTGATGTTCATAACGGGCGTAATAAGAATACTCTTCAGTTCTTCGCCCCGCGAGCCGTTGTTCGCCTCGCGAGAATGCCAAAGGTTGCTGACTCTTCACTATATTCGCCTCACGAATTAGGGCTCGCCTCGCGAGTGGGCTGAATTTCTGAATAATTATAAAAGGCTGTTCTGGACAGATTGGGATAACTTTTGGCTTCTCCATTGTTTAGTTTTACATATTTTCTGTGTGTATTTCGTTTTTCATGGGGAACTAATTTTCTAGATTAATCTATTTTAATTGATTTCCACCGTACTTGAGGTTCTGTAATCTCTGTTTTGTATGTTTTTCCCTTTTCAATGCCATGTTATACATTTCTGTTTGTTTAATTCAGGAGTGTGTAGTGTTGTGTTGATTCATTTCAGTGATGTTATGTTCCTATACTTAATCGCGTTTGTTTAATTCGCGTGTGTTCATTCATGTTCGTTTAGTTCATGAGGGCTTAACCCCGTTTGTTTAATTCGGGAATAGGAACATATATCCGTAGTAGCGATTTCGTTTGTTAATTGTTACTACAACTGAAAGGGGAATAGAATCTGCTTAGGGCTTGGGATTACATGAACCGATGATAGTTGTGAAATCAAGAATAGTAGATTAATCGTTTTTGGCTATTTGATAACCTCTTTGAACTGCCTTGTTTTATTGCTCTGTTATTACTTTGTTTTCTTATTTGCATCCCGATCCACCCCCCCCCCCCCAAAACTGATTTTTTTTGGGATAAATAACACTTTAAGAGTCCTTGTGAGACGACATCCGAGTTGTCGCCCTAAACTACAGTTTTAAAACCCGCTCGTTTTTTTTGGCGCGTGCGCGACAGCGCGACCAAAAATTGGCCAAGATACTTCCCCAAAGAAGTTGTCTCTCTAGACCCAGACATCACGACCAGCTTCCTCCTAGTCATCAAGTCAACATTTTTAGAGAAATAAATATTAATTTTCTCTATACTATCTTGCTGGCCAGCCAAACCACAAAAGTTTCCCAAAACATGACTGATGCAATGTAATGCATTTGCGATTCCGAGGCTTGTCTAAAAAGCAGAAGATCATCTGCAAACATTAAATGTGAAATGTTAGGGCCATTCCTCCCTGCACAAAGGGGCTTCCAAGACCCATCCTCAACCGCATGAGAGATGATGTGGGATAATTTATCCATACACATAACAAAGATGTATGGGTACATAGGGTCCCCTTGCCGGATTCCTCTCTCAGGAGCAAAATAGTCAGCTCTATTACCATTCCATAGGACATTGGTTCTCACAGAAGTAATGCACTACATGATCAAATCAATCATGACCTTAGGGAGCCCAACTTCCTTTATCACCTCATGAATGAAGGACCACCTCAACCTATCATACGCTTTGGCCAAGTCAACTTTAATGGCAAAGAACCCTGTCTTCCCTTTCATTTTCCTAATGCTATGGAGCATCTCTTGAGCCACAACAATATTCTCATGAATGCTGCGAGTTGGAATGAAACCGGTTTGATAAGGAGAAATAATCTCAGGCATGAAATGTTTCAACATGTTCACTATGATCTTGGAGACGATCTTATAAGTCACATTACACAAGGATATGGGCCTGAATTGATTGCAAAACTCAGGCTTGTCTATTTTGGGGATGAGATATATATCCGTTGTGTTGACAAGAGCAATATCTTCCGGTTTCTGCCAAATATCCTGGACAAATTTGATCAAGGATTGAGCAACGGTATCCCAAGCACCATGGAAGAAACCCACAGGGAACCCATCAGGACCTGGGGCCTTCCAAGGTTTCATGCTGTGGATCGCATCCTTCACTTCCTCTTCCTCAATCTGTCTACCCATACTATCAACAGTATCTTCATCAATTGGAGGATATGAATATTTAGTCTTCACCCACTCCATGGTGATGTTATCTTCAGTAAACAAATTCTTGTAAAAAGAATTAACCATCTCTTTGAGTTGATGTTCATCCTCAATCCATTCCCCTTCTTCATTTAGCAACATAAGGATTTTGTTCTTCCTTCTTCTATTCAAGACTTTGAGGTTGTAGCATCTTGTATTTCTATCTCCATCATTGAGCCATTAGGCTCTGGATTTTTGAAACCAAGATAGCTCCTCTTGAAAGAGGACCAAATTCAGATCTTCATGTAGCTTACGTTCCAATCTCCCCAAAAAAGGATTCATGTGTCCTTCATGTTGCTTTTTCTGAATTCTACCCAACCTACCCAAGAGCTTCCTCTTTCTTTTTTTAATGCTACCAAAAACTTAAGAATTCCATGATTTAAGCACTTGTTCAACATTAGAAATATTAGTATATAAAGGCTGGCTAGCCTCCCAAGCAGAATGCACAGCATTATGAAATGTCTCATTAGTTAACCATGCACTTTCAAAATTAAACGGTTTGTTAACATAATTGCAACCCATACCTTGGAGATAAATGAGGAGAGGATGATGGTCCAAAAAATCCACCCGAGGCAAAACACGAGCTATGGCATTCGAAAATTCCAATCTCCATGAGTCAGAACACAAAGCGCGATCCAGACGCTCATAGATGCGATCATATCCTTGGTGCAATAGGCCTCTCCAAGTGAACTTGGAGCCAGTAGTACCTAGATCCATTAGATTACACCTGCTAACTCTGTCCACAAAGTTGTTGCACCGTCTCAGACTTATAGGCGCCCCTCCTTGTTTTTCGTTTGGGGAAGCTACATCATTAAAGTCCCCTGCCACCAACCATTTTCCAGGGTCTGAATCAGCTATCACCTTCAATCTGGACCAAAGATGCCATCTAACTCCTCATTAGGACTAGCATACACTGGAGTGAAAGTCCAGTTTCCTTCATTAATAAATGTTACATTAAGGTGGAGTAATTGGAGCTCCTTCTCTAAGAGAGAAACGGTACATAGATCACATTTCCAAGCTACAATTATTCCACCCATAAATCCTCTACCCTCTGAACATTCAAAGCCATCAAAACCAAGAAGGCTAAAAGTTTTTTGAAGCTTCCAAGGGTCTACTCTGAGTTCCATAATAACTATGATGTCTGGATGATGAGTTTCCATATACTGCTTACAATATCTGAAGAAAGCAGGGCTAGCTGCTCCACTACAGTTCCACAAAAAAATTCTATGGTTTTGGGCACTCATGATAATCAATCTAAACGCATGGTGGCATGCCCCTCCTCATCTCCTTTTATACCCATTGTTTCGGGCACTACTTCAAGCGACTCTCCTAAAAAAAAGTGTCTCCACTATCATCTCTGTGTCAGTGTCCTCCACTTCATCATTCTCCATATTGGTATCTCCAACAATTTCGAGTGTCCCCTTATCACCACTCGTTTCGGAGTTTTGAAGAGGAATCGCTGAGTTAGTCACACAAATGGGTCCATCAGGTGGACGTGCATGGGCTTGTAGTTCCTGGCCATTTTCGTGCAGCTCACCCATTGGCCCAAATAGCTAATTGATCCAGACCTTTTAAAGTCCCCTCTTGGAAATCACTCCCCAATAAACTCCCTGCGACCCCACTTTGTTTCCCATTTAATTCCTGGAATTTCTCCCCAGCATTATCCATGTGTTGCCCTTTATTATTGCTCCCCATTGTTTTTTGTTTTTCACCACTAACTGCCAAGGGATCCTCTTTCGTGTGCCCCACCTTCCCAATTTGTCCCACCGTGTTGTTTTCACTGTGTTGGGCCCCACTATCTTTTCGTTGCTCCCCAATTTGTCCTCGTACGTCCCTTCGAGCCCGGACCTGCATGGTTGGACGCACCCTACTGTGGCTGCTTGTCCTTTGTGTTGTCACCATCATTTGTACTATCTTCATGCAAAACCTGGTACCTTGACCCTGATGACCTAGGGTTGTCTGTTAGAGGAGGCGTTGCTGCCTTGTGGCCTGCCCCAGCCACAACCCTATCTTTGTCTTTGATTTTCCTAGCTCTTCTTGGTTTTTGCACCACACACGATGGCCCTGGTTCATCAACGTTAGAATTTTCTCCCTCCATTATGCCACCACCCTTTCCTTGTTCCTCAAAAGCTGATGCCTTTCCCTTACCTCCATCATCCGGAATTTTCTCTGAACAACCTTCGATGTAATGCCAAAACTTTCCACACTTGGTACACAAAAGATAGAGCCCTTCATATTCTATTTTATAGAGCTTCTCTTTCAAGTCAAACAACGCGAACAACGGCTTTGAGAGATCAACCTCAACGCAAAGTCTAGCATACCTACCTCTACCTGTGAACAACGTATGCTTATCCACTTTCACCATCCTCCCTATCCTATTCCCAAAAGATGTGAGGATCTTGGGGTCATAATATTCCAGAGGGAGCCCTGAAATCCTTAGCCACACTACAACGTTCTTGATGGACTCACTGGATGGGTGGAAATTTGGGCACCATTTCGTCACTGTGAGATAGTGATAGTAATTTAACCATGGCCTTTCCATTAGAGCTTTCAATCTGTCTTCTTCATCAGAAAAAGTGACTAAGAAATAGTCATTTCCCAGGTCAATGATGTTGATAACCCCTCTTCGCAACCACATTTGTTTCAGTCTATTTTCCCAGGCTTTAAACCCAATCTTCCTCCCTAGCAAACTCACTATAACACCCTTCCTCCAAGGCTTGCTGATTCTCTTTTCCTCCTTCTCAAACAGTATGAAAGAGGGGCAGTCAAACTTGCCAAACTTCCCCTCCACCACCGTAATTCCATTCCCTTCCTCACCATCCAACTCTTCCTCTGTTTCTACTTCCCCATCTTCTAAGCAATCATCCTCGCTCACTCCTTCCAAACCTTTCCCTTTGCTTCTACCTCCCTTCCCTCTTAACACTGAGTCCAGATAAGACCTCCTTCCTCATACAAATCAGCATAACAGAGTGGTGAGGAAGAGCCATTGGAGAAACCCTTCTCACCTCCTTTCACCTTCTTAGCACTTCCGTTAAACAAGTCCACATCCTCAACCGACAGAGCTTCACTTTCTCTCTCTAGCGTATTCTCTCTCATCATAGACAGAGTATTATGATGATTATATATTAATATAATCATCATAATATTAACAATATATATACAATATATATAAATATTAATAATATAATATACAATTTAATTGACTAACAGTGTAAAGATTTTTTACACTATCGATGAATCATAAATTGGCAAATCATTAAAAAAATGATTTTTACCCTAACCACATTAATAGTCATTTATAATATGATTTATGATTGGTTGACGGTGTAAAAAACTTTACGCTGATGTAATTAAACTCATTAATATATTATACTAAGTTATATTTTTTATTTCTTATCTTTATTTTAAGTTTCAATTTGATCATTTTTTATTTTTTTATTCTTTTTTGATCTATAATATTTATTTTAGGTTTTAATGTGGTCCTTTATGTTCAAATTGTAGTACAAATAGGATCATATTGTATAACTTTTGAAAAATAAGAGACCATTTCGGGAAAATAATAATAAAAGGAGGGTCATTTCATAAAAAAAAATGGGACCGCATTTGTTTAACTTTTACCTAATAAGGGACCATTTCATAACAACAAATAAAAGAGGGACCATATTGGCATAATTTTGTAAATAAGAAACCATTTTGGAAAAAAAAAACCAAATTAAAACCTAAAATAAAGACAAGAGTTCAAAAGTAAAATTTAGCCTAAATTTTTTAAATTACTAGTTTATTTATACTTTTGGCTAAGGGCATGTTTGGTTTGTATTTTTATTTCCTATTTCTTGTTTTCATTTTTAAATTTTGGAAAAATTGAAAACATGTTTGTGTTGCCTCCTAATTTCTATTTTCATTTCCAATTTTCAAAGATTTGAGAAAGAAACATTGAAAATAATTTTTTTTTCTGTTTTTAGATTTGAGTTCAATTCAAGAAATGTTTTCAGTGAAAACATTTTCATTAAATTCAAACAAACACATTTCCAGCCCATTTTCAATTTTCACTGAAAATTAAAATAGCAAATGATAGGAAATAGCCAAAACAAACAGACCCTTATATTTTTGGTCTTTTATATTTTAGATTCATTTTGGTTTCATATGTAACATCCCTGAGTACTATATGGATTGACGACTGTTCTCACAAACCATCTCATAATTGCTCCAAGTTAAGCACGCTTAACTGTGGAGTTCTTAAGTGATGGGCTACCGAAAAGAATGTGCATATTGTTTGTATAGGTAGTATCAATCAATTCATATAAGCCTTCCTCAATTGTATAGTCCCATACTTAAACAGTCTCAGGATCTCTCTTATTTCGTGTGTAATTGGTTCATTCATGTGTCCCTCCACCTAGAAGTCTGCCAGGAGTCGCTCCATTTCTGTGCTCTCTTTGCACCGGCGACCACTCCCCTCCCTCGTCAGCCCCGGGTGTCACATGTGATGCCTTGATTCCTAATAAGATATTACTTAACACTTCTATAATTCCT
Source organism: Sophora flavescens (assembly GCA_030762895.1). NCBI lineage: Eukaryota > Viridiplantae > Streptophyta > Magnoliopsida > Fabales > Fabaceae > Sophora > Sophora flavescens. The sequence goes on along the minus strand of CM061067.1, from coordinate 38,193,052 downwards.
TATAATTGAACAAGGGGAGACAATAATAAATAAAATACTTGTTTGTGCGGGTTCCATAAATTTCTTTTTTCTTAAAACATTATCTAGTGTAGCAGAAATAAGTGCCTAATTGCTTGAATCATATGAATAAGTATTTTCATATAGGACTCTATAGACAATACGCATTCTAAAATAAAAGGCTACTCAATTTTAATACATAATATAACTTTGACCGAGACTCGAAACTAGACTCTGATATGGCATGGACTATTGATCAACTCTTGCTATTATTGGACTAGCCGTCAAGCATTCTGGAAATTCTATCGAACTTGTAATACCCCGATTTTTCACTGCTTTTTTATAGCGGTATATAAATACATAAATGTTTATATTTGTATCCGAGACTTAGAAAATGATTTTGGATAAACCAAGATCATTTCCACACTCTACTTTATCGTAGAGAGTTACGGTTAAATTTTGGGTTGAAAATTCAGACGAAACCCTGTCTGTGTTTTCACTGACAATAAAATTTTACTAATTAGAAAACCTAATTTTGACTCGTGAACGAAATGGTTAGGTTTTATATCGATTTTCCAATGACTTTGGTTATTTTGAAAATTTTCACTTAAAAGTGAAATAATATATATTATTCGGGTGATATACTAAATTTGGTGAACGACGAAGCTGAATACGGGATTGCCAGGACCCGCTAAAGGATAAATAACAAGTGATTCCAAGATGACTCATCTAGGTGAGTCATATAGGTGACTCACCTTTGCCATCATTACCTTAGAGGTGGAAAGACCTTTATGTCCTTAGTTTCTTTTTAAATGCCAAATTGGTCCCTATGTGAATTTACTCCTTTGTCCTCAAATGAAAAAAATATTTGGACCTCCTTGCCCTTGTGATTCACGGCCAAGACCCACACATAGGCCATTTTACACTCATTTTCATAAAACATCATCTTCTTCCTTAAGTTTTCTTTCATTTTCTTAAGTGAACCATAAGTGTAACGCCCCCCCTTAGGCATTACTACATAACACATGCAGAAGTAAATTAAAAGATAATTTTATGGTTGCTTTCAGAAAATTTGTTTTCCTTTAAGTCAGAAAACTGGGGTATAAAATTTTCTTCTATAAGGATAACTCTGAAATCCATCATACATACATTTAAAACGTAAAGTCACGTTCGTAACAAAGTTACCATGACGTACAACATTTCTCTAAGTTTCCACTTTCGAAAGAAAAGTTCAAACTACAGATGGATGTATATAACACTACATTTAACAACCTCCTTAGATATACAACCCAACTCAAACTCCTAAGCTGGTCATTCTATCAAATATTCATTGGAGAGACCCCCAATCAGAATACTTTCCCAACCTCTAACACTAGGTCTTCGAGTGACTTAGAAAGACTCCTCTACAACATCGGTACTGGAGTATCAAGGTACTACAGCAAAACCCGAAGAGACCTGATATAACTGTAAGAGTGAGACACCAGCAAATGGATATATCGTACAACAACCATACACATGATACATACAACACCTTGGCATATTAACATTCTAAACATTACTCATAGGTAAACAACAAGTACTATTTCAGTGGGTCTCATACCTGAATCAATCAATTTTATAAAGATAATGCATGACACTCTATCATCAGGCTCTAATCTTAATCTTCGGAGATCCCAACATCCTCCAAATAAGTTGATTAGGCTCGATACACCATCTCATTGGCTAGCTAAGCACAACGATAGTACACCGTCTCATTGGCTAGCTAAGCACAATGATAATACACTGTCTCATTGGCCATTTAGGCACAACAATTATGCACGCCGTTTCATTGTCCATTTAGGCACAACGATACACGTACACCGTCTCATTGTCCAAGTTAAGAACAACGATAATACACCGTCACATGATACCTTTCCTGTTAAGGTCTCACGTTAAAACCATGTCGGGCACGTCTGCCGTAAATGCAAATGTAAAACATTTAGTTCTCGATGTTTTCTTTGTGTTCGTTCTCATTCGTTGTCAAATCTCAAAGGCTAGCGACTATTCATAAATTTCACCATTTTGAAATTATCAACACCAACACGGGACACGCAGTCCGAGTGCTCAATCACAACACCTTAGATCGATGCACCAGTCCTAGGTTTGTGGTCGTAGAAAACAACATTCACCTTTAAAAACGTTCATCACAACGTGGTTAGGACACACGGTCCACAACAACGTGATTAGGACACACAGTCCACAACAATGTCATTAGGACACACAGTCCACAACAATGTGGCACGGATCAAGGATCAACGTGCATATTACAGAATACTAGAAGCAACGTCTCGCGAACTAGATTCAATTCACATGTGTTTACTTTTCGCTCAGTGAAAATCAAATCCAAAACAAAACCTCGGTCACTTATCCAAGTAACCGGAACGTTTCCAAATCATTGAGGAGAAAATCATTTTCCTTTACAAAATCTTTTCTAAAACATTTAGGAAATTCGTTTGTATTTGAAATTCCTTGATGAAATAAAGTCAAATATTTTCAAAGGGTAGTTTCTATCGTCTTAAAAACACTTCAACGTTTCTTTTCAAAATAAGAATCTCATTTTCTTGAAGTAATCGTTTTAAACAAGGAACTTTTATAAATGAAACCAATACTTTCAAAGTTCTATTCAAGGCTTATTAAGGCTTTTAATCCTTTATAATCATTGTGCACAGACTCAAGTCCGGCTTCTCAAACTTCAATCAACAGTAATATATTCTCAACAATAATATCACAGTTAACGACAATTCATCACATATATATAATTCATAACACTTTAAAGCAAGTAATGTTCAACTTCAAGTAATAACCACAATAGTTCAAGTAAACAAGTTATTCAAGTATTGGCTCAATATCACAATAATATTCAAATCACTCAAGTAAACACATACACACATGCATATAGTCATTGAATATCCTTAGGCAATCCCCTCTTACCTTCCGTGAAGGTAAGGAGATTAGATGCTTGGAGAAGTAAACCACGAACGTCCTTGTTTCCTCCGCGATGAAAGTCTAAGGTTATGAACACAAAATCACAAGTTAAAATCAAACAAGAACACTAAACCACAAGGTATAGGTTTGGCCAAGACTAGTTCTTACGGTTAGAGATTCCCGAAAATTATGCCATGGATTTATGATCCTTAAGTGTTAGGAGTTCATAAACAATGATCTTTTAACAAAGTTGAATTAAAAATCCCACTAAGTACTTGACTTAGGGTTTCGACCAAGCATAGATAAATAGGCTAGAAATTTCTAAACTTTCCAATCTCTTTAGGTTAGCATCCATACATAGTAAGGAGCTTGAAACCACGATCATTTCGGAAAATGGAAAAATCAAATGTCTTAGACCATGAACTCTTAGGTTCGGCCTTAACAAGTTTGTGAGGTTAGAGATCTTTAAATCACCCAATCTTTTGGACATAGCATCCTTTAACATGAAGGAGCTTTAATCCATAATCATCTTGGAAAATAAAATAAAATAACACATCCTAGGTAAAATGTTACATTCGGCCATCATAGGAAAATAAAGCAAGAAAATATTTTAAACCTTCCAATCGCTTTAGACATAGCATCCTTTATTATAAGGAGCATTAATCTATGATCATTTTGGAAGAAAACAAAACTTAATATTTTTGCCAAAAACCTTTAAAGTTCGGCCTTGATACAAAATAAAGGTTAGAAATTTTCAAACTTTTCAATCCCTTGGATTTAGCATCCTTATACATCAAGAAACCTTAATCCATGATCACTTTGGAGAAACATCAACTAAGCACCAATGTCTTAAACTACTTAAAGTTTAGGCCTTTACATGAAAATGTGTAAAATCTCTAAAATTTTCCAATCACTTAAACCTAACATCCTTTAGTACAAAGGAGCCCTTGGTTATGATCATCTTGGAATAGAACTCAAATACAAGTCCATACAAGCAAAGTTAAACAAAACCCACCAAAACCAAAAAGCATGGTTTCGGCCTCATCAAGAAAATAGGGTTAGAAATTTTTGTTTTACACAACCTTTTAGTATGTTGTAGTAGGATTAAAAATAAGAACATAGAAATTGGTTTCAACTCAAACGGAGTTTTCTACCATTTTTAAGAGATTTTAGAAGTTAAAAGCACATAAATGACATATGAAGAAAACTTTGAAATAAAAGATGAAACTTTGAAAAAGAACTACATAGAAGTATTAAACTTAACAAGATGAACAACTTTGATGAAGAAATTTAAGAGAAAATCTTGATAAAAATGTAAACTTTGTAAGAGAGAAGAAGAAGAAAAGAAATGTAGTGAAATGTAAAGGTGAAAATGGAGGAAAATGATGAAGTGTGGAAATGAAGAGTATTTATAGAGAGTGAGAGAGTGTGGAACGGTTTTGGAGAGAAAGAAGAGAAAGAAAAGTTGGTTTGCTTGTAGGGGAAGAAAGAAGGTAAGGTGTGGTAAGGTGGAGGTATGGTGTGTACGTAAGGTTGGAGAGAGAAAGATGAAAAGTGATATTTTTTTTGAAAAAAAGTCAAGATTCACTTTTGAGATGTGTCATATCCTTCACATCATGTTACTTCATGTCACTTCATCCTCTTGATGTTCTGCTCCATTGCGTATCAGATGACTTCCCCGATCATATTTCCCGACGATTTCACCTGGGAAATCCCTGAGATTTGGCCCCGAACAAGATTTTTCGAAAAACTCCAAACCCACACACAACATCATAAAAATACTAACCGTCTCGTTCACGAATTAAAATTTGGTAACTAGCTCAGTAAACTTGTACTGGCAGTGAGAATGCAGACCGGCTTCCGTCTGAATTTTCAACCAAAATTTTTACCGTAACTTCATATGATATAACAACACAAGAAAATGATTTTATTTTAATTAAAATAATCCTCTGGGTTTAATCTAAAATAAACACATTTAAATATGTATTTACTGCTACAGACAGCATAGGAAAAACAGGGTGTTACAATAAGCAAATTTATGAAGAAACCACTGACTTCTTGCCATTTTTAAACATCCAAGAGGTATACCATACTCATCTCACTCAATCAATATCATGATCTTCATTCATTTTCTTGATTTAAGGCCATGATCATCATGTTTCATTCTAGGGTTTTTATGTTTAAGATTCTCTAGAAAATCATAGAAAAATCCTATGATCATGAAACCAATTTCTCTGAACTTGTTATCATCTCTATGATTAACATTGAAGAGCATGAATCAAACAAAATTTTCTTCCCTATTTTCCTTGATGAGGTCGAAACCCTAACTTTTGAGGGTGGAGGAATTTTGTTCAATTTTTTTAGAAAGTAACAATGGATTTTATCTTCCTATTACCTTTATGTAATGAATCCAAGAGATTGAACCAAAATAAAATCCCTATCCTATTTATTTAGTGATGGCCGAATCCTTGTTCTTGAGAACTTGGATGATTTTGTTTCATTTTTCAACTTATGATAATTTTTCTTAACTCTATACTACTCTAAGGTTAAGGATCTAAGAGTCTGTGAAATTCTGAGATCTCTAGCCAATTTTTGCTAGTCATGGACGAACCTACACCATTAGGAGTTAGTAGGTTTTTATTCAAAATTTAACTTGTTTTATGTTGTGGTTGTTGAAGGATAAGTATTTGTGTGAATCGTGTTCTACGGAGATCGGACTTTCGGCGAAACTCATTTCATAAGGAAAATCCATATTCTAAGGTAAGGGGAGTCCCTGAGGGATTTTTCCGATAGCTATATGCTATCAGTGAGTGGTCTGTAATATTTGTTTGTGTTCCATTGTGATGATTTAAGTTATTATTTTATCTTCTTTTAATATAATTATCTGCTGTTATGTGTTATAGTTTTTAATTCATGTTATAAACTGTATTATATGCTATAACGTTGACATGGAATTTTTATTGATGTTGATTGTTTATTGAGAAGCCTGACAGTGGTCAGTGCTCAATTAATTACGAAGATAAAAGCGTTAAAAAGATTTACAAGAAATATTGAATATTCAATTGACGAAATATTTTAAAATAATATCATTTAATTATTTGATTTGTTAAAATGAGGAATAGTTGAAAATAATATTATTTTAATGATTTATCGGTGTAAGAGTGATCTATGAGTCCCAATGAGGATGTAACCGTGAAAAATTTTTAGTAATGCTAATTTTTATGAAAGAAATTTTAAAATAAAATAAAATGTTATTAGAAAAGTTAATATTTGAAAATAACTTAATTATTATGTTGAGAAAATTATTTAAGGGTAAAACGTTTTTAAAATGCTAAATGGCGATTAATTCCGAAAATATTTATGAAAAACATTCTTAAAAACAACTGTATTTATTGGAACAGATATTTAGTCTCAAACGATATTTTTAAAAAAAAAAACTAAAGTTTCAGAAAAAAGATTTTCAGAAGAAAATGAATTTCTTGGTGATTTGACGATTTTATAAATGAATTTGAAACGAAAAGGTTTGTTTGTAAATGAGTTTTACACAACGATGTTATTTCCGACAACTTTGATAAGTTGAGGAGATTTTGTTTTGGATTTGTGTTTCACAGAACGAAAACGGTGTCAACGTTGAAATATGAACCTAGTAACCGAGACGTCGTGATACTAGTGTTATGTAATCAAAGCACGTAGATCATTGATCTGTGTTACGGTGTTATGGACCTTGTGTCCTATTTACGGTGTAATAAACGGTGTTAATGGTGAATGCTGTTTTCTATCACCACAAACCTAAGACTGGTATATCGGTCTAGGACTTCGTGATTGAGCACTCAGATTTTGTGTCCTGTGTTAACAATGAAAAATCTTAAAACATTGAAAACTACATGCCTATGGTGTTAATCTGGGTATCTTGATGGACAAGGTATTTATTGTTGTTTTGGCTTCAAAGACTCGGGGGGGGGGGGGGGGTGAATTGAGTTTTCAAAAATTCTTCCTTTTCAAAAACTTTACTTTACAAATCAGAGTTGCCTCAGGATCTTTTACAAAAAAAAGTGAAGGGCTTTTTACGAAATCTTGGATAGAAGGTGGTGAGAAAAGAAAGATTAATTCAGAAAGATAAATCAGTTCAGGGTCGTACAGGTATTAGATACAGGCCTTAGTCAGTCAAGAACTGAAGTTACAATATATCAGTTTCAGTGATCAAGAACAGTCTTAATCAACTTAGTTTTGAACAATTAATAACTCAAGATTGATTGCAGTAATACTCAGGTTTTAATTCATATTAAACAGATCAAGAACTGATATCAATTGAAAACTTAGAACATCAAGATCATAGTTATATGCGCAAGACAAAAATTAAAGAGTTTGAGTTTAGAGATACCACACAACCAGATTTATCCTGGTTCAGTCACCATCACTATGACCTACATCCAGTCCCCACTCCACCTGTGGGTTTTCACACACTAACACAACAAGCTTTAGCCAGGTAGCTTGAAAAACCTTTACACCACAGAGCACTCCTTCACCTCAAGATACCACACTCTTGTGAAGAGCCTCAATGTTCTTCCTTAGGGATACCACACCCTAATCACACAGAGAGACTCCCTCTCTCTTTACAATCAAATAGAACGAAAAGATTGATTCCTAAACTCTCAATAGTCAGATATACAAATTGAAGTTCTTATGAGAATTGAAACACTCGTTTTCACAATGAAGCTCAAGCAAGAAGATGAATGATTTTCACAATTGATTTCTCTAATTGATTTTGTAAAATTTCTGATATATTGATATGTTAAAAGTGTTCCTTTGATCCCTCTATATATAGGAAACAAGTTATAGTCGTTGGGATCAATTAAAACAGATTTGGGTCTGATAACAGAATCTGTTTTCTTGATTCTGGTTCTGGAACAGGGGTTGAGTACAGGGTTGTATTGACCAATTTCATACTGATAGTTCTGATAGTTTCTCAAAATCTTGAACTTGGTTAATCCATCAGTACATCCATTCAGTACATCTATGTATTAATGAACATCAGATTTTCCTGAAACTTGAATACAAGCGTATATAGCATATGTACAGGGCTGTATTCGATTAACCATTTATAATCGATCCGATTTCATATTGTGCATAGGTGTTCTTGAATCAAGATCTTTAAATTCAATCTATCGATTCTGATGAGTGAGACATACATCCATTGATTACATAGTTGTACCTGACAAATAATTTTCTTATTTCCAAAAATCATTTTCATTAAAAGAACTTAATCCTTTTAATGCAGGTTATGAAAATTGATTTTCTTCATGCATCTTTTTAGTTGAGCTATTTTGTGACTAAGAGATTTCTTTCTCTTACAAATCATCTAAGACTTAAATCTAAAATTCTCCTTTAAGCTTGGTCTTGATGATCCTTTGATCTTTGACTTTGCTCTTTTGATTTCTACATGCAGCTCCTTGATTCCTTCAAGTTCTTCCTTGAATATTTTCCTTGAATTTGCTTAATGAGCTTGTTGATCACTGCTTGATACCTGTCTTTGCAATTTGACACTAAAACACTTGCACACACATTAAATTGTATTTGTCATATATCAAAATTTCTAAGTCATTGAGTCTTACATTCAAGACGGTGTATCATTGTGCCATGATGGACAATGAAAACCATATACGGTGATCACTGTGCCTAGTTTTGGACATTGCTATATTTAATACGGTGTGCCTTATTTGGCAATCGAGCTTGATCAACTCATTTACACGATGTTGGGATCTCTGGAGAATAAGTACAAAATTTTAGACGGTGAATATTAAAGTGTCATGCATTTATTTTACAAATGACAATGACTGTTAGGTATGAAACCCATTGATAAACTACTTGTTTATTTCTGAACATTTACGTTGTTATAACTATATATGTTATATGTTGTTGTGTGTGTCGTGTATGTAGTTATCGTGTTAAAATCCATATATTGGTTTCTCACCCTTGCGCGTTTCCATGTTGATTTCTCTTCTGTATGGCCTATATTTATATCTGAGTACAGATGGAGCCGGGGATACCATTGGCTCATACGGGGATACGTTCCCTGACGTTTGAGAATGTTGTAAACGGTGGTGCATTAGTTATATACCCAGGGGCACATAGCACAACCTATACTAGCCCCATATACATACGATTGAAGGTGCGCTAGTGACGGGACCTCAGCGAGAGATCCATACGATGGAGACTATCGAGATATCATTACCTCGGATGTGGATTTTACTACAACATCTAGTGGACCAGGGAGAGCTGGATATTCTTCCTCCGTTAGTGCAACCTTTGCACGAGGGCAAGACTGCATCACCTCCTGTGTCGATGGTTTGGATCCAGAGTTTGAGGAGGATCCTGAGGAGTTTATAGAGGAAGAGCCTGATTACATTCCGCTTGATGATGATGATGATGATTCTCCCGATGAGGGAGTGGGAGCAGTAGTGTCTCCACCGGACACTCCTGCTGAGAGTGGGGATGATCATCACGGTCTTCCCAATGGGTACCATTAGTTACAACCAGCTGTAGAATGAGTTCATTTTTGGGGTAGTGTTTTTGTCAGTCTATTTCTTGCTACTGAGAGCCATGATTTTTGTTATATGGTTCCAAACGATTCGCTATGTGTTAGTTATGTTTTTATTTTCCTTACTTTGGTATTTTGAGAATGGCCTGTTCTGATAAAGGCCCTGTGTAGAAATGTGTAGTGATGTAGTTTGTATAAAAACTGCTCATGCATATGTATATACATATATATCTATGTTTGACTATGTTGTTGTATTTCAAAATAAAAGGAAAAAAAATTTATCACTATTTTTGTAATAAGATAAGTGTTTAGAAAATCTTATTTTCTGAAAGTAACCAGCATAATTAGAGTTTATTTTCCACAACGAGTTACCATGTGATGTCCCTAGAAGGGGTGCTGCATTTGTGGTATCAGAGCTGGTCGAGTCTTTCGGGAATCTTTGGGAAATAGGTCTGTTGTGTTGATGTTGTGTGTTCTCTGATTAAGACTTGTTTGAATTACCTCTTAGAGGTAATGTGTGTTAACAAGTAAGTACGCGTTTCATTTTTTATTTTGTCTTGTAAGTCAGTTATGGAACTAGAACCAGAAGGTGGACATGGATTTGGATGGGGGCGGGGACGAGGACATGGACGCGGTCGTGGAAGGGGTCGTAGAGGTGGTCCCCTTGGTGGATGTGGCAATATGGATGAGAACTATGAAGGTGGAGTGGATTATACCGCACAAGCAATGGAGAATGTTGCAGCTGCGATTGGTTTGCAGACAGCTACTATGGCTTCTCAGAACCAACAAGCTACGGAAGGCAGAGGTCTGACTACATTTCGACACCAGAATCCTCCACAGTTTCACGGGCTGAACCTGAGAAAGCTGACTTGTGGATACAAGAATTGGAGAAAATCTTTGAACTCATTCTTACCCCAGAAGGAGTTAAGGTTTTATATGCTACTTTCCTACTGTTAGGAGATGCAGAGTACTGGTGGAAAGGTACTAGACAACTCCTGGAAGCTGATCATCAGGAAATTACTTGGGATGTGTTCCGAAACACATTTCCGGCCAAGTATTTCCCAGAAATTACTAGAATTGAGAAGGAACAAGAATTTCCATGGTTACAACAAAGAGATCTATCTGTTGGGGAGTATGCGGCGAAGTTTGAATCGCTCGCCAAATATTTTCGTTTCTTTCAAGTGCAACTTAATGAAAGCTGGAAATGTGAGAGGTTTGAAGCAGGTTTAAGATTTGAGATTAAAGAATATGTATTACCATTGCAAATCATAAACTTTCAAGCTCTAGTCGAGATATGTTAAAAGGTAGAGCAGATGAGGAAAGGAAGGGATAATAGAAGGAATGTTGGAGGACCTTCTCGGTTTAAGAACCAGTTCCAAAATCAGAATCAGAAGGGGAAGCAAAATCAGAAGAAACATAATTTTCAACCACCAGGAAATAAACAAAATCAGCAATCTTATCGACCGAATGTTTCTGCATCAGGAAGTTGGGGCCAAAAGAACCAAATCCAAGGCCAAGTTAGGAGATGTTTCAAGTGTGGAGACCCAAATCGTATGGCTGATACATGGCCGGTAACAGGAATTAAGTGTTACAACTGCAATCAATTAGGACACTTTGCGAAGGATTGTAATGCACCGAAATGTGGACCTGCTGTCAACAACACTAGAACAAATAAACCGACGGCGTAGGGGAGAGTTTACACTATGAGCGGTGCTGAAGCTTCGAACTATGATGATCTCATACAGGGTGGTTACGACATAGAGGGTAATCTCTGAACTGTACTTTTCAATTCGGGTGTGACGCATTCATTTATTTCAATGGATTGTTTGAAACTGTTGAAATTGCCTATTTCTTCATTACCATATGTTCTGATTGTTTCAACTCCAACTGCTAAGCCAGTTACTGTCAACTCAACATGCTTGAACCGTCCTATTATTATTTAGATAGACATATATTGGTTTCTTATCCTTGCGCATTTCCATGTTGGTTTCTCTTCTGTATGGCATATATTTATATCTAAGTACAGATGGAGCCTGGGATACCATTGGCTCATACTGGGATACGTTCCCTGACGTTTGAGGATGCTGCGAACGGTGGTGCATGGGTGATAAACACAGGGGCACATAGCGCCACCTATACTGGCCCCATACGTACGATCGAAGGCACGCTAGCGACATGACCTCAGCAAGAGATCCATACGGTGGAGACTATTCCGATGTGGATTTTACTACAGCATCTAGTGGACCAGGGAGAGCTGGATATTCTTCCTCCGTTAGTGCAACCCTTGCACGAGGTAGCACCTGCATCACCTCCTATGCCGATGGTTTTGGATCCAGAGTTTGAGGAGGATCCTGAGGAGTTTATAGAGGAGGAGCCTGATTACATTCCGCTTGATGATGATTCTCCCGATGAGGGAGTGGGAGCAGTACCAGACACTCCTACTGAGAGTGGGGATGACCATCACGGTCTTCCCAGTGGGTACCATTAGTTACAATCAGCTGTAGGATGAGTGCATTTTTGGGGTAGTGTTTTCGTCAGTCTGTTTTTGGCTACTGAGAGCCATGATTTTTGTTATATGGTTCTGGACGATGTGCTACGTGTTAGTTATGTTTTTATTTTCTTTACTTTGGTTTTTGAGATTGGCTTGTTCTGATAAAGGCCCTGTGTAGAAATGTGTAGTGATGTAGTTTGTATAAAAACTGCTGATGCATATGTATATACATATATATCTATGTTTGACTATGTTGTTGTATGTCAAAATAAAAGGAAAAAAATTTTATCACCATTTTTGTAATAAGATAAGTGTTTAGAAAATCTTATTTTCCGAAAGTAACCAACATAATTAAAGTTTTATTTTCCGCAACGAGTGACCATGTGATGTCCCAAGAAGGGGTGTCACAGAACTCCCAACGCCACATCTGCTACTTGGAAATGTCAGCCCCAAAGCTTAGTGAGTTATAAAATTTAGTGATAAAGACATAATATGAAAACATTTTTATGTACTTAGACATTTCCAGCCATAACTGGTGTGAAAGATATGGAAATCCTCTCTTAACAATGAAAATAATCAAAGGAGTCATCAAAAGAAATAAAATCACTTAACAATCATAATATTAAGGATATTATCAAATAAGAGCTATCCATAGGTCAATATCTCATCCTATTTATCTGAGAAATACAAAACTAAACTAGTAGGATTAAATCTCTGTAAGTACTTCTAAAACATATGTACATAACAAATTAAATCATTTATCTATAACTTACATAAAACCTCGTATAGCATTCAATCATTTACTATTGTCGTGACATTTGGACCACTGACATATTATCTCTGGTACTTGGCCACTTGCATCTCATCTATGACACTCAGGTCATGTCATTATTTGACTATTTACTAACTTTAGATTATAGAACCTCTGCATCATGAATTCTTACTTATGAATATCATTCAACTATCATTCCAATTATTCGTTTAATATTTATGGGCCTTTAAAGTCGTATATTAGATTCTTAGTTATTATTACTTTCATTTTATAACATACTTCTATGATCTCTTTACTGTTCAAAGGCTATATTTAGAGTTATATCAATCCAATGAAAATGATATTTTTATTATTGGAAATATAAGAATAATATCTACAATTTCTATGTTAACATCGAGACCTATCTTAGTCTCCTTCTAGGTGAAAATTCCTAATGAAGAAAACTCTAAGTACTAATCCTGACAGCTTGACCTCTGATCAATATTTTGTGCATAAATTGAGCTACAAAAGTCTAATTGAGATGAAACTAACTCCATTAATTAGCTAACATCCAGGGTTACATTTCATATGAAGACATCGGGACCTAATTCCTACATTTTCGAGGGTGTCCAGCACCTAAAAGCGTCCTAGCATCCCTGTACCGGGCAGAAAACGAAATTATCCTTTAAAACACTCAATCTTCAACCTCAGTCACCAACATACAGCCCAAATCAAAGCATTCCAAGAACATACATGTATATACCTCAATACATAACACTCTTGCAGTAAAGGAAAACACCTATACTCATCTAGGGGTGATCATAAACCGACGACCCGTCCGAACCCGAACTATCCATTTTGAAATTGGGTGAAACGGTCGAGTTCAAACCGGTGGCGGGTTTAAACGGGTGAGGATGGATTAAGATGGATAAAAGAGGGCTGGTTCGGTGTTGCAAAATTCAACCCACCGATAACCGAACCCGACCGAATATGGCTAATTTAAATATAACAAAAACCATTTTTATTGGGTCTAATGAATTGAGTAATGTGTTTCTCACCCATCCATTAAGAGTTTAGCCCATTTTTGTCTTGTTAGGCCTGATGAATTTATCTCGCCAGTCAGTGACATTAGCACTTATCTTCCTCCAAACCTACCATCAGCAGCGGCACTGATCTTACTCTACGGCTTCTTACTCCTCTGACTTCTCTTGCTTCTTGCTCCTCCTTTCTTGGTTCTTGCTGCTCACTTTCTTCTTCTTCTCGGTGACAGTGACGGTCTGCAGAGGAGCTTCTGACCAAACCGAGACGACGACGGTGACTTGGCTTCTTCCACTTCCAGTCGCCATGTCGAGACGACGACAATGACTCAGTCTCTTCCACTTCCGGCCTCCACGCGGAGACACGACGATGAAGAAGATAGTGGAAGTGGGTATCGCATGTGGGCTTTTCCACTTTTCTTTGATTGTTGATGGGAACCTTTGGATTTAGGGCAAAGATGATGGTGCTACTCTCTTCCTCATGGCCAGATCCGCCCAAGGTGATGGTGCTGCTGTCTTCAAGCCAAAGGTTTCATACCAAGAAGAATCAGAAGATGTTTATTTAGTGTTGTTGAAGTTTATTTGTTTCTGTCTGGTTTCTCTGATAGTCTGATTCTGTTACTGGGTTTTTTGATTCAAAACCATGTTAACCCGCCAGTCGATCCGCCGACCCGCCCAACCCGCCATCTGCCCAAACTGATGGTATGATCGAACATGAATGGGTCTGCTATTCTCCTCTATGGTTTGGTTCGGATTGACCTGTTTGGGCCTGAATCCGACAAAACCAGATCGTTGCTCAGCCCTATACTCATCAAAGCATGTAAATCATCATTTTTAAGCACATAAAATTCATCAATCTAGGGATTAAATCATAAAATCCCAAGTACTACACTATGATACATTTTCATTCAAAATCAACATGTAAATCATATAAATCACACCCAAGAGAGGTTTTGGGGCTTGCAAATGTCACTTCATATGCTTTGAGAAGGAGATGAAGCAATTCTTGTTCTTGGGTCCTCCTCCATGGTTGAAAACCTAGCTTTTCATCTCCTTGCTCCATTGAAGTCCCATTCATTTCCTTCCTTTGCTTCCCTCCTCTTCTTCTTCCATGGAGCTTGCTCTTCTTCCCTTCTCTCTATCTCTTTCCCTCTCTCACTTCTCTTCTCTTCTTCTTCCTTCTATCTTCTTTCTCTTTTATTTCTTTTCTTCTTTTATGCTATTCTCTCATTCTCTCATGATCTCCCCTTTCTTCTTATCCCATTCTCTTCTTTTAATTTTCTTTATCTTTTTCTTTAATAAAAAAAAAAACTCAACTTACTATCTACACCCCTTCAACTACTAAATACACCCCTACATTAATTCTAACATTTTTCCTTCACTAATCTATAGCATTTATTCTTAACTACCCTTAAAACACTTCTCCCTAAAAGATAGTCTGCTTCTATTTATTGGGTAATACTATTTAGCCAACTAGGAAATTTGGGATGTTACAACGTATCTTTAAAAGGATTCATTTTAGTCCTCTAACTAAACTATGAAATGTTAACCAAAGTTATCCTTTTCATTAACTCTATTAGTAATGTTGTTAATTTTAGCATGTGTGACAATTAAGGGTGCGTTTGATTCACAATGATGTACAGGACAAAGAGAACAGAACACGGCAAACTTGTAAGTTACTTGACAACTTTTTGTTTTATATGGTGTTTGATGAACAATGGACAGTACAAAGAAAATAATGTTAAATTTACTACAATACTCTTTGTGATAATATATGTGTAATAAGTATTGTATAGATAATATATAAAATTATTTTATATAATATATTAAAGTGTAACATAATATAATATTATATATTATAATATTATATATTATGGTATTTTAATTTACACCAGAGGGATGACGGGGTCAAGGAAGGGAAATGGGGGAGTAGAGCAGGATGATGAGAAGTAGGAGAACAGGCGGAGTTTTACATATAATAAAACAAAATTAAAAAATGCATATTAAAACATGAAAATAGTAAAAACAAATACTGTAGAAATTAAAACAGAAAATATATAAAAAATTTAAAGCATAAACCCAGAAAGGTGGAAGAACCGACCAAGAACTGGGAAAAATAAAAGAAACCGGAACGGAGGCAGAGCCTCACCATGACCGGTGAAGGGAGAAGAGAATGTTTTTAAACCGTGCGTCTATAGATTGAACGTTTGAAAACTACAAGATTGAACACTACAAGATTGAAAGAAAGAAAAGAGGAAGAAGAAAAACTGAGGAACTCACAATATGAGAACTTTCATATTGCTTCAAGCATCGGCAAATTAGACTTACTGCCTCATCATCCTTCGAGGTCTTACTGCTACAGCTTTAACAAGACATACCAAAGCATAAACATGGAGGTCCTTACCAGTTAAGAGGTACCCAAACCAGTTAAGCAGAAGAAATTATTATGCTTAACTGGTTTGGGTACCTCTTAACTGGTAAGGACCTCCTTGTTTGTTCTTTGGTATGTCTTGTTAAAGCTGTAGCAGTAAAACCTCGAAGGATGATGAGGCAGTAAGTCTAATTTACCGATGCTTGAAGCAAGATAAGTCAAAGTATGAATAACGAGTAGTAGGTCTACTTTGAGGTAGCTTTTGGTTAAATTAAGTAATTCCTTTTTTCAAAGGTAAGGTACAGCTATGGTTAATAATATTAAGATCTAATGAATTTTGTAAATTCAAGTAAAGACTTTATTTTTGAAATTTATATGAAAAATATTCAGCAGGGTACGGCTTAGATCACTACTTACTGTTGCTATGGAACCAAAGGAAGGCAATGATATTAGATAATGAAAAATATGTTATCCCGCTCCCTTTCCAAGCTTTCTTTCCGTTCTTCTCAACCTTCTTCTTCTTCTCTTCAGGAATCTGATATTCCTACCAATCCAAGCAGTATTTTCCAGGAGGAAGGAAATCTGCTTTGAAAATATCAATCAAGATATTGATAATAGGGTAATTCCCAAAATACCCATAAAAGAATTATACAAGTCAGAAGGAAAGTTTTTTACTACTTCTGATTATGTTATCAGGACAGAAGAGAAAAATATTCCAATCAATCCATAGAGTGAGGAATTTCATCTTCTCTTAATGGATACGATAAAAAATCACAAACAAAAATATAGGTACTTACTCACAGGATGTGTTCAAGTAGCTGTCAAACCTTTAATCCGTGAAGGATTAAACGCTTCAATCTTGATGTGCTTAAGAGATGTTAGGCACAATAAATTTCATGATTCCCTCTTAGGTATGGTAGAAACTAGCCTAAGTCATGGTCCAATTTATTTCAATTGTTATCCAAATAGAACTTTGAGTCTACAGGATCTAAACATCCTAGATTCTTTGTGTCTAAATCTTAAGATCTGTGGCTTAGACATGAAACCTGGATCAATCCCAGTAGCTTTGCTTTACAGAATTTCGTACAAAGTTATGAATTCTTGTAATTCTAAAGTTCTCAAAACTAGAACATCGGGAGAGACAACCCTTTTTCTTACTGATGTTACTAAAGCAAATGTGATTGTCCCAAAAACAATCCTTTGGAAGGACGTAGTCCTACCAGAAAGATGGAATTTGGATAAGGCTGCCCAGCTTTACCAGGGGAAACGTCAGATTTCAATAACATTATTTAAACTCCAACTGGACGAGTTGAATTAATCTTTGAAAGAAGAAATTCTTTCAGTTTTGTCAGATCTTCTAGTCTTATATAGGAAGACTTCAGATCCGTTCCCTCAAGACAATCCTTCTCAACTACATCTCAGATGACAACTATTAATCTTCAGGGATTAGATACATCATCTACCATTCCAAGACCAATTTATCAGACAGAAGATAATCAACGATCAATTCAGTCTCCAACCTTTTCTTCTCTTAATGAATCTTATAATGATTTGTAAGTTCATTATTGATAAGGAATCCCTTCGAAAGAACTTTTACTCTGAGGAATGGAAACCTCAAAGAGAATGGTTCTTACAAGAGTTTAAGGGAACAAACAGGATAAATATTCAGGAAGAATATTATCAATTTCTTAACAATGCTAAGACAAAGTTTTTATTTTTTGACCGGTTTCATGCTTACTCAGTCAAACACTCAATCAACTATCCTTGGAAAACAAGGATAGATGTTGATAAAACCACTAATGTCATTACTGTATGGCATTTGAAAAATGGCGAGTTAGTCAAGACAGAGTTACCACCAAATAACTCTTTCCAACTCCCTGGTGTTAAAGGTCCTTTCACCAACAAACCTATCATGGCTGCTCCGTTCAAATCAAAAAATCTTGATGAAGCAGTCTCTGCTCATGACATTAACAAGTTAATGGAGCAATCAAACTATACGAATAAATACCTACAAGTGTTAGGGGAACACTTGATTAAAAGAGATGCTTCCACCCAGGCATCTACTTCGGGAATTAAAAAAGTTATTCCCTTAGAAAAACCCTTGTTCAAATCTTGTAAAATGAATAAGAAGATCAAAGAAGGTTTGCTTCTTCTTAATCTTGAGGTAAAAAAGGAAAAACAATAACTGATTGAGAAAATGGAAGAAAATTTGAAACAATTAAGTGTTCTAGAGTCTCCATCCGATGATCAAGAAGGAAGACCTTTAATCAGGAACAAAGGTCCAACTATCAATGTCATTAATGGAGATGGCTCAGAAACAGAATCTGTGGCCAGTACTTCTAAACCAAATCCACAGGAAAAACTCCCAATCAATATCAATCCTGTCTATACCCAATCTTGGAAAAAACCTTCAAAGCTTTATTATCCTAGAGCAACTCCTCTAGATCTGCTTGTTGAGGAAAAAGCTCCAACTTTTAAGAGCTTAATGGCAACAACATCTATGAATGGAACGTAGATGGTCAAACAGAGTATCAAATCCTCCAAACAATGCAGCACATGACAATGATGGCTATAGCATATCAAACTACAAATGATTGCTTTGAGGAAGCCATTTACAATATTTTGTCTACTGGTTTCATAGGCCAATTAAAAGGTTGGTGGGATCATTCATTCGCTGAAATACAGCAAGAAAAAATGTTCTCTGCAATCAAAACTGATGTAGAAGGGAATCCAATCTATGATAATGAAGGCGAAACAATTCCAGATGCTGTCAACACCTTAATCTTCTCAATATGCGGGCATTTTATGGGCAATTCTTCCACTTGGAAGGATAGATCTGCTGATTTATTGTCCAATCTTAAGTGTAGATCGTTATCCAGTTTTAGGTGGTATAAAGATACTTTCCTAACTAGGGTTTACACTAGAGAAGATTGCCAGAATATATTCTGGAAAGAAAAATTCATTACAGGTCTCCCAACATCGTTAGGTGATCTTGTAAAAGATGATCTTATAGCCCAATCTCCAGATGGAAATATTCCATATGAGCAATTGAGTTATGGACAACTCATTACAGCTACTCAAAAAATAGGGGCAAGACTTTGTAAGGAAGACAAAGTCCGATATCGGTTCAAAAAAGAAAAGGCCGCCAAGAAGGATTTAGGGTCTTTTTGTGAACAATTTGGTATACCCCCTTGTCTAAAGGATAAGACTAAATCTTCCAAAAGATATGAAAGCAAACCCCAAAAGGCTAAGTATACCAAGTATACTAAGTATAAGAAAAACAAACGGTATAACAAGCCTAAACCAGAGTTCAAACCAGAATTCAAACCTAAGCCAGCTACTGGTGATAGGTTTTCGAAGAAAGCGGTTATCTGTTATAACTGCGGCAAACCTGGCCACATTAGTAAATACTATAGGCTAAAGAAAAGGATCAAAGAGTTGAACCTTGAACCATCAGTTGAGGAACAACTGAACAATCTTTTGATTCAATCAGATACTTCAGATGAATCAGATGGTGATTTTCCTGAATATATTAATCAAGTCCAAGAAGATTATATTGGAAGTCTTAGTTCCGATTCATCTCCTGAAATTAATGTCACAACTAAGGAGCAATATCTCCTTTTTGAAGTCATTAATTCAATAGCTGACCCAGATGAAAGGAATGAGTATTCGGACAAGCTTAAATCTTCAATGGAATCCTCAAAGGAAAAGGATTTCAAAGGAAAAGGCTAAGTTAGAGTCAAATATCATTTTGACTTCAAACAGATTCTCAAGTGGCTAGATGCTGCTCAACAAACAAAGTCTGTTACAATTCAAGATCTCCAGCAAGAGATTAAGAATCTGAAACAAGAGGTTAAAGAGATCAAACAAGAACAAGATGTTCATAAATTGATTTTGTCTCAAATAGCATAGGCTTAATCAGATGAATCTGGTTATGAAGATAAACCAGAATCAAGTTCTATCAAAGAAGATGAGCATGATAATCCTACTAATGTTCAGGACAATCAAGAAGAAGAAGCGTTCCTGAATTTAGTTAATCAATTAAAGATTCAAAAGTTGCTGATGCGTATTTTTAAGATAAAGGCAAGTGCACCTTGTCGCAAACAAGTAATACGGTGGTAAGACCGGTTATCGTATCCACAGGGATCGGTTACCAATTACCAATTCACAAACTCAACAACTATCTAGACTAAACTATGGTATGAAAAGATCATAAAATAAGGAAATAAAATATTTTTGGTCTTTTGGGAATTTTATCGAACACTTGGAAGGCAAAAGAAATGCGGTTAAGATTGTCAGGGTTAGACTACACTAATCCTCCCTTAATTTCAATGAAATGGTTTCTAACACAAGTCCTAATTCAATAATGACAATCAAGCCTTTTCTAAAATACTCAAGCCCTAATGTCTTAGGTGGAATGAGCCTAAAACCCCAAATTAAACCCTAATGTCTTAGGTGGATTAACCTGAGATTTTGCATTAAGTCAAGACTTATAAGATTGCAAGCAGCCAACACCTATGTCTAGATTCTTGAACTACTTGGCATATGATTCATGAGCATGCCCTAATATCAATCTGTCAATTGTCTATCAAAGCAACATATCATTCCTATGGGTAGCTAAGCCAAGGAAAGCATTAAGCACAGAATCACATACTCATAACGAAATAGAGACTTGCATTAAAACAACCAAATCAAATACAAACAAGTTCAGAAAAGCTACATCTAACCCCAACAATAGGGGCTTTAACTACTCATGAAAAATGAGAATACAAAAGAGAAGGAGAGAAGGGATGAAGAACACTCATAGAAGAATCCTCCAATCTTCTTCCATTCCCAGAGCAAGGAAAACATCCCCTACTAGGGTTGGAACCCTAATCCAGCCGCAGCCTCCAAGTGCCTCCTCCAAAAGCTCCAAAAAAAACTCCTCCTTTTTGCCCTAAAACAGCAACTTATACCAATCAGTTCTGCGCGCGTTCGCGAGGCGAGACATGTCTCGTGAGGCGAATGTTAAAAATCTGTTGTTTCAGAGAATTGAACTCTCGCGAGGCGAGAGTTTCTAGCGACGCGAAACCGAAAGGTTCTTCTCAAATACGCCCGTGAGGAGCATCAGGGCCTGGGCGTGATGGCTTCTGGTCCCCAGACTCGCGAGGCGAGACAAGGTTCGCGAGGCGAACCAGAAAGGTTTCATTCTGTGGCATAGTCAGCTTTCAGGGTCGCGAGGCGAATCCAGTCTCGCGGGACGAATCTCCAGAATTCTGCTTGGCTCAATTTCTTCTCTTTTCAGGCTCTGTTTCATCCAAGCTCCATCGAGGCTAATTTCTGAGCATTTTTACATTAATTCCTGCAAAACAACACCAAGAAACCGCTTCACCCGTTCCAAGGGAAAATCTAACTAAAATCAAATAAAGAATGCCTAATCTATATGAAAAATGCATGCAAAAGTGTACAAAAAATATCATGTAAAATCACACTATCAAATCACCCCAAGCTTATTCAATTGTTTGTCCTCAAGCAATCACTAAGGCCAGTAGAAGAAAACAGAAAATAGATAGTGAACTAAGAACCCGAGTAAATGATCCAAGTAATAGGCAATTCAAACAATTCAGCAAGAGACAATCAATTCAAGTCCAATTAGAGGCTTAGGTTCCTTAGACTCATATTCTCACTGATTTGGGCACTCTTTCTCACCTGAAGCTCACCCCAAGCTTGTTCATTTACTTGGCTCTCTTCCTCACCTCACTCAAGTGTTTAGGGGTATGTGACAATTCGCTCCATTTTCCTCAAGGAATGAATTCTACCATAGGCTTGACTATCAACCAAATCTCTACTTTATTAATGAAAACAATTAAGAATCAAGAGGTCTTTACTTTGGTTGTAACGTGGCCATGGGATTAATCGTTAGGTGGGGAAATCAAGAAAGGGACATTTCAAAAGGCTACACGAAATATCAAACATTTCAACACATGACACCTTCTAAAATACCTTCTTGGGTTTTCGATTTACTTTTCCACCTTTCTTTTCTTTCTTTTTCTTTTTATTTCTCATTTCTTTTTGTCATCCCCTTCTCTATATATTTTTTCTTTTTCTTTTTTTATTTTATTTTTCTTTTGCTTGGAGAAGGGGATATTTTTCAACTCAAGAGAATTATTTTTTTTCTGATTCTTTCATCCCAAAAATTTTTCAACTACCTTTTTACCCTTTTGTAATACTTTAGAAGGTCCCTTATCAAGCATCATTCATCCACATATTTCAGGGTACCAAGAAAAGCATTTTTTCCATGTAGGCTCAAAATTGGGCAACTAAGGGGTAGCATTTAATCATTCAAAGCTCAGAAGGCCAGAAAAATACCTATTGCCTCAATCATTTTCAAAAAAAAATGTTTTCAAAAAAATTTTCAAGCTTCAAAATGGTTTCAAGTCAAGTTATAGAGAAATACAATCCAAGAGGAATAACACTCTAACACAAGAAATGGGGTAGATTTAGTGAGTACCCCCTAATGGCTCAAAAGCTCACATTTAGCAGTTCAAACATCAATGAGGAACACAAATCTAGGAACACATGCTAATTATTAACTATCCAAGATTATCTCAAACATTTTCATTTGCAGCCATATCACAAGAATAAAAAATTGGGTTCAATAATTCACTATCACAATTTAATTGGCACTTAGTTCCCACAATTGGATGCAAAATTCAGGCAAGGGGCAATCTAATTGTGTGATAATGCAAAACTAAGTCTATATGAATGCAAAATGCAAGAATTCAAAAAAATTCAAAAATTTACACAAAAAATACCCCTACCCCAAGCTTAAAAACTTATATTGTCCCCAATGTAAATAATTAAGTTGGAGAGGGGAGAAAAATTGGAACGACTCGGTCACAGTGGTGGCTACAGACTTTGCTTCTCCCTGCCCTTTTTGATTCTCCTTCCTTATTAGCCTGAAAACACTTAACAAATTTATTAATAGAAGAAAACTCTTGATCTTCTCAAATTATTCAAGAGTTTAAAAGTCAAAAACAAAAGGAAAAAGGAAAAGAAAAATTGGGTTGCCTCCCAATAAGCTCTTCTTTAACGTCACTAGCTTGACTTATTGAAAAGCATCCACCTGGATCCCATAACTTGTGGTATAAGGACCAAGGGGTGCTCAAGATGTGAGATCCTCCTCCCGGATCCCATGGTTTATGGAGTGGCAATTGCAGAAGCAATATGACTCCAACCTTTCTTCCTCCTAGTCAGTGTGTGAAAACTCCATTGACCTCTACAATTATGAACTCACTTCCTCTCGGGTCAAATGGTGTTTTCACGAGGAAGTGTGACATACAAGTGGAAGGGGCTAACTTACCAGTGTCCACACATGCATGCAAGCCAACATATTTTTCTAATGCAGTAAAATCAGATTGCTCAGCAAGCATGGTGGAAGGAATGCTTTCCAGATGCCCTGCCTCCTCACTTGTTGTTTCCCAAGGGTTTGTGGAAGGTAATTCCTCTTGTTGTGGTTCACTTACCGCCACCACTTCATCTTCAATTTGATCCATTCCCACAACCAGATTCTGCTCAACTTCTGCTTCATGTGGCTCTATGGGAATCACAATACACGGTGGTGGAGGTGGTAAATATGACCAAAAGGTTTCCCAATCCTCCTTGGTGTATATATATATAAGCTCACCAGTCAAAGGATCGACTCGTGATGGAATGTTATGAGATAAAGAAAACTCCTCAAAGAATTCTCCCAAATTTATATCGTCTTCCCAACACAAGTTATCCTCCAAAATATGACTAGAAGCTTCCTCGTCAGGTGGATAATAAAAATTTTCCTTGACTTTCGTCCACCTTGCAAAAACAGAACTCAAAACAAAAAGATCAAATATATACAGAAAAATAAAAAAAAAGAATAAAAATGTCTAAATTAGTTGCCTCCTTTGTTACTAATGATATTGGCAAAACCAATCCCCGGCAACGGCGCCAAAAACTTGATGCGTATTTTTAAGATAAAGGCAAGTGCACCTTGTCGTAAACAAGTAATACGGTGGTAAGACCGATTATCGTATCCACAGGGATCGGTTACCAATTACCAATTCACAAACTCAACAACTATCTAGACTAAACTATGGTATGAAAAGATCATAAAATAAGGAAATAAAATATTTTTGGTCTTTTGGGAATTTTATCAAACACTTGGAAGGCAAAAGAAATGCGGTTAAGATTGTCAGGGTTAGACTACACTAATCCTCCCTTAATTGCAATGAAATGGTTTCTAACACAAGTCCTAATTCAATAATGACAATCAAGCCTTTTCTAAAATACTCAAGCCCTAATGTCTTAGGTGGAATGAGCCTAAAACCCCAAATTAAACCCTAATGTCTTAGGTGGATTAACCTGAGATTTTGCATTAAGTCAAGACTTATAAGATTGCAAGCAGCCAACACCTATGTCTAGATTCTTGAACTACTTGGCATATGATTCATGAGCATGCCCTAATATCAATTTGTCAATTGTCTATCAAAGCAACATATCATTCCTATGGGTAGCTAAGCCAAGGAAAGCATTAAGAACAGAATCACATACTCATAACGAAATAGAGACTTGCATTAAAACAACCAAATCAAATACAAACAAGTTCAGGAAAGCTACATCTAACCCCAACAATAGGGGCTTTAACTACTCATGAAAAATGAGAATACAAAAGAGAAGGAGAGAAGGGATGAAGAACACTTATAGAAGAATCCTCCAATCTTCTTCCATTCCCAGAGCAAGGAAAACATCCCCTAATAGGGTTGGAACCCTAATCCAGCCGCAGCCTCCAAGTGCCTCCTCCAAGAGCTCCAAAAAAAACTCCTCCTTTCTGCCCTAAAACAACAACTTATACCAATCAGTTATGCGCGCGTTCGCGAGGCGAGACATGTCTCGCGAGGCGAATGTTAAAATCTGCTGTTTCAGAGAATTGAACTCTCGCAAGGCGAGAGTTTCTAGCGACGCCAAACCGAAAGGTTCTTCTCAAATACGCCCGTGAGGAGCATCAGGGCCTGGGCGTGATGGCTTCTGGTCCCCAGACTTGCGAGGCGAACCAGAAAGGCTGCATTCTGTGGCACAGTCAGCTTTCAGGGTCGCGAGGCGAATCCAGTCTCGCGGGGCGAATCTCCATAATTCTGCTTGGCTCAATTTCTTCTCTTTTCAGGCTCTGTTTCATCCAAGCTCCATCGAGGCTAATTTCTGATCATTTTTACATTAATTCCTGCAAAACAACACCAAGAAACCGCTTCACCCGTTCCAAGGGAAAATCTAACTATGCCTAATCTATATGAAAAATGCATGCAAAAGTGTACATAAAATATCATGTAAAATCACACTATCAGTTGCATATTAAGATCAAAATTATTATTGGAGAATTTGTTCTTGATTTTACAGCGCTTTTTGATACAGGTGCTGATTCAAACTATATTCAGGAAGGATTAATTCCTATCAAATACTTTGATAAAACCTCAAAAAGGTTAAGTGCCGCTAATGGTTCTAAACTTAGAACCAATTATAAGTTGTCAAAAACTTTAATAGAAAATCAAGGTCTCCAAGTTGAAACCCCTTTTCTATTAGTTAGAAATTTAAAGAATGGAGTGATTCTTGAAACTCTGTTCATAAGATCACTTTTCCCTCTTTCCATAACTCATAATGGAATGGCAACCCAACATTTGGGAAAAGACATAGTTTTTCCCTTCATCAGAAAACCAATCATTCGAGATTTAAATCTTCTCGATTGTAAAATTAACCAAATCAATTTCTTGAAAGAAGAAATTTCTTTTAAGAATATTGAGTTACAATTGCAATAACCAAACATAAAAGATAAGATCCAGATCCTCTTTGATGAAATCCAAAAATCTATCTGTTCTGATTTGGCAACAGCATTTTGGAATAGAAAGAAATACATTGTAGACTTGCCTTATGAACAAGACTTCAATGAGAGGCAAATTCCAACTAAGTCTAGACCAATCCAAATGAATCATGAACTCCTTAGATATTGTCAGAAGGAAATTAATGACTTCTTAGAGAAAGGTTTAATCAGGGAAAGTAAATCTCCTTGGTCCTGTTCTGACTTTTATGTCAATAAACAAGCAGAAATTGAGCGAGGAACACCCCGCTTATTTATCAATTAGAAACAAATTCATGTAAAGACTTTATTTTTGAATTTTTTATGAAAAATATTCAGCAGGGTACGGCTTAGATCACTACTTAATGTTGCTATGGAACCAAAGGAAGGCAATGATATCAGATAAATGAAAAATATGTTATCCAGCTCCATTTCCAAGCTTTCTTTCCGTTCTTCTCAACCTTCTTCTTCTTTTCTTCAGGAATCTGATATTCCTACCAATCCAAGCAGTATTTTCCAGGAGGAAATCAGCTTTGAAAATATCAATCAAGATATTGATAATTGGGTAATTCCCAAAATACCCACTTAAGAATTATACAAGTCAGAAGGAAAGTATTTTACTACTTCTGATTATGTTATCAGGACAGAAGAGAAAAATATTCCAATCAATCCAGAGAGTGAGGAATTTCATCTTCTCTTAATGGATACGATAAAAAATCACAAACAAAAATACAGGTACTTACAAATAGGATGTGTTCAAGTAGCTGTCAAACCTTTAGTCCGTGAAGGATTAAATGCTTCAATCTTGATGTGCTTAAGAGATATTAGGCACAATAAATTTCAAGATTCCCTCTTAGGTATGGTAGAAACTAGCCTAAGTCATGGTCCAATTTATTTCAATTGTTATCCAAGTAGAACTGCTCCCTTCTATTCCACTTGTTATCCGGGAACTCTTGCTGATGTGGCGGATACTACATCTTGTTGACGAATCTGGGCAAGTATACCCAGTCGTACAAGTAATACGATGGTGAGACCGATATCATTCCCACGAGGATTGGATGTCAATTACCAATTCACAAGTTCAGCAACTATCTAGACTATTCAGAGAATTCAAAATAAACAAAACAAAATGAATAAAATCTTTTTGTATTTTTGTCGAGCACTTGGAATGCGAAAAGGATATGTTGGGACTAGACTTCACCAAACCTCTACCTCATGCAATACCAGGACTAGATACCTCCCATTCATGCTTCAAATATTAAAATCAATCCACCAAATTACTCAAGCCCCGATTCCTCGGATGGTAAGAGCCTAAATCCACTAATAGACCCTAATTCCTTAGGTGGCCTAGATTAATGAATTTGCATTAGGGTTAGGGATTACGCGATTACTAGTAAACCAAACTCCATTCCTAGACGCAAGGGTTACTAGGTGATTAAATTCAGTTTCGGTTCTAATACGAATTTCCCAATTGCATACCAAAACACTAATCGAGTCATGGGGGTGCTAGCCACAACAAGCATTAAGCATGGAAAATCAATCACTAATAGAGAAACATAAACACAGATTAATCAGTCAAGGCAATTACATGTTATTTCAATTTGGCAACATCTAATCCCAACAAACGGGATTTAGCTACTCATAAAAGAGAAAGCAAAAACCAGAGAAATAGGAGAAGAGGAGAGAAGAAACTCCATGGGAGCTTTCCACTATCGTCACAGCAGCCCCTCTCAGCAACTCCGTTCTAGGGTTACAATCCTTCCTCAGCCACAGCCTCCAAGGTCTCTATTTTTAGGTCTGGAAAGTCTGTGTCAGAGACCCCAGAATCTGAATGCCCCCAGAATCTGCCTTTTGCGCTCATATTTATAGAGAGGCCACGCGTCACGGCTGTGATGGCCATCACAGCCAGGCCGTGACGTGTTCTGGGGTGGGCACGCTTTCAAATTTGGAGCATTACGGCCGTGAGCCTCATCACGGCTAGGCCGTGATCGGTTCTGCTTGGCCTGTCACGGCCATGATGGTTATCACAGCTAGGCCACGACAGCTTCTGACTTTTGCCTTCAATCTTCTCAGTTTTCTTGATCATGGTCGTGATGGTCATCACGGCCAGGCCGTGATGGGCTCTGCTTGGCTCATTTTCTTCACTTTTCAAGCTCTATTTCATCCAAGCTCCATCATGGCTAATTCTGAGCATTTTTTCATTAATTCCTGCAAAACAACACCAAGAAACCGCTTCACCCGTTCCAAGGGAAAAACTAACTAAAATCAAATTAAGAATGCCTAATCTATATGAAAAAAGTGTACAGGAAACATGATGTAAAATCACACTATCAAATCATCCCAAGCTTATTCAATTGCTTGTCCTCAAGCAATCACTAAGGCCAGAAGAGATAAATAATCAAAGCATGGATAGTGAACCAAGAACCCGAGTAAATGATCCAAGCAACAGGCATTTCAAATAATTCAGCAAGAGACAATCAGTTTCAAGTCCAATTAGAGGCTTAGGTTTCTTAGACTCATGTTCTCACTGATTCGGGCACTCTTTCTCACCTGAAGATCACCCCAAGCTTGTTCAATTGCTTGGCTCTCTTTCTCATCTCACTCAAGTGTTAGGGACATAAGACAATTCGCTCCATTTTCCTCAAGGAATGAATTCTACCATAGGCTTGACTATCAACCAAATCTCTACTTTATTAATGAAAACAATTAAGAATCAAGAGGTCTTTGGCTTTGTTTGTAACGGCGCCATGGGATTTATCGTTAGGTGGGGCAATCAAGAAAAGGACATTTCAAAAGGCTACACAAAACATTAAGCATTGCAAATCATGACACCTTCTAAAATACCCTTTTGGGTTTCGATTCACTTTCGCCACCTTTCTTTTTCTTTCTTTTTCCTTTTATTTCTCACTTTCTTTTGTCATCCCCTTCTCTATATATTTTTCTTTTTCTTTGTTTTTCTTTTGCTTGGAGAAGGGGAGATTTTTCAACTCAAGAGAAATATTTTTTCGATTCTTTCATCCCATACGTTTTCAACTACTTTTTTACCCTTTTGTAATACCTTAGAAGGTCCTATCAAGCATCATTCAACAAAGTAATTTAAGGTACCAAGAAAAGTATTTTTATTCTTTCAGGCTAAAAATTGGGCAACTAAGGGGTAGCATTTCATCAATCAAAGCTCAGAAGGCCAGAAAAATACCTAGTGCCTCAATCATTTTCAAAAATGTTTTCAAAAAATTTTTAAGCTTCAAAACGGTTTCAAGTCAAGTTCTAGAGAAATGCAATCCAAGAGGAATAACACTCTAACACAAAGAATGTGGTAGATTTAGTGAGTACCCCTTTTGGCTCAAAATCTCACATTTTGTAGTTCAAAAATCAGTGAGAAACACAAGTCTACGAAACCACATGCTAATTATCAACTATCACAGATCATCTCAAGCATTTTTATTTGTAACCAAATCACAAGAATGAAAAAATTGGGTTCAAGAATTCACTATCACAATTTATTTGGCACTCAGTTCTTCACAATTGTATGCAAAATCTAAGCAAGGGCAATCGAATCATGTGATCATGCAAAACTATCATGCAAAACTATATGAATGCAACATGAAAAATGCAAATGCAAACTACCCCCACCCCAAGCTTAATAATTTACATTGTCCCCAATGTAAACAATCAAGTTGGAAAGAGGAGAAAAATGGAACGACTTGCCGAGGCGGTAGCGGGTGCTGACTCTCATTCCAGTCAGAAACTTGTGTGGAAATGCATCACGGCCGTGAGCCTCATCACGGGAAAGCCGTGATCAATTCTGATCCATGGGTGTTGGCCTGTCACGACCGTGAACCCCATCACGGCTAGGTCGTGATGCTCTCTGCTTTTCAGGGTCTTCTTATCACGCCCGTGATGTGGGTCACGGTTGGGCCGTGATCCTTTCTGGTCTTCATGATTAGCTTATCACGGCCGTGACCAGTGTCACGACCTGGGCGTGATGGTTGTTGCCTTTGCTCTTTTCCTTGTCTTCTTGCTCTCCCTTCCTTCTTTTCCCTGAAATCACTTGGTAAATCTCAATTTATTATTTTCCCTCTTGATCTTCTCAAATTATTCAAGAGGTTAGAATCAAAAAACAAAATCTAACTAAAGAGAAGGGTTAAGAAACTTGGGTTGCCTCCCAGTAAGCGCTTCTTTAACATCACTAGCTTGACTCATTAAAAAGCATCCACTTGGATCCCATAGCTTGTGGTATAAGGACCAATTGGTGCTCAAGATGTGATATCCTCTGCCCGGATCCCATGGTTTATGGAGTGGCAATTGCAGAAGTAACATGAATCTATCCACAATCCCACCTAGCCAGTGTGTGAAAACTCCATTGAACTCTGCAATCATGAACTCACTTCCGCTCGGGTCAAGTGGAATTTTCAGGAGGAAGTTTGCCAGACAAGTGGAAGGGACTAATTTAGCAGTGTCCACACATGCATGTAAGCCGACATATTTGTCCACTGCAGAAAATTCAGATTGCTCAGCAAGCATGGTAGAGTCCACTACCACTTCATCTACATTTTGAACTATCCCCCAAAACAGATTTTGCTCAAGTTGTGCTTCATCTGACTCTTGTACTAACTGTTTGCAAATCTCCTCAACTTGCGTTTTGAAATTCTGCATCACAGCTTCGATACTGTCACAGTTGGTTCTGATTTTGGTCTCAGAGGTGGATAGTTCTTGGGAATATTGTTCTAGAGCAGCTTTCAACGGTGTTTGCTCATTCCATTCCCATTCCTCAATTTCCCAAGGACTTGTGAAAGCTACTTCCTCTTCTTGTGACTGATCCACCATCACCACTTCATCTTCAATTTGATCCGTTCCTACAACCATATTTTGCTCAAATTCTACTTCATGTGGCTCTATGGGAATCATACATGGTGGTGGCAAATACGAGCAAAAGGTTTCCCAATCCTCCTTGGAGTATATATATATATATATATATATATATATATATATATATATATATATATATATATATAAGCTCGCCAGTCACACAATCAACTCGTGAAGGAATATTATGAGATAAAGAAAACTCCATAAAGAATTTTCCCAAATCGAAATCGTCTTCCCAACACAAGTTGTCCTCCCAAGTGTGACTTGCGGCTTCCTCATCAGGTGGATAATAATAATTGTCCATGAATTTCGTCCACCTGGCACAAACAAAACTCAAAACAAAAAGATCAAATATATACAGAAAAATAAAATAAAATAAAAAATAAAAATGTCTAAATTAGTTGCCTTCTTTGTTACTAATGATATTGGCAAAACCAATCCCCGGCAATGGCGCCAAAAACTTGTTGACGAATTTGGGCAAGTATACCCAGTCGTACAAGTAATACGGTGGTGAGACCGATATCGTTCCCACGAGGATTGGATGTCAATTACCAATTCACAAGTTCAGCAACTATCTAGACTATTCAGAGAATTCAAAATAAACAAAACAAAATGAATAAAATCTTTTTGTATTTTTGTCGAGCACTTGGAATGCGAAAAGGATGTGTTGGGACTAGACTTCACCAAACCTCTATCTCATGCAATACCAGGACTAGATACCTCCCATTCATGCTTCAAATATTAAAATCAATCCACTAAATTACTCAAGCCCCGATTCCTCGGATGGCAAGAGCCTAAATCCACTAATAGACCATAATTCCTTAGGTGACCTAGATTAATTAATTTGCATTGGGGTTAGGGATTACGCGATTACTAGTAAACCAAACTCCATTCCTAGACGCAAGGGTTACTAGGTGATTAAATTCAGTTCCGGTTCTAATACGAATTTCCCAATTGCATACCAAAACACTAATCGAGTCATGGGGGTGCTAGCCACAACAAGCATTAAGCATGGAAAATCAATCACTAATAGAGAAACATAAACACAGATTAATCAGTCAAGGCAATTACATGTTATTTCAATTTGGCTACATCTAATCCCAACAAACGGGATTTAGCTACTCATAAAAGAGAAAGCAAAAACCAGAGAAATAGGAGAAGAGGAGAGAAGAAACTCCATGGGAGCTTTCCACTATCGTCACAGCAGCCCCTCTCAGCAACTTCGTTCTAGGGTTACAATCCTTCCTCAGCCGCAGCCTCCAAGGTCTCTATTTTTAGGACTGGAAAGTCTGTGTCAGAGACCCCAGAATCTGTCTTCTGCACTCATATTTATAGAGAGGCCACTCGTCACGGCCGTGATGGCCATCACGACCAGGCCGTGACGTGTTCTGGGGTGGGCGCGCTTTCAAATTTGGAGCATCACGGCTGTGAGCCTCATCACGGCTAGGCCGTGATCGGTTCTGCTTGTCCTGTCACGGCCGTGATGGTTATCACGGCTAGGCCGTGACAGCTTCTGACTTTTGCCTTCAATCTTCTCAGTTTTCTTGATCATGGCCGTGATGGTCATCACGGCCACGCCGTGATGGGCTCTGCTTGACTCATTTTCTTCACTTTTCAAGCTCTATTTCATCTAAGCTCCATCATGGCTAATTCTGAGCATTTTTTCATTAATTCCTGTAAAACAACACCAAGAAACTGCTTCACCCGTTCCAAGCGAAAAACTAACTAAAATCAAATAAAGAATGCCTAATCTATATGAAAAATGCATGCAAAAGTGTACAGGAAACATGATGTAAAATCACACTATCACATCTCTGTGAAGGGCAGTCGCTGAGAGATACGGTAAGAACCGAGCATGGTGAAGTTAGGTCCTCCTCCGAGACGGACATAGATGCTAACCAGACCGACATAACACATGAAGAACTGTGAGTGGTCGACCTGCCACCCACGATCATCATGATATACTATCTCAATGTCCCCCAGGGTCTGGACCATCGACCGATCTCTCACACTAGGGATACTGATCCCCCAGACATTCTTTTTCTATCTCTCTGGCCTATCTGTCGCCCAAAGAATGTCAGCTGGTTGGTCCTGGTAACAGTTCCGTCCACTGTGACCAATAAGGGTGCTTCCCCCCATGAGCTCAACTCCAGCAGGGGTATCTCGGTCTCATCGGAACGTCCACCATAGACTGGAACACTCTGGGCCCAGACGTCGAGGTAGTCGAGTACCAGCGGAGACCACGACACAATGGGTGAAAACCATTTGCCACTGTCGGTCAATCCAAACCCGACTACATCCCCAAAGTTCCATGAACCGTCCTGCTAGCATTCCATACCCTCACCCGGGTACACCAACCTTGCATGACTCCCAGTCACACGACTCGCCACTTTGGCAAATATGCAATGCAACTTAACCTAAGTTGACACCGTATCGTTACTCACTTACACGCATTATGGTGCACTTGCCATCCACAATCTCAACTCATAATCCATATACCGCTTCCAGAATCCATTCTCATCACTAATTCGACAACGTACCCTCAGGTGTCAACTAGGGTTTCAACCAGCACAAACAGACAATCCAGACAACCTCAACGGCATCAACGCCAACATCATTAAATCATCATCCTCAACATCAATAATAACTTAACATAATTAAATAATATAGCATCAAACATCATCATGCATAAATAGCAAACAATACACTTCAACCAGCACCAAAACAAACAACATCAACATATGCACGTAAAACAATAAAGCAGTCCTAACATCGATAAGCATGACATAATTAAATCCCGTAAACAGCTTTAAAAATCAGTTTCAATAGGGATTTAATTATCGAAAGCTACTCGACAACTAGTAGGGTCTTGGCCACTCTACGCATACAACATAATATACAATACTATGCTTGCCTCCCTGGCGTGTCAGATACTTTCTCCCTACCTTAGACAATCGTAATGTCTCTTCCATGCCTCGAAACTCGCATCCCTCTCCCAAGAACATCTGCTGCTTCACTCACGATGAATGCCTCAGTGCTCCGAAATTCGTCCTGAACACATGGACAAAGTCCCGACAATGTCATAAACCCTAATCTTGCAACAGTTTCAAAGACAAAGCTAGAATCGAAGCAAGATTCACAAAACAAAGTAAATGACAATGTCGATGTGTCGACGAGTTAGGTACTCGAGTATTACCTCCACGGTTTGACGAATCGAAGGTATGTACTTGACGTGCTCGATGCTCTGAACACGTATCCGAAGTCAGAATCGAAACGTTCAAGTGAATCTCTCCTAAATGGACTTTCTCTCACTAAGATGAGCTCTGCCCTCTCTCTAAAGTTTCTGGTTAGTGCTTGAAGAATGAGAGAAAATGCATACAAAGTGAGTGGAGAAGAAGAATCAGCCACATGTCATCCATTTTGACATGTTTCGCCACGTGTCACCTCACCCCGGAACGTTTGAGCATTGATCATGCAGCATTTGAGCGTTATTACTGATGTCGGTTACCCGATTTCGTGCGTTTCGATGCACTTTGAGTCCAATTTAAATCTGAATGACTTTAAACTTGGTATACCTGACGTTGACACAGGGAAACACAAGAAAGAGGGGTTGAATAGTGTTTCTTAACATATTTTCGAAAAAGCCTTTTCTCAAACACTTTTACAAGCAGATCAAAATAAATAGCACACAAATAGGAAAAAGTTTTTGAAGAGTTAACAAACTCAGATTCAAAACCCCTTAGTTAGTATAAACAAAAACTGTAAAAGATAAGGGTTTGAAGAATCACACAAGAGTTCTATCCTGGTTCACTCTCTTCCAACCAAGAGCTACGTCCAGTCCCTTCACTATTGGAAAATATACATTAGACGGTAAAGGTTTACGTCAGTTAACCAAAAGCTAGACGTTAAAAAGGAGGCGGTGGCAGTTTTATAAATATCAGACTTCATTAATTCAATTTTAACGTCAGTTGTTTTAAGGACTGACGTTAAAAGTGAAGTGACTCACTTTTAACGTCGGTTCAATAAACAACTGACGTTAAAAGTGAACCTTTTAACATCAGTTCTTCATTGAACTGGCATTAAAAGTGCGTCACTTCACTTTTAACTTCTGTTCTTTCATCAACAGACGTTAAAGGTTATTTTAATAATTTTTTTTATCTAGTGTACGTACCCTTCCGCATTGCCTTCCTCAAAGTTTCAGTTTCACAATTGCTTTGATGTTTTGTGTTTCTGTTTTAAAAACTAAAATATATGTGCGAAGTATAAGTTGAATCAATAACCCAAACCGGATCTCATTCATTGAAAGGGTTTAAAATCCTTTAAAATCCTATAAAAAGTTACATTGATAGGGTTTAAAATCCTATAAAAAGTTACATTGAAAGGATTTAAAATCCTAAACATTTGTTGAGGCTTCGTTCCCTTCACGGGTGAGCAAGAGAGGAGAGTCGAGCGACCGAGTTTTCCAGAGCAGCTGAGCAAGGGTGCACCCGATCTGTTTCAGCAATGGTCTTGGAACAGTCATTTGCTTCCAAAGCTGACGTTCTGGTGTTGTAGCTGCCGATTCTCCAGAAAGATGATAAGGTGAGCAACTCACACTATGTGATTTACACAACCTTATCACCCATGTTATGTGATTTACACAACCTCAGAAGTTGTTTGACCATTAAGACAAAGACCTTTGAGTCTAGGAATAGGAAGAAAGAGTGATGA
The DNA here is from genome assembly GCA_030762895.1 of Sophora flavescens. NCBI lineage: Eukaryota > Viridiplantae > Streptophyta > Magnoliopsida > Fabales > Fabaceae > Sophora > Sophora flavescens. Next base: position 38,157,465 of record CM061067.1, on the reverse strand, counting down.
AGTTAATCTCCACGGTAGAACCATATTGTGAAGCAGAAAATTAAAAGGATGGAAGGAAGCTATTTATAGGAGCAGGGGATGAAGTTACTATGCTATTATGATTTTCTTGAAAACTTACCTATAAGTATTAATGCTCATTAAGAGGATTAAGTTACAAGGTGCATGGGTAAGTAGCACAGTAGTCAAAGGAATGAATGTTCTTGCAGAAACTTATACATCTTTAACGTCAGTTGTTTAATACAACTGACGTTAAAAGTGTTTTTAAAATAAAAAATATTTATTTTTAACTTCAGTTTTTTATACAACTGACGTTAAAAGTGTGGTTTTTACTTCAGTATAATAAATAGCTGACGTAAATAATCCTATAAATTATAAACGTTCAGAATGAATATTGGAAATAATGTAATATACGGGAACTTGGCAGTCATAAATTAAGTTGACGTTAAAAATGAGGTGGTGGCAATTTGGCAGTCATATTTATTTTTAACGTCAGTTTTTTATACAACTGACGTTAAAAGTGTGGTTTTTTACTTCAATATAATAAATAGCTGACGTAAATAATCCTATAAATTATAAACGTGCAGAATGAATATTGGAAATAATGTAATATACGGGAACTTGGCAGTCATAAATTATGTTGACGTTAAAAATGAGGTGGTGGTAATTTATAAATATTAAATCACTATTTGCGTCAGTTGTGTAAAGAACTTGTGTAAATATTAAACAAGTTTGTTTTTAATCTACATTAATTAGCTTGAATTAGTAAACATATTATTGTGAAAATTAAAATAAATAAACACTTAACATAAAAGTGTTATATGTATAATCAAATCGTATCTCATTGAAGTGATTCATAAGTTACAATTACATGATTAAAAGATAAAAAATTTCTGCAACATAGCACTAAAATATTAAAAAGTTTCTGCTTCAACATCAATTTCTTCTCAGTTCTGTCCTCAGAAACTCCAATGGATGCATCGATCCCCTCCCTGCTCATTTGAAGTCCTTGATGCTCCATCTGTGCTTTATCCACAGTAGCTTGGGGAGGAGATGGAATAAAGTGAGGGAGTCATATTATGTGATTTACTCAACCTCAGAAGTTTTTTGACCATTAAGACAGAGACCTTTAAGTATAGGTAAAGGAAGAAATAACAAAAGTCTCAAATGTGATAGAACCATATTGTGAAGGAATAGAAAACGCACGAAATATAGAGGAAAAGAAGAGGGTGTATTTACATACTGATACAGAAGAATGGCACTTTATATAGAGAATAGTCTCTCTCTGATTTTCTTGAAAACTTATCTATAAACTTAATTCTCATTAAGAGGATTAAGTTTCAAGGTGCATGGGTTAGCACGGTAGTCAAAGGAATGATTTTTTTTTTTTTGCAGATATACACTTTTAACGTCAGTTGTCTTCAAAAACTGACGTTAAAAGTGCTTTTAAAATAAAAAATATTTATTTTTAACGTCAGTTTTTTATACAACTGACGTTAAAAGTTTTATTTTTACTTCAATTAAATAAATATTCAAAGGAATTAATGTGTTTGGATAAAGGTATACACTTTTAACGTCAGTTTCTTAAGACAACTGACGTTAAATATACGACCTTTAACATCAGTCTTTACAAAAAACTGACGTCAAATGTTGTTTTATTTTGGTTTACACCCGCACGCCTTCTGCACTTCGCTCTATACGTCTCTTTTCTTTTTTCATCACGCTCAACCCTCACTCTCAACCCTCACTCTCACTCTCACTATGCCCTGATCTCGAGCTCATCTCCACCGCAACCACCGCGAGGGCTTCTTCGCCATCACCGTGAGGTACACTATTAACCCTAACTCTGTCTTTCCATTCATTCTTTGCAATAACTTTACATCTCTCTTTCCCCTTCCCACGCACTAACTCTCATTGTCCCTCTGCTCTCATTAACCACATCGAACGTTGGCCACCACTCGAGCTCCCCTCCCCACCACCACGCGAGCACCTATTTCTGGTGAGTCTTTAGGGCACATTTTTTTATTTTTGGTTTTGAGTGTATGTTGAAACTGTAGTCTCAGTAGTTGAAACTTGAAACCGTGAGTTTGAGTTGTTTGGAATGTACGTCTCTATTTTTGGTTTTGAGTGCATGTTGCTCTGCTGGTTGATCTGTCACGACCGTGATGCACATCACAGCTAGGCAGTGATCAGTTCTGCCTGTGATGGTCTGGTTCAGTTGGCACGTTACGGCCGTGATGGACATCACTGCCAGGCCGTGACCAGTGCTTGGCAATCTTCAAAAACTATAGTTTTCAATCTCCCGTATTGTCCTTATATTGGATATATGTTTTGTATATCTACAGGACCTATCTAGTTATGGATCGTAGTTGGATGGTTTGTAAGCATACTAGTGATGAGTATTTGAAGGGGGTGGGAGAATTTATAGAATTTGCTCAAAGGAATGTTCCTAATAGTAATGGAATGTTCTGTTGTCCTTGTGTCAAGTGTTTGAATACGAGGAAATGTACGGTGAAGGATATACGTACTCATTTGATTTGTGAAGGGATTTGCTTGAGTTATACAAGATGGATATGGCATGGTGATGTGTTGTTGAGTAGTACGGCAAGTGTCTCCCAAAGTGAGGACGTTGACGTAGATATGGAGGATGATCGAGTAGAGGACATGATCCGTGATATTGGACAAGAATCTTTTCATCGAGCTCATGTGTATGATAGGTTGTGCGGTGATGCGGATAAGCCTTTATATCCAGGGTGTACTACTCATACACAGTTGTCGGCGGTGCTAAAATTGGTTTGTGTGAAGGCGAGAAATGGTTGGACCGATAAAAGCTTCACGGAATTGCTTGAAGTGTTGAAAGACTTGCTTCCGGAGGACAACACATTGCCTGACCGTAACTATGAGGCCAAGAAGGTATTGTGTCCTATGGGTATGGAGTATAAGAAGATACACGCATGCCCCAATGATTGTATATTGTACACCGGTGTTCATGAAGACAATCACGATTGCCCCAAATGTGGGTTATCACGATACAAAGTGAAGGGTGGTGATGATGATGATGATCTTGATGATGTGAGAAAAAAAGGGTCCTCCTGCGAAGGTGTTGTGGTATCTTCCAATAATTCCAAGGTTCAAGCGATTGTTTGCCAATGCGAAAGATGCGAAGAATCTTAGATGGCATAATGATGAGAGGAAACGTGAAGGAAAGGTTCGTCATCCTGCTGATTCTATGCAATGGAAGAATATCAATACTATGTTTTCGGATTTCGCCGATGATCCAAGAAACCTAAGGCTTGGACTTGCTACGGATGGAATGAATCCTTATGGTAACATGAGTAGTATTAATAGTTCATGGCCTGTTCTGTTGGTAATTTACAACATGCCCCCTTGGTTGTGCATGAAGCGCAAATACATGTTGTTGTCTATGATGATTTCGGGCCCAAAGCAACCGGGAAATGACTTAGATGTTTATCTAGGTCCCTTGATTGAAGACTTGAAAACGCTGTGGGTGGAAGGTGTTGATGTAGTTGATGGGTATTCTCATGAGACTTTCAAGCTTCGTGCCATGTTATTTTGCACCATCAACGACTTTCCAGCATACGGTAACTTGTCCGGGTACAGTGTCAAGGGGCATAAAGCATGCCCTATATGTGAAGAAGGCACATGCTACACTCAGTTGCATCATGGAAAGAAGACGGTTTACCTGGGGCATCGGAGATTTCTTAGACGTGATCACCCATATCGTAAGATGAAAAAACCTTTTAATGGATGCCAAGAGACAGAAGAAGCGCCGACGACCTTAATTGGAGAGCAGGTTTATCAGAGGGTAAAGGGCATCGATGTTATATTCGACAAGTCCAAAAAGAAAGGTAAAGCTACTGAGAAAAACATATGGAAGAAGAGGTCGATATTCTTTGATCTTCCATACTGGCTCAAGCTTGATGTCAGACACTGCATTGATGTGATGCATGTGGAGAAAAATGTGTGTGATAGTGTGATCGGGACGCTTCTCAACATTCAGGGCAAGACAAAGGATGGTGTGAATGCTCGTCTCGACCTCGTTGCTATGGGTATACGAGAGCAGTTAGCTCCAGTTGTTGAGGATGGTAAGCGGACTTATTTGCCGCCAGCATGTCATACTTTGTCAAAAAAAAAAGAGACAAAGTTTCTGCGGGTGTCTTCAAGGCATCAAAGTTCCACATGGTTACTCTTCAAATATGAAGAGGCTTGTCTCTAGTGATCTTAAATTGGGTGGCTTAAAGTCTCATGATTGTCACATCTTGATGCAACAACTTCTGCCCGTTGCTATTCTTGGTATTGCTCCAAAAAATGTGAGACATCCCATTACTCGGTTGTGCTCATTCTTCAATTCTATATGTAGCAAAGTCGTTGACCCCTGTATGTTGGATGACTTAGAAGTTGAGGCTGCTACAATCTTGTACCAATTGGAGATGTATTTTCCTCCTTCCTTTTTCGACATAATGGTTCACTTAATTGTTCATTTGGTGAGGGAGATTAGATTATGTGGGCCGGTTTTTCTGAGATGGATGTACCCAGTTGAGCGCTACATGAATATCTTGAAAGGGTACGTGAAGAATCCTCATCGTCCGGAAGCATCTATTGTTCAAAGGTATGTTGCAGAAGAAGCTATTGAGTTTTGTTCGGACTACCTTCATAACACGGATCCTATAGGGGTTCCTAAGCCTCGGCATGATGAGATCAGATGTCAAGGTAAGGGTACACATGGCTTAAGAATTAATAGGAAGGATCGGGAGGAAGTGCTTCAAGCACATTTGTATGTATTGAACAACATCGAATGTGTTCAACCTTTCTTATTTGAACATAAAAGAAAAGTCAATCAAGAAAACCCTCGAATGAGCGAAAGGTGGTTGTTGAAAAAGCATAACAAGACTTTCTTACCATGGTTCAAAGAAGAAATGCTTAAGGATGGTAGTACTGCTTCTGATGACGTAAGATGGCTAGCACGTGGGCCTAGCTTCAATGTCATATGTTGGAGCGGATACGACATAAATAACTTTTCCTTTTATACAAAGGAACAAGATAACAAGAGTACCATGCAAAATAGTGGGGTTATGATCGTGGCCGAAGCAATGCACTTCTCTAGTGCAAAGGACACAAAACCCGTTAAAGCACCGAGACCTTACTTTGGATATATTGAAGATATTTGGGTGCTCGATTACACTAAGCTTACGGTGCCGGTATTTAAATGTAAGTGGGTTGATAGTAATGGTGGTGTACAGACCGACGAATTGGGGTTCACATTGGTAGACCTCAACAAGTTAGGTCATATAAATGAGCCTTTCATAATGGCTTCCCAAGCAAAACAAGTGTTCTACATCACTAATCCTTCTAACAAAAGGTTGTCCGTGGTTCTCCAAGGAAAAAACATGTATAATGGTAGTGATGAAAATGAAGATTCAAATCTTGATATTCCTGAGACTCCTTCTTTTTCAACAAACATGCCTACTATAATCGAGGAGACACAGGTGGACGATGTACATGCCACTCGTGATGATCATCACGAAGGGATATTGATATAGGTAGTTTAAACTTAGTATACATTTATTTTTATTTTTATTTCTATATTTATTTTGAGTTATAACCTATGTTAATAAATATATATTGTTTCTGAACAGGCATACATATGGATCATTGTTCCATTTTTCCTTTGCGATTCTGTAATGTGTGTGATATTCTGTGTTACTGGGATATTTACTGAATGCAGGGATAGCTGAGAGGAGTGATATTTTAAAACTGAATTTTAAAAAATATATATATATATACTATTAACGTCAGTTGTATGATACAAATGACGTTAATAGTATTTTATAAAATATACAGTACACTATTAACGTCAGTTGTTTATTACAACTGACGTTAAAATTAAGACCTTTAGCGTCAGTTCTTTATAACAATTGACGTTAGTTTTAACAAAATTAACGTCCGTTCTTAAAGAACTGACGTTAATTTTTACAAAATTAACGTCAGTTGTGTTAAAGAACTGATGTTAATTTTGACAAAATTAACATCAGTTGTGTTAAAGAACAGACGTTAATAGTTTTATATTTAACGTCAGCTGTATTTACGTCAGTCAGTATTCTGACGTAAAAAATCAATTTTAACTGACGTAAAAAGCACTTATTGCACTAGTGCTTCTACTTGAAGGTTTTATCCACTATTCTCCAAATAGGTTACAGGTATTTGACACCTCTTCAGGCTGCAAGTATTCTTTCTCTACCAAGCCTCTTCAGGCTCTAACTCTAACAAAGAGATTAGCTTATTTGATCTAAGAACTCACTATGTGTGAGGATTTGAAAGTTAACAAGTTTTTCACGTAAACTTGTTTTATAATTTCAACAGAGTTTCTGCACTTATGATATCAGAGCTTGTATATCTTTGTATATGTCTCTGTTCTTGTATATCTGTCTGTCTACTTGAAGTTCTTCAAGTATATATAGATGAAGTGCTTCTCTGTCTTGAATTTATTCAACGATTTTCAAATTGTATCCGTTTAGACTTAGCGTTAAATGCTTGGATCCATTGAGACTGATAACTTGATATGCTTCACTGAGAAGCGCTTTTGATTATAAGAGGAATTCTCAAAGTAGAACTGTCACTTCTCTGTTGTACCAAAGGTTGCTTTCTTACTTACCATCTTTGTACTTGACTTGATCTTTACAACAATGTACTTGACATAGTACAAAGGTTTATGGTTTTGATGGTACGAAGTTCTTTTATCCAAGAGATAAATATTTTATACAATATAAGCAGCAATGGTAAAAGACATATATTCTTTTAATTAAATAAGCAATCATTTGAAACAAATACATTTAAGCTTAGATGGGTTCACGTTTTAAAACTAGTGGATGCGTAGGTCTTTGGACGTGCAAGATTAACTTATCAATGAGTCGGGCTCGTCTACTAATAATGGGTTTACAGACTTTTCACCTAGTTCCGAGAGATGGACGTGCTATACTCAAGAGCTCGTCTGCTGATGTGACGTATAGTGAAGCTACTCCATCTATCAAGTCTTTGGACTTGTTATATTTCAATGTCTCATCTACTTGATTTTTCTTTAGACTTAGTAACGCATCTTCCTAAGTTAATTTTAAGACCTCGTCTATTCTTATTTTAACGATCTAGTCTACCATAAAACTAAAGACTCAGAATTTTACCAAGAGGTGTAGACTGGTCTAGAGGTTTGAAATAGAATCTGATAGATTCCATACCTTAAGATTAAGTTCCTCTGACTCGTATAAATCAAATAGTCCCTGCATACTTATAACAAACAAGTTATACCTTTGACAAATACTTTGCAATACAAATTTAACCTTTTTGTTAACATCAAAATTTAAGAGATTATTTTAATCCAAAACCATTTTGGTTCTAACAATCTCCCCCTTTTTGATGATGACAAAAACCATTTAAATTTGAGTGAACAAAGTCTAAGAGAGCTACAGAGCTCCCCCTAAGACAAAGCATTCAAACTTTTAAAGAGTAAAACACATAAGCAGCAACACATATCAGTTTTAACTTAGTAAAAAACTAAAACATAGTATCAGAGATAAACACAGTATCAGAGCTTATAAATCCAAACACAGATAGCAATATCAGATCATATCAAGCATAAGTATGCAGCAAAATAGTATGCATGTGAAAACAGATATGTATAACCAAAAACCGACTTTATATATAAAAAAAAATAATTTCTATATCCTTTCTCCCCCCTTTTTTGTCATCAGACAGAAAGGAAACAAGAGTGGACCATCATTGTCAGTTTAAAGAAATAAAAGAAAGCTAAGAAGAGGGTGGAGGTGGTGGTGGAGGGTTCTGGTTTGGTGGAGGTGGTGGAGGTTGAACTGGCAGATCGTAACTCTGTTGGAAACTCTGTAAAATGCTCATCATTTGGTTGATCATTACATTCATTGGTTCCAAGGCTTCAGCAACTTGCTTCTTGACTTGCTTCTTAACTTCCACTACGACTCTCTCCTCTATGACCTTTCCAATAATCTCGTCAAAATTCTGAGGCAGAGAAGGTCTGGAGCTTTCAGCACTGTCTTGAGCATGTGCTTGACCTTGAAAAGTACTTATATCTCTAGAATTTTGAGGTTGATCATGTGGACAGATGACTGTCAGAGCCATTGACTGAGATTAGTGCTTTTCAGAAGTGCTTGGGCTTGGAGCCGACTCCTAAAATTCCTCATTCTTAGTTTCTGGTTGAACAACATCAGCATTCAAATCCTATTCTTCCACTATGATTTATTCCTCAGTATGCTCAGAAGGAGGAGATGGTGGTGGTGATGAAGCAAGAGCGAGTATAGGAGGAGGCAGCTCTTTAGCCCAGTGGACAGGGTCTTCTTCATAGACAGGAATTCCAAGAGTGTCCTTGTAAATGAAGAATCTGACATTTGAGAGTCCACATTTTCCTCTAACTTTAGGAATTCTTTTCTTCTCTTGTTCATTTAATCTAGAAGATGAACCTTCCTTAGCACAAGCCACCATGTGATTTGACCAAATAGTAACTGCAGAATCTTCATCTATGTCTTCAACTGGCTCTGACTACTAGAAATCCATCATATTCTGATCAATAGGTTCAACAGTATTAGGATTGATCATTGATAGCGTGGATTCCGGCAAGTGTACCGGATTCGTCATCAAGTAATAAAAAGATCGATCCCACAGAGACCGTGATCTCAAATAACAATTAATTATTAAATCAATTAAACTGGACTATATATATATAAAAAAAGGATTTTGAAAAGATTTGATTTTTGTAATAAGAATTAACTTAGAAAATCAGATATTTAAGAACGCAATCAATTAAAATAGGAAAGTAAATCAATTAGGGATTTTTCAAATCTAAAAAAATTCCTAGGAATCGGGTTACCAACAAGATTGTTCGTGTTACCAAATTGACTACCCCTTGTTAATTATCAAAATTGCTTTGAAGGTGAATTTATCCTAAATAAGTTAATGCTCCCTCTCGGGTTACAAAAATCGTGCCCAATTAAACCAACCCCTACTCTCGTGGTGATTGAATCTAAATTGAACCCTTTAAGTTTTGTGACAATTCGTGAACCCTCGAAGGACCGCTTCTAAATCTCGTGATTTAATTCCTAAGTTTGATTCCTATAGATCCAATACTTAAGTTCACCGCTAGGTTCCTCCTTAGAGTATCTATGACATACAAATAAGTGCGCACCAGATTCACAAGTAATTAATGCGGTACGAATCGAATTGAAAGCGAAATCGAAATTAACAAAGGGAAAACAACAATTCATAACATGAAACAAATCTTGGGCATAGCCCCAATCCCTAGAAATAAAAATACTACTCAAGCATTGCCATGTTAAGAGCAAGCTTGATTAACAAAAACATGAAAGAAAACCTAAGAGAGGAGAGGAAGAAGAAGAAGAGAGATCCTAATTTTGCCTAAGGTAGCAGCCCCCAAAAGTCCCCTATTTTCGAGCCTAAGTGCTCTATTTATAGATTAGGGTAACTTGAATCCCAATCAATTACAAATTCAGATCAAATCAGTTTCTAAAGATCCATATATTGCGTGTCACGGTCGTGATGCCTGTCACGGCTAGGCCGTGACTGATTCTGACTTGGAAGCTGCCTTGCTGGTTGGTCTGTCATGGCCGTGACCACCATCATGGCCTAGCCGTGACCAGTTCTGCCTGTGAGGGTCTGGTTCAGCTGATATGTCACGGCCGTGATGGACATCACGACCTGACCGTGATCAGTTCTGACTTTTCCATTCTTTCTTTTCAGCTCTACTTGATCATGGCTGTGATGGCTGTCACGGCTTGGCCGTGATGGGCTTTGTTTGGCTCATTTTCCTTACTTTTCAAGCTCCGTCTTCATGCAAGCTCAATCATGGTTGATCCCGAGCATTTAATCCTTAATTCCTATACAACAACACCACAAAACCGCCTTACTCGTTCCAAGGTAAGAACTAACAAATATCAATTTAAATATGCCTAAGCTATATGAAAATGCATGCAAAATGACAATGAAATATGAGGTGAAATCACACTCATCAATCATGCATAAATTGTCTTCTGGTTTTTTTGCAGTGCTCCTTTGCTTCTTCAGATCTTTATCTTTGTTTAGATCTATCATGGGTAGTCTTGGAGCAATCATGTTAGGTCCGATACCAATCTTTGTCTCCTTCTTGGTATGAAACAACCATGTTGGAGGGACGAAGTCTGGTGCTCTAACATATCTTGGCAGCTCAAATTCATTTTGCAGAAAAGCATACAAGAGGTGGTCCACAAGATTGACAGCTCTGCCATAAACACTTGAATTTCTAAATGTCACCCAAGATGTCTCTCTGTCCAGAATGAACTTAGGTCTTCCTTCTGTTCTTGACCTTTTGTGGATAATTGTTGGAGCATTGGCTTTGCAAGGGTCAGTAGACCAAACAGGTATGATGTGCCTGTTGACACTATCTGTGAAGGGTTTGAAATGAGGGGGTTTGATGAGGTTTGGGTAGATTTTTCTAGGTGGGAATTTTTGTAGTGGAAGGTGAGTTAGGGCAGGTCCAATGTGGTTGTGTAGAGTGGATGGAAGAGGATTGTTGTTGTTTGGAACATAGGGAATGGGTACATGCCATGGGGTGTAGGTAGGTTCAGGTTCATATTCATATTCAGGTAGGGGATAGAAAGGTCTAGTTGATTTAGGTTCAGGTTCATGCTTATGATAGAGTATTTTCCAGTCTCTATTTACTTTGGCCTAGCTTTCAGCTTTGTCATCATAGAGAACTGAAGGGTTAGTGTAAGGGAATTTGGTTCTTGGTATTTTGGGAAAGGGGGCTCCAGGGTTAATCCCTACATCATCCGATTGATTGAACCAGGGATCATTTACAGTTATTATGGGTTGAAAATGTGGTCTATTTGGTGAGGTTTGTACAGGTGAGTAGACAGGTGAGGTTGTTTGTGGTGAAGATGTTTGTGGTGATTGTAGTGTGGGTATGTAGACATCAGTGTCAGGTGTACCGGCAACAGCATCATCATCCCTACTTTCTAAGCTATCTACTAAGGCATCTACTGCTAATTAGACAGGATCATTAGCAGAGATATTTACCTCAGAAGTCACAAAGGACTTAGCTTTTCTTGAGGGTTGCCTTCTCCTGGTAGGAACAACAACATCAGCAGTAGCAGCAGTAGTTTTCTACTTCTTAATAATAGTTCCAATAGTGACATTATCTTCATCATAATCATCTTCATTATGAGACAAGATGAGATTTCTTGTTCTTTTCTGAGAAGGAGCAGGTTGAGGGGCATCAGCTTCTGGTTCCCTGTCACAATGCCAGCAGCAGGCTTTCTGGCAATTGGTTTCCTTATACCAGTTGTTTTTCTTCTAATTGTTCTCTTCATCCCTAGTACTTCAGCATTGTTCTGCTCAATCTGTTCCTCCTTAATCTTCATCATCTCTTCTGTTTTAGCCAAAGCAGCAACAGTATATGTGCTGAGATTCATGTTGGCTATGTTCATTTTTCCAAAGTCAGCAGTAGACATTCCTTTTTCAGGTAGAATTCTTGCTTGTTCTTCAGGAGATTTAGCAGCAAGTATGTCATAGACTCCTTGAGACTTGAAGATTTTGGACAAAAGATGACAGTATGGAATTGCAGAGATCTTCTTCTTGTGAACAGCAGCATCCCTGAATCTTCCATAGAGAAATTTTGGCAGGTTGATTTTATTCTCAGTGATGAGATGGCAGAGACAAAACTTGTGTAAAGGTGACAAGTTGTCCTTAGACCCAGTTTTGTGCAACACAACCTTGTTCAGCAACTGATGAAGAATGCGTACATCATCCTTCATCTCCACTGACTTCCAGGGATTAGTTCTTACGGTATCTTCTCTCATCAGGAAGGCATCTATCACCTCAGAACCACCAAGGTTCGTCTTCCAAGTATCAGAAAAAATCACTCCTTCTTGAGCGCAGTTGATAGCATCAGAGATGGTCTTTTCAGAGACCACTACTCTTTTTCTGAGAACCACAGTAGAAATCTCAGCAACTGATACTTGAAGGTTTCTCCAGAATTCCCTAATTAGGTTAGGGTATATAGAGACTTTTTCAATGAAGAGTCCTCCCCAACCAGCAGCATTGATGTTCTTACTTACATCTAAGTTATATTCTTCCAAAATTCCAAAGTTGAAGTGGTGCTCAGTAGCAAGGTTAAGCTTGTCCACATTGAAAGCAACCGAAGAGGAAGCCATTGATGAGGTTTGAGGGTTTAGGGTTTGGTAGCAAGAAACGGAGTACTCGAGGGTTCAAAGAGAGAAAATTGTGAAAGGTTTTTCTGAGGGAAAGAGTATTACTTAAAAAGGTTTCGAATTTGAAGAGTTTTCCCAAAGAAATTAATAAAAGGGTAAAGGCCCATTTTGGTCCCTGACAAAAAGTGTGTGCCCATTTTAGCCCCTGACAAAAAAAATACTACGTTAGTCCTTGACAATTACTAACTGAGACAAGTTAGTCCCTACGTTAACTCCATTAATCAACATCTGTAACTAAATTGTCCCACGATACTAATTGTCAGGGACCAATTAGTCCCACTTTAAATATTGTTAGGGACTATGATGTCCCATAGTAATTGTTAGGGACTAACTTGTCCCACGTTAGTAATTGGCAGGGACTAACGGAGTAGTTTTTTTTTGTCGGGGAGAAAAACGGCCCACGCACTTTTTGCCAGGGACCAAAATGGGCCTTTACCCTTATAAAATGAAAACGTGTGAGAAAAGGAGTAATGAGTACTGATGCAGTGCAGTTTTTTTGAAACCATAAAAAGCTATTGATTGGATTGATGGAAATAACTAACTCAGCATAAAGATATTATTAAATATGTCTTGGACATGAATCAATGCAAATATAATCATAGATAGCATAGATGACTCTGATAAAACCATGTAAACAGTTAATAGACGCAATGCCCACTGGACGCGCATGCAACAAGCATTGGACGCATTTAAGCAATAGACGCGCAAGCAATATGCATTGGACGCACAATCAATCCACACAAATCATATTAAGACGTTTTCTAATAAAAATGAATCTATCATCTGCAAGAGGTTTAGTAAAGATATCTTCCCATTGATGGTCAGTATCTGTAAATTGTATATCAATAATGCCTTTTTGTAAATAATCTCTAATAAAGTGATGTTTAATCTCTATATGCTTAGCCCTTGAATGCAATATTGGATTCTTAGATAGATTTATCGCAGCAGTATTATCACACATAAGTGGAATACTACTTATAAACACATTGTAGTCCTCCAATTGATGTTTGATCCATAGAAGCTGTGAGCAGCAACTAGCAGTTGAAATATACTCAGCTTCAGCAGTTGAAAGGATGAAAGTAAGATATGCTGGGTTTTTGTCCTTTCCACAATTCATAAGGAGTCTTATTCAAAATTGGTCTAATGTATATTCTGTTCTGAATGTAGCAGACGGTATTAACAGCTTCGGCCCAGAAGTGTCTAGGGACAGAGTTATCATTGAGCATTGTTCTAGCCATCTCTTGAAGAGATCTGTTCTTTCTCTCTGCCACACCATTTTGGTGTGGTGTTCTAGGTATTGAGAAGTTGTGATGTACACCACTTTCTTCATAGAACTTATGAAATAGCTTATTTTCAAACTCTCCCCCATGGTCACTTTTGATTGAAGTGATACACATGGCTTTTTCATTCTGTACATGTTTGCAGAATACAGAGAAGACCTTGCAAGACTCATCCTTGTGAGTTAGGAACATAACCCATGTCCATCTATTATAGTCGTCTACTATAACTAGACCATATTTCTTTCCACTAACAGAGGCAGTCCTAGTTGGTCCAAACAGATCAAGGTGTAGCAACTCTAGTGGTCTATTGGTACTAACAACATTCTTAGATTCAAAGGAACCTTTGACTTGTTTTCCCTTTTGACATGCATCACAGAGAGCATCAGATTTGATGTTAAGGTTTGGTAATCCTCTCACGAGGTTATGCTTATTTAGCTTTGAAATTAACTTCAAGTTTGCATGACCTAGCCTTTTGTGCCAAATCCATCGCTCATCTTCAATGGACACTAGACATGAGACACTTATTCGTGAAGTCCTCCAAGTCAATCTTATACAGATTGTTTTGCCTCTTGGAAGTGAATAAGAGTGATCCATCAGGTTTCTTGACGTTGCACATGTTCTTATCAAAAGAAACAGCAAATCCACTATCACACGATTGAATTTTGCTTAGCAGATTGTGTTTTAAACCATTTACCAATAGAACATTATCAATGGAGGGAAAAGGTTACCAATTTTGCCTATCTCAATGATCTTTCCTTTCTGATTACCTCCAAAGGTCACCCAGCCACCATCCCTAAGTTTAAGGTCTTGGAACATACACTTTTCTCTCGTCATGTTTCGTGAGCAACCACTGTCCAAGTACCAGGATGTGTGTTTCTTTCCTGTTGTTAAGCAAGTCTGCAATAGGTACAATCTTATCTTTAGGTACCCAAATTGACTTGGGTCCTTTCTTGTTAGTAGTCATTGGACGAACATATTTAATATGCTTATAATGTATGCATCTAGATGTTATATGACCTCCTTTTCCACTTACTTTACAGTAAGTGTTGGACGAGCTGGGTTTAGTTTTAACATGCAGTGTTTGAGCTTTTGAGGTTCTACTATGCATATGTGGTTTTGACTTTTTATGAGATGCTTCATGCTTTTCTTTGTCATAACCAAGACCAGACTTATCATAAGGGGACCTAGAGTACCTTAAAATTAAACTTAGATTATCTAAGATACCTACAAATTTAGACAGAGTGTCAGTCAGATGTGTCACATCTTGTTTTAGTTTTGTAACTTCACCAGAGACAGTTGGCTCACACTTGAGTTTGTCAGTTAGACTGACATTCTTTGATTTTAGTTTGCCATTTTCATTTACAATACTTATTTTCTCCATGCAAACCTTATCAAATTCTTTAGATAGTTTGGAAAATTTCTTTTTGAGACTTCTATACTCATGAGACAGAATTGATGAGTTGTGCAATAATTCATCAAATGCATCTTGAAGAATGGAAGGGTTAGAATCCATTACCTCTGGATCAGTGTATTCATTTTCTGACATGATCTCTATTTTCATAGGTTTTTCCAAGAGATCTAAGACTGTTGGTGGTGGTTTGGAATCTTCCAAACATTTGATCTATAGTTTCATGCTCAACCATTTTAAATAACTAATACTGATGAACCATCATGCTTATCTTTGACTCCTTAACTTGGGATGACCCTTCATGAGCTAGGTCAAGAGTATCCTATATTTCCTTAACAGTGTTACAGCTATGGACTTTATCATGCTCAGATATGGTGATAGCACACATCAAATAGTGCTTAGCTTTCAGATTGAGTTGATGATGATTTTTATTCTCTTGAGTCCATTGAGCTCTAGGAATAGTAGCTCCAGCATCACTTCTTGGCTCAGTATAGCCAGTTTCAATCAGCTCCCAGATGTCCACGTTTTGTGCATCAAGAAATGCCATCATTCTCTTTTTCCAGTAGTCATTATCACTACCATCAAAGAGAGGAGGTCTATTGATTGCTTGTCCTTTTGTAAAAGATAAGGGTTAGAAGAATCACACAAGAGTTTTATCCCGGTTCACTCTCTTCCAACCAAGAGCTACGTCCAGTCCCTTCAACCTGAAGGTTTTATCCACTATTCTCCAAATAGGTTGCAAGTATTCCACACCTCCTCTTCAGGCTACAAGTATTCTTTCTCTACCAAGTCTCTTCAGGCTCTAACTCTAACAAAGAGATTAACTGATTTGATCTAAGAACTCATTATGTTTGAGGATTTGAAAGTTTAAGATCAACAAGATTTACATGAAAACTTGTTTTACAATTTCAACAGAGTTTCTGCACTTATGATATCAGAGCTTGTATATCTTTGTATATGTCTCTGTTCTTGTATATCTGTCTGTCTACTTGAAGTTCTTCAAGTATATATAGCTGAAGTGCTTCTCTATCTTGATCTTCTTCAACAGTCTTCAAATTGTGTCCGTTTAGACTTAGCATTAAATGCTTGGATCCGTTGAGGCTGATAACTTGATATGCTTCACTGAGAAGTGCTTTTGCTTATCTGAGGAATGCTCAAATTAGAGCTGTCACTTCTCTGTTGTACCAAAGATTGCTTTCTGACTTACCATCTTTGTACTTGACTTGATCTTTTTACAACAATGTAGTTGACAGAGTACAGAGGTTTATGGTTTCGATGGTACAAAGTTCTTTTATCCAATAGATAAATATTTTATACAATAGAAGCAGCAAGGGTACAAGACACATATTCTTTGAATTAAATAAGCAATAATTTGAAATAAATACATTTAAGCTTAGACGGGTTCACGTTTTAAAACTAGTGGGCGTGCAGGTCTTTGGACGTGCAAGATTAACTTATCAGTGAGTCGGGCTCGTCTACTGTTAATGCTTCTATAGACTTTTAGCTTAGTTCCGAGAGATGGACATGCTATACTCAAGAGCTCGTCTTTTGACGTGGCGTATAGTGAAGCTACTCCGTCTATCAAGTCTTTGGACTTGTTATATTTCAACGTCTCGTCTACTTGATTTTTCTTTAGACTTAGTAATGCGTCTTCCTAAGTTAATTTTAAGACCTCATCTATTCTTATTTTAATGATCTCGTCTACCATAAAGCTAAAGACTCAGAATTTTACTAAGAGTTGTAGACTGGTCTAGAGGTTTGAAATAGAATCTGATAGATTCTATACCTTAAGTTTAAGTTCCACTGACTCGTATAAATCAAATAGTCCCTGCATACTTATAACAAACAAGTTAGATCTTTGACAAATACTTTTCCATACAAATTTTACCTTTTTGTTAGTATCAAAATTTAAGAGATTGTTTTAATCCAAAACCAATTTGTTTCTAACAATTCCGACTCACCAGCATTTAACAAACAAGATTAAACCATAACACACGCTTAATCCTTGTCTGATTCCTCAATCGAGAAAACAGTGTTTTACATTAGGTGTAAAAGGTGGCATTTTAGGAGGATTTGGTGCGGAAAAGACTAAAATAGAGCTCCAGATGGTTAAGCACGATCGTACATATATGTGCAGTAAGGACATCATTCAACCATTGATTTGCAGCTTCGCGTCAGATTCATGTGCGCCGTCTACATGGTTATGCACGGCTGTACATATTATGTACCACCTGAACATATTATGTCCCACTTGTATCCTGTTTTGCATTGATTTTATGAACCCTCCGTACAGGTTCATATGCAATAGCGTATAACTTATGCATGACCGTACATCACGTAGAACGACCGTACATACTATCAGAATCAGAGTTGCACTGGGATTCTTCTGTCTGTTATAAATACCTAAAGCTATGGGTGTTGAGGGATTCTGCACACTCAGTCTTCAGATCCCTTTTTGCTTGGTTAAAGAGAGAGCTTTAGCGGAGTTCTGTAGAATTTGGAATTTCAAAGAGGATCGAGTGAAGGACCATCTCCCGATTGATTTGAAGACTGCTTTGCATCATAAGAGTGTTTCGGGTTTTAGTTTTTCTATTTCTTTTTATGGATTCTTATGTGGATTTGATTTATGTATTGTTTTTCGTGACTATGCATAGCTAAATCCATAACTAGGGTATGGTGGATCTTAGGGCTTATTACCTTTGATGCTTACCTAATTTTATATGATTGAGTATTTCTCTTAATTGATTGGATTTTTCCTTGTGTTTGAATTTCTAAAAAGGTTTGATCATCCTTTATTAATTTGATCAATTGACTGGCGACCGTACCACAATTAGTTAACGGAACTCTAGGATTAATTAGATTTGGGGTTGCGGGAACCAAACGCAATCCCCGTTTTTCAACCAGTTGTTGAATTTATAAGCTTCTTGGTTCTTTGTGCTTCTCTTAACTGCTTGCCTTGCATTACCATTGGGGTTAACTGATTAGGGGAAGAATATTAATATTGCATGACCATTGGGTATTAATAGTTTTAGAGCAAATGATTGTCAATCAATAAGAAACACATATCATTGAGAAATTGGGTCATATCATAGGTAGTAACGTAAGTGAAACCAGACACCCTAGGCATTCCATAATTGAACCTTTGCTTGTGATTCTTTGTCTTTCATGTTTTCACTATCTTATTACTTTTAAATATTCAATTGCAACTCGAATTTGTTTGTCTAGATAACCTATGGAAGTAATTAACCTAGTACTTTTCACCAATCCTTGTGAGTTCGATACCTGGAGTCTCATATACTCCTATATTACTTGTGCGATAGGGTTCACTTGCCCTTAAGTGCAATTTTAGCGCAATAATAGACATGCTAGAATGGGACATGACACTATATATATATAGTGTATTAAGAGATCCTCTAGCCAAGTGAAAATGTATATGTTGAAAGTCCCACATCGCCTGTCTCAAATTCTGGGGTGTGGTTTATATACCTATTGGACAACTCCATTTAACACCAGTTGATTTTATGATCGAATCTAACATGGTGTAAGAGCCAAGAGCCCATATTCGTCGTTTATTGCCTGTTATGACAATTTTCCTGTGTATCACATGTTCTTGTAGGCATCTGTGGAGGAGGAGTGTTGGAAGTCCCACAACGTCTTCTCAAATCCCGGGGTGCGGTTTATGTACCTGGTGGGCAACTCCACTTAACACCAATAAGTTTTACGATGGAATCTAACAGTATTCACCCTTTAAAAGTTCAAGTTTATTGAGATTTCGATCGTCTTTATCTAATCAAGAGTGGAGATATATCATTAGTTTCTTACTTTATACTTTTACTCATTTTAGAGGAGCCTGATCACCCTTAGTCGATAGCCAAATACTAATCCCTTTCGAGGCGTAGAGAACACCATAGTGAGTTTTGCCTCATCCAACAAAGTGTTTTCCGCACACACGTTTGGAATAGAAACCCTTATAACATGCTTAAAGAATCAAGCTATGTACCAACTATGTTGGGCCTTGGTTATTCATAAGATATGAGTTTGATTATAAATTTATTACTACATTTGAAAAATAAAACAGAACCTAGCATGTGGTTAAAGAGTTGGATATTTTGGTTATACTAAATAGGGTGGAACCAAAAAGAATAGAACAAAACTACTCTATTAAAGATTGGCCTAATTATATTTCATTCCGCTCTTTTCCGCTCACAAGCCAAACACTATAGAAGTCTATAAAAAGAAAATCTAAATCTTCCTATTTAATCCCGCTACTTATAAAGTAAATAAAATATTGAATGCAGCTTATATTTTTATGAATTGAATGCATTACGTTTTAATATTATGTTTATTTAATAATATGAGGATTAGTTAGAGAATTTTGCATGAATACATAGCAAAACTTAATTAAAAAATAGGTTTTGGGAGAGTTTTACCCCATAAATAGCTCTTCCTGGGTCGACTCGGATTAGTCAGAATTCAATGTGATTTACGGATGTCGAAGGTCTTAGAACAAAAAACTCAAATAAAAAAGTTATTCATGTGTCACATCAATTAGGGTGTTCTAACCAATCAAGGTTGGTCCAAGTGGCGATGGGCTTGGATCCCTTAAGCAAGTGGTCAGAGTTTGATTCCTGTCTCTTGCGTGTGAAAAAATCCTGGTTGAGAGGGGGCATCCCACCTCGAGTGCCTTCAAATCCCCGAAGGAGATTAGTCTCACTGAACGATCGGGGATACTCCTAGTATAATTTGTTTTTTCCGTAAAGCACAACAGATGTAGACAAGCCTGAAGTGTATTGTGCATTTTGACTAAATTTTGACTAAGTAATTATTTTCTCTATAATGGGATTGGTTGATTTCCTTTCGACACATCATGAATTCGTACTAAATAGCACTGGTGTTATATAACGTTGGTACTGAAAAAGAGTGACATACAGAGGATTGCTTTCCCGCATACAGGAGGTTCTTTCTTATTCACCATCTCTCTCTTGCTAAGCCTATTAAACTATATTGATTGATGAAAACAACATCTTTACCTTCTGGTTTTCGATCTTTTTTCGGAATCATATTTTGAGCCATATTCAAAATTTTCATATGTTCAGCCATATTTTTAGGTTTTAGTGTTTTCTCAAAATTGATTTTTATTTTATTAATTAGTTATTTGCATGTAGTATGGAGATTCTTTCTCTCAATTAGAGTCTATTTTCCAATGATGAATACAAGTTCACAGTTTTTTGCAGTGATTACATTGATGCACAATATCTTGTAAAAATAAGTTTGAATTTAATATCAAATACGTCTTAGATGTTGCTATCATTTCTTGTAAATTTATTTTAAAATTATTGTGGTAATTCAAGTCGGATTTTATAAGATATTGTGCACCGATATCATACGTGCCATACCTGTATTCGTACATCATGGCATATGTTTATAATTCTATGACATTTGATCATGTAATTTTTTTCTCAAATTGCAAAGCAGCTAATTCTACTCAGCAGGGTCGAAGATAAGATTATATCGGTAAGTTTCACTTCTCCTTAATCAATTAATTTCTTTTAATTTTCTCAATTGAAAAATTCAAGCTTGTAACTTAGCTCCTTTATCTACATAGTATTGAATTTATAGATATCTAGTGAAGGATTTTATATTGCGGTCGCAATGACCTTGCTGCATTGCAAGCCAATACAATATTGAATTGCAATGGCTAGCGAAATCGGGAGTTGTCTATGGTTTTCTAAAGTTAAAGTGGAGGATCAATCCTTTTATGCTATTTATCTGTTGAAGTCGATTTATTAAAAAAAATTAAACACAAACCCCATTGGAACCAATAAATGATAAAGAAGAAACCCACCAAAGATTATGAAAATCTATAGATTCAATCTGCACAAGAAAAAAAAAGGAGTTTGAAAGTATACAAAACAGAGCTTTGGTCTAAGATGAAAATAGAGCTTCACAATGAGTTGGAGAAAGGAGAGAGAACAAGAAAGAAAGAATACTGAAAACAGCCATTTTAGATCATTTAGTGAGGTGAAGATCTCTATTTATTTTATCAAATCAAAGGTTGATACACTCTTACTTTCTTACAATAGAAACATCCTCAATTTAGAGGAGGCAATCCTAGATATTACAAAAATTGATAAATAAGAGAGATTCCTACTCTCTCTCTTTTTTTTTGGTTTGGAACCCACCACTCGACCCAAAAGGCTAACTCCATTTTTTACACCTTTATTAGCCATTATGTCTTCTACCATGAACCACGCCTAATCGAGCCTAGCCATGACCTTCATCTCCATGAGCAACTTTGCCCCAAGAAATGTGATGAGATCGACATCACCAGAGGAATGTTCCTGTGACATCACCACCATCGAGTACAAGAACGAGACCAACCAATATTCCCATGTTGACTACCTCGGCAACGCCAACTACGATAAGAGCATGATCATCATGCCATCTTCGTGATCTTTGGTACCAAAGATCCCATGCCCTAGACCAAAGAGCATATCCTCCTCACAAAGCAAGTTGATGTTCTCAACATAGTTGTGTTCCTCATCAATAAAGATTATATTAATGAATAGGAGCTTCTTCAACTCATGGAGCTTCAGGTTCATGAGCTTTTATCTTCTTTTGAGTCCCCTGGCATGATGTTCCTATTGTTTTTGGTTCTACACTTTTTGGTCTAGAAGCGTTGATGGCTAACCCTGCTATCAAACGTGATGAAAATGAGTGGGTTGATAAGATTTATGAGTTTATGGACTTTGTGGACTGGTACATTCCTATCCTTTAATATCAAACGGATCTTCCCTCTCTCACTGCCATTGAAGATGTATTTTCCCATCACGAGTCATGGAACTTTGGCCATCATGGGAGAGGGTACCATTAAGGTTGGAGATATGATTAGTATTTTTGGGGTGAAGGAAGTGTGCCAGAAGATTCTAGATGAGGCAACGGCTATGGATAATGTTGTATTACTGCTTAGACGCATTCAAAAGACTAATATTGTCAATCTCATCATTGCTATGGGAGGTGGGGTGAAGGAGAGGCATGGTTCACTCCATGATAAAATTGTGGTTGTTGGTGGAGGTGGGAGATGATGGAGTGTTAGTGATAAGAAATGGCTCATGATGACATAGTTTAAAATTGCATACCATTAAGCATGTTGGGCTGCTTTCCGAATCGACGACTATCCCCACAAACCAACACGAGTATTTTCAGTGTGCTTTCTCCTCACTCACATGTTTCCTAGAAAAATTTGCGAGAAGGTCACCCATCCCAGGGTTGCTCCAGCTCAAGCATGCTTAACCTTGGAGTTCCTAAGTAATGAGTTACTGAAAAGAAGATGCATCTTTGTTATCGGTAGTACCTATCAATGCTTTTAAAATTTCCTCCACAATATAGTCTCTAACCTGCGCAGTCTCATAAACTATCAACCGTAAAGTCTCATACATGCACACTCTCAAGATCCATCTCGTTCCGCTTAGAAGCCTGTAAGGAGTCGTTGTTGTTCATGCTTCCTTTTTGCATCTGTGATCACTCCCTATCATCTTCATCCTCGGTTGTCACACATCACTTGATGTAGCTGCAATATTGTGGTTACGATAACCGCCAAAACCACATCACCCAGAAATTGAGGTATGGTTTCAAATCATAGTGATGCGGCCGCATAGGTTTCACATCAGGCCGCGCATGACCATATCAAATGCAAAAGAAAATTTCCAATAAAAAAACTTCACATCTCAACGCCCACAATCTGCATCGTGATGACCACAATGCCCGTAATCGAAGCGATCATCGTGATTGCGATGACAATCGTGCCTGCAACCACAATTAAAAATCGTGTGGTGGTATGGTTGAAATCGTCAGAATGTGGTCCGAGGTGTAGGTGGTGGTTGAAATCTATAGTTGATTGGTGTGAATCCATTACTGATGGAAGTGAAAGGTTATAGAGTAAAGGAAAATAAATAATTGAAACTGGCTTGAAAGTAATGTTAGTTCTAATAGCAGATAAATCAACAAGGTGTACCACATCTACAATAACCCAAAATGGTGCATAGTATAAATTTCCATGAAACAACACAATCATACACTAGTCCTAAACATAGAAGTCGCACCTTGAATCTAACATAAATAGAACATGCGATCAATCACCAATAACGTGAATTAGACTTCCGATCAAACCTACTAAACATACTTTACTCCAAAACCCAACCTTTACAACAAATTCAAGCCCCAAAGTTGTACCATCTCCACATAGAGAACGCTCAACCATCCCAACACCCAAATGAATTTTTTTTATAGACATCAATATCCATCAACTTTATCTCCACAAGTAAAACGAAAAAGAAAAGCGGGTAGTGCCTTCAAGGATGACACTTTAAAAATGTTTTTAGTACACCCCAAGGTCGACAACTTTGTCCACACCAACTTTTTTTTTAAATATTTTTTTTAAAAAAAAGAAATTGTTATAATATAGTGGTGGGCAGAGGCTTGCAATGGCTAAGGTGGTGGTCGATACGGCAAGTCATCAGTGACAGTCAGAGCTTACCGAAAAGGTCACCAGGATGTTGCTTGTGATTGTCGAAATCTAGCAGATGGCAGTAGTGTTTGGCTAGTGATATCAAACAATGATAGTGGTGGTGGTTGCCGACGAAGAAGAAGAAGAGAGAAAGCAAAGAAAAAAAAAATAGACGAATAGAATACGAAACTATCATATATGTATATGGGAAAACCATATAAATATATAATGTTGTATCCTATTGTTAAAATAACAGAATTGTTATAATTTTTCTTTAAATGCCTTCAAAAATTTTTATTTACACTAAAGGTTGAAAATGTTGTCATATTTAACACTATTTGCTCTTGATCCTAAAAGTATTAAATCTCTGACAACACTTTTCCCAAGTAGATCGCTTGGTTGTATCCTCTTCTTCTTTAGTGCTTTTTTGTTTGGTAAAATTGTTACTTTGCTCTTAATTTACCATGAAAAAATAAGTTCACATGTATTCTCTCTGAATGTTTGTATTTTTTTTATTTGACACATAAATGTTTGTATTTTGTGTGGCAATCTTCGTCAAATCAATTTCAATATATTAGAAGTGTTTGTGTATAAGAGAGAAAGCTTACTAGTTACAGCCTACATACATTTCTAGACTTGTTATATATTGGAGTATTGTTTTGAAAATTTTCAAAACATTAATATGGTCCTTAAAAGTTTAGTGACATAAAGTTGCTCCTTAAATGATTTATTTTATTACCCAATGACATCAATTTGATCCAAGTGTAAATATTTACTTTTAGACTATTTTGATGCAAAAAATTATCATTTCAGGACCAAATTGATATGCCAAAATCTTTCATGCATTAAAATAGAAGTTAACTTTGACATGTGGCTTAAGTTACTTTCTTTAGAAAAAGGAAATGTTGATAAGGGATAGATAACGAGGAAAATTATTTGGCTACTCTAATTTATCATTCCCTGATTATTTATTTTTCATGTATGACTCCCGGAATATACCTAACAAGATGGATTTTGTTCCAACATTATATACATGAGTTAAAAAATATATATTCAGCTTGATTTTGGAGTGAATTAGTAAGCATTTTTTTCCTCTTTGTGCATGTTTTAGGAATTTCCAGCTGTTTCCTGATATCATCATGTCAACTGAACTAACTCATTCGCATGAGGTATTACCTTGCTTGATATAAGTTTGAATAAAAAAAAATTTGATGATTGAGATTTTTTTTTTTGGTTTTGTATTTTGAGCTTTCAAAATTCTTATATTTTACAATAGTTTCAAGAAATATTCCTTCATGTAGAGTGATTATATATATTGCTTTAATGTTGAATTTCTCAAATACCTTAAACTTTTGGTTTGGCTTTAAGGTCAGCTACATGAAGGAAATATTGTTTAAGAGCAAAGATGAAATGAATAAAATGTATGCATTAATGGTCTGTTTGTTATATATAATATTTATAAATTATTCTTAAATGGTTTGGCAGGATTCACAAGTAGAAGTAGGATCCAAGATGTGGTGGTCCTCTTATAACTCTGATGGAACTAGTGAGCCAAAATCTCTACAGGATGTCATGAACAGTGCAACATCATTGGGTAAAAGGTAATGATCTCACATAACAGTTTTTGTCTAAGTTTACTAGTCACTCTACTTTGAGGCATTCCAGTTAATTATATTGATATCCAATTATCCTATACATACACACATGTATATGATAGTTTGTCATCCATATCTAATATTGGTGCTGGTGACCCTCTTAGGCCCGCATACCAACAAGAAGCTGGGCCATCAACTATAAGAATAGGGCAGTTCGCCCCTCCATCTGGTGTATGTTCCAAAATTTCAATCACACATATATTTAAGATATATCTAATTTAATTTTACAGTATACAAAATTTTACAAAATTTTTTGTTTAAATATATGTATATTCAATTGAAACATGCAGGGACAAGAGAGAGCTTTCAACCCCTCAATTTTCAGTTGAGGTCAGGTTTACTATTGATATCTCAATATGTTTTCTATCCCGAACAATTGTATTGGTGAGCTCTAGCTATTTTAAAATTTACACAAATATAGAGTTATTACATTGTAAATTACTTAATGAAATATTGTATTTAAGGAATAATGAGTCAATGAGACTACAATTGAATTATTATATGTAAAATAATTATGTCAATTGTCAAATTAAATTCAGATTTGGGAATATGGGGATAGGAAGAAATTTTGGAGGTCAATTTTCTGTGGATCCCCCAATTGTCAAAAACATTGAGATTGGTTCAGGCAGTCATTACAATCTTCCAATATCAAACATGCTATCACTGTTTCTCCCGGGAAGTTCCTCAAGGCTTCAATTTCCCTCTATTCAGCAACCATACCCACATGTATGTATGAAATGAATGGCATCATATACATGCTAGCAATTAATTAAAGCTATAGTTGTAGTCTCTGTGTGTGTGTATATATATATATATAATTTTTAAATATAAATATGAGAAGAATTACAATTTTCACGTTGCACCTTCCTATGATATCGTTCATATTGTTAATTCATTGTTATTTGTCCTTTAGAATCCACTTGGAGCTAGAAGTGTATTTCCAATGATTTATGTGATGGCAAATAATCCTAATTGGCAGCCACAGAATTATCAGCTATCCTCTAGCCTAAGGTAATTAAAATGAGTGCTCATTTTATTTAATTTTAGTATTTTTTTCTCTATATTAGGGTTCTTTGCCTTTAAATCATTTGGCTAAACAGGAATTACTTTTCTATATTTACCAGGACAACAAATCAAGAGATACAATTCCAAGGAATAGTGGGTCCTAGAGGAGGAGCACTTTATTCTAGTGGAGGGTCTGCTAATCAATTTCAATTCCCAAACTCTCAACAAGTATGTTTTTTTTCTTCTTTTTTTTTTTAGTTCAGAATAAAATTGCTTTTAATTTAAAAACTTAATTATGTGAAATACTAATTCAATTAGGCATGATTGACTATATTAGTAAACTAGAGTAGGGTTCAGGTCATGTACAATAGAAATAATCATGTCATATATTAAATAATTTGACAAAAACTATTCAATTTTAATAATTTTCCCTATCTCTCTTTTTTTTTTTCTCGTTTGGCTAAAGGAGAAGGAAAATTGTTATTTTTACTGTTGTCAATTTGTCATATATTGATTCTCCAAACAATTGTTTTTTTTTATTTATCTACTATTTAAAACAAGATTGATTGTGTTCAAATATAATGTTATAACATTTTAAATGACATTTAAACTATATACTTTGTTTACTATTTTGAAATTACTTTATAGGACTTATCTTCTTTTGAATATACATATCAATAAATATTTTAATATTTTGGTTTTTATGTTTATGAAATTAGAATTTTTTACCATTAATTATAGTATTTGTACATGAAAAAAAATACTGACAATTGTTATACTATTTTGCATTTAACATATATTTTCCAAATTTTTAAATTTTATCATTTTCATATATTATTGACAAATATTACTTTTCATTCTTTCATAAAATATAATTATGCACAAACTAGTATCAATTCAGTTTTATTATGACTCAAAGTTTTGATTTAAAATCTAACTTATGCAACATTCTCTTCGAGAATCTTTAAATAGTTTATCATAAAATATAATTATGCACAAAATAGTATCAATTCAGTTTTATTATGACTCAAAGTTTTGATTTAAAATCTATCTTATGCAACATTTTCTTCGAGAATCTTTAAATAGTTTGAATTTGAATGATTGTTATTGATTAGGAAGAGATTAATTGAATGAACATATGCAAGTCATGTATCATATGTTTGTTGGAGTCCAAAATCGGATAGTAATATGACCTGAAGAGTGCCTATAAGTAAGGGTCAACCCTCACCTTATAAGCTATCTAACTCAACCCAAATTATAAGATGGTATCAGAGCCTATCCTAGATCCGTTGTGTAACGCCTCCCTCGGCGCTACAAGATTAAAACTCAAATCACGGAAAATAAAAGAAAATAATTTGCTGGTTACTTTCGAAAAATAAATTATTGCTTGTTTTGGTTCAAAAAAACTGATGTAAAAAAAACTTTTGACTTATACATAAGAACATCACTTGCATATATATACATATTCATACATCTACACATTTCCCACATATTTACATCATTTGTTTTCATGTCTACAGTCAGGACCCTTATAGTTACGAGTCAAGGGTCAGAGTTCTAACAGTTGTAAAATAAAATACATACATAGTTATACAATACCAAAAAGATCAAAGGGTTAAGCAGAGAACCAATATTACAAAAATACATGGCTCTCATCAGTCGGATATACCACTATAAGAAGTTAACACTACCCCAAAAAAACAAACAACCTAAGCTGGTCATCTAATGGAACCCGTTAGGGAGACCTCCATGGCCATTCCTATCTGGAGAAGGATCGGGTGAACCTGCTCCGACATCCGCATCAGCAATGGGATCAACAACCTTATCATCTAGAAGGTGGTACTCAACCACCTCCTCCTCATCCTCTATAGGATCATCTTCAATCGGATCTTCTTCTTCAGGGTCTTCTTCAACCATGAAATCATCATCATCGTTCTCCCCTCCAACAAGGACAATGTGTCCAGGTAACTCTGGCACTAGAGATGCGGGTGCTGATCTTGGTGCAAAATGTAGTGGTGGGGGCTGATGGTAAGTATTTGTCTCCACAAGGGTCCTCAAGAGAAGCCAAATCGGTGGTAATGGAACTTCAACTGTCTTTATGCTATGGGTACAAGACGCCATCCCTACTTTTGTCCCCTTAGTAGTGAGTAAAGGCCCGGTATATACAGTGCTTCGGGCTCCCGGGTTTATAACCCAAGCGCCACCGTCATCTCTATGCTCAAACACCAGGCCCATGAACCTCGAGTAGGTCAAATGATTCATCGGGTCCATCTATATACGTATAAAAGTATACAAGAAAAAGAGAACCAAGCAGAAAATAAAAATGCAAAGGTGAGATACCAATATATGAGTTTTATCATAGTAGTCCCATACACGACTCACAAAACAACAACATATGACAACAATACAGAACATAACACCATAATTATATCCACAGGGATTCATTCTTGACAACCAAATGCATTTTGTAAAACATTTCATGTCACTTCAATATTCACTATCTATTTCATAATTCTCCGGAGATCCTAACTTCCCTTCGTCGAGCATGATAGGATCACGATAATGCCTATAACACAATGGTTTCGTGTTGGGTCATCCTATCAATTTAGGTCTGATCCCCAATTGTTCTAGGGTATCACATCTCACCTAAATAATACATAATAGTTCCTGATTTAGTACATTTGGTCCGGGGTAACCGATTTCCACTACCCGAGATTGCAAGGCCCTGAGTATCCCGTGGAGTTCGAACCCGAATGTCCCTAAAGACCCAAAAATTAAAGAATATGTCTTTGGTCCGTAACTATTCAGTTTGTCAGTCCACCCTATGTGAAACTGTAGCTCAATACACAACGACGCGTCTACCTAACTATGCATGTAAAACAATAGTTTTTCGTTTTGTTTTTCTTTTTTCGCTTCTTTCTTTCCTCGTCGAGGCTTAAAGCACCCAACTACTTTTGTTCAAGTATTAAATAAACTTTAATACCAACTTAGGATTTCAAACAAAATCAATGGTTCAAAATCTCCTCCTTAATCGAACACTAGCCCGACGTCTCGGAAATCTAGGTTCTTTACTTTCCTCAAAACTCAAACAGGAACTCTAGCCCGTCATTTCAGTAATCTAGGTCCTTTTCACTTTCGTTTCCTTCCACTTGGTTTGCTTTTTCGTTAAGTGAAAACTAAATCGAAAAACAAAAGTCCAAAAGTCTTCTCAACTTTTTGCCATAAATACTTTTTTGTTCTTTGAAATACACTTTCACTAAAACTTTTTCTTTTAGAAATCCATTTTCTGAAAACATAGAAAACCACCGAAATCTTTTTCTCAACTTAGAACCAAATACAAAACTCCTGCAAATAGATTTATCAAAGAGATTATTTTCTTTAAATCTTTCCATTTTTGAACAACTTTTTGTAAAACCTAAAAGAAAATCTTTATTTTCGAAAGACTTTTCCCTTCAAAAATTCTTTAAAACCTTTTCATGGATTTTGATGTTTTCCATGTTCTTTCTCTTCCTCAACTTTGTTCTATCTCCACACTTGCATCATTAGAGTTTTCTTCTCACTTTCTAAAGAATCAAAACATCACTTTTTCAGTTTTTCTGAGTTAAGGTATTTTTAATATTTTAATCTTTATTAACAAGCAATGACCGGTGTCATGCCCTCAGCCAATCACAATCAATCAATACAGTAAATATCAGCCGATACATACAAAATCAATTTACATAACTCAATAACAACATATATATTTTCAACAATTCAAATAACATGACAACATATTTTCAATCAACATATTATCAATCAAAACACAACAAGGTACATGACTAGCAAAAACTCCTCAGGTAAACTCCTTTTACCTCAGAATGTGAATTCTTGTTCTGAAAGTGATCGTCTGGGCTTCAGTTTCCTCCACACAAATCCAAACAACAAACTATTCAACGATTCCTTCACAAAACATCATAGAATAAGTTAAATTTTGAAGAAATCCTACTAACTCTCCTAAGAGTGAAATTCGACCTCTATAGGAAAAATAGGCTACAATTTTTAGTTGGATTTAAGCTCTTGGATTTTGTTCATATAGATACTAGAGAGCTTAAATCAAGCATTAGATTTCAAAAATGAAACAAAAACATCAAACCCTTCCTCCTTGAGGGTTTCGGCCAAAATGGGTTTATGGGGTTAGGGTTTTTATTTTCATCAAATCTATCAAATACAATGAGTTGGAACCTTAGATTGATGATATAAATGATCATGGTACAAGAATCATGTTCATATAACTCACGTTGATACCATTTTCCATGAAAATGACAAATGGGTTTTCAAATAAAATGAATCATGAAAGAGATGAAGATGATGATCAAGAAGAAGAAAAGATGATCAATAATGATGAGGTTACCTCAAGTGATGAAGTAAGTATAAGAAGATTGATCTAAACAAGTCCTTCAATGGAGTTTTCTACCTTGAGCTCTTGAAGATGGTTTTGTGTCTTAGGTTTTTGTGAAGAGAAAATGGAGGAAATAGACTTATAATGGATTTTTTTTGGCGGGGGGGGGGGGGGAAGGGAAGCTGTGGGACTTGGGGTAGATTAGGAAAGAAAAAAATATTGATTAGGACATGTTTGGATCTTTAGTGTTCAATTAATAGGTTTTTGGCTTAATATAAAAATCATATCTTTAAAGTTGTCATCGTGATTTTGATGAGTCATGATGTGACAATTTTCACAAGTCCAATCAATTACTTCCATCATCTCTGCTCCATATTATCTCTGCACCACATCCAGTTCCGTCGTTTACCCGACTTAAGGTTCTTACGCGTGTTTCGTTTAATTATTTCGCCCGAATAAAATATAATATTTATTTTAGAGCGAAAAATTAGAAATGACTCATATATCTTAGAAAGGGATAAGAATCATAGATGTTTCGTTCACGGGTCAAATTTAGGTTTTCTAATCAGTAACTTGTATTGTTAGTGAAAACGCAAACCGGGTTTCGTCTGAATTTTCAACCCAAAATTTAACTGAAACTTTTTACTATCTAGTATAATCTAGATATGATTTTGTTTTAGTCAAAATCATTTTCTAGGTTTTGGATAAAAATATAAACCTATAAATATCTTTACAGATATTGGAAAGCATTGAAAATCGGGGTGTTACATGTTGGGCCACCCGTAGATGTCCAGTCCTGCAAACTTCACACTCCAGATGTCCAGTCCTGGGAATGAGGGGGATGTGTTGGAGTCCACATTGGATAGCGATATGGCCTGAAGAGTGCCTATAAGTGACAACCCTCACCTTACAAGCTAGCTTTTGGCGTTGAGTTAGGCCCAAATCCAAATTCTAAGAATTGTATTTAGCCTATACAAGAATTAGTGGGTATAAATATATGATGCTAAGTGTCATATAACTCAAGCAGTTTTATCAAATCTTTTCTCATTTCTACATGGTATCAGTAAGCCACTCTCCCACTGAGCTCTTGTGCCTTAAACAACTACTCCTTCTAGCTACCATTGTTGCATGCCAATCTCGACCACCACCAGTGACTCTAAAATCTGCTACATGGACTGCTAATAACTAAATTATAACACTCTTCCGAAACCTACATTGTTTCTGACGTTTTATAAGAGTGAATAAAGCGAAAAATAAATGTTGGAAAATACGGGTTTACATTTTTTTTTCACAAAGGTATACACATTTATTAAATATTACTCCACTGATATCAACGTCACTACAAAAAAAAAAGCTCATTTAGCGACCGAAAATAGTGACCGAATTTGGTGGTTGCTGCTTACGACCGAAATGGCGACCGATTATAGGTTCTAAATCAAACACTGATTAGAGTTGATATTGCGACCGAAATAGCGACCGAAATATAGCGTAGCAGAGGTATCAGTCTCTATTTCGGTCGCAAAATGAAGGAAAATAAAAGGCAAAAAATTATGATTTTTTAGCGACCGAAACGGCGACCAAATTAAATGCAACGGTTTAAATATATTTTATAGTTGCGACCAATATTAAATCGGTCGTTAAATGGCGCGTAAAAAATTTAACATAGAGCGTGTTAGCGACCGAATTTTAAATCGGTCGCTGAATTTATGAATTCAAAATTCAAAGTAACCCATTTAGCGACCGAATAATTCGGTCGCTAAAACTAAAATCCCTAAATCGCGAGCCCTTCCCCTTTCTTCCCCATGTATCTCATTCCTTCTCTTTTCTTATCTCTCTCTTGCACGCTCTGCTCCTCCCTGCCACCACGCGACGTCTGTGCTCCGGTCACCGCCAGGTCACCTCCGGTGAGTGATTCCACCTTCCCTCTCTCTCTCTCTCTCTCTCTCTCTTTCTGATGTCTCTCTGTCTCTATCTCTGTAGCGCACCTGAGCCGCCTCCCTTGAGCCACCACTGTCCGCAGCTCCGGTGACACCACCACCACCAAGGGTAAGCTACCTTGTCTTATCTCCTCTTCTCTCATTCTCTGTTTCTCTAACAGAATGGATATTTGGTAGCAAGGGTAAGGGAGATTCAGCTAAGGAGATTCTGGGGGTAATGGCCATGTAAACTCAGAATCAGTGCTGAGTTAATTAGAGATTGGACATTCAGCTCATTAGGAGGTTGTTTTCAAAGTAGAATGACAGTAAGTTTCATAGGGACAGTGTGTCTATAAGTAGTTAGGAGCAGTCTGATGTGGAAGTATCAGGTGCATCTACCATGGAGGTTTTAGCTACTTCATATCTTTATTTGTTATATTTCCGTAATATCATGTAGCATTGTGATAAATTTTCAATCAGGCCCATTGTGTATTATGATAGACTTGGGTTGATTTGTTCCTCTTGTCTTTTCTTTTTCTTCTGACAGAGGGGCTTATTGTTACTCGCTTTGTGGTTTCTAGAGCACAGTAGTGGGTAGTATGTGCAGTTTTAGGTTTAAGTTGGATTCCCGTGTTCATTTACTATTATCATACAAAGGCATGGGATTGGTTGTCCAGACTCCATATCTACCTTTATAGGTAAAACACGTCCAAATTGAAGTAGCATTGTGGGGTGCACCAATCTAACCTGTCGACAAGGTGGCATGCATGACAAGCTTTTCTGAACAGTAGATGGATGGCATGCCTAAGTTTTAAACCTTGTTTCATGGTGTTATGATTTTAGTTTCTTCTTCTGACTGTTCCCTTGGTGTAGTTTTGTAACATCTCTTGTTTCTCAGTTGATTGGACTGTGGGTTTATTTTTCTTGTCTCCACGTTGGGTTGTCTTGATTTTCATGTTTAGCTCCTATGATTTTGGCTTGTTGCTGTTGCACTTGCTAACAATATATTGAATTTTGTGTCATTAAAATAAAGCACATGTAATTTTGATAACTTTATGGTCGGTTTTCTCAATCGTGTTTGATTTCTGGACTTAAATGGTTCATGGATTTGGTTGCCAAACCATGCTAACTGTGCAAGGCTTGTCTCCTCCCGGGTCTCCTTGTCAATCTTTTATTGCATCTGCTGAAGCTTGTTCGAGTAAATGAATTACTATTTCAATGATATTGTATATGTCACATGTATATATTTATGTACACTTTGATCATTTTTAAGCTGTGAAGTTTCTGAATCTTTTAGACTTGATCCATCGGCATGTGCTTGGTAGCAATGACTTGGGTGTGCTTTTGAGTTATAGTTTTGGTGTTTTTTTCATAATTTTCTTAGATGGTTTCTGATATATGTTCTATTTGATGTATATTAGTCTTGGCTTTGTTTTGTAAGTCGTGTGGAGTTTCTCCCGCTGGTCCTAGTTTGCTGCTATATGTTGTGTGTGGCTAGCAGATATTTGGTAATTGTGGCCTTGCTGTGTTCACGGGCACTACAACTTGATAGAAAAGCTGATTCTCTAATGTCTTTTCCTTTTTTTTGTGTGCTTCTCTACCTGGGTGTTTGTTGGGTATAACATTTGGTAATGTGCATCACAGCCGTGATGGCCATCACGGCCAGGCTGTGACGGATTCTGCCTTGGAACTTCTTCACTGGTTGGTCTGTCACGGCCGTGACGGATTCTGCATTGGAAATTCTTCACTGGTTGGTCTCCCAACTCTTCATGGATCCAAAAGTAAATTATAACTATTTTAAGTGAAAATATCAAAATGAAATTTGGTTTATAAAAATATATATCAAATTATTATAAGGTTAAAGTAATATTATCAAATGTTGTCATTTCAGCTCTGACACGATTATTTTTATTTATGCATTATAGGTCCTTGTCTGATCTTCGTTGTCCGCGGCTCTTCCCTTATCCTTACTTGGTATTTCTTTGTCAAATAGGTAAGTTCTCTCAATACTCTCTTTTAAGGTTTTGCTTTGTCTAATAGGTACTGATATGTGTGGTGCTTCTAATGTATTATGTGAATTATCGTGTTGTTTGGTAGTGGAGAGCTGAGCTCAATAGGATGTGATCATGTCTGATTGTATGCTGATAATTTAATGTTTATGCATGTGTTTGTCAATATGTGTCGTTTGTTAGTGGAGAGCGGAGCTCAATAGGATATGATCCTGTCCGAAAGGCGGGATGCTGGTTGTGTGCTGATAATTTAGAAATTATGCATGTGTTTGACAATTAACTGCTACTTGTTAGTGGAGAGCGGAGCTCAATAGGATGTTTGCTACAATATTTAATCTAAGTTTGTATTGATTTACGCTGCAATTTATATAAGCTCAACAATGTTGCAATATTTATAGGTTAATGGTTTTATTTTGTTAGAGTTAATAATTAATTTACGAAAGCCTTAGTTTCCTATTTGAGATTCAATATTAATGATCATGCGTAACTTATCAAGGTATGCATGCTCATTGTATTAAATCTTGAATTGTTCAAGTGGGACAGTTTGGGAAAAAACCTTTTTCACACTCGTACAATAGTCATTTCAATGTTCAAATGCCTTATATACTTGTTGAAATCTCGGTCTGATGCATTTCCTTTTGTTCTCCTGGTGCATACTTGATCGCGGTGATTCTCACCGTGCTCGAGTCGTGTACTTGGAGACCGATGGGAAATGCTGCCAAAATTTTGTCAAGTATAAGGTATTTGAATATGGGAATAACTATTATTAGTCGAGTGAGGCAAAGGTTTCTTCTCGAATGGGATATGTTCATACCTTGTCATAAGAACGAGATTGATGGAGTTATTGGAAAGCACCGTAATATATAAGTGTTATTGTAGGATTGGTCAGGCTATTTAATTGCCAGGAATGGGTATTCCGGAGAATCGGAAATGGATGTATCATAGGTTGGATCGGAATAAACGTCTTAGGGAAGAGTATAGAGTTGGAGTGGGTGAGTTTATAGAGTTTGTTGTTAGCCAGGATGGAGTTGTAGCCGATCTTTCAAAAGCGTGGATGGAGTTGTAGCCGATCTTTATAAGAAGGGCTTCATGCCTGATTACTATTGGTGGAGTAACCATGGTGAGACGTTGCCTGATTTAAACCCGATTGCGTTTGAAGGTTCGTACTATAGAAGTGGTGACCGGAGGGAAGAATTGAATCCATACGAGCAGATGATAATGGATCATGCTGGACCATCGGTTGGTGTTGTACTAGAAGAAGATGGGGGACAAGATGGTGGAATGGGTTCCCAATACATAAAGGAGAATCTGAATCCCGAAGCTCAAAGATTCTATGATATGCTGAGTGCTGCACGATCTCCATTGTGGGAAGGATGTCGGGAGTACACGGAGTTGTCGATGTGCATGGAATGGTTGAGTATCAAATCTGACTACAATATGCAAGAAGGCTGTTTTAATCGCCTCACCAGGTGAGTGTCCAAGGCGTTGCCAGAAGACAATCGGATGCCTACTAGTTTTTATCATGCTAAGAAGTCTGTGGAAAATTTGGGTCTGGGGTGTTTGAAAATTGATTGTTGCCCGAATGGATGTATGTTGTACTATAAGGATGATTCAGTGGAAAGCATAACATGTTGTCGATTTTGTGGTGCGGATTGGTATAAGACAACCACTAGGATGGGCATTGAGAAGAAGAGGTCGCTAAAAAAGATGTGGTACTTTCTGCTCGTGCCAAGACTTACAAGATTGTACTCTTCGATGGCTACTGCAGCTCACATGAGGTGGCATAGTGAGTATGAGAGGGAGCAAGATGTCTTGTGTCATCCATCTGATGGAGAAGCTTTGAAGCATTTTGATAGGGTTCATATGGCATTTTCGCAGGACCCTCGCAATGTCCGATTGGGGTTATCTACTGATGGATTTAATCCTTTTGGGCAGTCTAGAAAAGCATACTCCTGTTGGCCGGTTATCCTGACTCCGTACAATCTTCCCCCGGGGATGTGCATGAAGCGGGAGTTTATGTTCCTAACAGTCATAATTCCGGGTCCGTCTAATCCAAAAGGTAAGATTGATGTGTACTTGTAGCCGCTGATAGATGAGTTGACGATGTTGTGGAATGATGGTGTGTTGACATATGACGTATCTTAGAGGCAGAATTTCATCATGAAAGCAGCTTTGATGTGGACGATCAACGACTTTCCCGCTTATGGGATGATGTCGGGTTAGATGACCGCGGGGAAGCTTGGATGCCCAATATGTATGGAGCGATGGAAGGCATTCACGCTTAAAAATAGTCGAAAGATCTCATATTTTGATTGTCATCGTCAATTCCTTCCAGAAGATCATCCTTATAGGCGGAACAAGAATGCATTCAAGAAGCGTTGTGCGAAGACAACACCGCCTCCACCACGTTTGACTGGTCCTAATGTATGGCGCAGAGTACAGTACTTACCAGTCGTCCATGAATCCCAAGGAGAACATATTCCTGATTATGGCATCAACCATAATTGGACAAAACAAAGTATAATTTGGAGGTTTCCGTATTGGAGGACGCAGCTACTCCGTCACAACATTGATGTCATGCATACTGAGAGGAACGTGTTTTTGAATGTGTTTGACCCTGTGATGGACATCAAGGGGAGGACAAAGGATACAAATAAAGCCCGATTGGATCTGGCTGACATTTGTAATCGGAAGGAGCTTGAGTTGAAGGATGGTGGTCGTGGCAGACTTATCAAACTGAAGGCAAGTTATGCACTAAGCAAAACACAGAAAGTGGCCGTCTGTAAATGGGTTAAAGAACTAAAGTTACCATATGGGTATGCTTCCAATTTGGGTAGATGTGTTGACATTAAGGAAGCAAAGTTACATGGAATGAAGAGTCATGATTGCCACGTGTTCATGCAATGGTTGCTTCCAATTGCGTTCGACGCATTACCGAAGCAAATTTGGAACCCACTTGTTGAGCTTAGCCGCTTTTTCAGGGAGCTTACATCGACAACATTAAATGTGAATCAATTAAAGGATATGGAAGTCAAGATACCCGTTTTGTTATGTAAGCTTGAGCAAATCTTCCCGTCGAGTTTCTTTGATTCCATGGAACACCTGCCAGTTCATCTACCTTACGAAGCAAGAGTTGGTGGCCCAGTCCAATACCGCTGGATGTATCCATTTGAGAGGTAAACAACATCAACTATTTTATTTAATACAAATAAAATTCACGAACACAAGAGCGTAGTTTAGCTTTCCCTAAAACTAGTAATTATTTGTATGTATCCCTCTTTAATAGGTTCCTGCACTCCCTTAAACACAAAGTCAAGAACAAGGCACGAGTGGAGGGTTCCATTTGTGAAGCATACTTAGTAGAGGAGACTTCCACTTTTGCCTCTTATTTCTATCCGGACTAAGTTAACACGAGAAGGACAAGGATGCCTAGAAACGTTGATTCGGGCGAAGGAAGTTCAACTAGTCCTCCTATATCAATATTCAACTATCCGGGCAGATTTAGTGGCAAACCAAAAGGATATTTCTTGGAGCAGTGTGACATTAATGCTGCTCATCTGTATATCCTTCAAAATTGTGAAGAGGTGGCGCCATATTTAGAGTAAGTTTGTACAATGTCTTTTATAAGTTCAATTGACATTTATGATTATTAATCGTCCTGCTGTTAATCTCCCATATGTAGGATGTACGGCAATTTTCTAAGGGATCTCCAACCTAACATTTCAAACGATCGGGTTGATCGAGAAATTACTTCTCACTTTGCTACGTAGTTCAGTAAATATGTAGGTTAAGCATCGATCTTCATTTGTTGAAATACATTTTATCTCCTTAAATATATAGCATGTATAAAAATAATATAATATTTGATTTTTTAGGTACTAGATTCAGAAAACAATGTTCAAAATCCATTGTTGACAAATTTGGCATGGGGGCCTAATAGATGGGTTACATCATGGAATACTTATATTATAAATGGATATAAATTTAACACAAAAACATGGAATGAAGGAATGCAGACGTGTAACTATGGTGTTTGTGTGCGAACCACTGATGGCAATATAGAGGATGATTTCTATGGGGTTCTAACTGACATCCTTGAACTCGATTATACCGGTTTCCCCGTGATGAAGTTAGTTATCTTCAAGTGTGATTGGTTTGATCCTACTCTTGACGTAGGGACAAAAATAGATAAAAATTATGGTATTCACTACAACAGATTAGACTTTTAATAACGCACCTTTAATAGCATTTCCGTGCGGAAATGCTATTAAAAGTGATGGGGGGACTTTTAGTAGCGTTTCCTTAAGGAAATGTTAACTTAGGTATCACCTAAGATAGCGTTTCCTTAAGGAAACGCTATTAAAAGTCAAGCTGCAGGAAAAGATAGCTGTTCCTTTAGGAAACGCTATCTTAACTAACCACCTAAGATAGCGTTTCCTTAAGGAACCGCTATTAAAACTCAAGCTGGAAAAGATAGCGGTTCCTTTGGGAAACGCTATCTTAACTGATCACCTAAGATAGCGGTTCCACCCGGAAACGCTATCTTTTCTAGAACAAGATCTATTCAAGTATGATGCCGAGTTTGAAGGTTAAAGAGCCTTACCAATTAGAACAAGAAAACAGAGAAGCCGAAGACGAAGATGAAGAAGAGCCCGAAGGCTGGGACGACTGGGAAGAGGACAAGGGAGATTCACAATTGGAACTCGTCTGTCTCTTCTGTGATTCCAAGTACAGTTCCTGCGACTCGTTGTTCGAGCATTGTGCTTCCATTCACCACTTCGATTTTCATGCGTTGAGGAAAGCTCCGAACTTTAATTTCTACGCATCCTTCAAGCTTATTAACTACATCCGCTCCCAGGTGAACTCTACTCATATTTGTTGAAGAGAGTGTTAGAGAAGAGTGAGTTGCTAGATCTTTTTATATATATAATTTTTGGTATGAGCTTTTTTTTAGGTTTGCTTTCTTGTTTCACTGTTTTGTGGCATTGGAATTGCAGGAAATTATTAGGAAAAAACTGAATCAATTCTGGGTAATTATTTTTGTGCTTGCTTAACAAAGTTGCGAAATTGGATTATTGTTTTTGGTCGTGTATTAATTTGAAAGCCAGATTTTGGAATCGAGGAAATGCAATCAACAGAAATGGAATTTACCCGTGTATTTCGGAAACTCATTGTTGACAGAAGGATAGAGTAGCATAGTTTAGCATGAGATTTGGTTTCTGTTCTATGCTTGACTATTTTAGTGACTGACCATTTTGCTTTGGTTGTTGAGGAAGTCAAAACTCAGAAGCAGAAAAAAATCGATTAAAGGCTACATTCTCTAATTTTATTGGTTGTCTTTTTTAATATCTAGCTTTGTTTCCTTTACTTTTGGAAAACCATCTTTTGATATGAATCATTTTGAATATTGTGGGTGGATGGGTCAAATGCAAGTGTATGAACTATATCAAATTACAATAATCTGCAACCTTGTGTAAGTTTACATTCGCATCTTACCAACTGTTGGTTTCTTCTGCTGATACCAGGTGGCAGAGAGCAGATGTTGGAGTTGTGGATTAACATGTTCGTCCAACCAAGACTTGCAGAATCATTTGCATGATGTAATCGACTTCAACAATATTAAGACTCTGTGGGATGATGATAAATATCTAAAACCTTTCATGCAAGATGATTCACTTTTATACAGTTTTGATGAATATGAAGAAGGTGAGGATGAGGAAATTACTGCAATTGATGATGATCTTATTAGGGATTTGAAGAACTCTGATGTGACTTTCAGTGACTATGAAGATGCAGTGAAAGAAGTGGTAAGGCTCTCGCTTTCTTTATTTGAATCATCTATTCAAGTATCAAAGTGAATGGTACAATACCTTCAAACTCTTACAAGTACTATTATAGTTATATATTCTAGGCACTCATTTAATAAAAACATGACCTAAATTGAATTATTTGGCTAAACTATCCCCACCTCACCCACACCCCAATCTTATATGTAAGTGATGGATTGCCACTTGCCAATCTTATATGTGGAAATGATAGATTTGTTATTAGTCCCAGTTTTCTACAATATACCTAGAAAGCACCAGACATTGTTCATCTTGTGTTCAATTTGTAAGATTCATCTTAGTAAATATTGTCCTGAAAGTTCATTATTCACTTATGCAGGTTTTTTCAGCCTTTGGGTTTGTGCATAAGATTACTACCTTTGTGAGAAGACAGCAGGATTCCAGGTTTAATGATAAATCCACCCTTATTTATTGTCACTTTTTTTAATCCTATGAGCACAAACTTATTCTATATACAACTGTTTAGGCACTTGTGCAGTTCTCAGATGCAGAGACTGCCACTTCTGCAAAGGATGCTTTGGATGGAAGAAGCATACCTAGGTGACAATTATATTACTTGTTTGACATGTTTTTTAGTTAAACTACTGTGGGACAAACGGTTTTAGAGGTTGTGCATATGTTGTTAGACTGGCCAACTATTGGATTGTTGTATACTCACACGTTAGCTATTATTTTTGTATTGAACTTATTACAGAGTATATAGACTTGGATTTTTTCACCTGGTTTTAATTCTATGAATCATTGAATGTGTGCAATATGGTTAGCTACATAATGCCAACTGGGCCAATCTTGAATAAAAAATGCGCTAAGTTTGCGTGTGACTTCAAATTAGCAGTTATTAGAACAAATTATCTGATGATTGAACTTTAATCTCCTTCCTTGTTTTCAGGTATCTTCTCCCTGAGAATATGGGACCATGTACCCTGAGGATCACATACTCTGGACATTCAGATTTAAGTGTTAAGTTTCTAAGCCACAGAAGTAGGTATTTACAACTTTCCTTGGTATTGTTGCCTTACAGATAGCCAAGTTATTGCAGATTTTTTATTTTTTATTTTTACCAATATTCTTTCTTTTCTTTGTTGGTTTATATTTTATTCTGTCATGAATATTGGTTCTATTTCTTTATCTCACTCGTCATATCAGTTTTGAGACCTTTGTCTTTCCATGGTAATAAGAATTTGAAAATTTTCTTAATATTTTTCTTGCTTCAAAGACTACACTAATCCTTACCTTCCTGTTGCTCAATCAGCCATGGAGGGAAGCGGACAGGTAAAGCATTGGTAGTTAACATTTCTGTGTTTAAGGGAGTATCAATGTGACATATATTGTGTCCTTTTTGTATGTGCAATTGAAGCCTTCCACCAAGTTTCTTATTTTTAATTGAATGTTTACTTCATGCACATCGGTTAGGTATGTGCTTTCTTTCTGCCTGGGGGCTGTCATGAATTTTAGAGCTACATAGTTCAATCAATGATGATACTGTGATAACAAATTTCTGAGGTCAAGAGACTATTCTTTACTGAGGTCAAGAGACTATTCTTACACACTTTTATTGGCTTGTGTTTTGGTCCAATTAGAGAAAAGGCTTAACATTTGTCGAGGCTGACTTAATACTGCTTAAGCTTCATTTGGCATTCATGGAATGTGTTATTTTAACTTGGAAGTCATTGACTCTTGTTTAACAAAAATAATTTCTTATAAACTGAAGGGGTGTAGGAATGGGGATGACTCCTTCGAGTGTAATTGCATGGATACTGATGATCAATTCTGTGTGATATTAGGCTATTAGCTAACATGCTTGTGCAGTTGGTGATTGTGAAATTGGAAGTACAAGAAAAGCCTGCAAAAATTGCTCTTGTGGGAGGGCTGAAGAGGAGGAGAAAGTATTGAAGTTAGGATTGACTGCAGAGCAGATTAATAATCCTCAATCTGCATGTTGTGTATGTCTTTTTTTTTTTTGCAATATAAATTTTTTTAATGCTATCATGCATTGGATTTGTCTAATTGCATCTTACATGGCTGTGCTGTTCAACAAGACCTCATTTTTGCTTTCTGTGCATTGCAAGATAGAAAGTTCTGAGAAATTTAGACACACACACAGGCACACAAAAGCAATTTAGTACATTGGAGGAAAGCACATTGGTGGTTGTGACAGTAAGGCCACCCTCCCTTTTGCTTCCTTTCTATTCAGTCCCTATCTGCTTTATCTTCCATGACTATTGAGGGGAAGGCCAAATAAATTGTTATTTTTCTATCTTCATTTTTGGTCTTTTTAACATTTTATCACTTGGGTCTTGCAGCTGTTTTGGAGAAACACCAGGCAGGTCAACTGATTCCCCTTCTCAATGATGCTGGAGCCATCGCCAATAACTTTGCTCAGCTCTGAATAACCACAGAATATTGTTAAATCAGTTAAATGATATGAACTAAGGAGAAATTGTATTATAAAACTGTTTGGTTGTAAAATAGTTCAGATATACAGATACTTATAAATTAATATCTGTATTTAAATCTTGTAATTTTATTCCTTTCAATTAGAGTTTCTCTAGAAGTTCTGTAGAATCTTCAAATGCTTAGAATGCACGGATGATGATGATATTTCAGTTTATTGATCATTGTTAATATTATCAATGAGTATGAATTGTCAAAGTAGCTTGTTATATATGCATATGGATTGTGCTTCATTTCTTTGTGTAAACCTTCTGTTTTTTATAAACAATATGCAGGAATAGGTAAAGTTAAGAAATAGGTAAACTAAAAAAAAAAAAAAGGGAATAGATGGCGTTTGTTTTAACAAATGCTATCTAAAGTCTGCCTTTAGATAGCATTTGTTAAAACAAACACTATCTAAAGGCTGACTTTAGATAGCATTTGTATTAACAAATGCTATCTAAAGTAAGACTTTAGATAGCGGTTCCGTGTACAAACGCTATCTAAAGTCTGCCTTTAGATATCATTTGTTAAAAGAAACGCTATCTAAAGACTGACTTTAGATAGCATTTGTATTAACAAATGCTATCTAAAGTCAGACTTTAGATAAGCGGTTAAGATGTACAAACGCTATCTAAAGTCTGCCTTTAGATAGCATTTGTTAAAAGAAACGCTATCTAAAGGCTGACTTTAGATAGCGTTTGTATTAACAAATGCTATCTAAAGGCAGACTTTAGATAGCGGTTCCGTGTTCAAATGCTATCTAAAGGCAGACTTTAGATAGCGTTTGTACACGGAAACGCTATCTAAGGTCACCTTTTAATAGCATTTCTTAAATGCTATCTTTGCTAACGACTTTTAATAGCGGTGGCATAGATAGCGGTTACAAACGCTATTAAAAGGCATCCGGAAACGCTATCTAAAGTCATTTCTGTTGTAGTGATTGTTCAAGTTAGGCTGTCTCAAAGGTATAATAAGGCGTACGACCCATTCATTTTTTCACAACAGGCAGAGCAGGTTTATTACTCTCCATATCCCGAAGGACAT
Source organism: Sophora flavescens (assembly GCA_030762895.1). Taxonomy (NCBI): domain Eukaryota; kingdom Viridiplantae; phylum Streptophyta; class Magnoliopsida; order Fabales; family Fabaceae; genus Sophora; species Sophora flavescens. Next base: position 38,113,683 of record CM061067.1, on the reverse strand, counting down.
CATGGCTGGTTGGGTGTTATTAAGATAAAGGCTCGCAGTATAATTACTGATAATGTAATCAACCATCCTGAAAAAGATGCTCCGTACCAAGATGATGAGTTTTCAAGACCCCACGTACCGTTGCAAATTACGTCGGACATTATTGTTAATTCTTTGACGGACATTTCCAGAAATGGGGAAGAAATTGAAAGAGAGTTAATGGATCAATCCGAGTTGGACGCATCTAGCGAAGGTACATTCCGATCAAGTGATACTGATGAGAGTGAGGGTGACTTTAGTGACAGAGATTCTACTTAGGTAATTTATTTATGTCATAATTCATTGTGTAAATGTCATTCTACTTAGGTAATTTATTTTTGTATTATTTACACTGTTGTGTAATCATCTTTTCATTTTTTTCACAGATGGCAGATTCCTCTAGAGGTAGGGGTCGTCGTGGAGGTCGTACTACGAGAGTCCCTTCGCCGGCCGACCCACAGCCTTCAGATCGAGACCACCCTACCAGCACCTCTGTGGACGGGACACCTCAGGGTAATGGAGTTGCACCCCCTACCCAGCCTCATGTGGTTGGGACACATGATGCACCCTCATCATCCACACCTACGACAGGACCATCATCATCATCGGGACAGGAGAGTCGTGGTCCATCCGACAGGAGGATTCTTCTTATCCCCAGGGGGGATAACGAGTAAGCTAATTTAATTTTTTAATATATATATAAAGTATCGTTAATTTCTATTTACTTGTTTTTTTAAATTTATTTATAACATTTATTAATGCTCTAATTTTGCTGCTGACTTTACGCATGAAGGGCCCTTCTGATTCGATATCGAAGATCCTGCGACGCAAGTTTGATGGTCCATGGCCTACATGGAAGGCCATCCCAGGGAGCCATAGGGATCAGTTGTTTCTAGAGTTTAAGGTAACAATTTATTAAGTTATTTAAATTAAATTTACATTATATATATACACACACACACACGAATTGCCTAACAACTGTACGTTGCAGAAAGAGTATAGGTGGGACGTAGCTTTAGAGGCTCTCGTCAGGGACATAGTTGATCATAAAGGCTCACTGGTCATGAAGAATCTGACGAACAAGCTGAGGAAGGGTCAGAATAAGGGGAAGTGGGGTGGATCCTGAGATCAGGAGGCAGCTGGACCAGTACTGGACTACTAAGAAGTTCCAGGAGATCCAGGCCACAGCTCGACGTAATCGAGCTTCTGATGGTGGCGCATGTGCTTGGACCAGCGGGTCTAAATCAGCCGCCGCCCACTACGACGAGCTGGTAATACATTAAACTTTTGACTTATTATACTATTTAATTAATTAGTTTCCATTTTTAATTATTCTTATAAATTTAAGATTATATTTTTGTGTGCAGAAAGCACAGAAACAGCGGGCCCCCACTGCTATGGAGTTGGTGGAGAGGACGAAGAAGTTGAAGTCGGGGACATGGGTCAACAACAAGGCCCGTAACTATGCTGTAAGCAAAAAAACAATTTAGTGTTTACTTGTAATTTATTATAAATGATTTGTTAATATTGGATATAATTTTAACTAAATCTCTTCAACTATACTTTGTAGGTGGGCTTCAACGAGAAGAAGGACGATGCCATATCACGTGCCTCACAGTCACAAGATGAGGCTTTGACTAGTGATGGGCCCAGCTCTCCTATCTCCGTCGACGATAATGCCATTTATTTGGAGGTCGTCAGGGGTAGGAACAACAAGGGCCACGTGTATGGCCTCGGACACCTGGGAGGCGAGTTTGTCTTTTCATCATCCGGCACGCCTGCTCCTTCCTACGCCGATACCGTCTCTCAGGAGCAGTTCAACTGATCAGCCTCTGGCTCAACTAGTTTTTAACTAGTAAGACCATAGGTTTTATTCGAGTTTAATCTCGTTTTTACCCAAATTAGACTTGATTGTCTTCAAGCAACATTTTGAGTCTCTATAGTATTTTTAGGTTAATTTAGTTTATTTTGAGTCAAATAAAGCATTTACTGCTATTTCATATGTCTTGACCATGAGTTTTGCTCGGAGTGCAAAAGCTTAAGTGTGGGGGAATTTGATCAGTGCATTTTAATATACTTTTTATAGCATCGCACTTGGTGTTTTTGGATGTGATTTGTACCCAATATTGGGTTCTTAGCATGTTTTCATATCTTTGGGTCTTAATTTGGCTTTAATGAATTTCTTAGTCAATTTTCGGATTTTAGTGCATCCTGAACCGTCTCCCTTCTGCAGGCCATAACTTGGGATATACATGTCCGATTTGAGTGATCTTGGTGGCGTTGGAAACTAAGAAGCAGACCTACAACTTTCATGTTGACCTCTCAGCCCAGTTCTGACGTTTTGATGGTCGAAAATTCTAATTACCTAAGCTGTCCAGATTAGTGCGGGAATTGGAATTATTGTTGTCATATCTCCATGTAATCAATCATTAATGGGCCAATTAATTCCCATTGGGCTATCTAGGTCAGACATATTTGTTTACCCTAGGATTATAAGTAGGTGGTTAAGAGCTTCTTCTTTTCTTTTCATAGTGACGGCTGCGAAATATTTTTGAGTTGTATTGCATTTTCAATGGAGAACTAATTCCCTTGAATTAGTCTGTTGTAATAGGGTTCCGCCGACACTTGAGGTTCTATTAATTCCCAATTTTATTGCTATACCCTTTCAATATTTTCCCTATATGTCTTGTTTGCTTAATTCAGGATTGTATAGAATATGTATTGATTTGTTTCGATGATTTTATGTTCCTATACTTAATCGCGTTTGCTTAATTCGTGTGTGTTCAATCGTGTTTGCTTAATTCACGAGAGCTTCACCCCGTTTGCTTAATTCGGGAATTAGGAACATATGTCTCGTAGCGTCAATTTCGCTTGTTAATTGATGCTACAATCGAAAAGGGATTAGAATCCGCTTAGGGCTTGGAATTACATGAACCGATGATAGTGGGAAACCGAACAACAGATTGATCGTCTTCGCCTTATTTGATAATCGTTTTTATTCCTCTGTTTCTGTTCTATTTTTCTCAATTGATTTTCAAACCACCCCCCCCCCCACCCCCCCCCCCCCCCCCCCCCCCCCCCCAAACTGATTTTGTGTTAATAACAATCCAAGAGTCCTTGTGAGACGATACTCGAGTTGTCGCTCCCTAACTGCATATTTTCCAACCACTCGCTTTTTGACGCATGCACGACAGCGTGCCAAAATTGGTGCCGTTGCCGGGGACTCTTATTGTTATTAACAAAAAAAAAAATTTGCTGAATTGGTCTGATTGTGAATCTACCCATGGATAATTATATGCAAGATTATATGCCTAATGTTAATTATGAACCACCATGCATATATTATCCTGACTTTTCTGGTTTAATACACTGGTTGCCCAAGTTTAGTGGTCTTGCAGGTGAGAATCCGCAGAAGCATCTGAAGGAATTCCAGGTTGTTTGTTCTAGAATGTTGAGACCCGAAAGAATAACAGAAGACCACATCAAGATGAGAGCCTTCCCATTCTCACTTCAAGGTGCTGCGAAGAATTTGTTTTATTGTCTTGAGCCGAATTCCATTTCAACCTGGATTGATTTGAAGAAAGTCTTCCTAGAGAGATACTTTCCTGCCTTCAGAGCTGCATCAATCAGAAGAGAGATATTTGGTATTAGACAAGTCTATGAATCACCTCAACAACAACTGATGTTGTCGCCGACACCACCACAGAACTCTCCCCAAGTGACCACCTCTATACCTTCTGGACCCTCACTAGAGGACCTGATCAAGCAAATGGCTGACAACAATCTCCAGTTTCAGCAGCAAGCAAATGCTAGTATTCATACTTTGCAGACACAGTTTGTACAGTTTCAGCAGCGAACGGATGCTAGCATTCATACTTTACAGACACAGATTGGACAGCTTGCCACTTCAATGAATGCCATGCAGCAAGCTCAAGGATCAGAACCCTTGACTAAGGAAATTGAAAGGAAGAGGCGTATGGAGGACACCTATTTCGCCATGCTAGAGGATGATGAAGAAATTCTGGAATTGGATGATTCCATTGGCTCCTATGCATGTGTCGAATGTGATGGGAGAAATTCCTGTGTGGTGTGTGCTGAGATTACTGCGTATATAGAAGGTGATGAATCTGGTAATGCAGTGGATGAAGATTGTACATAAGTTGAAGTAGCACTAGAGATCCTCTCTACTTGTTTGCCACCTCCCACTGTGGAACAACCAACGATGGATTTCAAGCTTCTGCCTGAGAATTTGGATTATGCATCTTTAACTATGAAGGCACCATGGCCAGTCGAAAAGGTTGGACCCCATCTGTGTTGGGGAGACTTTGCTAAAAACGAGGTCATCTTTGACCCAAGAGGGAGTGAGAAGTCCACCGCACATGGCGAGGTCACCATGATTGTCAAGTGCTCACTTCCATATCAAGGCTGCAAGTTATGGGACCATGGAATTAGCTTCCATCCCTTGTCTATCACTTGGGCCTTATGCGGCATACCATGGGATCCGGGAGGATCATATTGCAGTTTGAGCATTCCTTGGTCGTTGTACCACAGGCAGTGGGATCCCGGTGGAACCACCTCCATGAGTTTTTCTAAACCCTTTCCTTTTTAATTATCGTTGCTTTGTTTTTGTTTTGTTTTTCTTTTAGCTCTTGAATAATTTGAGAAGATCAAGAGTATGTGTTTGAGTCTTATGTCGGTGAGCTTGTTGGTTTTTGATCAAATTTTGCATAGATTGATTGCATGACATGTGTTGACTGTTGATAATTTTCCCCCTAGGTTTTGAAATTGAAAATTTGATCCCCATTTGAAAAATTGAAAATTACACTTTGAGATATTTCATTGTGATTGCATGATTTATGATAAGTTTGGGATGATGGGATGCACACACTAGGGATAGAATCTCGGTTAAACAATTTCTGAAAAATGTCCAGGTGAGGATTTGATCCTCCAACATGTTTTTAACTGTGTGAATCACTTATGAGCTACACTTTCCTGAATTTGCTTGAATCTCTTCATGGTTTGCATGTCTATGTGTTTGCATCAAATGATTTAGGCAATTTTCTTTGAATTAGCTACTTGGCCTAAATTGAACCAGTCCCTAACGCATGTTCCTTAGTTAGCCCCGTTGAGCCTAATTAGCCTGTTGTTTCTTGATGACCCTATGTTATGAGCCAAAATCTGGAAAAACCATGTTAACCCGATCTTAGGATTAGGAGAGCATGGAAGCTTAGCAAGAGAAGGGTTGCAAGAAACTAAGTTTGGGGTGGCTACAAGGATATGATGTGTTGTTTGGGACTGAGAAAAAGAAAAAAGTAAAGGGTGGAGCCAAAGGCAAAAAAGAAGAAGAGAAAAGTGCAAAAATGTCAAAAAGGGTATTAGAAGAAAAAGGCTGTAGTCACCCAAAAGCATAAAGAAAAATGGAAAAAGGAACTTGAGTGGAAATTCAATGTATCAAAATGCTCATGCTCTCTTAGTTCCTAGGAACTTAAGCCTGATACCTTTGAATATCCTACCCTTAGCCAGGCCCCATTACAACCTTTAAAAGACCTTTTGATGTTGCATGCACATTTGCGAGGGAACCTTGATTGAGATGAAAACCAAATTCATGGGAAGTGCTCTTAAAAGTGAAATTGAGTGAAATGTTGATAGCCTAGACAAATTGAGCGAATGAGTGAAACACTAAATGCCCTTGTGAGGAAGGCGGTTGTTTGAATTTGGTGATCTCCCTTTTGTGTGTAACTTGGATCCCTTGCATTGATTAATGATTGCATGAATGATGGAATTCTCGACTGTTTAAAGTAAATGAATGTGGGGGTTACATTGTTGCAAAGGGGGAAACATTAAAGAGAAATATGTTTTGTTAAGATTGCGTGAAATTTGTGCGAAATTGATTGAATCCGTTAAGCTTGCCAAGTTTGAGTCCTTTTTGAGTTTTAGTTTGCTTGGGGACAAGCAAAGTTAAGTTTGGGGTATTTTGATCAGCCTCTGGCTCGACTAGTTTTTAACTAGTAAGACCATAGGTTTTATTCGAGTTTAATCTCGTTTTCGTCCAAATTAGACTTGATTGTCTTCAAGCAACATTTTGAGTCTCTAAAGTATTTTTAGGTTAATTTAGTTAATTTTGAGTCAAATAAAGCATTTACTGCTATTTCATATGTCTTGACCATGAGTTTTGCTCGGAGTGCAAAAGCTTAAGTGTGGGGGAATTTGATCAGTGCATTTAAATATACTTTTTATAGCATCTCACTTGGTGTTTTTGTATGTGCTTTGTACCTAATATTGGGTTCTTAGCATGTTTTCATATCTTTGGGTCTTAATTGGACTTTAATGAATTTCTTAGTCAATTTTCGGATTTTAGTGCATCCTGACCCGTCTCCCTTCTGCAGGCCATAACTTGGGCTATATATGTCCGATTTGAGTGATCTTGGTGGCGTTGGAAAGCTAAGAAGCGGACCTACAACTTTCATGTTTACCTCTCAGCCCAGTTATGACGTTTTGATGATCTAAAATTCTAATTACCTAAGTTGTCCAGATTAGTGCAGGAATTGGAATTATTGTTGTCATATCTCCATGTAATCAATCATTAATGGGCCAACTAATTCCCATTGGGCTCTCTAGGTCAGACATATTTGTTTACCCTAGGATTATAAGTAGGTGGTTAAGAGCTTCTTCTTTTCTTTTCATAGTGACGGATGCGAAATATTTTTCTGAGTTGTATTGCGTTTTCAATGGAGAACTAATTCCCTTGGATTAGTCTGCTGTAATCGGGTTCCGCCGACACTTGAGGTTCTATTAATTCCCAATTTTATTGCTATACCCTTTCAATATTTTCCCTATATGTCTTGTTTGCTTAATTCAGGATTGTATAGAATATGTATTGATTTGTTTCGATGATTTTATGTTCCTATACTTAATCGCGTTTGCTTAATTCACGTGTGTTCAATCGTGTTTGCTTAATTCACGAGAGCTTCACCCTGTTTGCTTAATTCGGGAATTAGGAACATATGTCCCTTAGCGTCGATTTCGCTTGTTAATTGATGCTACAATCGAAAAGGGATTAGAATCCGCTTAGGGCTTGGAATTACATGAACCGATGATAGTGGGAAACCGAACAGCAGATTGATCGTCTTCGCCTTATTTGATAATCGTTTTTATTCCTCTGTTTCTGTTCTATTTTTCTCAATTGATTTTCAAACCACCCCCCCACCCCCCAAACTGATTTTGTGTTAATAACAATCCAAGAGTCCTTGTGAGACGATACTCGAGTTGTCGCTCCCTAACTGCATATTTTCCAACCACTCGCTTTTTGACGCGTGCGCGACAGCATGTCATCAACCAAATGCAGGACACCATCACGCAGCTGAATGCGGAGCTTCGGGAGAAGAGCGAGAGAGAGCAGCAGATGGCGAACCAGATTGCACAGTTGACTCAGGCACACCACCAGCTGATGCAGGCGAGCATCGAGCAGGGCCAGACACTGCAGCTGGTGTGGGAGCAGATGAGGATCCAGACTCCAGTTGCTCGGGGTGATGCTCTAACGGTTGTGCCGCCTGCTGCCGCTCCTCCAGTTCCGTCTCCAGCTACTGATGCTGCTACTGCAGAGGACGATCAGCTAGCAGACGTCGGTGGTACGGACGTTGAGGATGAGTGGATTCCTCCACCTCCCCCTCATCATGACTGATTTTTTTTTCCATATTTTTGACTTTAAACGATTCTTGTACGACACTTTGGATTATTTTTTATATATATATATTTATTATTTCTTATGATTGTATAATTTATTAGTAATTTGGTGTGTTTTATTAGTAATTTTGCTAACATTTAAAGAAAAATAGAAAACAAATTTTATTTTAAAAATTAAATTTAAAAAAATTAATAATAACCGGTTTAGCGACCGAATTAGAAACCAATAATTCGATCGCTAAACTTTATTTAACATTAACAGATGTGGTATGGCGACCGAAAATCCGTCGCTAATATAGGGTAAAAGTGACCAAAATTAGCGACCGAAATAGCAACCGATTATCGGTCGCTAAAAATGGTTACCTAAACAATGCGACCAATCGAATAGCGACCGTTTTTATTATTTAGCGACCGAAATTACGGTCGCCATTTAGCGACCGAAATATTAATCCGGTCGCTAAAAGCTTAGCGACCAGGTATTCAGCTACCACCATTAATCGGTCACTAATTCGGTCGCTAAAATAAATAGTGACCGATTTACATAGTTTAGCGACCGAATATGTCGGTCGCTAAATAGGTGTTTTTTTGTAGTGCGTAATAACTTCATATATAAAAAGTCATATCCTTCATGAGGTACTAAAACATAATCCAAAACAGAAACTAAAAATGGTAGAAATACAATCTCCAACAAAATACAACATGAACTAAAATAAATATAATAAACTTAGAGACGCAACTCCACAAAAACCTAGCCTCTGACACTAGGACACATCTCACTGGCCTACATAGGACTATGACAAGGCGTCGTCCTATTCCTCTGAGACAATCTCCTCGGGGTCGTCCGCTTTATCCTCCATCTCCTCGTCTCCCTCCTCCTCCTCGGAGTCATAAGAAATATCAATCACCATAGCGGCGAGGAGAGCTCCACGACGTATATAGAGCCGCGAGACAAGGAATGTTATTTGGAGCAGTCAGTATATAGCACCTATGACTAGGATGTCCAACAGGGAGAATCACAGAGGGAAATTCACGTGTTATGATTGGAGGAACCACCGGAAAGGCTATATAGGTGCCACTACCACTACTGGTGGGGCCACTGAAGAGACCACTACGGGCACCACTACTGTTGAAGCTGAGGATGAAACATCGTCAATACATGGGGGTACAACTCATGGTGCAGATGCCACATCGAAGCTACAGGAACCATAGGAGGAAGCCTCCACACAGTCTCCTAGAGCCCGTCTCCTCATTATACAAATTAACTCTAGATGTGTGTACATCAAGAAAGATAACTAGATAGCCCTGCCTTAGGACTCCTGCACCTCGACATAAGTGTTTCCCACATACTCCTCATGTCGACCACTAGGATGATGTGTCCACGCACCCGGGCCACCGAGCAACTCAAGTCTTATGTGATGAGGGGATGGTGCTGCCATTGTCTTCGCATAACATAAAAATAAAGCAACAACAAACAACACAAAAATGAGGTGAGATCCTCATTCATCATACTACATATGGTAGACCTGCAGAGATACATCACACATACACATATAATTATCAAAGTACAATAATAACAATAAGTCATGTCAGAACATTCATAAATTGAGAATAAACAGTCTCTAGGCAGAGTCAACCTAGACATGAGACATCTAGTACTGGAGGGAAGACTATGACCCATGCACCATGGTGATAAAGAATTGTTGTAGAGAGTGATTCAGAGGATTGTTCCTCATTGCACTAACCTTTGGTAATAATGCTACAACATTTGTAATGTGCACACTAGGATTTTTCGGGAACACCCTACACTAACCAGATTACAGTAGCGTCTAGTCGAGAATGTCGGTGTATTGCAAGATCACCATGACATGGGAGGAATGACCAACCTGTCCCATCTTGGTATTTCATACCGTAACACCTCCAAGTATCAACCAGATCGTCACTATGGAATTCGCGCCCGCATTGAAGTGTCGGCTCAATCTCCTAGGCTCAACGACCTTTATGGAACAAAGTATCAACTATGTGTTTAGGCAATAATGTCGTTGAGTTTAATTTGTCTATCAACCGGATAAACCTCGTGATTCTGCAAGAATCTATTCGATGTGCTTTTTCAGATGAACGATATTCTCAGGTCCGAATCACCGACCTTTTCATCGAATATATTATGGAATTGGACCAAAGGTCCAATAATCACTTTCTTTGCACTTTTCAACGTTGAGCCTTTTGCTTGGCTTATAAGTAAACAAAAATACTCTTTATTCCATTAAATTTTATGGCAAATCATCCACACTTTATGACATATGGCCCTGTTTCACCACGAGTCACAATTATTGAGCCCATGTGTTTCTCTAAGTCATCCTTGACTTAGGTTTTTTTGTTTTAGCTTAAAATACAAGTCTTGGATACCAAAATTTCTTTTGTCTAAAGCAAAAACCTTTTTAACAAAACTAAATCATCTTGAAATAGATTGGACGCTCATGTACATTGGTACTAAATCATTAAATAAATCCTTGAAAATACTTGAAAGATTTATAATATGGTTTTCCCCCTTTTACTTTGTTTTGGACCTAAAATACTATACTTACAAAATATGATTCTTTCGGTCAAATCCTTTAATTACCAAAGTTCTAATACTCATTTTAAGATATTAAAACACTAAGTTGAGACTTTGCATAATATCTGATGCAAAACCCTAAAATTTGGCCAAAAGCCTCTAAATTCGAAAATCGGGTAATTCCTTTTATTGATTGTTTAATACTAAAGGTTCATGACTTATGTTAGAGTCTTAGAGCACTTAAATAAGTATCAAAAATATTTTCTAACCCTCAAAAATATTCTTGGCTGAAATGTGCATTATCAGTCCACTTTGCAAGTTTAAACTCATGAAAACTTAATTCCTTTGACTACTAAAACAATATTTAATTCCTCTGTGACCCAAACTTGGATCAAAATTATTTTAAAACCTTTTAAACAATACATTTCATATTTGGCTACCACAAAAACTTTTGATATACAACATTTTTTCTTGGTTTCGTTAGTCCTCAAAACCTATGATAAGCATAAAATCACTTAGGTTTTAAAATTGAAACTTGTTTATCTTTCTTTCCCTAGCTTGGCCGAAACCCTAATATAATCTAAGTGAAGATTTGTGCTTCACCAAACAAGCTCATATTCAAGTGTGTGCATCAATATATCAATAAGAACAATAAAAGCATATACTTTCACATTTTCAAGCATAAAAATCCAATATTTGATCCAAAGATGCTATTTTTCCTCAAACCAAAATATTTTCAATCATGTATAAACACATCAACCGACCATAACCAAACACCAAATAAATATTACAAACATGTTCTTGAAGAGAACCAAATGAATATAAATGAAAAACTTTTAAGGTTAGGGTTTTCAAGAAAACATCAAAGTAAAGAAACCATCCACACAACCAACAATATGGTATGATTTGGTTAGTCTCCCCAATTACCTCTTGTAGACACTCTTAGATGAAGGTGATGAAGTTGGTTTCAAGAAAAGATTGATGAGCTTGAAGGACTTTGAAGAAAACCTTAAGATGAACATAAAGGTTAAAACTTTGTATTTTGAAAAACCATGAACTAAAAGAGTTGTATTCATGATTCTAAACATGAAAATGGGAGGTAGGATTGTAAATAAGACTTACCAAGTTGGAAAAGGATGAACTTGACAAGTGTTATTGAGTTCATTTGAAGATGAAGAACAAAAGTCCTCCAAATGAGTCCTCCAAATGAAAATCTTAGTGAAATAGGAAGTGTTTAGATGGTCAAGACAATTAAGGATATGAACTTAGAATTTGGAAATAAAAATGGATGATGGTGAATATGGGCTGACCGAATATTGAAGGAAAATTGATAAGAGAGAGAGTTTTGTGTTTGTTATTGAATTTTGAACTTTGATCAAGCGAGTGAAATAAAATGAAGTGTGGTGTGTTAAGTGAGTGTCTATGCTCGAGTATTTGGAGCCAATATAGGGAGAAAATTAAATCAAAATGTAGGAAATATGTATGTAAGTGAGAGGAGGGTTGATGATAAAAAAAGACTACATGTTGTCTAAATTTTGGCATAAAGTTGAAGATTAACCATTTATGGAAATGTGACTTTATCCAATTATGGTAAAATTTACTTGTGATCATCTAGTTGGTCTAGTTACTCTAGCTAGGTGAGGTAATGACCTAGTTAGACATGAAACTATCTAGTTTCATCTGTTGTACAGTATTTCGAGATTTTCGATCCCGAAAATAAAAATTAGCAGAACCAATTAAAATAATAATATTTTCACCCGCTATGCCCAAAAATAACACAAGGAGGCTCAAGCAATTATTTATTATTTATCTTCCTCAAATATATACCGGGTCTTAATGGATTACAATTCACAGTGTAAATCTGTACCGGGTGTCAGAATACAATATGTTTCTAATGTTTCTGTGCAATTTTTCCTTTTGTCCAAATATCATAATTGCACAAAAGATATAGAACGTGTCATCCTTGAATGGTTCAGTATTGTGTTCCTCGATACTTGCTCAGACATAGTAATAACAAATGAGTTCAATATCTTATATTGACTTATTTCAACAAGGTCATGCACTTTACAGTCTCACTCTATGAAGCGGCCTAAAGATATCACTCTTGTTTTGTATGAGGGATGAATTCCATCTAGGTCACTCACATCCTTCTACATTATTTGCTATATTCCTAATAACTGAATTTATAATCACCTTGTTATAAATGATGTTTGACAACATTAGAACATATAACACTTCATGTAGGGATTTTAGTGATTTTAAGTCAAAGGACTACAAACATCATTGTCACTACATGAACCGCTTATGACACTCACATAATGATGTTCCATGTAGCATTCTCATGTTGGGTCAATCGAGTACGTCATTACTCTAATGTGTACCTATATAAAGACTTGATATCTTATATCCACAACCCGTAAGATATGGTCATCGATCTACACACATACTAGTCTTAGCATATTATTATCGTCTTTATTAACAATAATACTTGTTTAGGGATACTCAAGAATATTGTTCTATCAACCAATAGTGAGACACCCCAATGTTGGATTAAAGAAAACCTAATTAACTAAACCTTATCCGCGGCACAAGCGTTAACCATACATAATAGAAAAGCGAAGATATTAAAAATGTAAAACATAAAACATATGACCAGAACACCACACACACACACTATATATATATATATATATATATATATATATATATATATATATATATATAAACACATACATATACTGTCAAGGGTACCCCGTCAGTAGGGTTCCACAGGATACAAACTCATAAAAGAAATAAAATACATGAAAAGTTCCGAAACAGAAACTATCTCACCACACTCCACACCAGCCCAGCCCCCGCTCAAAATACATCAAAAATGGGCTCACCACACATACTACCTATATACAATAAACTCTCTGGCCTCCACGATCCTTATCGTGGATATCTAGTGCTACCCTGACTCTCCCCACGTGTGCGTCTATATACCCGCCATGGTGGCCTCTGCGATGGTCATGATGTCGTCACCTCGCTGCTATCAGATATGAGACCACGGCGGCACAGGTGCAACCGTTGATACTGGAGACTCCCGTGGGCACTGCCTCTCATGACCACTCCAACTTGTCCTATGACCTCAGAACTCGAGACTTCCGAAGGGCGTGGCTATGGTCTGGGCGGTGGATGTCAAAACAGATCAAGAGGAAGACACTGACCCAGATGAAAAACTCCAATGAAGCAAGAGTATGGCGCCTCCCCGAACCTCATATATACAGTAAATGGGCCCATATACATAGAGATAAGTGGCTGGGTCCACTCTCCACCCTCTCTCATCGTGAAACTCTAGCTCAATGGTCCCCATCACTGGGACCCTGGAAGGCTCCGTCATCCATGGGTGATGGTGCAACATCTCTTTCGATTGACTCTGCTTCACGTACCGATACATAACATACAGAGAAGAGGATAAGGAGATAATAAAATATACTATCATCATATACGGAAAGGATACATAGCATAAAATACAATAATAAACATAGACATGCATCACATATAGATAGCAATCATCCTCGAGTCAAAGTGTAAGCCTCTACTCTTTACGCTCATGCAACTAAGCCTGGATGCTGACATGGCCACATACAGTCCAGTCACCATCTCCCATTCCCGTTAGGGATGTTAGTCAGTCGTCCAAGCGGCTCGTCCATAGACGCTGGTGCACACCCCCATTTCCGTTAGGGCGCTCATTCAAAGAATGATACTATTCCCCCATCCCCGTTAGGGAATAACTGCATGATATAAAAGTATCCTCATTAACGTTAGGATATGGGACGACTCGGAAAAGACTACTAGAGTATCACGGTAGTTTCCCCTATTCTTGTTAGGGAACTGACCCGTGACATCCGGCTTCCATAATCAAATACTTTGACCTCGTGTGTTCCTCCCACGCGACTGTGAACAGCACCATGCATTCTATATGAGTCTCACCGACTCGTAGCGGGTCATAAGCTAGTGCCTTAGACTTTCACCGCAAACTCACACTAGTGTAAAATATGCTTTTTACATCGGAGTTTCCACATCGGTTTCTGTAAAACCGATGTGTAAATGGAGGCGGTGGCATTTATGAAATTAAAATCAAAGTATTCCACATCGGTTTAGAATTTAACCGATGTTTAAAAGTAAAAAAAAAATTAAAGTTAGAATTTTTATCTTTTAACATCGGTTTTCCGAGAATCGATGTGTAAAGTAGTCATTAACCACATCGGTTTAAATATAACCGATGTAAAAAATTATAAAAAAAAAATTAGAATTTAAAACTTTATCTTTCCACATCGGTTCCATGATAACCGATGTGAAATATAACAATACCACATAGGTTTCTTAATAACCGATGTGTAATATAACCCTTCTTTAAGTTTCTATTTTCATTCCCTCCAATTCACGTGCCAGTTTGCATTTCTTCCCACATCTCAGGTCTCTCGGTTCTCATTTCTACCTTCACACTTACTCACTCTCTCACAACTCCACAACAAACCTTCAAGATCAGATCTGCATGCTTCCACAAAAAAGGTGTGTTTTCCTGTTCCTATTTGCAAGATTAGTCATTTATTCGTTTCTTGTTTAGAAAAGTTATGAACTTTGACTCCAAATGGTTGGCTAAGTAAATAGGGGATGCCTGAGAATGACACATGAAACCACTCCTCATTTTCCCTGTTACTGGTTTTCAGGCTCATCACAGATGCACAAAGAAACCTTCAAGATCTTCATTCTTCCAAAAAAAAGGTGTGTTTTCCCTGTTATAAACAGTCCCATTTGCAATATTAGTCATTTATTCGTTTCTTGTTTAGAAAAGTTATGAACTTTGACTCCAAATGGTTGGATAATATACTTGCATGTGTCGTTCTGTTGCTCCAAGACTGGATTTTTCCAGTGGTGGTATCACACGTCACGGCCGTGCTGCCTGTCACGGCTAGGCCGTGACGGATTCTACCTTGAAGGTTGCTTCACTGGTTGTTCTGTCACGGCCGTGACCACCATCACGGCTAGGCCGTGATCAGTTCTGCCTATGAGGGTCTGGTTCAGTTGGCATGTCACGACCGTGATGGCCATCACGGCCAGGCCGTGACAGATTCTGCCTTGGAGGTTGCTTCACTGGTTGGTATGTCACGGCCGTGACCACCATCACGGCTAGGCCGTGATCAGTTCTGCCTGTGAGGGTCTGGTTCAGTTAGCATGTCACGGCCGTGATGGCCATCACGGCCAGGCCGTGACAGGTTCTACCTTGGAGGTTGCTTCACTGGTTGGTCTGTCACGGTCGTGACCACCATCACGGCTAGGCCGTGATCAGTTCTGCCTGTGAGGGTCTGGTTCAGCTGACATGTCACGGCCGTGATGGGCATCACGGGCTGGCGGTGACCAGTTCTGACTTTTCCATTCTTTCTTTTAAGCTCTACTCGATCACGGTCGTGATGGCTTTCAAGGCTAGGCCGTGATGGGCTCTATTTGGCTAATTTTCTTCACTTTTCAAGCCCCATCTTCATGCAAGCTACATAATTAGTAAAGCCTTAGTTTCCCGTTTGAGATGCAATACTAATGAGCACACGTGTATGTGCTTAATGTACCGCTCATTGTGTTGGATCTTGAATTGTCCAAAGTTGGACAGTTTGGGAAAAAAAATTTTCTTAATTCAATTAAAATAGTTATTCATTGATTCTAATGTTATATACTTGATTAAAGTTCGGATTGATACATTTCCTTTCGTTCTCCGGGTGCATACTTTATCGTGGTGGATGTCATCGCGTTCAAGTAGTGTACGTCGGAGACCGAAGGGAAATCTTTGCCAAATTTTGTCGAGTATGAGCATGAGAGTTAAGGACTAACTTTTAACCGAATGTTGAAAAAGTTTCTTCTCGAATGGGATAGGGGCCATATACCCTATCATAAGAAGTGGTTGATGAATATGTTGGACTGAATGCTAGATGGACAAGTGATATGAGAATGGAGTGGAAGATTTCATAGGATTGCAAAAACAAATGCTCCTGATAGTGGTAACGGAAGGTTTTATTGTCCTTGTGTTAACTGTTTGAATGAGAGACGACTAGAAGCTGAGGAGATATGTGATCATCTTATTTGTGAGGGGATTTTCAAGAGTTATACAACATGGATATGTCATGGTGAATCGTTAGACAGGCCGAGGGTGTCAGATAGAGAGGAAGTTGATGACGTGGAAATGGACGATGGACTAGAGGACAGGATCCGTGATGTTGGACAATAGTCTTTTCGGCGCGTGCATGTGTATAATACTTTGTGCAGTGATACGAAAGTGGATTTGTATCTGGGGTGCACTAATTTCACACGGTTGTCAGCGGTGTTAAGATTGTTCAATGTGAAGGCGAGAAATGGGTGGAGCGATAAAAGCTTTACCGAATTGCTTGAGTTGTTGAAAGACATGCTTCCAAAAGGCAACACATTGCCATCTCGAAACTATGAGGCGAAGAAGATATTGTGTCCGATGGGTATGGATTATAAGAAAATACACGCTTGCCCCAATGATTGCATATTGTACAGGAAAGAGTTTGAAGAGATGCACGAGTTCCCCAGGTGTGGGGTATCACGCTGCAAAGTGAAGGATGGTGATTCTAGTTGTGATGTGGTCACCAAAGGTCCTTCTGCGAAGGTGTTATGGTATCTTCCCGTGATTCCGCGGTTCAAGCGATTGTTTGCTAATGTAAATGACGCAAAGAACATTAGATGGCATGCAGATGAGAGGAAGTGTGATGGACAGCTTCGGCATCCGGCCGATTCTTTGCAATGGAAGAGAATTGATAGTTTGTTTCCGGATTTCGGCAATGAGCCCAGAAACCTCAGGCTTGGAATTGCTACCGATGGAATGAATCCATATGGAAACTTAAGTAGTATTCATAGTTCATGGCATGTTCTCCTGGTAATTTACAACCTGTCTCCTTGGTTGTGCATGAAGCGCAAATACATTATGTTAAGTATGATGATTTCGAGTCCTAAACAGCCAGGAAATGATATTGATGTTTATCTAAGTCCCTTGATTGAAGACTTGAGAATGTTGTGGGATGAAGGCGTTGATGTGATCGACGGGTATTGCCGTGAGACATTTAGATTGCGTGCCATGTTATTTTGCACCATCAATGACTTTCCAGCATACGGGAACCTGTGTGTGTATAGTGTTAAGGGGCATGAAGCATGTCCAATATGTGAAGAAGGCACATGTTACCATCAACTGCAACATGGAAGGAAGAAGGTTTACCTTGGGCATCGGAGATTTCTCCGACGTAATCATCCTTATTGTAGATTGAGAAAAGCTTTCAATGGACTTCCGGATAATGAAATTGCTCCGGTGGCCTTGACTGGAGAGCAAGTTTATGAAAAGGTGAACAACACTAATGTTATCTATGGGAAGACCCAGAAGAAGGCTACCGAGAAGAAAATATGGAAGAAGAGGTCAATCTTCTTTGATCTTCCATACCGGTGCAAGCTTGATGTAAGACATTGTATTGATGTGATGCATGTGGAGAAAAATGTGTGTGACATTTTAATCGGAACGCTTCTCAACATTCAAGGCAAGACAAAGGATGGTGTGAAGGCTCGTCTGGATCCAGTTGCGATGGGTATACGAGAGCAGTTAGTTCCACTTAAAGTAGAGGATAAGAAGACTTATTTGCCCCCAGCATGTCATACTTTATCAAAAAAAGAGAAAAGAAGTTTTTGTGAATGTCTACGGGGAGTCAAAGTGCCACAGGGTTACTCTTCAAATATCAAAAGACTTGTCTCAATGAAAGATCTCAAATTAGTTGGCTTAAAGTCTCATGATTGTCATGTCTTGATGCAACAACTACTACCGGTGGCCATTCGTGACATATTGCCTAAAAAAGTCAGACATGCCATTACTAGGTTAAGCTTATTCTTCAATGCTATATGTAGCAAGGTCATTGACACTAAAAAGTTAGATGACTTGGAAAATGAGGCAGCCATTATATTGTGCCAATTGGAGATGTATTTTCCACCTTCATTTTTTGACATCATGGTTCATTTGATTGTTCATCTAGTGAGGGAGATTAGATTGTGCAGCCCCGTTTATTTAAGGTGGATGTACCCGGTTGAGCGATACATGAAGATCTTGAAAGGATATATGAAAAATCCACACCGTCCCGAAGCATCTATTGTTGAAAGGTATGTTGCAGAAGAAGCTATTGAGTTTTGTACATACTACATGTCAGAAGCGGAACCTGTAGGGCTTCCGAAGTCTCGTCACGAAGGAAGATATGATGGTAAGGGTACACGAGGTATCACTGTTAAGAGCATGGATCGGGAGGAAGTGCTTCAAGCACATTTGTATATATTGAATAACACTGATGAGGTTGAACCATACTTATGTGAGCATAAAAGCATCAACAATGAAACTTACCCTAGAATGAATGAAAAATGGTGTTTGAACAAGCATAACAAGACTTTCTTGAACTGGTTTAAAGAAAAAATTGCAAAGGATGGTATTGCTTCTGATACATTAAAATGGCTAGCACAGGGGCCTAACTTTGATGTCATATGCTGGAGTGGGTACGATATCAATAAGTTTTCCTTCTATACAAAGTCCCAGGATGACAAAAGTACAATGCAAAATAGTGGGGTTATGGTCGTCGCTGAGTCCATGCATTTCTCTAGTTCGAAATATAAAAACCCTGTTATGGCATCCGTTTCATACTTTGGAATCATTGAAGAGATATGGGAGGTTGATTACACGAAGTTTAGAGTACCTGTTTTTAAATGTCAGTGGGTCGACAGTAACAATGGTGTGCAAACCGATGAGTTAGGATTCAAATTGGTGGACCTTAATAAGGTAGGTAATAAAGAGGAGCCTTTCATCATGGCATCCCAAGCAAAACAAGTGTTTTATATCCGTGATCCTTCTAACAAAAGGTGGTCAGTGGTTCTCCAAGGAAAAAACATGTATAATGGTAGTGAGGGAAATCACGATTCAACTTTTGATATTTTTGATACTCCTTCTTTCTCAACACGAGTGCCTAATTTCAATGAGGAAAATGAAGTGGATGATGTACATGCTACTCGTAATGATCACCAAGAAGGGTTATGGGAGAACTTTACTAATTGACCACAAAGTAAGTTTAGTTTGAGTTATGTTTAAAGGCATATTATATGTTTACGTTGATATTTATAAGTTATGTTTACGTACGTTGATCGATATTTATAAGTTATGTTTGATATTTATCCTGACATACTAACAAGTTTTTTTTTGTTTAAACAGGTATACATGGCTGATCGTGAGGATATCCCTCCTTCATGCAGCGAGTCAGAGACCCCGTCTACTGGTAGAAAGGGTAGACGTGCCACACGAATGAGGAATTTGACTGCCAACCGTGGTTCAAATCAAAGGATAAGAATAGACTTTGATAATAACCGCAATCCTATTGGGCCAATGGCAGAGCAGTTTAACAGTTTTGTGGCGAGCCTTGCTAGGAGCAGGCCTAGTATACTCATTGATATTTGGAAAGATGTACCGGCGGACGTGAAGGATCAGATATGGGAGAGTATTCTGGTATCTATACTTTTACGTCATGTGTTTGTCTGTATCTACTTTATTTTTATCTTAATAATATCATACAGTAATACATTGATTCTTTTGGTCTTAATGTAGCTGACCTTTGACATACCGGATACGTACGTTATGAAGAAGCGTTTGCTAAAGTATGCTGGTGAGCGTTGGAGGGGTTTTAAGGCCGATCTGGACAGATACCATGTATTCAATCCAAAAAGTAAAAAGAAACCACTTGAGGTGTACCCGTTTCTTGACCAGGTGACGTGGGATCGCTTTGTTCAGAGCCGACATGATCCCAGCTTTCAGGTTAACTTATTTGATTTGTCTCTAAATTTACGTAATTTCATAAATTTTATTTACTTATGTAATTTAATTGTCTTCTATTTATAACAGGAGAAGAGGAAAAAGGGGCAGAAAAACCAAAGCAAGAATGTCTACCCCCATGTCATGTCTCGTGGGGGATATAAAAAGCTTGGTCAGATAATGGTTGAAGAGGAAAAGAAAGCACGTCAGGAAGCAGCATCTCAGGCGGATCCTAATGTTGAAAATCGTCCAGAGGTTGTTGATCCACCTCCACCCCCACGCCATCGTAAATGGAAGAGGGCCCGACAAAGAAAAACGGGACAATATACATCTGAGGAGGCCCGCCAAGTAGCTGAGAAGATTGTAAGTATAGTTTGAATTGTAATTGTCATTTTAAGATTGTTACCGAATTGTAATGTGACCTGATATTTTATGTGATAGGATTCCTTGGACGAGCAGGTAACCCAAGGAACCTTTGTTCCTAGAGGACGCGGTGATATCTTAGTCTGCCGCCATCAGAAACCGGACCACCGGGCCGTGTCATTGGTGTTGGATGGGGCGTCGGCATTCGCCAATACCATGGTTCATCTTCACACCATTGCCACGAGGATGTTGATGCGAGATAGAGCACGGCTAAAACAGGAGATTGCAGTTGAGCTTCGACGAGAGATGGCCGTGCGGTTTGCCCAAACAGATGGCAATATTGACTTCTATGTCCCGGAGATGACGGTAGGTGTCCAACCCTCTGTCCATGTGAGCACTAAGGGCTCATGTGATCCTCCTCATCAGCCAGAAAATGATGATGATGGTGATGATGATGATGATGATGATGACGACCCTGATAGGTGTGAGCTGTATGTTGATGATCATCATGATCGCCGCTTAGTGGCATTGGGGAGGGCACATAATAACTTAGGTAACACCATACACCATCGTTTATTACCGGTTGATCAGCTGAAGGTCGTTGTTGAGATTATTCGAGATGCTGATGCTCGAGTCCCTATGCCCACTGAGGAGGTTCAAACAGTGGGTTAGGCCCCCGGTAACTTCATCCTCTGGCCAAGAAGACTGGTCAGTTTTCTTGTTGCATCTGAGGTACTCAGTTAGTTGTGTTATTCTATATTCATAGTTGAAATAATTTATTATAGTTTAAAGATAATGCTTTATTTTTATTCGTTATAGGATGTTGGAAATGATATTGTGCCTAAAAGGTCGGATCCAGGAAGACCAGAGATGTTTGCTCCTGCCAAGATATTCATTTGACCATTTAGTTAATTACGAATTAAATAACTTAATTATCCGTGATTACTAATATATATCTATGTTGTTTAGGGGATCGACAAAGGGGCACCTGGCCATGGTGATGTTTTTAAAGTTCTGGCTATACAGGTTGTCACCATGGAGAATGACGCAGCCTTGGTAAGGTTGGAACATGATGCCAATCCAGGTGATGAAC
Organism: Sophora flavescens; assembly: GCA_030762895.1. Taxonomy (NCBI): domain Eukaryota; kingdom Viridiplantae; phylum Streptophyta; class Magnoliopsida; order Fabales; family Fabaceae; genus Sophora; species Sophora flavescens. The sequence goes on along the minus strand of CM061067.1, from coordinate 38,092,101 downwards.
TATATATCCCAAAGAAGGAACTTATGGAGATGGTACTCAATAAAGAAATGGCTAGTTCTGCACACATATCGTTATGGTGCACGTAAGTACATTTTATTTATAAGTTAAGTAATTAATTTTTAAATACTATGATAATTAACATGTTTTTCCAATATATTAGGTATCTGCATCGTATGTTAGTTGATCAGGGTAACCTCGCCCTTTATGGGTTCATTGACCCCATGTTCATTCAGGGTGATGTTCTCCTACCATCAGAAGACCCGGTCACCACCATACGTGATATACTTGCCCGAGACGATCATCAACTCTACCTTGCGCCTTATCTCAATAAGTAAGTACCGGTTATTTAAGTATAACTATATATGACTTAGTCACTAACTGTTCCGCAAATACAGCCAGCATTGGCAACTGTTGATCTTGTACCCTAGGATGAACGTCGTGGTCTTCTTCTGCTCATTGGGAAATAAGCCGGCGAATGCACTGAAGACGATCATCGAAACGTAAGCATTAAAATACTTTATAATCAGTAATGCAGTTGTTTTAATTATCTGAAATCTATTAGATATACTTTAATTAATGTTTTTGTCATGATAGGTCTATTACTGCAAACCACATGTTGCGTGGTGAAAGGCGTACTCGGGCTATCAGATGGATTACTCCTAGGGTAAGATATTTATTAATTCAAATGCATAAAATGCAGTGGGTATAATTATTGATTTCTATTTAATTCCTCATATTCTAATTGGGTTTCATTTGTACGTAGTCATGTATACAACGTGGATCATGGGAATGTGGCTACTATGTGATGCAGTGGATGTTGGAAATTATCTCCTCCAGGATCACTGAAAGATGGCACGAGGTAAATGTTAATTGACACAATTAGAAGTAATAGTTATAGATTCGTTATATGTTTTATGTTAGTCTATTACTTAAAAGATATAATCTTTTGTCCAATTAAACTTGCAGATATTCAACAATCCAACTCCATTATCTGATTCCGACATCAACAACATAAAGAGGCGTTGGGAAACTTTCTTTCTTGAAGTGTACCAACCATAGTTTGTATATATGTAGTTAGTTTAAAAACTTTTAATGTACTAGCTATAGTGTACTTTTGACTGATCATATGTATTTTGATATGAAATCTATAATATATCATGTAGCTTTTTGGTTTCTAATTATCTTTGTTGTCTGAATGTAATTGAACGTACATATGTATTGTTCGTAATAAATTCAGTATATATTAGTTGTGTTTTTGTCGTACAAAAGTGATTGTGTTGAGAATATTTACAGTATGTTATTCTGGTATTGATCTGCATTACTGAAACAGGGGAAAAGAATGATAGAAATGTAAGTAACATAATAAAAAAAATGAGACTTTACACATCGGTTCTCAGTAAAACCGACGTAGAAAGTGAAATTTTCACAACGGTTTTTACAAAAACCGATGTGGGAAGTGAAATTTCCAATAGGTTACCAATTGACAAATTAATTTTCCACATCGGTTAAGGTAAAAACCGCTGTTAAAAATATACTATAAACATCGGTTTTAAAATCGATGTGAAAAGTGGCAATAAACCACATCGGTCATTTCAACATCAGTTTGAAAACCGATGTGAAAAGCCAAAAATAACCGATGTGGAATCCCTTTTCTGCACCAGTGTCATATAATTCCTCAGATCACATCACATAAGCTCATCACATATATAAACATATTTTATTAGGTTAGGCACATCTAAGTTATATGTCATACTCTCCCCAACATGTATCTCTTCGAAACAGCATATACCAATGCCTAGAGACCAACTAAGAAGATAAAGCAGATATGACATGTTATCATATAGAGCATGTCTCACACATTAAAATTTTAATAAAATATTCATATAATCACAATTAATCAAATAGATCATGGTAAGCATGTTATAACAACCAACACCCATCAAGCAGCTCAACGATGATAAAATCAGACATCCTTGAGTATCGTAAAAATTAACATAACTGCGATAAACCTACAATCCCCAAATCATTAGTGGTACTACTGGGTAGTTGCCAATGTGATTTTGGTATTGTTGATTACTCGCTCACCAGTAGGGTTTAGATCGCCCTACAACTATTATTGGATGTTACGCTACTTAACTGTTTCTGACGATATATTGCTTCTTTCTCTCACCTAAGATGCATGTAGCTAGCTCCGGGACCACAAAATGAACACTCCCATTATCACTACGGATGTGCCACTTGCAGTCCTAGCACCTCCGGTGCTCCAAAAATTCACCTGGATACATGTACACGAAGCAGACAACGTCGGTAACCCTAGTTCGAAAACGGAACATAAAATCGATAACCGAACGAAGAGAAACCCTCAATATCGTCATCGATGGTATGTCGACATGAAAAGAGCATAGGCTTACCTTAGCCCTAGCAAGAAAAGGAAGCTAGGTTAAGAAGGTATCGTCGCCACGAACTAGACGGGATAGACGGTTTTGAGTTTGACTAACCGGATTGGAAGAACCGAGCTCCAGGAGTTTCCGTACCTTAATTGACCTCTCTCTTTCACTTCTGGTTTGTCTTCCTTTTACATGAAAGTGAAACTAAGTTTCACTTTCAAGACGTTTATTTTTCATTTTCCAGGTACCCATGCTAGAGCATGGAGTACACCCATGCATAAGCGCTGGAGCGCTCTAGCGTGCTACTTCCGAAGCTTAAGTGTGGAAGTTGGTCAAAGCTTTCAATGCGAAATCTTCGATGCCACTCGTCGTTCTCCCCCTTTTCCTGCTTGACACGTGTAATACACGCCACTGGTCATCACAAACTCTTTTTCCTGCACCAAGGCCACGCTTAAGCGTGCTCCACGCTTGAGGGTGTAGTCACTGCACGCTTGAGCTTGCTGCCTAGTCCAGAAACCCTAATTGACGCATATTCATCCGATTAGAAGCCAACTGACCTCAGATCTTTCAAACAAGCTTTCAAACACTTAAACATACATCTTAAACACATAACCAAGGTTCTAAAACACAGATGTTACAAATAGGATCTCATGATCAAATCATGTAGCTGATGTCCTATTGTCTTGTACATACTATTCTAAGGACTTTATTGTATTTAAAATAAGCAACATAATAAATGAAATGCCTCATATATTATTTAAACAAAAAGCAAGATACAATGTACACCATTAGTATGGGTAAAATATATTGGCCTTTAGGACATACACCAAACATTAAATCTCATGTTAATTTTCTTGAGCCTATATAGGCATTAGTGTACAGGAAATAACTTCACTAACTAAGCGTTGTGAATTTTATCACTCATGTGTATAAGTATATGCGTTGAGTGCGACTGAAAATTTTTCATCAAATCCTTACTCAATAGAGATAAATCTTTCCTTTAAAATTGTTTTTTTCATCACATAGTTATTTTACAATTAATTAGGATGGAAGTTCATTCTAACCTATCACTAGGCAGCAACTCATTATAGTATGTTAAAATTGGATTCTCTCCTTACATATTACTAGTAAGTATCAATATATGAACCAAAAGAGTGAGTATCTTATGCATTGCTTGAATAAATAAATTTAGATATAATTTTAGAAAAGTATATATTGAGTATTTCGTTACTTGATATTACTACATCAGAACATCTCCTTTCCTTACTCTCTATGTATCACATAGATTAGAAGACATTAGTGATGTATTTGCTTTAACACTCATTACAAGCAAAATAGTTTTTTAACAATATTTTTGCCAGATAAAAGAATAAATATTTTAATTAGAAAGAATGTTCCAAAAGAAAGAAGTACACACACACACATATATATGTATGCATGTTGTCTACCTTCGATCTACCGTTGAATTTTCATCTAGCTGAATGATTCTAAAACCTGTTTGTTCCCTCTTTTGTCTCATTCTCTACAGCAAGGATTTTCGAACCTTCATCTTAATCCTCGTGAAGTGGGAGAGACACCAACGAGGAATGTTCGGGTACTATATATTATGTCTGTTTTTAGTATTATTGATTCTAATTTTTATCTTCCGTCCTTTAAATTAAGTGATAAAATTTTCATAACGATTTTTTTAATATAGATGAAAATGACTTGGCCAAATATTAGCAATCCGTCAACAGAGCTTCGACTGAATAACTTGTTTAATCCAACTGGTCTGGGCATTGGAATCATTCAACCACCAAGGTACAATCTTCACAATTATAATAATAACAACATGATATAAGAAAATATTGAATTATGCTGAATGCAAATGTGTGGTAGGATTATAGAGTAAATATGAAAATGGAAAAGAAATTTCTTATTATCTTTGGGGTCATACTTTGTGATTCATACAATACCTCCACATTAGGGGTGTAATCGGGTCGGTTTGGATCAGAATCGATGTGCCTCATCGTCCGAACCAATCAAATTTGATCGGTTCGAGTTTGGTCAATTTTAAGCAGCATATCCGAATCGATCAGATCTGACTACATGTTTAATAAACATTTCAAGGTATGTAAGAACAAACATGTGTAATTCCCAAATCTAAGCCAACCCAATATTGATCACTTTTGGACCCTAATACTTTCAGTGAAGAATCGGGTTAGCGTGGTTGGTAGTGACATGGTGTGAAGCGTCGATGTTTATCACACACTTATGCGGAGCAGGCAAGAAAGGAGACAAAGTTGACACAAGGCCTAGTTTTTTTTTTTACTGGGAAAAGAACTTTCATTAAGGACATAACTTGGTGGTTCTTGAGTTGATAGCAGTATTTGGCAATGTGGCCTAGTTCATCACAAAAACTAACATGTGAGGGGAGGAGACATCCTCATTCGTCATTGATAAATACCCACTCGAGGAGAATTGTTCCCGTACTGAGGTCAATAATTTGACCTATAAAGTTACAATTGGTGGGTCGATTAAAGACTTCTTGGTAGACAGATATTTTTTTGGTTTCGAGGAATCATCATTACTAGGAATGATGGTTCCTAAGAGTGTTAAAAATGTGTTTGATAGGCCTTAAACATTTCTAAAAATGTTACTTAGGAATTTTGATTCCCTTGTTTGGTTTAAGGACATCTTTCTTGGGAATGTTAACATTATTTTCAAAAGTACCCTTAATATATATTAATTGAAAATGAGAAATAAAAATAAAAAATTTAATAAAAATGTTAAATATTAAAATAATTTAAAAGAAGGTTTAATAAACTTTATATTTTACAATATTAATTATATTTTTTATAATTTATAATTATATTTGTTATGCATATGGATCATCAATAGTTAGTTAGTTAGTTCTAGCCTTGTACTTGTAATAGTTGTGTGATGCCTATTGTAACTAGAATTAGTTATGAAAGTTAGTTACAAATTGTTATTATTGTAACTGAAGTTCTGTTTGTAGAATTTGTATAGATTTATAAGTCTAAGATGATGTAATTGGAGATATATAGGATTATATTCATTCAATTGTTCAAAGAAACACCAAGTTCAAGTGAGGAGAGGTACTGTAAAATCACCTGGAAATTATTGCTGTTGCGAGTCTGTAAAAGCTGTGATCAAGAAGCAATAAAATTGGTCAGAGTGTGGATGTAGGGGTAAGGTTTTTGGCCTTAAACCACGATAATTCTTTGTGTCTTGCTATTTTTTGCTATTATTCTTTAATCAGTAAACATGTGTGTGCGAGTTTGATCTTCTGGATTCAGCAATCAAAGCTGAATTCAAAACAATTGGTATCTAGACCCTACTGTGGGGCGACTCCGCTATGGGTACAAAGTTCGATGTGGAGAAGTTTACAAGGGACAATGACTTCAGCCTTTGGAGAATCAAGATGAAAACTTTTCTTATCCATCAAGGGCATGAAGATGCCCTGTGAGGAGTCTCCAAACTTCCATCTACACTTAAAGAATAGGATAAAAAATTTATTTAGTAAAGCACATCGTACAATCATTATTTCCCTTAGTGATTTTGCCCTTCGAGATGTGGTTGAGGAAACAACTGCAGCAGGATTTGGCTCAAATCGGAGAGCTTGTACATGACCAAATTCGTGACCAACAAGTTGTATCTGAAGAAAAGATTACATCAACTAAAAATGGAGGAAGGTTCTTTGATCAATGAACACATTTCTTTGTTTACAAAAGAAGTTATTGATTTATAAAGTGTAGATGTAAAGATAGATGAAGAGGATCAGGTTGTAATGCTGCTATGTTCTCTTCCCTCATCCTTTGTTTACTCTAAATTCTTGAGAATTAAAGAAGAAAATAACAGATAATAAAGGTGAAGGTGGAGATTCTAAAGCCCTACAAGCTAGAGGAAGATAAAAAAAAAAAAAAGGGGATTCAAAGGGCAAGAACAAGAAGAGATGAAATTCTAAGTCAAAGAAAACTTGCTAGAACTACCACAATGAAGGTCATTTCAGAAAGGAATGCCCTAAAAGAAAGAGGAAGAAAAATGGAAAATACAAGTATGAGACTGATAGAGCGGTGGTGGTTGATGGATATAAAATTAAAAAGGTTCTGTTTATTTCAACTAAGAATCACAATGAGGAATGGATTCTTGATTCGGGGTGTTCTTTCGACATAACTCCCAATCAAGATTAGTTAAGCTTTTACAAGGAAATAGATGGAGGAAAAGTTCTCATGGGAAATAATATGGCATGCGAGGTCATTGGTATTGGGACTGTAAAACTGAAAATGGAGGATGGATCAATGAAATTGCTCTCAGATATGAGACATGTTCCTGAGCTCAAGAGGAATTTGCTCTCATTAGGAATGTTAGATCAAGCCGGTTGTTCATTCAAAGGAGAAGGTGGACTCTTGAAGATATTCAAGGACCCATTGCAAATAATGAAGGGTACAAAGAAAATTGGTCACTACAAATTACAAGGTAACACAATCTTAAACTTGGATAGCCTAGTTTCTATTTCTAGATCAAATGCTACTAAGCTTTGGCATCATATATTAGGTCATGTGAGTGAAAGAGGGTTATAAGAACTACATAAACAGGATCTGATTGGCAATGGGAATTATGAAAAGTTAGGCCTTTTTGAACATTGTGTATATGCAAAACAAAATAGGGTTAATTTTCATAATGCTACTCATTCAACCCAAGGCAGTCTAAACTATGTACATTCTGATGTTTGGGGCCAGCTAGGGTACCTTCATTAGGAGGAGCTAGATACTTCATAACTTTCATTGATGATTGGTCTAGGAAACTTTGGATTTATCTTTTGAAGCACAAAAATCATGTTTTTAAATGCTTTAAACAGTGTAAAATGCTTGTTGAAAACCAGATAGGAAGGCACGTAAAAGTGTAGAGAACCGATAATGGCCTAAAATACTTGAGTGATGAGTTCAATGAGTTTTGCAAAGACAGTGGGATTAAAAGGCACAAAACTAAAATATTAACCCCTTCACAAAATGATATTGTTGAAAGAATGAATAGGACCATTTTGGAGATGGTGAGATGTATGTTGTGAAATGAAAAATTGTCCATGAATTTTTGGGGAGAGGCTATAAATACAACATGTTATTTGATAAATAGATGCCCCTTAGCTGCCATTGAATTCAATACACAAAAAGAAAAATGGACGAGAAAGGCTCCAAGTTATGAGAACTTGAGGATTTTTGAGTGCATTGAATATATTCATTTAAATGATGGGAAGCTTGAACCTAGAGTTAAGAAGGATTGAAAGGGTACAAGGTGTGGTTATTGGACCTTGCAGGCTCTAAATCAGTTGTTAGCAGGGATGTATTTTTTAGAGAAGAAGACATGATTGAAAGTGACCCAAATAAGGTTCACGCAGCTCAGAAAAATGAGCAAGTTGAGAAGAATGAACAAATTAATCAGAGAAACATGCAAAAAGTCAAGTTCTGCAGAGGACTCAGTAGCAACACCTCAACATGAGTCAATGGATTCACACACTCCCGAACCTGCTGAGACCTCTTACAACCTAGTCAGCGATAAATAGAGGAGACAAATTAAAGCTCTACAAATATTTGGGTATGCAGACCTCATAACCTATGCCCTAAGTGTGGAAGTTGATGATCAAGGCTTTGATCCAATTTCATATAAAGATGCAATCTCTAGAAATGATAGTGAGCATTGGAGGTTAGCTATGCAAGAGGAGATTGACTCTTTAATAAAGAACGACGCTTGGGAACTTGTTGGAAAACTAGCAAAGCAAAAGTAAGCAAGGTGAAAATGGATTCTCAAAAGGAAACCAGAAGTATTATGAGTTGAGAAAAGCATATACAAGTCTAGGCTTGTGGAAAGGGATTTCACACAAGAAAGGGAATAGACTATAATGAGTTTTTGTTCTCCAGTTGTGAAGAATACAAGTTTATGAATCATCTTGTTTCTTGCTGCAGTACACAATCTAGAATTAGAGAAAATGGATGCAAAAAAAAAAAAAACATTGTTTCATGGAAAGTTAGAAGAAACAATCTACATGAACCAGCCCTGGGGGTATCAAGTAAAAGGAAAAGTGGAGATTGTTTTGTTCTTGAAAAAATCATTGTCTGAACTTAGATAGCCACCAAGGTAGTGGTACAAAAGATTTGATTCTTTTGTAGTTTCTAATGGTTACAATACTTTAGAAGGTTAAAGTTTGATTGCTTCATCTACTTGCTACTCTATTTAGATGACATGCTGATTGCAAGTGCATATATAACGTCTATTAAAAATTTGAAAAATTTGTTGCAATCTAAATTTGAAATGAAAGATTTGGGGGTTGCAAGGAGAATTTTGGGTATGGATATTGTTAGGAAAAGAGATGAAGGCCTGTTATTCCTATCTCAGTCAAACTACATACAGAAGATGCAAAGAAGATTCAATATGGATGATGCCAAGCCTGTGACAACACATATTCGGACATTTTAAATTGTCAATATATCATTCTCCACAAATAGATGAAGAGATCATATATATGAGTAATGTGACACCCTAAACTCGGTCATCACATGGTTACCCTTTTTGCGGAAAAGAACACATTAAAACGCTGGTTGCTTTCGGAAAAGAAAACCTTTTGTATCAAATTACCGAAAAGGTACTTAATTTTCTTTTTAAAAAAATAGGTTAAGAAAAGGTGATGAACACTCGGAACATGAATATAAACATCATACATAGATGCATATATAAAATTTCCCCATTGGGATCTTAAGTTTCTGGATTCCAAAACGGGCCTTAAACAAACATGCTAACTAACTTCACTGAAAACATAAACTAAAGAAACAGATAAAACATCAAACTGGGAATGAGGAATCTGGGTACTGAACTCAAAAGAAGACTCTAAAAAGCTAGGGACAAACAGAACTGCTCCAAAAAGCCGACGACGATCACCAAAGCCGACGACAATCACCAAAGCCTCCTACAGTCTGAATGGCCACAAACACTACCCCTAGATGAGATATCAGACTCCTGATCGATAACCTCACCACCATCATCGATCGGAACATCGTCCTCTCCGGGGTCCTGTGGATGGTACTCTGCCTCTAGGTCGTCCTCCCACCAGTCGCCTACCAACTCAAGAGGCTCCTCCTCCGGAGCCTCTTCAGGGTCCTCCTCGATAGGTTCCTCCGGCTCAACGTGTGGATGAAGAAGTCCAGCCATCTGTAGAGTATGAAGGTACAGCCAAGGAGGTGGAAGTGCCACTGTCCGTGTCTCGATCATGTGAATCCTCCGGATCGGTTCTCCGTTGGCATTAGACTCCGTCATCGTAATCGATCCCCAATACGTAGCTGTCGTTGCATCATCACTCACCGTCCAGTTCCTCACTAGCCCAGCCTCGTCGAACACCTCATTCCTCGAAATCGAGGGTGCTAGGGGAACGTTGGGTTCCATCTAAAGCACGTACATATACCGATACAAGAAAAGGAAAAGAACATATAGATATGCAAGAGTGAGATGCCATCATAAGATATATCCCACAACAACCATATACATGATACATGCAACACATAATCAAGTCAACAGTTAAATCATGCATAATCATAATATAACCGTGTTATATCAATTTTCAAAAATATGCATGACACTTCAATATCAGACTCTATCCTAATCTTATGAGATCTCAACACTGTGTTTCACTGGAGAAGAATTCGAGTTGGTCAATCTCTAGCCCACCGGGCAGTTGCCTCCATACCCTCATGCATTTAAGGTCTCAGGACGAGCAACGACACATTTGTCTCTGAACCGGTCACATGGACAGACTCCCAGATACCACCTTGTATCTGATATATAAGAAAGGCACATCTGCCTGGGGAAATGCACATGGAAAATATTTTGTTTACAAGGTTTTCTTTGTGTTCATTCTTTTTCGCTGTCGAAGCTCAAAGCTAACGACTAAATCATCATTTCCCCATCACTTGAAAACTTAGAAACCTAGGACACACAGTCTGAATGCTCAATCGCAATGCCCTAAACCGTGGCCGCAGTCCAGGGTTGTGGTCATAAAAAAATCAATTATACTTTTATACATGTTTTAAACTTAACATGATAAGGACAACAACCCACAACAATGAAATCAGAACGCACTGCCCTCGATTTTGAGAATTGGGCTCTCAGTCCATATTATCATGAATAGGACTCATAGTCCCGAATTAAAACTGATCCAAGATCACGTGCGCATAACTGAATACTAGAGGCGACGTCTCACATTCTAGATTCTCTTTCTTAAGTACTTATTTTTTTTCGTTCAATGAAAATCAAATTCAAAACCGAATCCTCGATAACCTATCCAGGCTATCGGAAAGTTTCTAAAACATTTAGGAAAAACCTTTTCTTTGAAAATCTTTTATAAAGCATCTCTGAAATACTTTTATCTTTGAAAATTTCCCCCAATAGGACATTGCCAAATAGTTCATGAAAGTTTTCACTTGAAAACACATAGTTCGAAAAGGATTTTTCTATTGTATAACAATAGTTCACCAAACGATTTCAACATTTAAAATAGTTCTTTAAGTTAAAGAGCTTTTGGAAAAGAACACCAATCCTTTCATCTTCAAAGCTTATTCAGGTTTTTAATCCTTATAACAGTTGAGCACAGACACAAGTATGGCTTAGCAAACTTTCAATCAACAGCCGTATATATTCTCAGTTCATTGTTAATATCACAGTTGAAAACAGTTCATCACAGATATGCATTATAACATTTAGAGTAAGTATATTCAACATCAGATAATAGCATAACAGTTCAAGTACATCATATCACCAAGTAAGTTCAATCAACATATAAATATCCAGTTAAACACGTCCACACATGCATATAGTTATTGAATATCTTTAGGAAATCCCCTCTTACCTCACGTGCAAGTCAAGAGTTTCGGATTCGAAGAGAAAAGCTCATGAGCGTCCTCGCTCCGCTTGGCGATGGAAGTCTAAGGTTATAAAACATGAAATCATGAGTTAAAACTCAATCAAAGAACACTAACCACAAGGTATAGGTTCGGTTTAGACAATATTTTAGGATTAGGTTTTTTTATCTGAAATTTATGCAACTCTTGGATTTATGATCCTTAAGTGCTAGAAGTTCTTAAACACCAATCATTTAACAAAGTTGAATTAAAAATCCCACTAAGTACTTGTCTTAGGGTTTTCGGCCTTCACTAATAAATAGGCTAGAAATTTCTAAACTTTCCAATCTCTTTAGGTTAGCATCCATACATAGTAAGGAGCTTGAAACCATGATCATTTTGGAAAATGGAAAAAAACAAATGTCTTAGGCCATGAACACCTAGGTTCGGCCTTGACATGTTTGTGAGACTAAAAATCTTTAAATCCTCCAATCTTTTGGACATAGCCTCCTTTAACATAAAGAAGCTTAAATCCTTAATCATTTTGGAAGGACAAAACAACACATTCCTAGGTTCAAACATATGAGTTTCGGCCATCATAGGGAACTTAATGAAAAATATTTAAACTTTCCAATCACTTTAGACATAGCATCCTTTATTATGAGGAGCTTTAATCTATGATCATTTTGGAAGAAAACAAAACTTAATATTTTTGCCAAAAACCTTTAAAGTTTTGGCCTTGATACAAAATAAAGGTTAGAAATTTTCAAACTTTCCAATCCCTTGGATTTAGCATCCTTATACATCAAGAAGCCTTAATCCATGATCACTTTGGAGAAACATCAACTAAGCATCAATGTCTTAAACTACTTAAAGTTTAGGCCTTTACATGAAAATGTGTAAAATCTCTAAACTTTTCCAATCACTTAAACCTAACATACTTTAGTACAAAGGATCCCTTGGTCATGATCATCTTGGAATAGAACTCAAATACAAGTCCATACAAGCAAAGTTAAACAAAACCCACCAAAACCAAAAAGCATGGTTTCGGCCTCATCAAGAAAATAGGGTTAGAAATTTTTGTTTTACACAACCTTTTAGTATGTTGTATTAGGAGTAAAAATAAGAACATAGAAATTTGTTTCAACTCAAACGGAGTTTTCTACCATTTTTAAGAGATTTTAGAAGTTTGAAAGCTTAAAGGAAACTTAAAGCAAAACTATGAACATAAAGACAAGAACTTGAAAAATAAACAACATAGGATAATTACCCTAAACAATATGAAGAAGTTTGATGAAGAACTTAAAGTAAAAAGCTTGATAAAAAGATGAACTTTAGAAGAGAGAAGAAGAGAAAGTAAGGAAATAAGTGTAAGTGTGAAATGTATGACGTGAAGAAAAATTATTAAGTGTTGTAGGTTGAGGTTTATATAGAGGGGGGAGAAGAAGAAGGGGTCACGGCTGGAAGGAAGAAAGAAGAGAAAGAAAAGTTGGTTTGCTTGTAAGGAAAGAAAGAAGGTGAGGCGTGGTAAGGTGGAGGTATGGTGTGGAGGTAAGGTTGGAGAGAGAATGTAAGAAAAGGTGATTTGATGAAAAGGTGAAGTATGGCTTGTTGAAAAGGTGTCATAACTTTCACATCAGTCATTCCATTCCCTCTTTGCTCTGCTCCATTGCACATCAGATGACTTTCCCAATCGTTTTTCCCGACGATTTCGCCTGGGTAACACTCGAAATTTTGCCCCGAACAAGATTTTTTTGAAAAACTCCAAACCCACACAAAACATCAAGAAAACACTAATCGTCTCTTTCACGAGTCAAGATTAGGTCTCTAGCTCAGTAAACTTGTATTGGTTGTGAAAACCCAGATCGACTTTCATCTGAATTTTCGACCGAAAATTTTACTGTGACTTCATACAGTAAAACTACACAAGAAAATAATTTTATTTAAAATAAAATCATCTTCTAGATTTTATCACAAATAATTACATTAAAGCATGTATTTACTGATAAAGAAGCATACGAAAAATAGGGTGTTACAAGTAACGTACACTACTCAAATGCTACAGGTAGCTTGATCTATGCTGTAACATCCCAGGTTGCTTTACGGATCAATGACTATTCACATAGACCAACAAGGGTCTTTTCAGCATGCTTTGTCCTCACTCACGTGCTTCCTTGAAAAATTTCCCAGGAGGTCACCCATAATATAATTGCTCCTAGTCAAGCACGTTTAACAGTGGAATTCTTAAATGATGGGTTTCCGGAAGAAGATGCATCTTTGTTGATACAAGTAGTACCAATCAATTCTTATAAGTCATCATCAACTGTATAGTCCCATACCTATACGAGTCTCGAGAAACCTCTTGTTACGATGTGTAATCGATTCATTCATGTTTCCCTTCGCCTAGAAGCCAGCCAAGAGACACTCCTTGGCTGTGCTTCATGCACGGCGACCACTCCCCTGTCCTCGTCAGCCCAATGTGCCACATATGTTATGGTCTGTATAAGACCTGATTTAGCATACTCAGCTAACACTGTGAGCAGATTTATGGCTAATCCTGGAAAGGAACACTGGTGTGCAGTAAAATGGATCTTCAGATATCCAAAAGGCTCCAAATCTGTTGGTCTTATATATGGGAGAAATGCAGAAAGGATGAATGGTCTATCTGATTCTGTTTATGCTAATTTTGCAGGGTATATTGATAAGAGAAGGTACTTAACCTGGTACTTGTTCACTTTGTAAGGTAGTGTGATAAGCTGGAAGTCTAATTTCAAGTCGGTTGTGGCTTGATAAGCCTCTGGCTTATCTAGTTTTATGACTAGATGAACTAGGGTTTATGTGCCAATTTATTCGAGTTCACTCTCGTTTTCGCCCAAATTTGCCTTGTTTTGTTCCTAAGTTGGACTTTGACTCGTTTTGCATCTTTTGTGTAGTTTTTAGCTTCTTTTGGATAGAATTACGCTTGTGGTTGCTTGTGTTGTTTTCAGGTCCATAAGTGAAGCTCTAAGAATTAAGAAAAGTCAAGAAAGAGTGGAGATTGCCATTCTGGAGATTCTCGCCCCGCGAGAGTTTGAAGACCCGGGAAGACAGAGACCATCACGGCCTAGCCGTGATTCACATCACGGGCCGTGAAGGGAATGTTCGTGTCGCGAGACGTCCGTCGCGTCGCGAGTGTGTGAACTCCAGAAAAGCACCAGAGACAGAGACCATCACGGCCTAGCCGTGATGTGTATCACGGCCGTGACCTAAATGCCACACAAGTCAGAGACCATCACGGCCTAGCCGTGATATGTATCACGGCCGTGACCCAAAATCCACACAAGACAGAGAACATCACGGCTTGGCCGTGATTCATATCACGGGCCGTGACAAGAGGACTCGCGTCGCGAGACATCCTTCGCGTCGCGAGAGTTCGAATTCGAGTGCGCGAAGCGCGAAGCCGTCACGGCCTGGCCGTGATGGCCATCACGGCTGTGACGCGTGGCCTCCTTATAAATAGAGCAGATCAGAACAGAAAAAGAGGACTTTTTGGGATCAGAATTTTCAGAGACCTTTTGTAATCCTTATTCTAGGATTTCTTCTCCTTTTCTCCTCTCTTAATTCTTAGGCTTAGGATGAATTCCTATTGTACGTGCGTTGTTGTTACGGACATGAGGAACTAATCCTCTTGTCTAGGGGATCGATGAAGCCACCCATGGCGGCATAGTGTTCATGTAATGTAACTCTCTCTCCTTTAATTCAATTATGATTTTCCAATTCTGTTTTCATTGTGTCGATTATATGCTAGCGTGATCGACTAGTTAAGCGTGTTGAGGCCTAGCGGCGATTCGCGTTTTAGAACTTGAATTGGGAACATCGGTCGAGTATTGCACGAGAGTGAGTAGGAGATCGATGCAACCTATAGGGAACAAGAATTAATAGAATTCGAGATTAGGGTTAAGAGACCTAGCAAGTAATTAACTCAAATCATCGAATACGTCCTAATGAGCACGGAAGTGGATTTAGGAGAATTTAGGGGTCCCGGTTGACATTAAAATTGAACTTAGGGAGGAGAATATCATCACTTGGGTACTTTGCATGATTGGGTAGGTGAATTCGAAACCTTAGATGCTTTTATTTCTGAATTTAATCACCGTAGCGTTATTTGAATCGATTCTTGAATTCGCGATCTCAATCTCTTTCTCTCAACCACCTTCTATTGCTTAACCAACGTATCGGATTTCTTGACAATTTAGTCGAATTGGTAACCCAATCCTTGTGTTCGACCTCGGTAGAATCTTACCGTGTTTTTATTACCGTGTTTTTGTAAAGTCGCATGAAATTTGTGCGAAATTGATTAGATCTTTAGGCTTGCCAAGTCTTGAGTCGTTTTTGAGTTTTAAGCTTGCTTGGGGACAAGCAAGGTTTTAGTTTGGGGTATTTTGATAAGCCTCTGGCTTATCTAGTTTTATGACTAGATGAACTAGGGTTTATGTGCCAATTTATTCGAGTTCACTCTCGTTTTCGCCCAAATTTGCCTTGTTTTGTTCCTAAGTTGGACTTTGTCTCGTTTTGCGTCTTTTGTGTAGTTTTTAGCTTCTTTTGGATAGAATTACGCTTGTGGTTGCTTGTGTTGTTTTCAGGTCCATAAGTGAAGCTCTAATAATTAAGGAAAGTCAAGAAATAGTGGAGATTGCCATTCTGGAGATTCTCGCCCCGCGAGAGTTTGAAGAGTTTGAAGAGGAAGCAGAGAGACCATCACGGCCTAGCCGTGATTCACATCACGGGCCGTGAAGGGAATGTTCGCATCGCGAGACGTCCGTCGCGTCGCGAGTGTGTGAACTCCAGAAAAGCACCAGCGACAGAGACCATCACGGCCTAGCCGTGATGTGTATCACGCCGTGACCTAAATACCACACAAGTCGAGAGACCATCACGGCCTAGCCGTGATATGTATCACTACCGTGACCCAAAATCCACACAAGACAGAGAACATCACGGCTTGGCCGTGATTCATATCACGGGCCGTGACAAGAGGACTCGCGTCGCGAGACATCGCCAGCGTCGCGAGAGTTCGAATTCCAGAAGTGCGCCAGAAGCAGAAGCCGTCACGGCCTGGCCGTGATGGCCATCACGGCCGTGACGCGTGGCCTCCTTATAAATAGAGCAGATCAGAACAGAAAAAGAGGACTTTTTGGGATCAGAATTTTCAGAGACCTTTTGTAATCCTTATTCTGGGATTTCTTCTCCTTTTCTCCTCTCTTAATTCTTAGGCTTAGGATGAATTCCTATTGTACGTGCGTTGTTGTTACGGACATGAGGAACTAATCCTCTTGTCTAGGGGATCGATGAAGCCACCCATGGCGGCATAGTGTTCATGTAATGTAACTCTCTCTCCTTTAATTCAATTATGATTTTCCAATTCTGTTTTCATTTTGTCGATTATATGCTAGCGTGATCGACTAGTTAAGCGTGTTGAGGCCTAGCGACGATTCGCGTTTTAGAACTTGAATTGGGAACATCGGTCGAGTATTGCACGAGAGTGAGTAGGAGATCGATGCAACCTATAGGGAACAAGAATTAATAGAATTCGAGATTAGGGTTAAGAGACCTAGCAAGTAATTAACTCAATTCATCGAATACGTCCTAATGAGCACGGAAGTGGATTTAGGAGAATTTAAGGGTCCCGGTTGACATTAAAATTGAACTTAGGGAGGAGAATATCATCACTTGGGTACTTTGCATGATTGGGTAGGTGAATTCGAAACCTTAGATGCTTTTATTTCTGAATTTAATCACCGTAGCGTTATTTGAATCGATTCTTGAATTCGCGATCTCAATCTCTTTCTCTCAACCACCTTCTATTGCTTAACCAACGTATCGGATTTCTTGACAATTTAGTCGAATTGGTAACCCAATCCTTGTGTTCGACCTCGGTAGAATCTTACCGTGTTTTTATTACCGTGTTTTTGTAAAGTCGCATGAAATTTGTGCGAAATTGATTAGATCTTTAGGCTTGCCAAGTCTTGAGTCGTTTTTGAGTTTTAAGCTTGCTTGGGGACAAGCAAGGTTTAAGTTTGGGGTATTTTGATAAGCCTCTGGCTTATCTAGTTTTATGACTAGATGAACTAGGGTTTATGTGCCAATTTATTCGAGTTCACTCTCGTTTTCGCCCAAATTTGCCTTGTTTTGTTCCTAAGTTGGACTTTGACTCGTTTTGCGTCTTTTGTGTAGTTTTTAGCTTCTTTTGGATAGAATTACGCTTGTGGTTGCTTGTGTTGTTTTCAGGTCCATAAGTGAAGCTCTAAGAATTAAGGAAAGTCAAGAAATAGTGGAGATTGCCATTCCGAGATTCTCGCCCCCGAGAGGAAGCTCGCCCGCGAGAGTTTGAAGACCCGGAAGACAGAGACCATCACGGCCTAGCCGTGATTCACATCACGGCCGTGAAGGGAATGTTCGCGTCGCGAGACGTCCGTCAGCGTCGCGAGTGTGTGAACTCAGAAAAGCACCAGAGACAGAGACCATCACGGCCTAGCCGTGATGTGTATCACGGCCGTGACCTAAATGCCACACAAGTCAGAGACCATCACGGCCTAGCCGTGATATGTATCACGGCCGTGACCCAAAATCCACACAAGACAGAGAACATCACGGCTTGGCCGTGATTCATATCACAGGCCGTGACAAGAGGACTCGCGTCGCGAGACATCCTTCGCGTCGCGAGAGTTCGAATTCCAGAAGTGCGCCAGAAGCAGAAGCCATCACGGCCTGGCCGTGATGGCCATCACGGCCGTGACGCGTGGCCTCCTTATAAATAGAGCAGATCAGAACAGAAAAAGAGGACTTTTTGGGATCAGAATTTTCAGAGACCTTTTGTAATCCTTATTCTGGGATTTCTTCTCCTTTTCTCCTCTCTTAATTCTTAGGCTTAGGATGAATTCCTATTGTACGTGCGTTGTTGTTACGGACATGAGGAACTAATCCTCTTGTCTAGGGGATCGATGAAGCCACCCATGGCGGCATAGTGTTCATGTAATGTAACTCTCTCTCCTTTAATTCAATTATGATTTTCCAATTCTGTTTTCATTGTGTCGATTATATGCTAGCGTGATCGACTAGTTAAGCGTGTTGAGGCCTAGCGGCGATTCGCGTTTTAGAACTTGAATTGGGAACATCGGTCGAGTATTGCACGAGAGTGAGTAGGAGATCGATGCAACCTATAGGGAACAAGAATTAATAGAATTCGAGATTAGGGTTAAGAGACCTAGCAAGTAATTAACTCAAATCATCGAATACGTCCTAATGAGCACGGAAGTGGATTTAGGAGAATTTAGGGGTCCCGGTTGACATTAAAATTGAACTTAGGGAGGAGAATATCATCACTTGGGTACTTTGCATGATTGGGTAGGTGAATTGAAACCTTAGATGCTTTTATTTCTGAATTTAATCACCGTAGCGTTATTTGAATCGATTCTTGAATTCGCGATCTCAATCTCTTTCTCTCAACCACCTTCTATTGCTTAACCAACGTATCGGATTTCTTGACAATTTAGTCGAATTGGTAACCCAATCCTTGTGTTCGACCTCGGTAGAATCTTACCGTGTTTTTATTACCGTGTTTTTGTAAAGTCGCATGAAATTTGTGCGAAATTGATTAGATCTTTAGGCTTGCCAAGTCTTGAGTCGTTTTTGAGTTTTAAGCTTGGCTTGGGGACAAGCAAGGTTTAAGTTTGGGGTATTTTGATAAGCCTCTGGCTTATCTAGTTTTATGACTAGATGAACTAGGGTTTATGTGCCAATTTATTCGAGTTCACTCTCGTTTTCGCCCAAATTTGCCTTGTTTTGTTCCTAAGTTGGACTTTGACTCGTTTTGCGTCTTTTGTGTAGTTTTTAGCTTCTTTTGGATAGAATTACGCTTGTGGTTGCTTGTGTTGTTTTCAGGTCCATAAGTGAAGCTCTAAGAATTAAGGAAAGTCAAGAAATAGTGGAGATTGCCATTCTGGAGATTCTCGCCCCGAGAGGAAGCTCGCCCGCGAGAGTTTGAAGACCCGGAGAAGACAGAGACCATCACGGCCTAGCCGTGATTCACATCACGGCCGTGAAGGGAATGTTCGCGTCCCGAGACGTCCGTCGCGTCGCGAGTGTGTGAACTCCAGAAAAGCACCAGCGACAGAGACCATCACGGCCTAGCCGTGATGTGTATCACGGCCGTGACCTAAATGCCACACAAGTCAGAGACCATCACGGCCTAGCCGTGATATGTATCACTACCGTGACCCAAAATCCACACAAGACAGAGAACATCACGGCTTGGCCGTGATTCATATCACGGCCGTGACAAGAGGACTCGCGTCGCGAGACATCCTCGCGTCGCGAGAGTTCGAATTCAGTGTGCGCGCCAGAAGCGGTGGCGTCACGGCCTGGCCGTGATGGCCATCACGGCCGTGACGCGTGGCCTCCTTATAAATAGAGAGCAGATCGTAACAGAAAAAGAGGACTTTTTGGGATCAGAATTTTCAGAGACCTTTTGTAATCCTTATTCTGGGATTTCTTCTCCTTTTCTCCTCTCTTAATTCTTAGGCTTAGGATGAATTCCTATTGTACGTGCGTTGTTGTTACGGACATGAGGAACTAATCCTCTTGTCTAGGGTATCGATGAAGCCACCCATGGCGGCATAGTGTTCATGTAATGTAACTCTCTCTCCTTTAATTCAATTATGATTTTCCAATTCTGTTTTCATTGTGTCGATTATATGCTAGCGTGATCGACTAGTTAAGCGTGTTGAGGCCTAGCGGCGATTCGCGTTTTAGAACTTGAATTGGGAACATCGGTCAGTAGTGCACGAGAGTGAGTAGGAGATCGATGCAACCTATAGGGAACGAGAATTAATAGAATTCGAGATTAGGGTTAAGAGACCTAGCAAGTAATTAACTCAAATCATCGAATACGTCCTAATGAGCACGGAAGTGGATTTAGGAGAATTTAGGGGTCCCGGTTGACATTAAAATTGAACTTAGGGAGGAGAATATCATCACTTGGGTACTTTGCATGATTGGGTAGGTGAATTGAAACCTTAGATGCTTTTATTTCTGAATTTAATCACCTAGTAGCGTTATTTGAATCGATTCTTGAATTCGCGGTCTCAATCTCTTTCTCTCAACCACCTTCTATTGCTTAACCAACGTATCGGATTTCTTGACAATTTAGTCGAATTGGTAACCCAATCCTTGTGTTCGACCTCGGTAGAATCTTACCGTGTTTTTATTACCGTGTTTTTGTAAAGTCGCATGAAATTTGTGCGAAATTGATTAGATCTTTAGGCTTGCCAAGTCTTGAGTCGTTTTTGAGTTTTAAGCTTGCTTGGGGACAAGCAAGGTTTAAGTTTGGGGTATTTTGATAAGCCTCTGGCTTATCTAGTTTTATGACTAGATGAACTAGGGTTTATGTGCCAATTTATTCGAGTTCACTCTCGTTTTCGCCCAAATTTGCCTTGTTTTGTTCCTAAGTTGGACTTTGACTCGTTTTGCGTCTTTTGTGTAGTTTTTAGCTTCTTTTGGATAGAATTACGCTTGTGGTTGCTTGTGTTGTTTTCAGGTCCATAAGTGAAGCTCTAAGAATTAAGGAAAGTCAAGAAATAGTGGAGATTGCCATTCTGGAGATTCTCGCCCCGCGAGAGGAAGCTCGCCCCGCGAGAGTTTGAAGACCCGGGAAGACAGAGACCATCACGGCCTAGCCGTGATTCACATCACGGGCCGTGAAGGGAATGTTCGCGTCGCGAGTGTGTGAACTCCAGAAAAGCACCAGCGACAGAGACCATCACGGCCTAGCCGTGATGTGTATCACGGCCGTGACCTAAATGCCACACAAGTCAGAGACCATCACGGCCTAGCCGTGATATGTATCACGGCCGTGACCCAAAATCCACACAAGACAGAGAACATCACGGCTTGGCCGTGATTCATATCACGGGCCGTGACAAGAGGACTCGCGTCGCGAGACATCCTTCGCGTCGCGAGAGTTCGAATTCCAGAAGTGCGCCAGAAGCAGAAGCCGTCACGGCCTGGCCGTGATGGCCATCACGGCCGTGACGCGTGGCCTCCTTATAAATAGAGCAGATCAGAACAGAAAAAGAGGACTTTTTGGGATCAGAATTTTCAGAGACCTTTTGTAATCCTTATTCTGGGATTTCTTCTCCTTTTCTCCTCTCTTAATTCTTAGGCTTAGGATGAATTCCTATTGTACGTGCGTTGTTGTTACGGACATGAGGAACTAATCCTCTTGTCTAGGGGATCGATGAAGCCACCCATGGCGGCATAGTGTTCATGTAATGTAACTCTCTCTCCTTTAATTCAATTATGATTTTCCAATTCTGTTTTCATTGTGTCGATTATATGCTAGCGTGATCGACTAGTTAAGCGTGTTGAGGCCTAGCGGCGATTCGCGTTTTAGAACTTGAATTGGGAACATCGGTCGAGTATTGCACAAGAGTGCGTAGGAGATCGATGCAACCTATAGGGAACGAGAATTAATAGAATTCGAGATTAGGGTTAAGAGACCTAGCAAGTAATTAACTCAAATCATCGAATACGTCCTAATGAGCACGGAAGTGGATTTAGGAGAATTTAGGGGTCCCGGTTGACATTAAAATTGAACTTAGGGAGGAGAATATCATCACTTGGGTACTTTGCATGATTGGGTAGGTGAATTCGAAACCTTAGATGCTTTTATTTCTGAATTTAATCACCGTAGCGTTATTTGAATCGATTCTTGAATTCGCGATCTCAATCTCTTTCTCTCAACCACCTTCTATTGCTTAACCAACGTATCGGATTTCTTGACAATTTAGTCGAATTGGTAACCCAATCCTTGTGTTCGACCTCGGTAGAATCTTACCGTCTTTTTATTACCGTGTTTTTGTAAAGTCGCATGAAATTTGTGCGAAATTGATTAGATCTTTAGGCTTGCCAAGTCTTGAGTCGTTTTTGAGTTTTAAGCTTGCTTGGGGACAAGCAAGGTTTAAGTTTGGGGTATTTTGATAAGCCTCTGGCTTATCTAGTTTTATGACTAGATGAACTAGGGTTTATGTGCCAATTTATTCGAGTTCACTCTCGTTTTCGCCCAAATTTGCCTTGTTTTGTTCCTAAGTTGGACTTTGGCTCGTTTTGCGTCTTTTGTGTAGTTTTTAGCTTCTTTTGGATAGAATTACGCTTGTGGTTGCTTGTGTTGTTTTCAGGTCCATAAGTGAAGCTCTAAGAATTAAGGAAAGTCAAGAAATAGTGGAGATTGCCATTCTGGAGATTCTCGCCCCGCGAGAGGAAGCTCGCCCCGCGAGAGTTTGAAGACCCGGGAAGACAGAGACCATCACGGCCTAGCCGTGATTCACATCACGGGCCGTGAAGGGAATGTTCGCGTCGCGAGACGTCCGTCGCGTCGCGAGTGTGTGAACTCCAGAAAAGCACCAGAGACAGAGACCATCACGGCCTAGCCGTGATGTGTATCACGGCCGTGACCTAAATGCCACACAAGTCAGAGACCATCACGGCCTAGCCGTGATATGTATCACGGCCGTGACCCAAAATCCACACAAGCCCGAGAACATAACGGCTTGGCGTGATTCATATCACGGGCCGTGACAAGAGGACTCGCGTCGCGAGACATCGCTTCAGCGTCGCGAGTTGGAATTCAAGTGCGCGTAAGCAGAAGCCGTCACGGCCTGGCCGTGATGGCCATCACGGCCGTGACGCGTGGCCTCCTTATAAATAGAGCAGATCAGAACAGAAAAAGAGGACTTTTTGGGATCAGAATTTTCAGAGACCTTTTGTAATCCTTATTCTGGGATTTCTTCTCCTTTTCTCCTCTCTTAATTCTTAGGCTTAGGATGAATTCCTATTGTACGTGCGTTGTTGTTACGGACATGAGGAACTAATCCTCTTGTCTAGGGGATCGATGAAGCCACCCATGGCGGCATAGTGTTCATGTAATGTAACTCTCTCTCCTTTAATTCAATTATGATTTTCCAATTCTGTTTTCATTGTGTCGATTATATGCTAGCGTGATCGACTAGTTAAGCGTGTTGAGGCCTAGCGGCGATTCGCGTTTTAGAACTTGAATTGGGAACATCGGTCGAGTATTGCACGAGAGTGAGTAGGAGATCGATGCAACCTATAGGGAACAAGAATTAATAGAATTCGAGATTAGGGTTAAGAGACCTAGCAAGTAATTAACTCAAATCATCGAATACGTCCTAATGAGCACGGAAGTGGATTTAGGAGAATTTAGGGGTCCCGGTTGACATTAAAATTGAACTTAGGGAGGAGAATATCATCACTTGGGTACTTTGCATGATTGGGTAGGTGAATTCGAAACCTTAGATGCTTTTATTTCTGAATTTAATCACCGTAGCGTTATTTGAATCGATTCTTGAATTCGCGATCTCAATCTCTTTCTCTCAACCACCTTCTATTGCTTAACCAACGTATCGGATTTCTTGACAATTTAGTCGAATTGGTAACCCAATCCTTGTGTTCGACCTCGGTAGAATCTTACCGTGTTTTTATTACTTGCGACGACCCGGTACACTTGCCGGAGTCACAACATGGCTCTATATATAACATCTGACTACTCTATGGATTGACGACTGTCCCCACAAACCAAAACGAGTCTTTTCAACATGCTTTGTCCTTACTCACACGCTTCCTGGGAAAACTTCCCACGAGGTCACCAATTCCAGAATTGCTTCAATTCAAGCAGGCTTAACTTTTGAGTTCTTAAGTGATGGGCTCCCGAAAAGAAGACGCGTCTTGTTGGTATAGGTAGTATCAATCAATTCATATAAGTCATCCTCAACTGTATAGTCTCATACCTACAATCTTAGGATTCCTCTCATTCTTGTGTGTAATCGGTTCATTCATACATCCCTCTGCCTAGAAGACTTCCGAGAACCGCTCCTCGTCCGTCGGCCCGGGTGTCACACTATCCACCATCAAGCAGAGTATATAGCTCTCATTGAAGCTAAAAAGGAAGTTATATGGCTTAAAGGTCTTGTTGAAGAACTTGAAGGTAAGATTGGTCCTATTGTAGTTTGGTATGATAGTCAAAGTGTAATTTGTCTCTCTAAGAATTAGGTATTATATGAGAGGATAAACACATTGATATTATGATGCATTACATCCGAGACATCATTTCTAGAGGTGAAGTTGAAGTGAGAAAAGTGGCTGGTTAAGACAATCATGCAGATATGCTAACTAAAGTTGTTCCAGTAATAAGTTTACTCACTGTTTAAACTTAGTAAACATTGGAACATGTGATACTTGAAGTCTCTACAATTGACTATGTGAAGGAGAGCTGACTAGTCCTAGTATTGAAGAACCAAGGTGGAGATTGTTATGCATATGGATCATCAATAATTAATTAGTTAGTTAGTTCTAGTCTTGTACTTGTATTAGCCGTGTGATGCTTATTGTAACTAGAATTAGTTATGAAAGTTAGTTACAAATTGTTATTGTTGTAACTAAAGTTCTATTTGTAGAATTTGTATAGGTATATAAGTCTCAACTGATGTAGTTGTAGATAGGATATTCATTGTGTTGATCAAAGAAACACCAAGTGCAAGTGAGGAGAGATATTGTAAACTCACTTGGAAATTCTTGCTGCTACGAGTCTGTAAAGACTGTGATCAAGAAGCAATAAAATATATCGACTACAGTGTGGATGTAGGGGTTAATTTTGTTACCAAGAACCACTATAATTATGTGTCTTGCTATCTTTTGAAAATTTATTAGATTTTTTTTTCTCATTTTCTATTGTAAGTTAACAATTTATAGAAAACATCTTTATCTAAAATCTAAAAATCTAGAAAAGATGTGGTTATAATTTTTTCTTGCATAAATAATTGTTCAATCTTCAATATCAAACACTAAACCGAAAGTAAACAAAAATAATGCAAATTATTATTTAATTCCCTCTTATCCAATTACAAACTTGATCTCTAAAATTCCATTGAGTATCAAAAAATAAACTTTTAATGAGAACCTACAAGCACACTCATAAACAATGAGATGATATAAAGATGAACTACATACATCAATATTTAATTCAAGGGTAATAATATTACCTAAAAAATAATTTAGACATCTATAAATGCAATAGTGGCGTGAGATAATTATTTTTATTTGGTCCTCACAAATATATTTGTTTATCATTTTTATTTGATTTATTTCACCTCTCTTCCGTCGCAAATTAACCATTTTTAGTAAATATATTTATCTATCATATTATTATTTTTATTCTCTATTGAAAATTTATTTGATTTGCTTCACCTCTTTTTCCCGTGAAATTTAACCATTTTTTAAAAATATATTTGTTTATGATATTACTATTTATTCTATTTTGAATTTTTTATTTATTTTTCTTTTATCTTCGTGCAAGTTAATCATTTTTAGAAAATATAATTATCTTTCATATTGTTTTTGTCTTATCTACCTACAATATATTAGATTTTATTTTTCCTTTTCCTATAAAAATTAACCAATTTTAGAAAATATATTATCAATCATATCATTTTTTTTTCACTTAAAAATCTATTTGATTTGTTTCTCCTCTTTTGGCATGCAAGTAAATCACTTCTAGAATATACATTTATTTTGATATATTTATTCTTCTCTTTTGAGAATCTATTTGATTTATTTCTCATCCTTTCGTTGTTTAAGTTAACCATTTTTTGCAATATATTTATCATATTATCATGAAGAAAGAAGGTTGCGGGCTTGGTATTTTGGGGTGGAAATGAAAGATGATGGAACGAAGGAATAGAAAGGATTTCAAGTGGTTGAATGGAGAGAGAAGTCAAAACGTATTTTGGGAATAGGTACGTTTGGTTATAGTAGAAAGTAGAAATGAACGTGGTATTGGAATTGAAAAGAAAGAAAAACGAATATAAGAAAATAGATATTATTTGATTGGATGTCATAGTAGGTTGGAATTAAATTAGATTTATGGTTTTTTAGGAGTTGGAATAAATCAATTAAAACATTTTAAAATAAAAAAATTTAGAAAATCAATGCATTGAAAATAGTCACAATTTATTGGAACAATAGAGCTATCTGAATTTGAACATTTAAATCAAATGATCAAAAACTATTTTAAATTTTTTAAAATATTTTTTAGCCAGAAAAATATAATTTTTAATTCCATATTAGGAAAGTCTAATAGAGACTGAAATAACCAAAGTTAACACAATTCAACCCCACTTCTTGTGTTTACCAACTTTTTCGGTTACTTAAAAAGATTTTCGCAGGCACAACAATCAGAACTTAGATTAGAGAAAATCAGACGAATGATACGTCTAATATTCAGACAG
The DNA here is from genome assembly GCA_030762895.1 of Sophora flavescens. Taxonomy (NCBI): domain Eukaryota; kingdom Viridiplantae; phylum Streptophyta; class Magnoliopsida; order Fabales; family Fabaceae; genus Sophora; species Sophora flavescens. The sequence continues at coordinate 38,065,491 of CM061067.1, read as the reverse complement.
ACTATGCAACCAAACAGAGAAGAGTAAAACAGAGTTTGATATTCACAATATTAACTCCCCAAGTTAAAAGCTTAGACAAAATAATACTTAAGCAAAATAAAGAGATAAGGGGAGAGGAATATCACTCAAGAGTTTTATACTGGTTCACCCCAAAATTCACAGGGCTACGTCCAGTTTCTTGGCAGCACCAAGTTTTCACTATAACTGAGTAAATTACAGTACAAGTATTTTTTGCACACCTAGCCTCTTCAGGCTCAACTCTCAAACAAGTATTATTTGCACACATAGCCTCTTCGGGCTCAACACACAAGGAATATAAAGGTTTTGTGTAATTAATACAACTTACAAGTCTTTCATATCACACTCAAGGAGTGGAATAAATATGAAGTGTGAAAACCTGTGAATTAATATCAAATGATTGAAGGTGTATTCAATGAAAGGATGAAGAAGTTAATGAGGAGAGTAAATGCTTCTGCACAGTGTTCTTAATGATATTCAACTTCTTGTGTTCATCTTCATTGTTTGATCTATTTAAGGGCTTCAATCAAGAGATTCGTTTAGACACAGCTTCAGAAAATGTGTTCTTTTGATTTGAGCTTGAGACACCATTAATGCCAAAGAGTCGTTATGTATAAACATTAAATGCTTGGGAACGTTTAGCTTTGACAAGGTTGTCCAATAGTACATTTTAATCTGAATCAACTGTTATATCAGAGTATGCGGCAGCAGGCTTCTTGTACTTGCAGCAGAGAGCTTTCCTCTTTTAGTGCAACAGTCGGTTCACTTTCCAGAAAGCACTTTTACTTTGTACTAAAACAACTAAAAAGTTACTGCTGTGGTATGGAGATTGCGTGTTTATTCCTTACAACCTTGAAACAAACGTTCTATATTCTTTATCCTTTGAGCTATTGTCCAGAGGTCTTCGAGATCCTTAAGGAAGGCATTTAATATGAATAAGATGACTTGGGCTTCATTTCTGATAAACTGACATTATACCAGAGTTGGAAAATCTGACGGGTGAGAAGTAATCAGAAAACAGACGAGTGCTCAAGCAGTCCAAAAACTAGACGGGTGCTCATGCAGTCCAAAACTAGACGGGTGCTCATGCAGTCCAAAACTAGACAGGTGCTAACTTATTCCAAAAGTCAGATGGGTGATCAACTGAGTCTGTTTCAGACAGATGCTTCTTGCCACATCATCAAGTAAACTCAGATCTTGATAGCAGGTTGACTTGGTCTTTGACTAAAAAGCAGACGAGTGGTTTTCAGACCGGTCTTATAAACCGAGCTCTACTAAAAAGCAGACGAGTCAGAGAGTAGACGAGTGACCTTAAATCTGATTTTCTGCACACTTATCAGATTTGTCAGTAATTTCATAAGGTTTAATATTACCATACTTAATCTATTTAGAATCATCAAAACTTAGAGAATTTACACATTGAATGTGTTTCAGACTTATGAGGTCTCAACATTCTCCTCCTTTTTTATGATGACAAATAATTTTTCTGATTTTATTGAACATCAAAAAGCAATAAGAGAAATTTCTGAAGATATAATTTTTAATGCCCCCCCTTAGTTTAAGCATCAGATAAACAAATATTTAAAGTAAATTGTATCAGAGCAACCATAACTTTTGGAACAGAAAAACACAAAGTCAGAACTAAGTTTCTTATTTTTCTATTATATTTCCTCCCCCTTTTGGCATCAATCAAAAAGTAAGTAAAACAAATATATTAAGACAGATAGCCAAAAGAAATACCAAAAACAATTCATTTCATATAATCAGAGTCAGAAGTGTTACAAGTGATAGACATCACTGACTAGTACATTGCATGACTCAAGAGAAAATAAAAAAGACTAAGTCATAAGATCTAAGAACTAGGGCCTCCTTGACTTTTGAAGAAAGCTTCCATCATCTTCTGCATTGCTTGCTGCTGAGCTAACATCTGAGCTTGAAATGCAGCTTGCTGATGGAGCAGCAGGATCATAAGCAACTACAGTAGTAGAATCTGTTGTAGCCATTGCAGTTGCAGCTGCGGATGGAGGAGGTGGATTAGGAGGAGGAGTAGGAGGTAACTCTTCAATAATAATGTGGTCCGCAGGCTGAGGGTCTGGAAAAACATTGATTATGAAATTTGAAGCGGAAAAATGATAGAGAGCATAGGCTTGGCTACCTCTGGTTGGAATGGTTTTCTTCTCTTCTTTAGATACTCCAGAGCTAGAGCCACATCTCCAGTAGATGTCTCTGACTTTCAGAAACTTGTGATGGGTCTCTGTAGTGAAAAACCTCAGTCTGGATTTGCATTTGTTATCATTGAGCTTGATCACACATAATTGTTGATCTCTAGGCAAGTCAATGACCTTTTGCTTTCCTTTCAAGGCCATGGAGTCAGGCATTACTTTGAGCTCAGTAGAGGGTCTCATGAAGATGTGAGGATTGAAGAGCCATTTGTTTACTGGTTTTTTTTTTCTGGCAAGCTTAACAAGCTGCCTTTCAGCTTCAAGTGAAGCAATGACATCCAAGTCTTTGCTACTGAGAAAATTTAAGCAAGACTCATCTGTGACAGAGAAGGGAGTGGTTCTTGTAGCGACCAAAAATAAAACATGTTTTTCTTTTAGAGAATAAACATCGAGTCGCCACCAACTTTATTTAATTTCGGGAAAGTTGGAAAACCCTTTAAAAAGAACTTTGGGTACGGGAGTCGATTATGTATAGGGAAGTCATAGAGACTTAACCCAACGGCACCCTAGAACATCCATAAAAATGGTTACCCAAAATTAGTTGTGTAAATTATTACTAACTTTGAAAATATTTGTTTTACCCCGAAAATCATTTAAAGGAAAAAAAAGCATTTTTTAATTTTAAGATATTTTGTATTTTTTATCGGTTTTATGTTTGTGAAAGAAAAATTTTGATTAAACCTAAATGTGGTTGAACATGGCACGTAAGTCCAAATGGCAACCTCAAAATCTAAAGGGTTGAGCATGACACTTGTCATAGAGCAACCCAAAAATAACATTGATTTAATTAAGTATTTAGAACCGTTTGAAGGGGATTTAAGTGATCATCTTTTATTTTTACGTAAACATAGTTTTGCTTCATGAAAATAGAACAAAAATGAAACATTTTAAGTGTTTAGTAACAGTATAGCCATATGAAGATTACTAGTGTATCATGCATTTCAGAATATGACAGTAAACAATGAAATAGGAACCCTACGATACACCATTTCTGAAATAGACATAAGAATTCATATAGCAAACATCATACTAACTCATTCAGTTTCAATATCCATAGATTTTCTTTTTGTCATAAAAGAAGATACAGAAAAATAACAATGTCAAGAGAAACTCATGAATAATATCAATAAAGAGAACAAGGATTACCAAATGAGAGCAGAATAACAATGATTTTGCTTTCTCACAGTAGTAAAACTTTAAGATCAAAACCCTTACATTTTAGTTTCACTTACTCTTTTAACTCTCTCTTCTTCTGCAAATTTGGAACCACTCAAATGACAGAGAAGAAAAAAAAACTCAAATCCCTAATCTCTTTTCTTCACAAAGAAAATATCAGATAAAACAATCTCTCTCTCTCTCTGTGTGTGTGTGTCTTTGTATCCTTCATCCGTTTCCCCCCCCCCCCCCCCCCCCTTTCCCCTCCCTTTCGTTCTTCCCCCCTCTCCTTTATAGATGGAGGAAAGGGCCACATGTTTCTCCTTACCCAACGGCTTCAAGGTTGGTTTCACAAAATCCGGAGCTTGGGTGGTTTTGAGCAGAGATCGCATGTGTCCAGATGGAGGTGGCGCGAGCAGAGGAAATGAGGTGATTTGATGTGAAGGTTGCGTGTTTGAAAAGAAAAGGAAGTGTGGTGCGGTTAAGATAGTGGAGGAGATGAGGGAGAAGAAGGACCAATGGGTAGAGGAGGTGTAGGGGCGGTTGGAGGTGTGGAAGGAGGAAGAGAGGTTTTGTCTGATATGTAAAATGGGTTTTTTAGGGTTATGAGTAGGGCTGCTAGGTTAAAATGAGGGAGGAGATGAGGAAGAAGAAGGACTAATGGGTAGAGGAGGTGTAGGGGCGGTTGGAGAGTGGCAACTTAACCTTATTTCTTCTCTTTCTATTGATTGTTATTTTCTCCTTCTTTTCTTCCTCCTTTCTTCATTATTTTCTTCTTCTTCTTTCTTTATTTTTTAGTCTCCAGTCTGAAAATAAAATTGCAGTGGACGGAGCCTCCCCGTTCAATCAGAAAATTAAGTATGCAATGGACGGGACCTCTACGTCCAACATGGACGGGACCTCTGCGTCCAACAGAAAATTAAGTATGCAATGGACGGGACCTCCCCATCCAACAGAAAAGTAAACATGCAATGGACGGAACCTCCGCGTCCAACAGAAAATTAAGTATGTAATGGACGGGATCTCCCCGTCCAACAGAAAAGTAAGCATGAAATAGACGGAACCTCTGCGTCCAACAGAAAATTAAGTATGCAATGGACGGTACCTCCCCGTCCAACAGAAAAGTAAGCATACAATAGACAGAACATCCGCGTCCAATAGAAAATTAAGTATGCAATGGACGGGACCTCCCCATCCAACAGAAAAGTAAGCATGCAATGGACGGAACCTTCGCATCCAACAGAAAATTAAGTATGCAATGGACGGGACCTCCCCTTCCAACAGAAAAGTAAGTATGCAATGGACGGGACCTTTGTGTCCAACAGAAAATTAAGTATGCAATGGACGGGACCTCCCCGTCCAACAGAAAATTAAGTATGCAATGGACGGAACCTCCGTGTCCAACACAAAATTAACAATACTAGAAAACTTGAATTTTCAGACGGAATTTTCGGACGGATTTCACACGTATTTGTTATTTTTTATATTTTCCTTGATTTATATTACATCCGTCTGAAATCCGTCCGAAAATTTCGGACGGATTTCATACGGATTTGTTATTTTTATATTTTCCTTGATTTATCTTACATCCGTCTGAAATCCGTCCGAAAGTTTCGGACCGATTTCACACGGATTTGTTATTTTTTATATTTTCCTTGATTTATCTTACATCCGTCTGAAATCCGTCCGAAAATTTCGGATGGATTTCACACGGATTTGTTATTTTTTATATTTCCCTTGATTTATCTTACATCCGTCTGAAATCCTTCCGAAGATTTCGGACGGATTTCACACGGATTTGTTATTTTTTATATTTTTCTTGATTTATCTTACATCCGTCTGAAATCCGTCCGAAGCTTTCGGACGGATTTCACACAGATTTGTTATTTTCCGAAAATTTCGGAAGGATTTCACACGGATTTGTTGTTTTTTATATTTTTCTTGATTTATCTTACATCCGTCTGAAATCTGTCCGAACATTTCGGACAGATTTCACACGGGCGTGACAAGTAATCCCCAGAAGATCAGAGTCCATCACGACCTGGCCGTGATACCCATCACGGTCGTGATGTGAAGACCAAGAAAGGTTAGAAAGGATCACGGCCAGGCCGTGATAATGGACACGGCCGTGATAAGGTAGTTGGAGTAGGACAGATCCCATCACGGGCAAGCCGTGATACGATTCACGGCCGTGATGCAGGATTTACTAGAAACAGAACGCTTCACGGCCAGTCCGTGATGACCATCACGGCCGTGACGTGCATTTAACCCAGGTTTTAAAACGCATTTCTGCTACAAACCCCTCCATTCCCTTCATCTTCTCCATCTTCTCCCATCCAATACCACAGCCACCAAACCCTACTTCCTCCCTCCCAACCCCTCTTTTCCCTCATATCATTCATCACGCACCTCCCCCATTAACCCAACACCATCATCCTCCTCTTCATCCTAATATCCTTCTTCTTCTTCCTCTCACACCCACCTCCATAACCATTTCACCAAAAAGCTCGAAAATCACTCCCTAGACCTCACCCATCGACACGCTCGAAAATCACTCCCTAGACCTCGCTGTGAGTCATCGTCCAGCAGTGAGCGCTTGTTGTCCTCGCCGGAGTCGCCGCCGTGTTGCCGCCACCGCCTCTCTGTTTAGTCATGGTATCCTTACCTCTTCACTTTGGGTGAGTGTTTTACCTTATTCTCTCCTAGTTGTAAAAGCCCCAAATTGATTTTTGAAACCCTAACCCTAGCCTTTTAAATACACTGAGGATGATGGCTCAAATTATTCCTCAAGCACTATGCAATCCTCGCCAGCCTTTTGTTGCACTATCAGGGCCCTCTTTTGCTCTGGAGTTGATGAATAAGCTACCCACAGGTGACAATGATATTGCTAATTAGTAATTACATGTGTGGATTTGTTCCTTCAGTTATATGATGGTTTGAAAGCCAATCAATGTTGTCTTTTGTTTGCATTTTTAAATATCAGCCATGGTGGTGGCTTCGAAAGACAAAAAACTGGCAAATAGAGTTCAGCAGCTACTTGCTTTAAGCCATTTGAGAATCAGCACATCAAGGTAGATGACCTTTAGTAGATTCATAAATGAAATTGATTTTAATATGTAAATGACTTGTTTTCATTTCAATTGTGACTTCTCCCTTCTGAACAAGTGTGTCATTCCTGCTTGCTTTACACTGTCTCCCCTGTTTACATATGGTATGTCAAACAACTGTATATACATATTTGGGTGCAAATGTTCATCTTGTAATCTCTGATAGCTCCAGTGATGTTACAGGAGTTGAAATAGCAGGTGCACTTAAGAATGTGCTTGCAATAGCAACTGGGATAGTGGAAGGTATGAATCTTGGTAATAACTCAATGGCTGCTCTTGTCTCACAAGGATGTTCAGAGATACGGTGGCTGGCAACAAAGGTAATTGATCGCTTTTGAATTTTTAAATCTCTTGGCTAATAGTAGAAACTATTAACCTTTCTTTTCTATTCAAGAAATTATAATGGTGAGGACTAAATTAGTTTTTTGTTAAAAGGCTGCCTGCTGTCTGCAATCTAACCAATGAAATATGCAATGCTGTATTGATCATCTAATTCTTTATTTATCACCATTTCAATGGTCAGAGCTCTTGGTTTTTTCATGGTATTATATGTATAAAATGACGTTTACTTTCTGTTAGTGACTCCATTTGCACATAAAGTAATTTTCAGTTTTTTTTCCTGCAAATAAGTGATGCATATTCTTCTTATCTTACTTCTCTTTCCCCCACTTATCTTTTGAAGATGGGTGCAAAGCCAACTACAATAACTGGTCTGTCAGGAACTGGAGACATAATGCTTACATGTTTCGTGAATCTTTCAAGAAACATAACAGTTGGCATACGTCTTGGATCGGGGGAGAAGCTCGAGGACATACTTAATTCCATGAACCAGGTCTCTGAATAATTTCCAGGTGTGCTTGATCACACCTGAAATTCTTGCAAGTGGAGGAGTTACTGAAATGACTATCCTTATTATTATGTGCAGGTAGCAGAAGGTGTCTCAACAGCTGGAGCTGTGATTGCTTTGGCATAGAAATACAAAGTAAAGATGCCAGTGTTGACTGCAGTTGCTCGTATTATCGACAATGAACTTACCCCTAAGAAAGCTGTTTTTGAGTTAATGAGCCTCCCTCAAGTTATTTTGACCCTCCTTTCAGAAGGACTATATTGGTCTTATATTGAGTTTACAAATTTGATTGAGGCTTGTTTCTCATTGTATGTTGAAGAAGTATGATACCTCCACGGCTCCACCAAGCAACACATTGTTATCTACCAGCTGTTTTTTAATTGTTGTATATAAGAAATTCGTGTACTCATTCTTTTCACCACGTGCACATATAGTGTCGAAGGCTTGGTGAGAACAATTTTGAAGAATCGGGGTTCCACCACAGAGTTATTAGAATTTGAGAAATGTGTACATTCTAGACAATACTTTGTTTTGATTTAATATAGATTGATGACACCTAGATGACACTAGTTAGTTTTATGTTGTTTTAGATCGATAAGCATATTACTCTAGTTTGTGTTACTTTGTTATTGACTAATGAGTACTTTGATCATAGTGGTTTGTTTTATTGTGCTAGAACTAGAATGATGAAACACTTATACGAATTTAGTTTATGTGATTGATATTGACTGTTAGGTAAAAATATTAACAGGTATACTTGATTGTTCTTCACAGGTTAATGTCTTGTTTGAAATTTGTTCAAATATGTCAATTTTCAATTCAGTTTTATCTTAATCTGTGTGAAACTAAAACTTGAATAATGATTTTGATATTTCATCTCAGTGTTGTTTCAAAAGTAAATTAAGCCAATTTATAAATTTGAGTCAATTTCCTTTATAAAAAAATAATTTTTATTAAATTTGTTCAAAATCCGTCTCAAAAGAATAAACGTTTCTGTCTTAAATCCGTGCGAAAAGAGGATTGGATAAATTTATTTATTTAATCCGTGGGAAATCTGTCCCAAATAAAATCATAACATCCGTCCCAAATCCGTTGGAAAATAAAAATAAATCTGTCCGAAATTCGTCCGAACAATAACCAATAAAATCACAACATCCGACCCAAATCCGTTGGAAAACAAAAATAAATCTGTCCGAAATCCATCCGAACAATAACCAATAAAATCACAACATCCGTCCCAAATCCGTTGGAAAACAAAAATAAATCTGTCCGAAATCCGTCCGAACAATAACCAAAATCCGGATTTGCACGTTGTCCATAATTAGTCCGCAATCTGTCTATAAATATTTTCGGACAGAATTTGGGACGGATTTTATAATTTCCAACGAGGCTTTTTCAGACGGGTGTCATTCCGTCCGAAATCCGTCCAGAATGAATTATCCGTCCGAAATCCGTAGGAAATTTGTCCAATTTTCGTCCGAAATCTGTCCGAAAAAGATGGATTTCTAGTAGTGTAAATATGCAATGGACGGAACTACCCAAAGATATACAATGGACGGAACTTCCTCATCCAATCATTATTTTCTTTTTCTTCTTTCTTTCTTCACCATTATTTTCAGTCTCCCTGAAAAAAATAACATAATAATAAAATTAGAATAAAATAAAATGAAGACGGACAAAAATGGGTGTTCACAGTTCTGGAAGATAGGTGATATAGAGGTAAAGTGGCTAATGGGAGTGGGTTGTGTCTTGTTTCAGAGAATAAATCTAGAAAGATTATTCTCATAGGGACTTGGTTCTGGTTTCTGATGTAATCAGGAGTTTGTAATTTGGGTGAAGGTGGATAAGTGGGATTGTCAAAATAATCAAAGTCATTGACATCCTTAATGAGAAGAATGTCAGAATGATGAGATGTTTGTGGTGTGGAAGTATCAGACATGTGAGTTTCTGATATGGTAGGATTAGGTTCAGAAGAGTGATGGATGGGTGATGTGTGTGAAGGAGTTGGAATTTTTGGTGAAGAAGGTGGAGTAGGGGTGTTTTGTTGTGGTTGAGGTGATGGTGTTCTTTGTAGTGGTGGTGTTAGTGCTCTTTGTGGAGACAGTGGTAATGGTGATGATGGTTGTGGAATGGAGGTTGTTGTGGCTGTTGGTTGAGGTTGAAAGGAGGATGCTATTTGAGGTGAGGGTGATGGTGATGGAGTAGAAGGTAATACAAATTTCATTCTTGTCACAGTGGTCCTCTTTTTCTTAGGGATCACTGTCTCTTCTGATTGAGACTCCCCCTCAGCTTGCAGTGCTCTATTCCTCTTGAAGACTTTTGTTATACTGGGTGCAGTAGGAGCAGAAGCAACAACTTTCTCAAAAGATTCAGCAATATGCTCAACAACCTGAGAGACATCAGCACCATCTTGAAACATAGAAGCTTTAGCAGTTGAGAGAGTAACTTTCCTCTTCTTCCTTTGAAGTTGAGACCTTTCTTCTTCAACAGGTTCCTCAAAAGGTTCAGTCTTAACTAGTGGAATGCTCAGTCTTTCACTAGCAGGTGCAACAGAGGAAGATGCTTCAACAGTTGAAGGTTCTGCAATTGGTTGAAGTTGAATTTTCATCAAAGACAGGGTCTTTGAAGTTATCTCTGTGCAGAGATCAGCAGGGAAAGCTTGTTACATGTTGTTCAAAGAGTTGGCTCTGAAGATTCTTGTCAGAAGCATGCCATAGGGATATCCACCCTTGCACTTCCCTTTAACAGTTTTCTGCATGTGTCAAAAAATTAAATCTATGATATCTATCTTGATTCTTTGGACTAAGTGGTAGATAGCAAATTTTCTATCTTACTGACATGATCCCTAGAACCAGTTTTAGGTATCACACAATTAATTAGAAAAACATGGAGAAATATTGCTTTTGGAGTTAGGAACTTTGAATCGAAGTCCTTTGGCTTGGGAACTCCATATAGTACGAGGTTCACAGCTGCCTCGCCATCTTGATTCTTCACCCAGCTTTTGTCGTAGCCCGCTCATTCTCTAGGGCTCTTAGTCACTTCAGCGAGTGACTCATGGGTGATGAAGACATGGTCTTCATCAACATCACCAGAGATCATGAAGGTTGTGTTGTCCTTGGTGACTTTAGAATTTTTCCATAAGTCCCTAACCAAGGAAGGATAGACATCTTCCATAATCTGGAAGAATGGTAGCCACCCAGCATACGTGATTTCTGGCTTGACATTTAGTCCTTTGTTCTTTAACTCAGAAGTTAGGGATCCTTCCAGGATGTACTTTCTTTAGTTATGTTAAAGAAAGTCTGGATCTTTCAGCAACAGCTTCAAGAAAACTTTTAATTGGGTGCCATTGTTTCAGAGGAGAAGATTTTTAGGGTATGGAAAGGAAGGGTTTCGAAGATATGAAGACGAAGAGAGTTCAGAGAGAGATTGTGTGCAATAGACTTAAGTGGATAGTTTTGAAACGACATGAATTCCTTTTTTTAAAACACTTGAGTGTTTTTTGCGTTGTGAATGAGGAGAGAAAGATTATTGCTATAAACAGCAATAAATTTTGAAAAGACAGTTGTAAATTAAATGAAACATTTTTCAGAAAAGGAGGGGGAAAAAACACAATGTACACGTGTCTCAGTCAAGGTTTAGCACCGAGTGCTTTTAGCCACGTCATCAGACGCTTAGCTTAAAATAGACGAGTCAAGCAAATATAAAACTAAGACAAGTAAAATTTTCAAACATATCAGCAGGCACTCATTCAGACACATTATGCATATTAAGATTCCTTATGATAAAAACAAATCTATCTTCACTTAAGGGTTTTGTAAACATATACGCCCACTGATATTCAGTGGTTACAAACTTAATTTCAAAAACACCCTTTTGAACATAATATCTAATAAAATAATGCTTAATTTCTATATGTTTTGCTCTAGAATGTTGTATGGGATTCCTAGACAGATTAATAGCACTAGTATTATCACACCAAACAGGTATATTATGCTCAAACATTGAATAATCCTCAAGTTGATATTTTACCCAAAGCAGTTGTGAACAACAACTGGCTGCAGATATACACTCAGCTTCAGCAGTTGATAGAGCAATGGTACTTTGCCTTTTGTTTGACCAGGAGATCATATTTGCTCCAACGAAGTGACATCCTCCACTGGTACTTTTTCTATCAATTCTATCTCCAGCAAAATCAGCATCATAGAATCTAGCTAACCTGAAATCTTCAGCTTTCTTATATAATAGACCAAGGTTAGTGGTTCCAATCAAATATCTGAAAATTCTTTTAACAGACTTATGGTGAGATTCTTTAGGGTTTGATTGAAATCTAGCACAAAGACAAACACTGAGTTGAATATCATGTCTGCTTGCAGTTAAATATATAAGAGATCCAATCATACCTCGGTAGACAGTTTGGTCTACCTTTTTACCTTCCTCGTCCTTGTTTAGAACAATTGATGGATGCATATGAGTACTCATAGGTTTTGAATTTTCCATTTTGTACTTTTTCAGAAGTTCCTTGGTGTACTTTTGTTGGTGAATATATATTCCATCACTTGTCTGTTTTATTTGAAGACCAAGGAAGAACTTCAGCTCTCCCATCATGCTCATTTCAAATTCATTCTGCATCAACTCAGAACTATTTGCAGAGTTTTTCATTAGTAGCACCAAATATAATATCATCAACATAAATATGTACTACTATGAAGTCTTTCTTTGAGCATTTCTTAAAAAGTGTAGTGTCTACTTTTCCTCTAATGAAATTATTTTCCGTTAGATATGTGCTTAGCCTATCATACCAAGCTCCTGGAGCTTGTTTGAGTCCATATAAAGCTTTCTTAAGCTTATAGACATGGTGAGGATTTTCAGAGTCCTCAAAACCAGGAGGTTACTTCACATACACTTCTTCCTCAATTATTCCATTTAGGAATGCACTTTTAACATCCATTTGATAAAGAATTATATCATGTTGAGCAGCATATGACATGAGAATTCTAATTGCTTCTAATCTAGCTACATGTGCAAAAGTTTCAGTAAAATCAATACCTTCTTGTAGATTATAACCTTGAGCAACTAATCTTGCTTTGTTTCTTACCATTTTTCCATCTTCATCCAGTTTGTTTCTATATACCCATCTGGTTCCAATAACAGATTTTTCCTTGGGTTTAGAAAATAGAGTCCAAACATCATTTCTCTTGAACTGATTTAGTTCTTCTTGCATGGCTAGAATCCAGCTTTCATCTTGCAAGGCTTCTTCAATCTTTTTGGGTTCCAAATCTGATATGAAGGCTGATAAGCCTCTGGCTCATCTAGTTTTATAGCTAGTATGACCAGGGTTTTGTGCAAATTATATCCTATTTACACCCAAATTAGATTAGATTGTCCTCAAGCAAGGTTTTGAGTCTCTAAAGTAGTTTTAGGTTAATTTAGCTAGTTTTGAGTCAAATAATACACTTATAGTTGTGTCTTTGTTTTCAGGTTAAGTTGGAAGTCAAGAGAATAAAGAAGCAGGGGATTCGCCCCGCGAATAGATCTTTGCCTCGCGACCCCGAAGGCTGACTGTTCCAAGAAAATGCAAGGTCTCTGGTTCGCCCCGCGAAGAATATCTCGCCCCGCGAGTCACCCAACCCTGAAAGTCAGAGACGATCACGGCTTGCCCGTGTTGAAGGTCACGGTTGTGGCAGTTTTGAAGTTGAAGAGTCTCGCCTCGCGAGCATCCATTCGCCTCGCGAGCCTGGAAGTCAGAAAGCATCACGGTTGGCCCCTGATGTTCATAACGGGCGTAATAAGAAGACTCTTCAGTTCCTCGCCTCGCGAAGGTGTGTTCGCCTCGCGAGAATACCAAAGGTTGCAGACTGTTCACAAGATTCGCGTCGCGAGAGAGGCTTCGCCTCGCGAGCTGGCAAAAATTCCTGAATGTTATAAACAGCTGTCTGGGCAGATTATGAACAACTTTTGATTCTCCATTGTTCTGTTTACATTTTGTTTGTGTGTTTTCGTTTTTTTTCATGGAGAACTAAATTTCATAGATTTATCTATTGTAATTGATTTCTACCGTACTTGAGGTTCTGTAATCTGTTTCGTATGTTTTTCCCTTTTCAATGCCATATTATACATTTTTGTTTGTTTAATTCAGGAGTGTATAGTGTTGTGTTGATTCATTTCAGTGATGCTATGTTCCTATACTTAATCGCGTTTGTTTAATTCGCATGCGTTCATTCATGTTCGTTTAGTTCATGAGGGCTTAACCCCGTTTGTTTAATTCGGGAATAGGAACTTGTATCCGTAGTAGCGATTTCGTTTGTTAATTGTTGCTACAACTGAAAGGGGAATAGAATCTGCTTAGGGCTTGGGATTGCATGAACCGATGATAGTTGTGAAATCAAGAACAATAGATTAATCGTTTTTGGCCATCTGATAACCTTTTTGAACTGCCTTGTTTTTAATTGCTCTGTTTTTCATTGTTTTATTTTCTTTGATTGCATCCAATCCAAACCCCCCCAAAAAAGTTATTTTTGTGAAAAATAACACTTTAAGACTCCTTGTGAGACGACATCCGAGTTGTCGCCCTAAACTAAAGTTTTAAACCCGCTCGTTCCTTTTGGCGCGTGCGCGACAGCGCGGCCAAAAGTTGGCGCCGTTGTCGGGGACTCTTATTTGTTATTTTTCCCATTTTTTTTCCTTTCTTTTCTTTTTCTTTTATTTTCTGTTTTTGTTTTGAATTGGTCTGGCTACTAGGTCTAATCGCCCTGAATTGTGTGATTTTGACCCGGAAATTAAAAGAACACTGTACACACTCCGTAGAGAATTTCGGGCTAGCACTAGTAGTGATTCTAATTCCAAAACTGTTTTTGAAAACATGGGAGACCAAAGGACATTAAGACAGCTTGCTGCCCCTGATGTAAATTACAATGGATTGTGTATTTCATATCCTGGTGCTGATACTCCTTTTGAACTAAAATCTGGTTTCATTCACTTGTTGCCCAAGTTTAATGGTCTTGCAGGTGAGGATCCACACAAGCACTTGAAGGAATTCCAAGTTGTATGCTCCACAACCTCAAGATCAGAGGGAGTCACTGAGGATAGCATCAAACTGAAGGCTTTTCCGTTCTCACTCCAGGGAGCTGCAAAGGATTGGCTGTTGTATCTTGAGCCCAACTCTATCACCACTTGGAATGATTTGAAGAGGGTTTTCCTAGAAAGATATTTTCCTGTTTCAAGAGCTGCTTCAATAAGGAAAGAGATATGTGGCATCAGGCAAGGGAATGAGTCGTTAGCTGAATATTGGGAGAGGTTCAAGCATTTGGTATCCAGTTGCCCCCAGCATCAAATTTCTGAACAGCTTCTCATCCAGTACTTTTATGAAGGATTACTGCCCATGGATAGGAATCTTTTGGATGCTGCTAGTGGGGGAGCATTAGTTGATAAGACCCCAGCTGCTGTCAAGCAACTCATTGAGAATATGTCATTGAATTCCCAGCAGTTCACTACCAGAAGAAATTCAGTTGAGACAAGAGGTGTGCATGAGGTCCATAGTTCATCTTCCAACCAGGCCGCCCTTGAGAATAGATTGGATGAGCTGACTTCTTTTGTAAGGCAATTGGCAATAGACAGAGTTCAGCCTGCAAAGTTATGTGGCATATGCAATTCTCCTGAGCACCCACATGATCCATGCCCCATCCAGAGAGAAGAGTTTGTCAGTGAAGTATCTCAAGCTTATGCAGTAAATCCATATAATCAAGGAAACAGTCAGAATCGGTACAGCACTCCAGACCTCTCTACCAATAGGTACCATCCCAATTGGAGGAATCATCCTAATCTGCGGCATGGGAACTCATCCCAACAACAACCGATGGCAGCACATCAGAATCCTCCAGTCACTACTTCTGCACCCTCGGGACCTTCCCTAAAGGATATGATCAAGCAAATGGCTGCAAATAACCTCCAGTTTCAGCAGCAGGTTGCAGCTTCACAGGCACAGTTTCAGCAGCAAACAAATGCCAGCATTCAAGATTTGAGGACACAGATTGGACAGATGGCCACATCTATAAATAACATACATCAAGGTCAAGGGACAAACCAGCTGCCGGCACAACCAGTGATAAATCCTAATGCCTCCAATCCTAATGTGAGTGCCATATCTCTGAGATCTGGAAAATTTGTTGAGGCCACCTCTGAAAAAGATGAAGCAACTGCTGAGGTAACTCCTGAGCCTATTGTTGAAGTTGAGAAAGTGTACAGACCACCAATTCCATTCCCACACAGATTACAGAAAAATAAGAAGGTTGGTGGTGAAGACAAAGAAAGGGAGATTCTTGATGTGTTCAGAAAAGTAGCTGTAAATATTCCGCTGTTGGATGTGATCAAGCAAGTGCCCAAGTATGCCAAAAGGACAGCACAACAAGAGGAAGATGAAGAATAATGAGAGGGTGACGGAAGAATGCTCCCACCACACCCACGAAAGAGTCTCAAGCCCCTACTCAGGCACTACCACAGAAGTGCAAGGACCCAGGCACATTTACTATTCCATGCACTATTGGGGACAGGAAGTTTGAAAACTGCATGCTAGACTTGGGAGCATCCATAAATGTCATGCCTACCTCCATCTTTAACAACCTTGATCTTGGGCCTTTGCAGTATACAGGTCTCACCATCCAGTTGGCTAACAGGACCAGTGCCCAACCCATGGGAATGGTAGAAGATGTGCTAGTGCAAGTTGATGATTTGATCTTCCCTGCGGACTTCTACATCCTGGACATGGCAGGAGAGACTCATTCCAGTAGATCACCAATAATCTTGGGCAGACCATTCATGATGACATCCAAGACTAAGATTGATATGTATGATGGGACTATGCCTATGGAGTTTGGTGGTATTGTGGCCAAGTTCAAGATCTTTGATGCTATGAAACACCCACTGGAGGAGCACTCTGTTTTCCACTTAGAGTTGCTTTCTGAGCTTATTGAGGATACCCATGAGGACTTTATTTCTGATTTTCCATTCATTTCTGGTTTTGATGATGTATATACTTGTACTAACTGTACTGACACTAACCCATGTGCTGTTTGTTCTGAGTTTCTGGATTCAACTTTGCAGGGTGATAGTGATAGTGGGAGTGAAACTGTCTGTTCTGCAGAAGTTCGTGGCATCATGGCTACTCCCAATGTACCATCCATTGAGCAGCCGCCCTCCTTAGAGCTCAAGCCACTCCCAGAGAACCTGAAGTATGCCTACCTGGAGACAAATGAAAAAATTTCAGTCATCATTTCTTCCAGTCTTGACTCTGACCAGGAAGCAAAACTATTGGAGGTTCTAAAGAAGCACAAGAAGGCTATCGGGTGGACATTGGCTGATATTCCAGGAATTAGTCCCTCTAGATGCATGCACAGAATTCTATTGGAGGATGGGGCTAAACCAGTAAGACAGGCCCAAAGGCGACTTAATCCACTGATTTTGGATGTGGTGAAGAAAGAGGTGACTAAGCTTCTACAGGCAGGTATTATATACCCCATCTCTGATAGTACTTGGGTAAGTCCGGTGCAAGTTGTACCAAAGAAGTCCGGTCTCACAGTAATTAGGAATGATAATAATGAGCTTGTACCTACTAGAGTCTAGAATAGCTGGCGAGTTTGTATAGACTATAGAAAGTTGAACCAGGCCACCAGAAAGGATCACTTTCCTTTGCCGTTCATAGATCAGATGCTGGATCGGCTGGCTGGTAAGTCTCATTATTGCTTTCTTGATGGCTTTTCCGGGTATTTCCAGATCCATATTGCCCCTGAGGATCAGGAAAAGACCAGTTTCACGTGCCCCTTCGGTACGTTTGCCTATAGGAGGATGCCATTTGGCCTTTGCAATGCTCCTGACACCTTCCAAAGATGCATGCTTAGCATTTTCTCTGAATTTATTGAAAATTGCATAGAGGTGTTCATGGATGACTTCACTGTATATGGCTCCTCATTTGATGCATGTCTGCATAGTCTGAGTTTAGTTCTACAAAGATGCATTGAAACTGATCTGATTTTGAATTATGAGAAATGTCACTTTATGGTAGAACAGGGGATAGTTTTGGGTCATGTAATTTCTAAAGAAGGCATTTCAGTAGATCCTGCAAAAATTGATGTGATTTCTTCATTGCCTTACCCATCTTGCGTACGCGAGATTCGTTCTTTTCTTGGACATGAAGGTTTCTACAGGCGCTTTATAAAGGACTTCAGCAAGATAGCTCTGCCATTGTCAAACCTGCTGAAGAATGATGTTGTGTTTCATTTTGATGATCATTGCAAGAAGTCATTTGACTATCTGAAAAAAGCATTGACTTCTACCCCTGTCATCCAGCCCCCAGACTGGACACTCCCTTTTGAACTAATGTGTGATGCTTCCAATTTTGCTGTGGGAGCAGTTATGGCACAAAGGGTGGGCAAGGTTGCCCATGTAATTCATTATGCTTCTAGGACATTAGATGCTGCACAGTCAATTTACACCACCACTGAGAAAGAACTGCTAGCTGTTGTATTTGCACTTGATAAGTTTAGGTCATATTTGCTAGGTTCTAGGGTTGTTGTTTTCACTGACCATGCAGCTCTGAAGTACCTGTTAAAGAAACCAGAAGCTAAGCCAAGACTGGTCCGGTGGATGCTTTTGCTCTAAGAATTCAATGTGGAGATAAAGGATAAGAGTGGAGCTGAAAATTTGGTAGCAGATCACTTGAGCCGGATAGCAAGGGATGAGGATACTTCTCCCATCCAAGATGATTTCCCTGATGAGAGACTTTTACATCTGTATGGGGTAACCCCCTGGTTTGCTGACATAGTTCACTTTACAGTTCTTTGGTGTTGTTCCTGCAGGTACAAGTAGACATAAGTTCCACAAGCTCAAGAGTGATGCAAAGTACTATGTGTGGGATGATCCATACCTGTGGAAGTTTTGCAGTGATCAGGTTATTCGGAGGTGTATCCCCGATCATGAGACAGAGTCCATCCTGCATTTCTCTCATGCCTCTCCAGTTGGAGGACATTTTGGACCACAGAGGACAGCAAGAAAAGTCCTGGATTCTGGGTTCTACTGGCCCACAATTTTTAGAGATTCCTATGAGGTATACAGGAATTGTAAAGAATGTCAAACAGCAGGCCCTGCCATCACTCGTAGGAGTGAGATGCCTCAGCAGCCCATGCTTTATTGTGAGGTTTTTGATGTGTGGGGGATGGATTTTATGGGTCCTTTCCCTCCTTCTTTTGGTTTTGTATATATTCTTTTGGCTGTAGATTATGTTTCAAAGTGGGTGGAAGCAATCCCCACCAGGACTAACGATGCTAAAGTTGTTTCCAAATTTGTTAGGTCCAACATTTTTTGCAGGTTTGGCATACCTAAGGCCATCATCAGTGACCAGGGCACTCACTCGCAATGCAGAACCATGGAGGCCTTACTCAGGAAATATGGGGTTGTACATAGAGTTTCCACTGCTTACCATCCCCAGACCAATGGCCAGGCTGAAATATCCAACAGGGAGATCAAGCAAATTCTAGAGAAGATGGTGCAGCCGAACAGGAAGGAATGGAGCCGCCGTCTAGAAGACGCACTGTGGGCTCAGAGGACTGCTTTCAAGACACCTATAGGAATGTCCCCCTTTCGGCTTGTATTTGGTAAAGCATGTCACCTCCCGGTGGAAGTTGAGCATCGAGCATATTGGGCAGTCAAGTGTTGTAACATGGACATGAAGGAAGCTGGTGTTGAAAGAAAACTGCAGTTGCAGCAACTTGAGGAGCTTAGGCTAGAAGCCTATGAAAGCTCCAGGATTTATAAAGAGAAAACAAAAAAATTTCATGATAGGATGATTGTTAGAAAAGAATTTTTTGTGGGACAGCTAGTCTTATTGTTTAATTCCCGCCTGAAATTGATGGCTGGGAAACTTAGGTCCAGGTGGATTGGACCATTTGTTGTTACTAATGTGTTTCCATATGGTACAGTAGAGATCAAGGATGCAGGTACCAACAAAACCTTGAAGGTTAATGGGCAAAGGCTGAAGCCATTCCATGGTGTGGATGCTGGTGACCCTGCGGATGCTAATGTTGAGGAGCTCTCCTTGGAAGCTCCCACCTACACTGATATTTGATCAGGGAGTTCCCTTTCCTTTCCCTCACTCTGTTTTGATAGTCTTTTGTTTCATTGGGGACAATGTATATTTTAAGTGTGGGGGAGGGAACTAGTTGTAGTTTTGTTTATCTTTTTTTTTTTTCTTTGCTTTGAATAAAGCTCCTGAATAATTTGAGAAGCTCAGGAGTTGTGTTGAGTCTTTTGTTGGCAAGTTTGATGGATTTTGATTGATTTTGCTTGCATGATTTATGTGATGATTCCCCCTAGAATGAAGAAAAAAATTTTGTTTTGAAAAGTGATCCCCATGTGATTGGAAACTGAACTTTGAGATTTTGTTATGATGGCATGACTTATGATAAGTTTGGGGTGATAGGAAGCACACACTAGGGATAGAATCTCGGTCAAACAATTTGCATGAATGTCCAGGTGAGGTTTTGAGCCTCCAACATGTTTTTGACTGTGTGAAATCACTTTCAAGTTGCACTTTCCTGAATTTGCTTGAATCTCTTTTTGGTTTGCATGATTATGTGTTTGCTTCAGATGATTTAGGCATTTTCTTTGTAAATAGCTTCATAGCCTAAAATAACCATCCCTATTGCATGTTCCCTAGTTAGCCCCATTGAGCCTAATTAGCCTGTTAATTCTTGTTGACCTTATGTTATGAGCTAAAATCTGAAAAACCATGTTAACCCGATCTTAGGATTAGGAGAGCATGGAATCTTAGAAAGAGAATGGGTGCAAGAAATTAAGTTTGGGGTGGCTACAAGGTGATGTGTTGTTGGGATTGAGAAAAAGAAAAAAAAATACAATAAAAAGGATGGAGCCAAAGGCTTGTAAAAAAAATTGAAAAAAAAAAGAGAAGAAGAAAAGTGTAAAAATGTCAAAAAAATAAAAGTTTTAGAAAAATAAAAGAGGCTGTAGTCACCCAAGGCAATTGAAAGGGAGAATGAGAAAAGGAACTTGAGTAGAAATTCAAAGTGTAAAAATGTTTCATGCTCTCTTAGTTACTAGGGTCCTCAGCCTAGTACCTTTGTATATCCTACCCTTAGCCAAGCCCCATTACAACCCATAAAAGACCTTTTGATGTTGCTTGCATGTTTTCTGTGGGAATCATTTTGAGATGAAAATCAAATTTATGGGAAGTGCTCTTAAAAGTGAAATTGAGTGCAATGTTGATAACCTGACACAAATTGAGCGAATGAGTGAACACTAAATGCCCTTGTGAGGAAGGCAGTTGTTTGAATAAGGTGATCTCCCTCTTGTGTGTGACTTGGATCCCCTGCTTAGATTTCTGATTGCTTGAATGATGAAATTCTCAATTGTTTAGAATGAATAATTGTGGGGATTGCTTTGTTTGAAAGGGGGGACATTGAAGAAAACTGTTTTGATGTATTGCTTGAATGTGTGCAAGGTTGATTGAATCTTTTAAGCTTGCCAGGTCTTGAGTCTTTTTGATTTTTGAGTCCTAGTTTGCTTGGGGACAAGCAAAGTTTAAGTTTGGGGTATTTTGATAAGCCTCTGGCTCATCTAGTTTTATAGCTAGTATGACCAGGGTTTTGTGCAAATTATATCCTATTTACACCCAAATTAGATTAGATTGTCCTCAAGCAAGGTTTTGAGTCTCTAAAGTAGTTTTAGGTTAATTTAGCTAGTTTTGAGTCAAATAATACACTTATAGATGTGTCTTTGTTTTCAGGTTAAGTTGGAAGTCAAGAGAATAAAGAAGCAGGGGATTCGCCCCGCGAATAGATCTTCGCCTCGCGACCCCGAAGGCTAACTGTTCCAAGAAAATGCAAGGTCTCTGGTTCGCCCCGCGAGTCACCCAACCCTGAAAGTCAGAGACGATCACGGCTTGCCCGTGTTGAAGGTCACGACTGTGGCAGTTTTGAAGTTGAAGAGTCTCGCCTCGCGAGCATCCATTCGCCTCGCGATCCTGGAAGTCAGAAAGCATCACGGTTGGCCCCTGATGTTCATAACGGGCATAATAAGAAGACTCTTCAGTTCCTCGCCTCGCGAAGGTGTGTTCGCCTCCCGAGAATACCAAAGGTTGCAGACTGTTCACAAGATTCGCGTCGCGAGAGAGGCTTCGCCTCGCGAGCAGGCCAAAATTCCTGAATGTTATAAATAGTTGTCTGGGCAGATTATGAACAACTTTTGATTCTCCATTGTTCTGTTTACATTTTGTTTGTGTGTTTTTTTTTTCATGGAGAACTAAATTTCATAGATTAATCTATTGTAATTGATTTCTACCGTACTTGAGGTTCTGTAATCTCTGTTTCGTATGTTTTTCCCTTTTCAATGCCATATTATACATTTCTGTTTGTTTAATTCAGGAGTGTATAGTGTTGTGTTGATTCATTTCAGTGATGCTATGTTCCTATACTTAATCGCGTTTATTTAATTCGCGTGCGTTCATTCATGTTCGTTTAGTTCATTAGGGCTTAACCCCGTTTGTTTAATTCGGGAATAGGAACTTGTATCCGTAGTAGCGATTTCGTTTGTTAATTGTTGCTACAACTGAAAGGGGAATAGAATCTGCTTAGGGCTTGGGATTGCATGAACCGATGATAGTTGTGAAATCAAGAACAATAGATTAATCGTTTTTGGTCATCTGATAACCTTTTTGAACTGCCTTGTTTTTAATTGCTCTGTTTTTCATTGTTTTATTTTCTTTGATTGCATCCAATCCAAACCCCCCCAAAAAAGTTATTTTTGTGAAAAATAACACTTTAAGAGTCCTTGTGAGACAACATCCGAGTTGTCGCCCTAAACTACAGTTTTAAACCCGCTCGTTCCTTTTGGCGCGTGCGTGACAGCGCGGCCAAAGGCCATGTTGTTGTTCTCGTTGAAAGCAGATCTGGTTCTAACTCCTTGAGACGGACTTCCAATAATAAGATCTTCTGGATGATAGGTCTTGAATTTCCAATCTTTCTTTAAATTCTAAGTTTCAGACGTATCAACACTTGTCTGAATTTTAGTCACTTCTACTTTTGGGTTGTCTGAAGATTCTTCCACTGCAGGATTAAGTTCAATACCTGCAACATCTGAAGTTGACACAGGCAAACACAAGAAGGGGGGGTTGAATTGTGTTTGTTAATAATTTTCGAAAACAACCTTTAAAACAATTTTTGCACACAAGGAGATTAGAAACAGAAGCAAGCACAAAGAAAAATACCCTTTTAAAAAGACTTTAATAAAAGTAATATCAAAACCCCTCGGTTAGTAGGAAATAAATGAAGCTGTAAGAGTTAAGAGATAAAAGAATCACACAAGATGTTTTATCTTGGTTCACTCTCTTCCAACCAAGAGCTACGTCCAGTCCCTTCTACTTGAAGGATTTTCTCCACTATTATCAAAATAGATTACAGCCAAGTATTCAACACCTCTCTAAGCTACAAGTATTTCTTTCATACCAAGCCTTTTCAGGCTCTAACTCTAACAAAGATATTTAATGTTTGATCTTCTTAACTCACTATATGTGAGGATATGACAGTTTAAGATCGAATGAATATTTTCACAATATTTAAACTAAGAAATACTAACTCCTGCTCTCTAAAGAAATATGAGTATGAGTGATTGTAGTTTTACAAAAGTTGAGCTCGCAAGGTTGTGCAGTGAAGAGTTTTTCTCAACCCTCTTTAGTATCTCAAGTCTTCTATTTATAGTGACCTTCTTCTTCACTTGTATTTTTCAACGGTTACTTTGAATAATCTCGTTTAGAAATATCATTTAATGCATGATATCCGTTGTGACTGAAAGCTTGATTGTAGCAATGCTGAATAGTACTCTTGGTTAACGAGGTAGCATGAAATAGGAGGTTCACTCCTCTGAGTATTGTAGCTTGAGAACTTGTTGTTCCTCCTTTGTGTACAATCCAGCTTTTTCAGCCATAAAGTTGTCATCGTACAAATCGTTTTGCAGTATCTTATTGTATGATTCTGCTTTTTGCATTTCTTGATGGTACTATGTTTCTTTTACAACAAGGTAAAATATTAAAGCAAATAGGACAATAGTAAAGAACAAATATTCTATTGAAATAAATATCAATCATTTGAAATAAATTCAAGAGATTCGGATAGCATTTATTTATTTGAAGATGGAGCTCATCTACTTTAAGAAACTCTGTCTACTTAGTTATATGAGAGACTAAGTCTGTTCAATATTTTATTTTCCTCGTCTGATGACATGGCATATCCTCTTGTCTATCAAGTCTTTGGACTTGCTACTTCTCAAAGATCTCCGTCTAGTGACGTGGCAGTTAGAGCTCGTCTACTAGATTACTTTATTTTTCAGTTCATTTACTTCTACTAATTACTTCCGTCTACTTACATGGCAAGATGGATACGCTTATTATCAAGTCTTTGGACTTGCAGTATCTAACAAGTTATTTTGGTATTCGTCTAGCAAACATTTAGAGCCTCGTTCACTTAAGAAAACCAGTCGACTCAATTAAATAAACAAGTAACTTTACCAAAGTATTTGAGAAGCCTGTCTACAAGGGTGGACGCGTATTCTTTCAATGAAAACTTATCCCATGTTTATTTTACTTATATTAAAGTATTCCTACATAACTAAAAGCACATGTTAGATCTCAACTAACACTTTACCAAGAAAATTTAATCCTTTTGTTAGCATTAAAACTTAGAGATTATTAAATCCAAAACTTCTTTGGTTCCAAGAACATCCTCTTCTAGATCTGATAATTCCCTACCAGTCTTCAAACCATCATCAAACTTTACATGAATTGATTCTTCTAGAATAGAAGTTCTAGAGTTAAAGATTCTAAAAGCTTTAGACATTTCAGAATATCCAATGAATATGTCTTTATCTACTTTTGAGTCAAATTTGCCAAGATGATCTTTTGTATTAAGAATATAACATTCACATCCAAATGCATGAAAATATGATATGTTGGGTTTTCAACCTTTCCACAATTCATAAGGAGTCTTATTTAGGATAGGTCTAATTAGTATTCTGTTTTGCACATAACAAGCAGTGTTAATGGCTTCTGCCCAGAAGTACTTCAGAAGATTATTTTCATTTAGCATTGTTCTTCCCATCTCCTGAAGAGATATGTTCTTTCTCTCAACCACTCCATTTTGCTGTGGGGTTCTAGGTCCAGAGAAATTGTGAGAAATACCATTTTCCTCACAGAACAGTTTGAACTGCTCATTTTCAAATTCTCCTCCATGATCTCTTCTAATAGCAGAAATACAGAAACCTTGCTCATTATGTACTCTCTTACTGAATACTGTAAAGACCTTATAAGACTCATCCTTGTGGGTTAAGAAGAGTACCCATGTAAATCTAGAATAGTCATCAACTATGACAATACCATATATCTTTCCACCTAGGCTAGCTACACTGACTGGTCCAAACAGATCCATGTGTAACAGTTGCAAAGGTCTAGATTCTTATATTTGAAACTTGATTTTACTTTTTTACCTCTCCGACATGCATCACACAGAATATCTTTCTTAAAGGAAATATCAGGCAATTCTCTCACAAGGTTATGCTTTTTCAATTTAGAAATTTGTTTCATACTAACATGTCCTAGTTTTTTATGCCATAGCCATTTTTCATCCTCTTTAGACATAAAGCATGTTACACTTTAATCTGAAAGTTCAGACAGGTCAATCTTATACATATTGTTTTGCCTTTTAGCAGAAAAGAGGGTTTTTCCACTATTGTCAGTGACTATGCATGCATCTTTAGAAAAAGATACAGGAAGTCCACTATCGCACAATTGACTTATGCTAAGCAGATTATGTTTCAGTCCTTTCACTTATCAAACATCATAGAGAATGGGTAAGGGAGGTTTACCACAAATTTTACCTACACCAACAACTTTTCCTTTCTGATTGCCACCAAAAGTCACATGTCCACCTTTCTTAGGTTGGAGGTATATGAACATAGACCTTTCTCCTGTCATGTGTCGCGAGCATCCACTGTCCAGGTACCATGATAGGTGTTTCTTTTGTCCTGTTAAGTCGTTCTGCAACAGAAATGATCATGGACTTAGGTTCCCACACTTTCTTGGGTCCTTTTCTGTTAGTATAAGGAGTCTGTGAAGACTTCTTTCTCTTTTTGTGGATACACTTAGATGTGATACGTCCAGTTTTTCCACGGTATGTGCATATAGGTTTATTTGATATAGATTTGACAATTATTTTTGAGAACTTTGTTGATCCTTTATGATGTTCTTGACTGGAATATCCTATTCCTTCTTTGTTAAGGGAGTGTCGGCCTCTGACTTCCCAAAAGTTTAGTCAGATTATCTCTACCATTAACAAATTTGGCAAGATCTATGGTGAGTTCTTCTACTTTCTGTTGAAGTTTATTAATTTCTTCAGAAGGTAGAGTTTCAACTGAGATATCAGCTTTAGACTTTTCAGTCTTAAGCATACTATTTTCTTCAGCTAACTTTTCACACTCTTGAGATTTCTGTGTATACTCATTTGAGAGTTTAACATACTGTCTCTTGAGGGATTTGAAAGCTTTAGACATATAGTTGGATTCTTCCAACAGTTCATCATAGGCATCATTCAATTTCTCAAGTTCAGAATGTACCTCTGTCTGATTCAGAGTCAGTATCTTCATAAGACAGATTTGCTTCAAGCTCCTCTCCTTCACTTTCAGCGGAGCTTTCATCAAGATCTTCCCAAGTGGCCATCATTCCTTTTTTCTTCTTGTCGAAGAACTTCTTGGGAGATTGCTTTTTGAGCTGAGGGCATTCTGCTTTGATATGACCAGGCTTCTTACATTCATAACACACAATGGCATTCTTGTCGTGAGATCCACCATCTTTGTTTTTCTCTTTGTTGAAGCGCCTGAAAGGTTTGTCCTTTCTGAAGTTTCTTTTCTTCCAAAGGTTTTTCATCTTTCTAGTGAAAAAAGAGAGTTCATCATCATAATCATCTTCATTTGATTCCTCAGATTCCTCTGAAGATTCATCAGCTTTGATAGCTTTTGATGAGGTTCTTCTAGATGATTTCTTGTCAGCTTTGAGGGCAATGGATTTGTTTTTCTTTCCATTGTTTTCTTCAATCAGTTCTTGTTCATGGATTTGGAGAATGCCAAGAAGCTCATCTAGCTTCATTATTGTTAAGTCTTTGACCTGAGATACATCAGTCACAAGTGGTCTCTATTGCTTTGGAAGACTTCTGAGAATCTTTTGAATATGTTCGTTAGTCTTGTAAACTTTTCCCGGTGATTTCAGTCCATTGGTTATGGTTTGAAATCTTCCATACATTTAGCCAATAGTTTCTCCTTCCTCCATTTTAAATAGCTCATACTTTCTGACCAACATGCTGACTTTGGTCTCTTTGACTTTGCTAGTTCCTTCGTGAGCAACCGCCGGTGAATCCCACATTTCTTTTGCGGATTCACAAGCACACACTTTTTCAAATTCTTCTCTGCTCAAGGCGCACATGATTGCATATCTAGCCTTGGCATTTGACTGCCACTTTGTCTTTTTCTCAGAGGTCATGTTAGCTTTATGAACTTCATCTCCATTTTCATCTTTAGGGACAAAGGGGCCTTCTTCAATGAGATCCCAAATATCAGAGTTAGTGGACTGTAAGAACCACTTCATCTTTTCTTTCCAGTAAATGTAGTCCTCCCCATTGAAGTAAGGAGGTCTCGACATTGAGGATCCTTCTCCAGCATGGTACTTGCTTGTGCTAGCTTCTCCTGCCATCTCCAAGATCTTTTCCTCTACACTGTTAAGTGCTCAACCCAGATGTTGAGCTCTGATACCAACAGAAATAACCAAAGTTAACACAAGAATGGGGGTTGAATTGTGTTTACCAACTTTTTCGGTTACTTAAAAAGATTTTCACGGGCACAACAAGCAGAGCTTAGATTAGAGAAAATCAGACGAGTGATACGTCCAATATTCAGACAGACTACGCAAGCAAACAGAGAAGAGTAAAACAAAGTTTGATATTCACAATATTAACTCCCCAAGTTAAAAGCTTAGACAAAATAATACTTCAGTAAAATAAAGAGATAAGGGAAGAGGAATATCACTCAAGAGTTTTATACTGGTTCACCCCAAAATACACAGGGCTACGTCCAGTTTCTTGGCAGTACCAAGTTTCCACTATAACTGAGTAAATTACAGTACAAGTATTCTTTGCACACCTAGCCTCTTCAGGCTCAACACTCAAACGATTATTCTTTGCACACCTAGCCTCTTCAGGTTCAACACTCAAACAAGTATTCCTTGCATACCTAGCCTCTTCAGGCTCAACACTCAAACAAGTATTCTTTGCACACCTGGCCTCTTCAGGCACAACACATAAGGAATATAAAGGTTTTGTGTAATTAATACAACTTGCAAGTCTTTCAAATCACACTCAAGGAGTGGAATAAATATGAAGTGTGAAAGACTGCGAATTAATATGAAATGATTGAAGGTGTATTCAATGAAAGGATGAATAAGTTAATGAGGAGAGTAAATGCTTCTGCACAGTGTTCTTAATGATATTCAACTTCTTGTGTTCATCTTCATTGTTTGATCTATTTAAGGGCTTCAATCAAGAGATCCGTTTAGACACAGCTTCAGAAAATGTGTTCTTTTGATTTGAGCTTTTGAGACACCATTAATGTCAAAGAGTCGTTCTGTATAAACATTAAATGCTTGGGAACGTTTAGCTTTGACAAGGTTGTCGAAGAGTACATTTTAATCTGAATCAGCTATTATATCAGAGTATGCAACAGCAGGCTTCTTGTACTTGCAGCAGAGAGCTTTCCTCTTTTAGTGCAACAGTCAGTTCACTTTCCAGAAAACACTTTTACTTTGTACTAAAATAGCTAAAAAGTTACTGATGTGGTATGGAGATTGCATGTTTATTCCTTAAAACCTTGAAACAAACGTTCTTTATTCTTTATCCTTTGAGCTATTGTCCAGAGGTCTTCGAGATCCTTAAGGAAGGCATTTAATATGAACAAGATGACTTGGACTTCATTTCTGACAAACTGACATTATACCAGAGTTGGAAAATCAGACGGGCGAGAAGTAATCAGAAAACAGACGAGTGCTCAAGCAGTCCAAAAACTAGACGGATGCTCATGCAGTCCAAAACTAGACGGGTGCTCATGCAGTCCAAAACTAGACAGGTGTTAGCTTATTCCAAAAGTCAGACGGGTGATCAACTGAGTGCATTTGCACATGATGCTTCTTGCCACGTCATCAAGTAAACTTAGATCTTGATAGCACGTTGACTTGGTCTTTGACTAAAAAGCGGACGAGTGGTTTTCAGACCGGTCTTATAAATCGAGCTCTACTAAAAAAAGGCGACTCGGAAAGTAGGCGAGTGACCTTAAATCTGATTTTACGCACACTTATCGATTTGTCGGTAATTTCATAAGGTTCAATATTACCATACTTAATCTATTTGTAATCATCAAAACTTAGAGAATTTACTCATTTAATGTGTTTCAGACTTATGAGGACTCAACAGAGACTTCCTTGAGAAGCTTTTATTCTTATCATGATACATGTCCAAACTTTCCTCCTAACGGGGATTGCTTCATAATATGTATAGATACTATACAATATATCATAGTCAAATGTTATTGCATCCCTTAATTAAATAATATAAGTTTGAATACAACTTTCATAATAATCTATACAATTGTGATAGTTTATTATAATTTATTTTTCAATACACCACCATTAATTAAGTTGAATCAAGAAATCAAATAGACCCGAATTAAGTTTGTTCAAGATTCCAAATGATCATAATGGTATGATTTGTTATATTGTTTTATTTTTTATTTTGCTGATTAATTCTCACTATCTGCCTTTTTGTTAAATAATTTCTTTTCTTAGTCACTTAAAGAAAAACAAACCACAACAAAATTCTGAAATTTCATAAAAAAAAATATAGTAACCTCCAAAGCAAATAACACCCTTCACCTTTTATAGATGTCAAAAGTGTTTCAAAAATAATCTTTTGTTTAATTGTTACTTATGGTAAGGTTGGAACACATTCAATGTAATGAAACCACCTGATAATTGATATTTGTGCTTATGCTTAAAAACATTGTCAATGTAATGTTGAAACAAATTCAAAATCCCGATGCTAGTAAATTGTATTGAAACGTTGAGTAGAAGAGCAATAAATCTAATGACATCAAAATGCAATTAAAGACAATAAAAATAAAATAAAATCATTAAATAGTAATTAAAAGTTAACATAAAAAATAAGCTTCATGAATGATATCTGATAGTAACAAAGAGAATTTAAAACCTTTTAAATTTCAAAACAAATTATTTTAAAATAAACAAAAAATCCAACAAAAATTGCGTTGTAATTCAGCATGATCAAACAATTCAAATATTCTTCTCTACCTTCACTGTTTTCATCAACTTGCTGCTTGTACTATAAAAAATTTTCAGCAACAATATCCGAAAGTCTGAGCTTCAATGTCATGGTTCTCTATTCCTTCTTTGACCATCTCATTTTCCAAATCAAGAAATTGCAGCAACTTTAAAGGAGTAAGCTCAATAGTTTGTCTCCAGGTCAGAAATTTCATGTCCATTTATTCCTTTTTCCTTATGAACTCCAATATCAGCAAATTGATTTATAAGATCAACACAACAATTGGATGAACCTGCTGAAAAAACTTGCAGATTGGCATTATTTATTTATTGTTTGCTCTGATTTTATATATAGTTATAAACTTATAATGAATAAAATAAATTATTAAAAAAGTTAACTAACATAATAAATCTTCTTAATAAAGGTAATTTTGAACCGTTGAAGATCGGGACAAACAACAGTCTAATGATCTCAACCTTCAAGTACACGTGAATCAAAAGGGTTAAAATTTGAGAACTAACATATCATCTTAATAGACATCTCCCTCACTTGTAGAACATGAACAAAAAGGGTTAAAGCTTGAGGAGAACTAAACATACCAACTTAACAGACATCTCCTCTTCAGTTTGTACATTAACACCTAACATAAGAAAGAATAGAGGAAACATGTTTACAACAATTAAAATATAAATATTTAATTGAATTACAAAGTAAATGAAACATGAGCACATCTAAAGGGAGCACACCTCGAGAGACTATCTCCAATTTTCCATCCCAATTTAAATTTCCCACGGATCACATGATCCATAATAAAAATGACCTTCAATACACCTACTGCCAGCAACTTCAACGACCTTTTCTTCTCAGATTATTTGTGTCCAACTAAAAACATCATTGTGTACAGTCTGTACAATTAATTCCAACCAAATTCCCCATCGCTTCACCTGAGTGAAAAAAATGAACTTGGAATCTGTAATCTCGCAGGACAAATGAGGCACCACTAAAAGATTTAACCAACAATTTACATATTATTAAACATGTATAAAAAATGATATTACAAAATAGTTTTGGAATATTGGGATTGAAGGTTTACCCCAGCTATAGGATAATAAAGTAGCCGTCCGAACACCACCATCGCTCCACGTAGCAGGCTACCTTAGATAGTTCACGACATCAACAAAATTACTATAAAAAATATTTATATTGTTTACTTTGGCATAGGAATTTTGATAGCAACCCAGGTGCAAACATATTTGCACCAAAGACACTCTTCACCCGAAAAACATGATTAAAAAAAACAGTAATAATAATTAAAACAAATAGAGGATACATGACTTTCAAAAGAATTCACCTTAAACCTGAAAAATTGTCAGGCCTTAACATTTCCTTCCATCCGTGTTCGACCAAACTCATTCGATATCTGGCAAGATAAAATAATTTTAATATATATTATACACAAACTAATAGGCTATTATATTTTGGAATTGTAGAATAAAAAATGGAAGGAAATGAACAGAGAAAAAGATAAGGATTCCCCGAAAGGTTCCTCCTCCCTATAAGAAGCATTGCAGTAAAAGTGCATTTTATTTCTTTCATTAAAGAGAAAATGGAAAAGTCCTCCATGAAATAAAAGTTGAAGCAGTGAAAATATACCTTGCTCCATGATGAAAACTCATTTTACTACTTATGCATCACCAACTTCATTCCTGACACTGGATAATTTTCATGGGGACATCTAACTATTAATAAAAAATTAAATAAAAAATAGAGTATCACATGCACATATATAATTCGTCATATAAGTATCTATATCTTTTAAAAATTATACCTTTAACTTTTTTTAATCAATAACAGGGAAACCTAAAGGGATAACAACAATGATTTCCACAAGCACACCCTTACCCTCGTTGGATCATCATCATTTTCGTTTCCATGTTGCTGGGTTGAGACCGAAGTGAATCTACTTTGGATCTGAGAGAAAAATGTGATTCATAATAGAAAAACCAAAATTTGTCTACATTAATGTTTTTCGGTGAGAGAGATTTGAGAGGGAGAGAGAGCAAATGAGTTTTGCAAGATAGCAGCAAAAGCTTCTGGTGAGAGAGAGAAAAGAAGGTGAAAGCTCACGAAAGGGCTGATGGGAAAAAAAAGGAATTTCCTGATTGGAAATCATGGAGGTTGGAATTAATGTTGTTGATTTTCTCGATGCATAGTAATATCAAGTAATTAAGGTAAGTGTATCATATTTATTGGCTTGCATTGGAAACATCTTTAATAAATTCAAATTTGAAATTTGAAACAGATAAAAATAAAAATATAAAATAAATATAATAATAATTTATGATAGATGTTGTATAAGTTTATATTGAAACTCACAATTTATTAATAGTTTTGGTGGTTTTGTTGTGTCTGTTTTGAAGGGGAACCTAGAAAATTGTACGTGTATGGGAATGTGGCATGGGATATTAAATATGGTAAGAGAAATGATAAATTTGTTTTTTTTGAAAATCGCAGTTGTGGCTGTCTTTTATACATAAATTTCAATTTTTTAAATTATTTTGTAAGCAGAAAATTCATTTTTTTATTTCCCGATTAGGAAAGGTTAATAGAGGCTTCCATGAGAAGTTTTTAACCTCATCGTGACATTTGTACATACTTTTTTTCTAATGGGGATTAGTTTATATATTGTATAGATATATAACAAAATACTCTTTAGTCTTTACAAGTTTACAACAAAAGCATAATTTATGTGAAACAATTTAAATATAAATATATAAAATAGGTTTTAAAAGTTATAAATTAAATAATTAAAATTATATAAATATGATATTATATATATATATATGTATGCAAGGATATTATTACTATAAAAGTTTTTTTTTACAGTATCAAGCTATTGTGTATCACCACATGAATAAAAAATAGAGTTTAATTTCGATAAGTTGTGTGGAAAATTTTTACAATGTCAATCAATTACAAATTATCTTATATGTAACTTTTAAGGTAGTTATAATAAGTCAAACACTTTTAACCAAGTGACAATCTATTAACCGATAGGATAAAAAATCATTACACTGCCATACATACATGTGAAGTTCTTAAAAACATTCAACTCTAATAATATTTATCTTAAAAATTATATATGATATAATATATGTTGGATTGGCAATGTAAAAAGATTTATACTACCATTATATCAAGTATAAACTCACATGATAAGTATTTTTAATATTAGTTATACAAATTAAATAAAATCAATAATTCATAAAATCTTATTATAAATAATGAAATAATTAATGACATTAATATTTATATAACTACTTAATGTTAATTGAGTTTTTGCATATGCATATGCATATGCATTAAGCATACATAAATTGTATTAAGAACGTATTATTCCTACTTTTTTTTCTTTTTTTAAATAGGAGGATTATAGAAGGCCTTACATGGTAGATGAGAGAAATGAATTAATAAGGGGCAGAGCGTATTATAAGGTTTTGAACTCATGCACTCATAATTTATATCCCGGAACTTAATCAATTGAGTTGACTCAAGAAGACGTATTTATAACTTTTTGTAAGTATATTTTTATGTAAAAACAACACTACTCATTTTGTACTTACTATTAAATTCTGTTTTATCTAAAAATTTGCCTTTATTTTTATTACGTTCTAAATTATTGTTGGAGAATATTATAAAAATAATTAAATAGTACATAATTAATGAAACCTATTGATATTTACTGTTGGAGCATAATTCGATTGATATAGCACATTTTTTTTAAAGGGAACGGGGTTATTGTTGTGGTGGGAATTTGACGCCCAGCACCTAATTTCTCATCCCCTTATATTCAATAGGATCTTCCTATATGCTATAAGTAATGTTGTAAACCAGAACCTTTTCTATGTTGTTGATCCAGTTGCAGTGCAGAAATTCCACTCTGCTGTTGATGCAGTTTTGGTACTGCAGTGCTGCACCTTTCTTGTCAGTCAAGAAATGTAGCAAGAAGGTGATGTGCAATGATCAGATTGCAAGAAAGATATTGATCGAAACAGAAAAGAATGAAAAGAACACAAGAACACAAGGAAATTATCGTGGTTCAGGGCCAATGACAGAACCCCTACATCCACACTGAGGAGAGCTCTTATTTTGATGAATTCAAAGAACAAATACAAGTCTATCAAGTATTGAATACTTTCTGCTCCTTGATCTATCAGCTTGGCCAGTTTATATACATTACTGCCAAGCTCTTCATCTAGCAATATCTATGACTTCTATGCTAACTAACTAACCAATACAGGTTGTTACAATCAGTTACAAACAAAACAGTTATGCAAAAACAGTTTTATAACTAACTAGCATCACATAGATTCTAAGTTGCTCCATAACACACTGCATCTCCTAGCTGCACTTTGATGATCCACTTTGCATAACATTCTCCACCTTGGATCTTCAAAGACTTTGCCAGCTAGCTTTGACAGCCTCCTCATGAGGCTTACACATTACTGACTTCAATATTAACCAAATTCAAGCGGTGGATCTGAATTTGGCGGTTGGAATCACTTTAGTCATCATATCCACAGGTTGTCTTCACCTGGCCACCTTCTTGACTCGCTATCAAACCTTGAGATATTATGTCTCTAATGTAGTGTAGCTTAACATCAATGTGCTTTGTCCTCTCATGGAACACTTGGTTCTTTGAGAGACAAATAGCACTTTGAGAATCACACCAAACACTTGTAGGAACAGTTTTCCCTTCCTGTTCATTCACAAGTCCTTTCAGCCACACAGCTTCTTTGATAGCTTTAGTTAGTGCAATATACTCTGATTCAGTGGTTGACAAAGCCACAACCGGTTGCAAATTGGCTTTCCAGCTCACCACACTTCCATATAGAGTAAATATGTATCCAGTTATAGACCTGCGTTTGTCCACATCCCCTGCAAAATCAGCATCAACATATCCTGAAATGTTTCCATCATCTTCATCCTTTCTGCCATAGATCAGACCAGTGGTCTTGGAACCTTTTAAGTACCTAAAAATCCATTTAACAGCCAACCAGTGCTCTTTTCCAGGGTTAGCCATGAACCTGCTCACCATGCTTGCCGAGTATGCCAAGTCAGGTCTTGTACAGACCATGGCATACATTAAACTGCCAGTTGCATTAGAGTATGGAATGCAGCTCATTGCTTTCTGTTCAACCTCAGTTTTAGGAGAGTGATCAATGGACAACTTAAAATGTGCAGCTATAGGTGTAGAAACAGATTTGGCATCTGTCATATTGAACTTGCTGAGCAGTTTTTCAATGTACCTTGCTTGAGACAAGTACAATATGCCTTGAGATCTGTTTCTCAGGATGTCCATGCCCAGAATTCTTCTTGCTGCACCAAGATCTTTCATTTCAAACTCTGAGCTCAGCATTCCCTTCAGCTGTTTGATTGCTGCAGTATCTGCACTGGCTATCAGCATGTCATCCACATAAAGGAGTAGATAGATGAAGCAACCTGTCTTGGTTTTATTGAAGTAGACACAGCTGTCAAAAGAGCTTCTATAATAACCATTTGAAACAATGAAAGAGTCAAACCTCTTATACCACTGTCTTGGTGATTGTTTAAGACCATAGAGAGATCTTTTGAGCAAGCATACTAGATGTTCCTGTCCTCTTTGTATAAAGCCCTCTGGTTGATTCATGAAAATCTTTTCTTCTAGATGGCCATGCAGGAATGCTGTTTTAACATCCATCTGTTCTAATTCAAGATCATAGGTTGCAACTAGAGCCAATATGACTCTAATGCTTGTGTGTTTTACCACTGGAGAGAAAATCTCATTGAAGTCCACCCCTTCCTTTTGTGTAAAACCTTTTGCCACAAGCCTAGCTTTGTACCTACTGCCTTCAACTCCAGGTACTTCTGCTTTCCTCTTAAAGATCCACTTGCATCCTACTATTCTTTGGTTTTTAGGCCTTTCAACAAGTTCCCAAGTATTGTTCTTACTCAGAGAATGTATCTCTTCTGTCATGGCAGCTTCCCAATTCAGGTTTGTCGGAGTCCCGATCTGACTTCTTTATAGCTTGTAGGATCTGAATCTTCCCTGTCTATTTCCACAGCCAAAGCATAGGCTATCAAGTCAGCATATCCAAATCTCTGAGGTGGTTTGATCTACCTCTTTTCTCTATCTCTAACCAGGCTGTATGATGATCCTTCTTCACTGATCTGAGAAGGAAAATCTGGTCCTGAATGAGTTCCATCATGAGTTGTTTCTGATGATTTGGATTGCTCTGAAGGTTGCTCCACCTCCAAATGAGTAGTATGATTTTCTGTGATAGGCTGTTGAGAAGTAGATGATTCTTTTCCAACTTGTTCTAGCATGTCTTCTTCTCTAAAGATGACATCTCTGCTGATTATTGTTCTTGGTCCAGCAGTATCAATTAGTCTTACCTTGTAGCCCTTTACACCTTCAGGGTAACCAAGGAAGATCCCCTTCTTGGCTCTTGGCTCTTGGCTCAAGCTTCCCTTCACTGACATGAATGTATGCTGTGCAGCCGAAAATCCTCAGATTTTCATAGTTAGGTGCTTTACCAGTCCACTTTTCTTCTGGTGTTTTGAAATCAATTGCTGCTGAGGGGCATCTGTTGATCAAGTAACAGGCTGTATTGACTGCCTCTCCCCAATAGTTCTTGGACAGTTTTGCATTTGAGAGCATGCACCTCACCCTCTCCATAATGGTCCTATTCATCCTTTCAGCCAGGCCATTTTGCTGAGGTGTATGCCTCACTGTTTTATGTCTTGCAATTCCAGCTTCCTTGCAAAACTCAAGAAACTCTCCTTCTAAGTATTCCAATCCATTGTCGGTTTTTAGAACCTTGATTTTCATCCCTGATTGGTTTTCCACTAGGGATTTCCATTGTTTAAAGCACTTGAAGGCTTGGTTCTTGTGTTTCAACAGATACACCCACAATTTCCTTGAACAATCATCTATGAATGTTATAAAGAACCTTGATCCACCCAAAGAGGGTACTTTTGCTGGCCCCCAAATGTCAGAATGGACATAATCTAGAATAGCCTTGGATGAATGGATTGCACTTGGGAATTTGACCCTTTTCTGCTTGCCATACACACAATGTTCACAGAAGTTTAACTTCTGTAATGTTCCATTTCCTATCAATCCTTGCTTGTGAAGTTCTTGTAATCCTCTCTCACTCACATGGCCAAGTCTATAATGCCACAGCTGTGAAGAGTTTGTCTTTGAAATAGACACTAGACCAGATGAGTGCAAGAGAGTATTACCTTGAAGCCTGTATAAGCCATTCTGTCTGATGCCTTTCATGATCATCATGGATCCCTTGCAAATTTTTAGAACTCCACCTCCACCTTTGAAAGAACAGCCTGATTGATCTAACATTCCTAGAGAAAGCAAGTTCCTCTTCAAATCTGGCACATGCCTGACATTTGCAAGAGTTCTCACTGATCCATCTGCCAGCTGCATTCTGATTGATCCAATGCCAATAACCTTGCATTCCACATTATTCCCCATGAGTACTTTGCCTCCATTGATTTCTTTATATGAGTTTAGCCATTCTTGATTCGGAGTCATGTGGAAAGAACATCCAGAATCAAGAATCCACTCATTGCAGCAATTTTCTGTGGACACTGTCAACACCTCTGCACTATCATATCCATCGGCCAATACTGCTACATCATCCAGCTCCCTTCCTTTTCCATTGTTCTTTCTCCTTCTCTCAGGACACTGCTTTCTGAAATGTCCTTCTTTATGACAGTAGTAACAAATCTTTTTACCTCTGGATTTTGATCTCTGTCTGTGCTTGTTCTTGCCATCTTTCTTTTTCTGGTCTTCCCTTTGCATAGAGTCCTTCTTGTTCAGCACCTTCACCTTTGCTGTCTACAATCCTTTTCTTTAGTTCTCGAGAATTCAAGGTGGCTTTGACTTCCTCTAGAGTGAGAGTATCTCTTCCATACAACATGGTGTCCACCAAGTTATCATAAGAGGGTGGAAGAGAGCATAGCAAGATCACTGCTTGATCTTCTTCATCCATCTTGACCTCAACACTTTTCAGGTCAAGAACGACTTTGGTAAACCGAGCAATGTGCTCTTTGATGGACATGCCTTCCTCCATCTTCAACTCGATGAAGTCTTTTCTTCATGTAGAGCTTGTTAGTCGGAGACTTTGTCATATACAAGCTTTCCAGTTTTAGCCAAATTCCTGCAGCAGAAGTGGTTTCTTACGCAACTTCTCGAAGAACATCATCGAAAAGGAGAGGATTATGGTGCTTTGTGTGCTTTCTTGAGGAGATCTTTTCTTTCCCTTTCAGAAAGAGTTGTAGAGAGCTGTGCTTCCCCTGCCAAGGCTTCTTCCAATCCTTGATGGACAAGAAGTGCCCTCATCTTGATCCTCCAAAGGCTGAAATCGTTTTCTCCAGTGAATTTTTCAACATCGAATTTGGTTCCCATTGCGGAAGATGCCCTCCAATCGAAATGCTACTGATACCAATTGTTGTAAACCAGAACCTTTTCTATGTTGTTGATCCAGTTGCAGTGCAGAAATTCCACTCTGCTGTTGATGCAGTTTTGGTACTGCAGTGCTGCACCTTTCTTGTTAGTCAAGAAATGTAGCAAGAAGGTGATGTGCAATGATCAGATTGCAAGAAAGATATTGATCGAAACATAAAAGAATGAAAAGAACACAAGAACACAAGGAAATTATCGTGGTTCGGGGCCAATGACAGAACCCCTACATCCACACTGAGGAGAGCTCTTATTTTGATGAATTCAAAGAACAAATACAAGTCTATCAAGTATTGAATACTTTCTGCTCCTTGATCTATCAGCTTGGCCAGTTTATATACATTACTGCCAAGCTCTTCATCTAGCAATATCTGACTTCTATGCTAACTAACTAACCAATACAGGTTGTTACAATCAGTTACAAACAAAACAGTTATGCAAAAACAGTTTTATAACTAACTAGCATCACATAGATTCTAAGTTGCTCCATAACACACTGCATCTCATAACTGCACTTTGATGATCCACTTTGCATAACAAGTAAAAAATAAAATATAAATTGAATGATGAAAATTAGTAATATTTAACTATATGTTTTATTCAGTTAAAAAAAACTATATTTTTTTATATAAAAAAGTTGAAAGTCAT
The DNA here is from genome assembly GCA_030762895.1 of Sophora flavescens. NCBI lineage: Eukaryota > Viridiplantae > Streptophyta > Magnoliopsida > Fabales > Fabaceae > Sophora > Sophora flavescens. The sequence continues at coordinate 38,026,549 of CM061067.1, read as the reverse complement.
TGGAAACTCTCCTTATTTTAAGAGGATTGGAATTGCAAATTGTCTACCAACTAAGGGATCTTAGAATTTGAACCCAAGTCATTTTATTGTCACAAGCAGAAGATCGGCCCGGGGAGCAAACTCCCATCGGCTAATGTTTGATTGTATAGAAACGGATATTTAGCACTTTCAAAACAGACTTTGTAATGGATCGCTAAATTTAACTTAGCCCGACCTAATCTGGTCCATAATCAAGATGACATTGTAATCGCTGTAACCCACTACAAGCAAACCAGATTAGCCTGGCCCATTAGCATGAATTTCAATTTTTTTTGGGTTAAATGAATTTCAATTTTTTTTAAGAGTTTAATATGTTTTTAGTCTTTATAAAATTTCAATTTTTTGTTTTTAGTCTCTATAAATTTTTTCTCCTAATTTTAGTCCCCGCTTTATTCCATATTACCACAATTGATCCCGGACGTAGTTTCACCGTTAAATCTAACAGACATTTGCCACATAAGGATTCAGAAAAAGCATTAACTTTTAATTCATTATTTTATTATTTTTTAATTTTTTGAATAAAATAATATTTTTATAAGAAATAAGCTTCTCCATGGATGCCCTGTCTCCAAAACGAAGCCACCGTCATGTACTACAGCCCCAACAATTTTCAATTAGTTGATTTTGCATCTAAATTGCTTCTTTCACTCATCATTGGGCTTAATGCAATATTTGGTTCAATTTTAAGCATACACTTCATTCCCATTAGAAGCTCCATCACCAATTCACCATGCGAATACCAGGCCGAAATTAGGAGGAGCACGGCCTGCAACTCGTCTTCTACAAAGAGGTGGAGAAATTAGTTACAATGCAACTCGTCTTCAACTTGATGCATTGTACCTAATTTCAGAATCCCAGTAACCCATTTGCACTGTTCTTTTGTTCATGTACAGATGTCCAGGAACTGCAACTACTTTGAATGGAATCATTAAGAGGTTTTTTATGAAACTTGAAAGTGTAAAGGATTCGGTGGAGTTCGACTTAAAAAATTGAAAGGGGTTTCTGAGGGACCACTTAAAAAATTGTTAAAATTAATATTCATGAGTTAAGCCACATCATTAATTTAGCCCTATGACAAATGATGGCGTGTGATTCTGTTAGATTTGACGGTGAGACTTAAAGGTCGGGGACCAATTGTGGTAACATGGAATAAAGCAGGATTAAAATTAGGAGAAAAATTATATAGGTCCTGAAAACAAAAACTGAAATTTTATGAGGACTAAAAATATATTAAATCTTTTTTTAATCTAAAAAACTATATTTGTGAAGATACTAGATTTTTGTACCTGTGCATTGCATGGGTTCAATAATTTATTTTGTGTATTATATAAATATAAATGAGATAATATAATCATAATTTTAAGTTATAAAAAAAATGATTTTGTAACATTATATTTTAATATGTAAAATTTGTTAATGACGATATAAAGCATTAAAGTGATTATTCCCCACGCTTAACTATTATTGTTTTGTTAGTAGTCAAAAGTTTTGTAACATTACATTAATTAAAGTAAAAATATAAAATAATGATTGCTTTAATTTTTTGTTTAAAACTTAAAAACATAATTAACAATAATTATCTAATTTGTTGAAAAAAAACAATAATTATCTAATTTATTTACCGATGGACCAAAACTAAAAAACCTTAAATTTTTTGAAGTATAAATTTATTTTTTAATAAAAAAATAATAATTAACATATGAATCAGTTCGAAACAGGAAGAGGCAGGGACAGCAAAGCCCAAGTGTTAACTAACATTAACATAAATTATTTTATTGACAGCATTATTTTAAAAAAAAAGAAGAAGATATTCTGATGTATCGAACAATACAACTTTTTGTCTCTTCTCTCTCTAGCCTTTTCTTCATTAGCAAATTTTATAATTATCGTTTAAAACGTAAATAGTACGTTTAAAATAATCTAATTATTTTTTTTGGGAGTAGAAAATAATCTACTCTTAGACATTAGGAAAAAGTTAAATAGTACGAAACAGTTTTTAATCGAGTAAATAGTCAATTTGGTCCCTGAAACTGTAAGATCATATCAACTTGATCCCTGAAATTAACGAAATTCCAAAAAGGTCCCTAAAACTGTAAAACGTTGATCAAGTTAGTCCCTCCGTTAACCCCAATTGACTGGCGTCGTTAACGGCGCTGAGGTAGCACTTCACGTTGCTTGATAGCTGTACTCCACGTTAGGGACCAACCTGCACCTAATTTCATGGACGAAATTGACACTACGTTATAGGGACCAAATTTCAATCTTCTTCTTCATCTTCCTCCTCCTCTCACCTCCACAGAACCTCCTCCTCTTCCTCCTCTCTCTCGCATGAAACCCAGTTGAGCGAATCTAATGATCATCAATGTTCAAGTAACATTTTTCTCACGCATTTTATCGAACACCAAGTATGCAAATCCCACACGAGTCCAGACGAGTTGAGCTTGTGGTGGAGGAGTTTGCTGAGGTGCAAGTTGCGGGACCTGATGCAGGCTTTGAGGAGGAGGGAGGAGTTGATGAGTTTGTGACTATGGTGGTGGTGGTGGGATGTGAGGTCGAGGTTGGAGATGGCATTGTGGAGTTGAGGTGTGTAGGAGTGGGTGTTTTTTGGATGATGATGGTTCTGAATTTTGATGGGTTTGTTCCATGAGGAGAGAAGGGTGAGGAGTAGATAGGTTCATACTTTGTATGTCCACTCCATTCCCTCACTTTCAAATTCCTCACTACACTTTCAATCTAATTTTCGGAAATGGAGGATTCAATGCCTTTGATACCTTTCCCTCCCACACCAAACCAACGACATGGGGTTGTTGAGGATGGAGGAGAGGCTTTGGATTGCACCGGAGTTGGATTTGGAGAGAGAGGAGGAAGATGAGGAGGTTCTGTGGAGGTGGGACGAGGAGGAAGATGAAGAAGAAGATTGCAATTTGGTCCCTGAAATTAGGTGCAGGTTGGTCCCTAACGTGGAGTACAGCTGTCAAGCAATGTGAAGTGCCACCTCAGCGCCGCTAACGACGTCAATCAACTGGGATTAATGGAGGGACTAACTTGATCAACGTTTTACAGTTTCAGGGGCATTTTTGGAATTTCGTTAATTTCAGGGACCAAGTTGATACGACCTTACAGTTTCGGGGACCAAATTAACTGTTTACTCATTTTTAATGACTCACGGAAACATCAAAATGAAAATGAATTGTGTTAATTATGTTTTAACTTTTAAGTCTAACATTTTTTCTCTCTCCCACTCTTATACCAATTTTCATTTTAATTGGTTATTGGAGGTTGGTACCTCATACTACTTTTTATAAGAGATATATGTAATTATGTATATGTATTATCATTAATTATAATTTTTTGTTTATATATAAATATTTTAAATCTGTGTAAAATATGTTTTCCCCGCCCAAGAGCATTTGGATGAGATGGCACGGATCTATTCCAGCTTAACCAGAGGTCTCGAGTTCGAATCTTGATCCTGAGAATGCAGTAGCGTTAAAACTCTTGAGGGGAGAGCTTTGCTGCCCTTATGGTCCTACCCGATTCGAGGGATTAGACTCCACAATTAAGTGTGGAGGATACCCTGGGAAATCAAAAAAAAAAAATGTTTTCCCCACCCACTAAAAATACTTAAGGGTTAGACGGTTAGTTTGTTTTTGAGGCCATTTGTTGAGGATTAAAAAATAAATGATTTTTTATATAAAAAAATAATAATTTTGTTACAAAATAATCTAGTGATTTTTTTAAAAGATTTTAAAGAAAAACAGTTGTATTTGTTTATAATCATAAAAATCATTTTTTGAAAGTAATTAGTTATAAAAAATTATTTTTTTAAAAGCTAATGAAAGTTGTTTTTCATTTTAACACTAAATATGATTTTTTTTCTGCTTTTCATTATTTTCAAAAGCAAAAAACAAACACACTAAAAATTTTTAAAAATGATTATTTAGGTAAAAAAAAATTTTTAACAAATTAAACAATAACAAAACACTAAATTTTGATAAAAATAATAATGAAAAGTTTTGAAGTTAAAAGAATTGATTTTAAAAATCGAGCTTAAAGAAATGATTTATGTTTGTTAGTGATATATTAAAAGTGAGATAAACGAAATGATTTTGTTTATATGGCAAATTAAAATCACTTTTAAGATATAAATATAAAGAATTTTCACACATAAAATCAATTCTACTCAATAAAAAGGTTGAGAATTTTAATTTACTTATCTTAAAATCAATTATACGTAACTCAAAATTGATATTTTGTACGCAAATTTGTAAACAAACATCTTCATGTCCCCAAAATCACTTCCACTGTCAGAAATTACATTTGTGTTACCCAAAATCTTAAACAATGACGCATTACGTCTTTTGTTGTAGGCTATCATTACATCCGAAAATTATCATATTTTTTTAATTGAATTATTTTATGTTATTCAAAGGAATTTAATTGGTATGCATTAACAATCAATCACAAATCACAATAAGAATGACTTTTAAGATAATTAGGATAAGAATAAAATATTTTTAATTATGTGACTATTCATAATTGGTTGACAATATTAAAAACATTTACATCAATAATGCATATCCATTAAATCTTATTCAAATTTTATTATTTTTTCAACTATGATATATTTTTTGTTTTGTTTGTAGAGTTTAATTGTTATATATTGACAATATAAAAAAAATTATATTGTTAATCAATTACCAATCATAATATGAATGATTCTTAAAGTTGTTAGGATAAGAGTAAAAAAAAATTTTACTAACATGATAATTTATTATTGAATATATGTTTAAAATGACTTTACACTATCAACACATAACAATTAAACTCTTTCATTGTATAATGCTAATATCCTTGATAATATCCTCAGGTGGGTTACAATTGCATGGGCTCAACTCTGATGAAATTCTAATATAAATTAATTGGTGAAGAAACCGTGAAAGGTATATTCCAATGGCTTGCGTGCTGTAATACAGCCAAAACAGCATTTCACTAGCCAATCCGCTATTGGAGAAAGAAGCATCTAGACCATTACGAAGTCTAAAGCCACATATGCAATACTACGGCTACTTTTGTGAGGATGGGAGTGTGCTTGTTAGTAATGAAGTGAAGTGATTAAAATGTATTATTCTATTGTTTGAGTTTTTTTATTAATGGAGTGAGATGGTAATCCAAACCATTCCATCCCACTCAAACCCTTGATTTTTATACCCTCTAAATTGGGGGGTTTGTGATTTTCTGATTAAACTTCTAAACAAAAGAGTGGTATACTTTCACCACTTCACTCCATTCCATCATATAGAATGACATATCACAATATAAGTATATTATGCATATTACAAAACACTGTTGAGGATATCCTATCAGTAGGATCCCTCACAGGCATATACTTAGACAAAGTGTTAAACAACAGAAAACATAATAAAAATACGTCTCACGAGACGCACTGGTCATAACTAACTAGACCCTAATCGTCATGGATCACAGCTCGTCCTCCAGCCTCCGGTTCGTAAGGAGTTTCATCCAACTCCTTCTGGTTACGCTCATCCACAGGGTCTTCTCGTATGATTCCACAAGGAGATAAAATACAACATACAGAAACATACAGGTGATAAGAAACAATTCTATCATCAAAAACCGGAAAAGAGTCATAGTAAATTATACAGTAATTGTCACAAACAATCAAAACACATAACTAACGAATCATCCTCAAGTTAATATATATCATCCTTTACCCTTACTCTCAGACAATCTAACACTTTATTTTAACGTAACCTCTCTAATCTTGTCACCATGTCTGTACGTTATCGTGGCCACTACCACTACTGTCACCATCCCTCATTTGCATCTGGGCACACCCTCATTCCCGTTAGGATGTTCCACCTAGTGCACACCTCCATTCCCGTTAAGGTGTTCCACCCCTATTCCCGTTAAGGTGTTCCACCCCCATTCCCTAAGGTGGAAGTGATCTCGCGAGAACTCTTGATTTTACGTGTATTATATTACCAATACACGGTGTATTATATTACCAATAAACAGAAGTGTTTTACGTGTATTATATTACCAATACACGGTGTATTATATTACCAATACACTTTTGTCTTTGTGTATTATATTACCAATACACTTTTGTCCTCGTGTATTATATTACCAATGCACAGTTGTGGACAACAACACCTATACTTGAATCTCACCAACCTGTTTTAACAACATCCTAGTGTCTTAACCTTCCATTAGAACTCGACACATATTCTATGCCATAACACCTCTTTAACATACATCATCTAGGTTAGGCACTTCTAAATCATCATTATCCTCATACCCAAAACAATCATCTCTTAGACAACATATATATCTTTGCTTAAAATTCACTAAGCATAATAATAAAAATCAGGCAGATCATGCATAACACAATATCAATCCAAATATTCCCATATCACCAACATAGCACAAAATCAATTCAATAAAGGTATTAAAATCAAATCAACCATCAACAATATAAAATCAACCTAATATCGATAAACCTACAATCCTCGAATCGCCATCGGTTTTTCAGAAAAGGTTTCTAATGTGATTTTGGTCTTGTCGATTACTCGACTACTAGTAGGGTTTAGGTCGCCCTACACAATTATTATATAATCTACTACTTATACATTCCGACGATAGGTTGGTTCTTTCCTCCACCTGGGTTATCACCGAACTCCCGAACTCGAAGCTCCTCATTGTCACACCACAAAGTACTAAACCCACCTTCAACCAATCAACATAATAACCAATAAATCAAACACTAGTGGAAAATATACATTAGACGGTAAAGGTTTACGTCAGTTAACCAAAAGCTAGACGTTAAAAAGGAGGCGGTGGCAGTTTTGTAAATATCAGACTTCATTAATTCCATTTGAACGTCAGTTGTTTTAATGACTGACGTTAAAAGTGAAGTGACTCACTTTTAACGTCAGTTCATTATTGAACTGACGTTAAAAGTGAACAGTTTAACGTCAGTTCTATAAAGAACTGATGTTAAAAGTCAGTCACTTCACTTTTAACGTCAGTCCTTACATCAACAGACGTTAAAGGTTATTTTAATAATTTTTTTTATCTAGTATACGATCCCTTCCGCATTGCCTTCCTCAAAGTTTCAGTTTCACATGAATTTCTTTGATGTTTTGTGTTTCTGTTTTGAAAACTAAAATATATGTGCGAAATATATGATGAATCAATAACCCAAACCGGATCTCATTCATGAAGTACTGTAATACAGACTGATACAGAAGATTGAAAGGGTTTAAAATCCTATAAAAAGTTACATTGAAAGGGTTTAAAATCCTATAAAAAGTTACATTGAAAGGGTTTAAAATCCTAAACATTAAAGCTACATCCCATCAGAGAGTTTTATGAAATATGCCAAAGGGAAAACTATACTCCGAAGACCTTAGAAAAATGGGGGGCATGAGAGAGCTCAAGAGAGAGGCAAAAACAGGTGCACTAGATCTGTTTCAAGCAAAGACAGTGGTTCCAGAGACTTCCAAGACGGTCACTTGCTGCCAAAGCTGAGGTTTTGGAACTGTGACCCCCGAGCACCTGATTAGCCCCCTCCGAGTGATTCTCCGGAAGGTGATAAGGTGAGCAACTCACATAATGTAATTTACTCAGACTTATCACCCATGTAATGTAATTTACTCAAACTCAGAAGTTGTTTGACCATTAAGACAAAGACCTTTGAGTCTAGGAATAGGAAGAAAGAGTGATGAAGTTAATATCCACGGCAGAACCATATTGTGAAGCAGAAAATTAATTAAAAGGATGGAAGGAAGCTATTTATAGGAGCAGTGGATGAAGTTACTAAGCTATTCTGATTTTCTTGAAAACTTACCTATAAACTTAATGCTCATTAAGAGGATTGAGTTACAAAGTACATGGGTAAGTAGCACAGTACAGTCAAAGGAATGAATGTTTTTGCAGATATCTATACACTTTTAACGTCAGTTTTTAAAAAAACTGACGTTAAAAGTGTTTTTCAAATAAAAAATATTAATTGTTAACGTCAGTTTTTTATAAAACTGACTTTAAAAGTTTGATTTTTACTTCAGTTAAATAAACAGTTGACGTAAATAATCCTATATATTATAAACGTGCAGAATGAATATTGGAAATAAGTAATTAATATACGGGAACTTGGCAGTCATCAATTAAGTTGACGTTAAAAATGAGGTGGTGGGTAAACTATTTGCGTCAGTTCCATAAATATTAACTGACGTAAATAATTATGAAACTCATTTCATTGGTTGTCATGTCCTTGTTGTCCCTCTTAACGCAGATCACTCCATATAGTACTGCAGTTTATTTCTAAACCTTTTTTTTATACAAGTTTATTTTTAATTTTTATTAATTAGCTTGAATTAGTAAACAAATTATTGTGTAAATTAAAATAAATAAACACTTAACATAAAACAAGTTATATGTATAATCAAATCGTATGACATTGAAGCGATTCATAAGTTAAAATTACATGATTAAAAGATAAAAAATTTCTGCAACATAGCCCTAAAATATAAAAAAGTTTTTGCATCAACATCATTTTCTTCTCAGTCCTGTCATCAGAAACTCCAATGGATGCATCACCTCCCTCACTTGAATTCCAAGATGCAAAGTAAATCCTCAGTCACTAGCAGTGAAAGCAAAGTGAAATGGATCTTTGCATCTTTCTTCTTCAGTGGAGTTCCTTGATGCATCATCTTGAATCCACAATCACTTGCTTCCAAAGCAAAGTGAAAGGGATGACGGGGATGAAATAAAGTGAGAGAATCACATTACGTGATTCACCCAACCTTAATATCCATGTAATGTGATTTAATCAAACTCAGAAGTTGTTTGACCATTAAGACAAAGACCTTTGAGTCTAGGAATAGGAAGAAAGAGTGATGAAGTTAATCTCCACGGCAGAGCCATATTGTGAAGCAGAAAATTAATTAAAAGGATGGAATTAAGGAAGCTATATTTATAGGAGCAGTGGATGAAGTTACTAAGTTATTCTGATTTTCTTGAAAACTTATCTATAAACTTAATGCTCATTAAGAGGATTAGGTACAAAGGTGAATGGGTAAGTAGCACAGTAGTCAAGGGAATGAATGTTTTTGCAGAAACTAATAAACCTTTAACGTCCGTTGTGCAATACAACTGACGTAAGAAGTTGTGAGTGTTTTTAACGTCAGTTTCTTAATACAACTTACGTTAAATATATGACCTTTAACGTCAGTTATTACTAACAACTGACGTAATAAGTGTGAGAGTTTTTAACGTCCGTTTATTAAGACAACTGACGTTAAATATATGATCTTCAACGTCAGGTTTTACCAAAAACTGACGTAAAATGTTGTTTTATTTTAATTATAACGTTTACCCCCGCGTGCCTTCTCCACTTCTCTGTACGTCTTTTCTCTTTTCATCACGCTCAACCCTCACTCTCGCTCTCACTCTGCCCCTAATCGCGAGCTCATCTCCACCGCAACCACCACTGCGAGGGCTTCTTCGCCACCACCGTGAGGTACACTCTTAACCCCTAACTCTGTCTTTCCCGCTCATTCTTTGCAATAACTTGACATCTCTCTTTCCCCTGGCCTTCCCGCGCACTAACTCTCCTTGTCCCTCTGCTCTCAATAACCACATCGAACGTTGGCCACCACTCGAGCTTCCCCCACCACCACGCGATCACCTATTTCTCGGTGAGTCTATAATTAGGCACATTTTTTTATTCACGGTTTTGAGTGCATGCATGTTGCTCGCTGGTTTGAAACCGTAGTCTCGTGAGTTGAAACTTGAAACCGTGAGTTTGAGTTGTTTGGAATGTCTCTATTTTTGGTTTTGAGTGTATGTTGAAAGCTGTAGTCTCGATAGTTGTAACTTTAAACCGTGAGTTTGAGTTGTTTGGAATGTCTCTATTTTTGGTTTTGAGTGCATGTTGTTCTCTGGTTGATCTGATCACTCGGCCGTGATGCTCATCACGGCTAGGCCGTGATCAGTTCCGCCTATGAGGGTCTGGGTTCAATTGGCACGTTACGGCCGTGATGGACATCACGGCCAGGCCGTGACAAAGCTTGGCAATCTTCAAAAACTATAGTTTTCAATCTCCCGTATTGTCCTTATATTGGATATATAGATGTTTTGTATATGTACAGGACCTATCTAGTTATTTTTATTTATACTTCTGTATTTATTTTGAGTTATAACCTATGTTAATACATATATATTGTTTCTGAAATGGCATACATATGGATCAGTCGGATAGCCCACATGCACGGGAGGACACCTTTGTGGGGTTTCGCAGACCCGATCACGCCTACGCCTGATTCTAGTGTAAGTTTACATGTTATATACTATCTTTAGTCCTTCTTGTTAATGTAAGTTTATAATGTTACAACCCTCTATTTTATCATTTTTTTTGTCCATACGGACATCACGAGCTCATAGGAAACGGGGTAGAGGAGCCACCTCGTTGAAGAAACTAGAGAAGGACAGCAGAGCGGACGAAGCTTGAGGTGTCCTTCGATGCTAATCTAAATGCCCAGGGACCCCGTGCTAAAGAATTTAATAAGTGGGTGTTTCTACAAGCGAAGCAAAGACGTAAGCATCAACTACAACCACTGGAATGATGTTCCACAGAACGTTAAGGATCAGATTTGGGAGGCTATCACGGTATTTTACCTTTACATTCGTTTGATTTACATTATTAGATAATTATCCGAGTTATAATCCATCCAGTTGTTATATATGTATCTAATGTGTAGGTAGCTTGGACTGTGCCAAATGACGAGGATCATCGTCATAAATGTATGAAAATGGCATCAAAGCGTTGGAATGGGTTCAAGCATGATCTTACCAGGTACTTGATAAGCCTCTGGCTTATCTAGTTTTATGACTAGATGAGCTAGGGTTTATGTGCCTATTTATTCGAGTTCACTCTCGTTTTCGCCCAAATTTGCCTTGTTTTGTTCCTAAGTTGGACTTTGACTCGTTTTGCGTCTTTTGTGTAGTTTTTAGCTTATTTTGGATAGAATTACGCTTGTAGGTGCTTTTGTGTTTTCAGGTAAATAAAGTGAAGCTCCGGGAGTCAAGGAAAGCAAAGAAATAGTGGAAATTGAAATTCTGAGACACTCGCCCCGCGAGTGTACTCTCGCCTCGCGAAAGTCTGAGGACCAGCAAGACAGAGACTATCACGGCATAGTCGTGATTAAGGTCACGGCTGTGACAAATGGAGGTTTGAAGACTCGCCCCGCGAGAGGAAGCTCGCCCCGCGAAAGAATGAAGACTTGGAAGTCAGAGACCATCACGGCCCAGCCGTGATGAAGGTCACAGCCCAGAATTGAAGACTCGCCCCGCGAGGAGATGCTCGCCTCGCGAGAGTTTAAATTGAAAGCGCGCCAATTTTAATTCTCGCCTCGCGAGAGACTGCTCGCCTCGCGAGAGAGCGCAGATCAGGATTACTATTTAAAGGCTGTTGCATATCAGAAACGGGATCCAACTTTAGCATCCAGTTTTCCACTGTTTAGAGTAGCGTTTAGGGTAGTTTCTTTTCTCTTTGGAGCTGCGTCTCCCTTTTTCTTATGGAGATTATGTCCGATCGCTTGTCTATGAGCATGAGGAACTAATCCCCTCGTCCGAGGGAACAATGAAGCCACCCATGGCGATGTAAATCCGATATGATGTATGTCTTTCTCCTTAATTCAATTCTTGTTTTCTAATTCTGATTTGATTGTGTCAATTATATGCTAGCGTGATTGACTTGTTAACGTGATGAGGCTTAGTCAGCGATTCGCGTTTAGAACTTGAATTAGAATCATCGATCGAATATTGCACGAGAGTGAATAGGAGATCGGTGCAACCATATAGGGAACACGAATTAACAGAATTCGAGATTAGGGTTAAGAGACCTAGCAAGTAATTAACTCAAATCATCGAATACGTCCTAATGAGCACGGAAGTGGATTTAGGAGAATTTAGGGGTCCCGGTTGACATTGTAATTGAATTTAGGGAGGGATTCATCATCACTTGGGTGTACATATTGGGTAGGTGGATTTGTGACCTTGGATATTTTAGTTTTCTGATTTTTAGTTAATTATTTAATTAGACTTGTTAATTTAAATTCGATCCGATTCTCTCTCTCTCAACCACACTTTTCCGTAACTTGACCGAACGTATCCGACTTCCCGCGGATTAGTCGAATTGGTACCCCAATCCTTGAGTTCGACCTCGGTATTTACTTACCGTGTTATTTTTATTACTTGCGACGACCCGGTACACTTGCCGGAGTCACAACAAGTTTTTGGCGCCGTTGCCGGGGATTGGCACAACCAATTTTTCTGATTTTAGGGAAGTTTGAATATTTGGTTAAGTTATTTTTGTTCTTATTTTTATTTTTATTTTTATTATTTTCTTTTTATTTTCTACTATCTCTCTACTTCTTTGATTCCACTTGGTCTTGCCTTGTTTTGTATGCGAGGTACACAAAGGAATGCTTCCGGGTTGCGAGTATTGTGATGGGAACCATGACACTTGGAGTTGTCCGTTCTACTTCCCTGAAGTATATGTGGAACCATGGCATAATGACAGCGTGCCCCAGAACAACTATCAGAGTCAGAATCAGTATTGGGGTGATAGGAGTAGAGACCATCCGGATGTCGCTTGGAGTAATGTTGACGATGGTCTAGCCTGGCAACCACAACCTCAACAAAATTGGCAACAGCAACCTCAACAGAATGGTGGACCACAACCTTGGGAGTTGGCTCTTGAGAAGTTGAGTGCGACACTTGAGAAAGTGTCAATCAATACAAACGCAACCATTGACAAGTTGGCAACTCATACAGAGATGGCACTTCAAAATCTAGAGATGCAGATCGCCCAACTTACAAAGAAACTAAATGAGCATCCCCCAGAGACTTTCCCAGTTGATACCGAGAACGACCCTCAGAACCAATGCGATGCCACAACAACTAGAAGCAGTGGGGTGTTGGGATATGACTGGGATGTAACTAGTTCTCAGGGAGTTGAGGAAGAACAACCACATGTTGAGGAAGAACAACCGGAGGAAAAGGAATTGGCAAGTGTCATGGCCCCGGAACAACCACATGTTGAGGAAGAGCAACCTAAGGAAGAGGAGCTGGCAAAGGACAAGGCACTGGAGCAAGGGGGTAGAGATCAAGATGAAGATAAAGTGGCGGAGGATTCCACCATGCTTGCCAAGCAACATGATTTTGATGCGTTAAATAAATATGTTGGCTTGCATGCATGTGTGGACACCGGTAAATTAGACCCTCCCACTTGTCTAGCACACTTCCTCGTGAAAACACCATTTGACCCGAGAGGAAGTGAATTCATCAGTACGGAGGTCAATGGAGTTTTCACACTCAGGCTTGGTGGAATAATGAATAGAGTGGTATTGCTCCTGCGAGGGCTACTTCACAAACCATGGGATCTAGGTGGAGGATTTGATATGATGAGCATCTCTTGGCCTCTGTACCACAGACTATGGGATCCAGGTGGATGCTTCTTAATAAGTCAGGCTCGGGACGTTAAACAAGCGCTACTTGGGAGGCAACCCAAGCTAGATATCCTTATTTATTTATAGTTTCTGTTCAAAAAAAAAAAAAAAAGGGAGTCTCGCCGCGCGAGCGCATGATGGCCACGCGAATCTGGGCTTAAGCAGCTTACTGGAAATTCCAGATTCGCCTCGCGAGATACTACTCGCCCCGCGATTCTGAAGAATGGGAAGAACAAGTTTCCAGATTCGCCTCGCGAGTGTTGTCTCGCCTCGCGAATATGCAATTAGGGTTTTCAATTTGGGGCAGAATTTTAAAATTCGCGTCGCTAGTATACACTCGCCTCGCGAAAGAGGAAAATTATAAAGCCCAGCGAGCGGCCGCGCGGCACTCGCGCGACCTTCCCTCTCCTTCTTCTTCTCTCTCGATCGCGAGACACTCTCTCTCTCTCTGTCTCTCTTTCTCTCTCGCACTCATCACCCATCACTACCACACACTACCCCACGTCCATTCACTCAGTTCACTCTCACCATCACGCATTTGTCTCTGCAAGGTAAGTCATCTCCTTCCCTGTTCATACACTGGAATGCAGACAGTCACTACCACACTATGCACGAAATTTATGACTATGATTGGTAATAGGGTAGATGCCATGTTCATGAACTGTCTAGTCTTAGGAATGCTGCTGTGCACTGAGTCTGCTCTGATAATTATGAATATAGTGGGGATACTGTCAGTACTATGTATCTGGGAAGAAGCGGCTTGATAAAATGTTCTCGGATTATCCCTGGATTGATCAGGATACTTGGGATATGTTTGCCAGGAGTCGACAGGATGGAGAATTTCAGGTTGGTTGATTAAGTTAATTTTGTATGCTTATTATAGATCATTTAACTGTATTTAATTATGTGTTTTTGTTTGAATAGGCTAAGGCAAATAAGGGTCGGCAGAATCAGGCGAAGAACGTCCACCGCCACACCATGTCTCAGGGTGGGTACCAGACTCGGATCCAGCAGATGATGGCGGATAGGCTGAGGGCGAAGCAGGAAGAGCACTCTGCTAGGATTGAAAGAGGAGAGGTGCCTGAGGGCACACCATGAAGTCCTCTGTCGGACATCGACCGCGAGGATGTCTGGTTAGCCGGCCGCATGACAAAGGCGGGATCTTTTAAAGTTGATGCCACTCGCGAAGTGGCAGATAAGATTGTAAGTAAATAATTAACTTGATTTCAATGGATATTTGTATAGATATTTGAAACACTTTTCACTTGCACGTTTTTTCATTTTTTTTCATTGTAGATGGATCTTAAAGCAAAATCCTCCCAGGGTGCATTCGTCCCTTCTGGACGGCAGGACGTCTTGATGACTGCTCTAGGCAAGAAAGACCATCCTGGTCAGGTTCTCGGTGTTCCTGGGAACGTGACCATCAAACAATATTATGGCAAGTCTGCTGATAAGCCTCTGGCTTATCTAGTTTTATGACTAGATGAGCTAGGGTTTATGTGCCTATTTATTCGAGTTCACTCTCGTTTTCGCCCAAATTTGCCTTGTTTTGTTCCTAAGTTGGACTTTGACTCATTTTGCGTCTTTTGTGTAGTTTTTAGATTATTTTGAGTAGAATTACGCTTGTGGGTGCTTTTGTTGTTTCAGGTTAAATAAGTGAAGCTCCGGGAGTCAAGGAAAGTCGAAAAGCAGTGGAAATTGCAAGTCTGGAGACACTCGCCTCGCGAGGGGATGCTCGCCCCGCGAGCCTCGAAGGTCAACAAAGCAGCAAAAGTCATCACTTCAGTCTCGCCACGCGAGATATGTCTCGCCCCGCGGATCATGAAGACCTGCAAGACAGAGAGCATCACGGCTTGGCCGTGATGAATACCACGCCCGTGGCAGTTTAAGGTTGAAGACTCGCCCCGCGAGAAGCCTCTCGCCCCGCGAGAGTTTGAAGACCCTGGAAGTCAGAGACCATCACGGTCCAGCCGTGATGAAGGTCACAGCCTAGAATTGAAGACTCGCCTCGCGAACATACCTTCGCCTCGCGAGAGTTTAAATTGAAAGCGCGCTAATTTTAATTCTCGCCTCGCGAAGGGCTGCTCGCCTCGCGAGCGAGCGCAGATCAGGAATCCTTATTTAAAGGCTGTTCAGATCAGAATTGAAAAAAAGATCGTTAGCATCCAGTTTTCCACTGTTTAGAGTAGCGTTTAGGGTAGTTTCTTTTCTCTTTGGAGCTGCGTCTCCCTTTTTCTTATGGAGATTATGTCCGATCGCTTGTCTATGAGCATGAGGAACTAATCCCCTCGTCCGAGGGAACGATGAAGCCACCCATGGTGATGTAAATCCGATATGATGTATGTCTTTCTCTTTAATTCAATTCTTGTTTTCTAATTCTGATTTGATTGTGTCAATTATATGCTAGCGTGATTGACTTGTTAACGTGATGAGGCTTAGTCAGCGATTCGCGTTTAGAACTTGAATTAGAATCATCGATCGAATATTGCACGAGAGTGAATAGGAGATCGGTGCAACCATATAGGGAACACGAATTAACAGAATTCGAGATTAGGGTTAAGAGACCTAGCAAGTAATTAACTCAAATCATCGAATACGTCCTAATGAGCACGGAAGTGGATTTAGGAGAATTTAGGGGTCCCGGTTGACATTGTAATTGAATTTAGGGAGGGATTCATCATCACTTGGGTGTACATATTGGGTAGGTGGATTTGTGACCTTGGACATTTTAGTTTTCTGATTTTTAGTTAATTATTTAATTAGATTTGTTAATTAAATTTCGATCCTATTCTCTTTTCTCTCTCTCAACCGCCTTCTGTAACTTGACCGAACATATCTGACTTCCCGCGGATTAGTCGAATTGGTACCCCAATCCTTGAGTTCGACCTCGGTATTTACTTACCGTGTTATTTTTATTACTTGCGACGACCCGGTACACTTGCCGGAGTCACAACAAGTTTTTGGCGCCGTTGCCGGGGATTGGCACAACCAATTTTTCTGATTTTAGGGGAGTTTGATTATTTGGTTAAGTTATTTTTCTTTTATTTTTAATTTTATTTTTATTTTACCATTATCTCTCTACTTCTTTGATTCCACTTGGTCTTGCCTTGTTTTGTATGCGAGGTACACGAAGGAATGCTTCCGGGTTGCGAATATTGTGATGGGAACCATGACACTTGGAGTTGTCCATTCTACTTCCCTCAAGTATATGTGGAACCATGGCATAATGACAGCGTGCCCCAGAATAACTATCAGAGTCAGAATCAGTATTGGGGTGATATGAGTAGAGACCATCCGGATTTTGCTTGGAGTAATGATGGCGGTGGTCTAGCCTGGCAGCCACAACCTCAACAAAATTGGCAACAACAACCTCAACAGAATTGGCAGCCACAACCTTGGGAGTTGGCTCTTGAGAGGGCAAATGCGGCAATGGATAAGTTGGCGAGTTCTATGGAGACATCATTTGAGAAGGCAATTGCGGCTATAGAGAAGTTGGGTCAGCTCGCAGAGCAACAAAATGAGCATCCCCCAGAGACTTTCCCAGTTGATACCGAGAACGACCCTAAGAACCAATGCAATGCCACAACAACTAGAAGCAGTGGGGTGTTGGGATATGACTGGGATGTAACTAGTTCTCAGGGAGTTGAGGAAGAACTACCACATGTTGAGGAAGAACAACCGGAGGAAAAGGAATTGGCAAGTGTCATGGCCCTGAAACAACCACATGTTGAGGAAGAGCAACCTAAGGAAGAGGAGTTGGCAAAGGACAAGGCACCGGAGCAAGAGGGTAGAGATCAAGATGAAGATAAAGTGGCGGAGGATTCCACCATGCTTGCCAAGCAACCTGATTTTGATGCGTTAAATAAATATGTTGGCTTGCATGCATGTGTGGACATGGGTAAGTTAGACCCTCCCACTGCCCCGGCACACTTCCTCGAGAAAACACCATTTGACCCGAGAGGAAGTGAATTCATAATTGAAGAGGTCAATGGAGTTTTCACACACCGGGCCGGGTGGAGTGGATGATAAGGTCATATTGATGCTACGATCTCCACTCCAATTACCATTTGATCCGGGTGGAGGATTTGATATGATGAGCGTCCCTTGGCCTCGTACCCACGTAACTATGGGATCCAGGTGGATGCTTCTTAATAAGTCAAGCTCGGGACGTTAAACAAGCGCTTCTTGGGAGGCAACCCAAGCTAGGTATCCTCTCTTTTCCTAACTTTTGTTTTGTTTTGTTTTTGTTTTGTTTTTGTTTGTCGCTTCTTGAATAATTTGAGAAGATCAAGAGTTTTTGTATGAATGTCGT
Source organism: Sophora flavescens (assembly GCA_030762895.1). Classification (NCBI taxonomy): domain Eukaryota; kingdom Viridiplantae; phylum Streptophyta; class Magnoliopsida; order Fabales; family Fabaceae; genus Sophora; species Sophora flavescens. The sequence continues at coordinate 38,008,663 of CM061067.1, read as the reverse complement.
GTCGGCAAGCTTGTTGGATTTTGATTGAATTGAGCATAGATTGATTGCATGAATTATTTGACCATTGATGATTTCCCCCTAGGTTCTAATAATAGAAAAGTTTATCCCCACTTAAAAATTGAAAACTGAACTTTGAGAACTTTGTTGTGATTACTTGATTTATGATAAGTTTGGGGTGAGGGGGTGCACACACTAGGAATCGTATCTCGGTCAAACAATTTGCAAAATGTCCAGGTGAGGAATTTGAGCCTCCAACTCTGTTTTTGAATGTGTGAATCACTGTTAAGTTGCACTTTCCCGAGTTTGCTTGAATCTCTTTATGGTTTGCATGATTATGTGTTGCATCAAATGATTTAGGCAATTTTCTTTGAAAAAACCATTTGGCCTAAAAAGAACCGTCCCTAATGCATGTTCCCTAGTTAGCCAAATTGAGCCCAATTGACTTATTGTTTCTTGATGACCCTACATTACGAGCCAAAATCTGAAAAACCATGTTAACCCAATCTTAGGATTAGGAGAGCATGGAAATGAGCAATAGGAAGGTTGTGAGAAACTAAGTTTGGGGTGGCTACAAGGAGGTATGTCATTTTGGGGTGAGAAAAAGAAAAATAAAGGTTGAAACTCAAGGCAAAAAAAAAAAATTCAAAATAAATTGCCAAAGGAAAAGGGGCAAAACAAGAAAAAAAAAAGAAAAAAGATGAGCAACGAAAAAAAGGCTGTAGTCACCCGAGACAAAAAGAAAAATGGAAAAAGGAATTTGAGCGGAAAATGTGTAAAATGCTCATGCTCTCTTAGTTCCTAGGGACTTAAGCCTAAACATCCTTTATTATCCTACCCTAAGCCAGGCCCCATTACAACCTTTAAAAGACCTTCTGATGTTGCATGCATGTTTTCGTGGGAACCATTTTTGAGATGAAAATCAAATTCATGGGAAGTGCCCTTAATAAGTGAAATTGAGTGAAAAAGTTGATAACCTTGACAAACTTGAGCGAATGAGTGAAATTTTAAATGCCCTTGTGAGGAAGGCAATTGTTTGAGATAGGTGATCTTCCTTTGTGTGTAACTCTGATCCTCAACTTAGAGTAATGACGGAATGAATGATGAGTTCTCAATGGTTTAAAGTAAATGAATGTGGGGATTACATTGATGTAGGGGGGAGATCATCGGAGAAAAACTGTTTTGTAAAGTTGCATTAAATTTGTGCGAAATCGATTGATTCCTTTAGGCTTGCCAAGTCTTGAGTCGTTTTTGAGTTTTAAGCTTGCTTGGGGACAAGCAAGGTTTAAGTTTGGGGTATTTTGATAAGCCTCTGGCTTATCTAGTTTTATGACTAGATGAGCTAGGGTTTATGTGCCTATTTATTCGAGTTCACTCTCGTTTTCGCCCAAATTTACCTTGTTTTGTTCCTAAGTTGGACTTTGACTCATTTTGCGTCTTTTGTGTAGTTTTTAGATTATTTTGAGTAGAATTACGCTTGTGGGTGCTTTTGTTGTTTCAGGTTAAATAAGTGAAGCTCCGGGAGTCAAGGAAAGTCGAAAAGCAGTGGAAATTGCAAGTCTGGAGACACTCGCCCATGAGTGTATGCTCGCCCGCGAGCCCGAAGGTCAGCAAGCGGCAAAGTCATCACTTGTCTCGCCGCCACGCGAGATATGTCTCGCCCGCGGATCATGAAGCACCTCGCAAGCAGAGAGCATCACGGCAGCGTGATGAATACCACGCCCGTGGCAGTTTAAGGTTGAAGACTCGCCCGCGAGAAGCCTCTCGCCCGCGAGAGTTTGAAGACCTGGAAGTCGGAGACCATCACGGTCGGTACGTGATGAAGGTCACGACCTGAATTGAAGACTCGCCTCGCGAACATACCTTCGCCTCGCGAGAGTTTAAATTGAAAGCGCGCTAATTTTAATTCTCGCCTCATCGACTTTGCTCGCGATGACGAGATCGGGAATCCTTATTTAAAAGGTCATTGGATCGAATTGAAAAAAAGATCGTTAGCATCCGTTTTCCCTTTGTTTAGAGTAGCGTTTAGGGTAGTTTCTTTCTCTTTGGAGCTGCGTCTCCCTTTTTCTTATGGAGATTATGTCCGATCGCTTGTCCATGAGCATGAGGAACTAATCCCCTCGTCAGGGAACGATGAAGCCACCCATGGCGATATAAATCCGATATGATGTATGTCTTTCTCTTTAATTCAATTCTTGTTTTCTAATTCTGATTTGATTGTGTCAATTGTATGCTAGCGTGATTGACTTGTTAACGTGATGAGGCTTAGTCAGCGATTCGCGTTTAGAACTTGAATTAGAATCATCGATCGAATATTGCACGAGTGAATAGGAGATCGGTGCAACCATATAGGGAACACGAATTGCGAGGTCGAGATTAGGGTTAAGAGACCTAGCAAGTAATTAGCTCAAATCATCGAATACGTCCTAATGAGCACGGAAGTGGATTTAGGAGAATTTAGGGGTCCGGTTGACATTGTAATTGAATTTAGGGAGGATTCATCATCACTTGGGTGTACATATTGGGTAGGTGGATTTGTGACCTTGGACATTTTAGTTTTCTGATTTTTAGTTAATTATTTAATTAGATTTGTTAATTAAATTT